>JAPXFQ010000644.1:700000-1400000 GCA_028564705.1 Apricaphanius iberus | reverse complement strand
CTCTGGACTGGTATCACAACTAAAATCTGCCCTTTCTGATAAATTGAAAAATGCATGACTGATTCTAGCATCATTCTGATCTCATAAAACAGATGAATAACAAATCCAGATGCTTTGCAAGGTAGCACACTAGTATACAAAGCCTGCTGACTACAGTGTGGGAAAACTAATGTTCATTCAATAAATCACCCAGCAGGGTAAGGCAGAGATACCTACCCACCCCAGAGAGTGTTTTTGCTGGAGGTATCTTAGAAGCAGGTTTTCTTCCCTCTGTGTTGGATCAAGAGGAATTCTTATTTTTCCCTCAGTATGTAACATAAATTCCTTTTGCTAAATTGTGCTATTATTATTTTGGTAAACCTCCGTTAAGAAGTTTAGACCACATACTTGAGGAAAAACAGCTAGTAAGAGTAGAGCCAAGGGCAGTTACTAATTATTTATGATCACAGAGAAATAATATATAAACATGAGCTCTCTTTTTAATGATGACAAGATGAAAACCATGTTAGTCAAGAAAATAAAAAGCAACACTGCTGTATTTCTAATGTGAAAATCAATACACTACGCAATAGGATTTGTGACTTAGACTTTGACGTCATCTATTTTCCTCAAAGTTTCGACATCAACAGGTTTGAGAGTATTTTATCATTATTGGAAAAAATGTCATTGAAAAAAGTTTTTACATTTATTGTAAAAACAATAATTTGTGTTAGTTAGTTAGCTAGTTAGTTGACTATGTGGCTGTAATTGTTACTTTTAATGTTTGAACTATTCCACTGTTATTTAAAAATAAATTGTGTGATTATTTTTTAAATAGATTTTATCATAAATGCTATTATTATCACAATAAATATCCCAAAGTAGTGGGAAAAAAATATATTCTTCCCTGACTGGGCTTGAGTTTCACCTTGGACTTTGATTCCAATTAATATAAAAATACTTAGGAACAGAAAAACCCTGATATTATAACAAATACATTATTTTTAACCATTTACGCATATATTCACAGAAAAAAAGAGGCTGTATTGATTGCAGCAACTCCTTGTCTTTCCGTGTCCTGGCCTTCTCTGTGCAGTTTGTATTGCAGAGAACAGCTGAAACCCTTCTCTACCAAGTTCATGAGAATTATGGCAAAGCATAACGTTTTAAAGAAATCCTGTTAAGTTTTAGTACCCACACATGAAAAACAGCAGATGCTTTGAAAGATGTCTGGAATTGAATTTCAAAGCAAAACTGAACATACTAAAACTAACAAAGCACATTATAAAAACATTATCAGCAACACCAAAATGTAAGTTTATGTTTTCAACCAAGCAAGATGGTTAATACTGACACAATGTTGAGTTATTTTGTTGAACTTTAAAGCTATTGAGCATTTAAATAGCACATAAAGAGTAGAATAGAATAGAATAGAATGGGATAGAATAGAATAATCCTGTATTGTCCCACAAAGGGGAAATTCAGATGTAACAGCAGCAAAGTGACAGGTAACAGAAGCATTGGCTTCACGCAAGTATCAAATGTATAAAAACTGACAGTGCTGCTTAGTTACTTTGAAAAAGTAATCTAATTACTGACTACTGATTACTCATTCCAAAAGTAACTTAGTTACTTTACTGATTACTTTTTAAAAGTAACTACGTTAGATTACAAGTAACTTTACTAGTTAATTTCAACAGCTGCAAATAACACGCCCCATTAGTTTTGCCAATACTCACTTTATTGGAAGTGCATTTTAACAGTAAGGCCGGATATATACTTGTTTCTTAACCTCATGTAGACACTAGCAACTATGAAGTAGAGGTTGACATGGGAATCAATTAGCGCTCCCGTCCCGATCCCAAAAAAATACTCCCGTCACGTCCCGATCACGTGACAGCCCCCCCAAAAAAATCTTGTCCCGAAAAAATCCCGAGAGAAAGACTCCCATCCCGACCCGAATCCCATAGATTAGTAATTTACCTCCTATGGCGCTCACTCCCCCCGCCCCACTTTAAACCATAGCCTAGCACAGCATCAAAGATCATCTATTTCGCTTAATCCGCCATCTTTAACCCTATTCCTCATTCTCGTTGTTTGGCCACCTTACCACGTCATGAATGGACTCGACTCGTCTTACTACCAAACTATTAATGCTGCGTTCGAGAGCCCATCCAAACCAGTGGGACTTCTACCTGAAATGTACTAGTGCCCACTTCTAAGCGTTCCAGGCAATTGAAGGGGAATGTAAACAGAAAACACGGATGAGCCACGCTAAACAGATAGTCGCTTTGTTTATGAAGAGGCATGCTAACAGATAATAACGACATTCACACCATAATATGAAAAACAAGTTGTGTTAAAGTTACAGTGTCTAAAACAACACTACAAGCAGAGAAGTACAGTTTATAGCCTATTCGTTCAAGTTTTACCTCTCACAACGTTAGACTCCGTGGGCGCCGCCATTATCCTCCGACTTAATTTTGGTGAAGTCGGGGTACGTCGAACTACCCCGAGTTCGCAGGTAGGAGGTTCCTCTTGGACAGGCCTTCCAGTGCACTTTTCTTATTTGGAGGTAGGATAAGTCCCATGTCCCACTGGTTTGAATGGGCTCTCGAACGTAGCATAATATACATGCAGTTTCAGTCGGATATCATATGCCTACCAGTTTATCCAGGTGGTGTAGCAACAACGTAGGCTCAGGCTTAACGTAGCAGTTTCCGTTTTGGTGCGTGCAGTGTAGAAGACCCGATGGAATTCAACTAAAGATAGATGTAAAACAAAAAAACAAAAAAGAAGAAAATTCTAATTTCCGGTTTCCCGTCCGATCCCATGGATTATTTCCTGTCCCGTCCCAATCTGGTTACCAACAGTGAGCTTGACTCCCGTCCCGCGGGAATCCTGCAGGAATCCCGTGACCCGTGGGAATCTCGAAAAATTGTCACCCTGTGATGGACTGGCGACCTGTCCAGGGTGTACCCCACCTCTCACCCATTGACAGCTGGAGATAGACACCAGCCCCCCTGCGACCCCTTGAGGAATAAGCGGTTCAGAAAATGGATGGATGGATTTAAAAATGCCGTTAAGTAACAAAGAAGGGAACAGAGCTTTAGAAAAAAGATCCACTGGATTCAGCAGAACTGCACTCAGTCATGTCTGATGAACAATAATATTATATAAATACTCTGTCAAACAGTATCAATCATCCAAAACAATTCTGAAAGGAAATTTTGTGCTACTAGCAATATAATAATCAGTAATAAAATTAATAATGATCCAGCTGTGAATTAAATGTGTATGTTTTTTTGGGCCCGAGTGGCCTTTATTGAGAGTAGAGTTTTTGAAGCTTCCTGTGGGGGTTTGTTCTCTTACTACATTTAAAACTTTCCCAAAGGCAATCTTAATAGATCTTCAGAATACTTGTTTTTGTGTAGGGCATTTAACTTAAGCTATATACGTTTAAAGAGCATAAACAAATATCTTGGTCATACTTACATTTGTTATTTTGACTTTAAAGATTATGTCTGAATGTAAAGATCAATTAACTTTTCTCCTTTTTACTGGAATTAGTATAATTATACTCATATTGACTTCTAAATCTTTTTGTTGAATGACTATAAATTAATATATTGCACAATCAAGTTTTCTAGTTTTTAGTTGATTGACTTTTATGGTCTTTTTTTGGTTTTGCTTGTTTTTTTAACAGTCATTAATACTGAATCAATTAATATTTTACCTCCGTGTGTATAATATGCTGTTATATACATTGTACCTTATGTTTGCCTCGATGCAAATTTATACAGTTATGTGTTGAAAATTGACAGAGAAATTGCTGAACTACTTGAGCTGGTCTAAGTACCACTGTGTGTGTAAGAGTGTGTTGTTTTTGTCGTACTCTATAATAGTCCGCTTTACAATTGCCTTCTGCTGCCTGCTAACCTGTAATAGAGGAGACCCATGAAAATGAGATAATGCATCGCATGGGGCTACTCCTCTTTGAATAAATGTCTAAAAAAATAAATAAAACGATACCTGCTGTCATATGCGAATCCTGCAAAAAATTATTGGTCAGAAATATTGTACATGTAGTTTAAATAAAAGGCCAGTTTATTAAAACATTCAGTAATGCATGTTAATAAGTGCAGTTTATGTAACAAAGAAGACAATGTGCATTAACTATTACTTCTTGCTGTGAATTGTAAGCAGAAAGAGACACTTCTGATGCAACATCTGTTATGTTTAAAGAAATTCTGGCAAATTACAATGACTGTGACTGTGAGTTGCCTGCATAACAAATGAAATCACCAGAAGTTCTTTATAAAAACCATCAGTTTCACCAAGCTCTTGCTGTTTTCGATTCCAAATTATTATTTTGCAAAACTGTGTGCAACATGTTGCAGATTAAGTCATCAACAAATGCCACTCTATCTGTTCCACTGGCATCCACTCTGTCAACAACAAAACAGGTATCAGGTTTAAAAACAGGGGCCATTTTGCATACCTTAGCTTAAGAAACAAGTTTTTTTTTTGAGTGTGGAAATTAAGAACATGTAAAGAAGAGTTTACATGCAGCTGGAAATGTAATGAAACATTACTATTTATCAAAGCAGACAGCAAGAAAATCTGCTAACTGATTAATTAATGATGTCACTCACAATAAATTATCTGGAAGAGTTTAAGGCATAAAGACATATTTCAATTGTCAAGGGAGAAGTACGCCTGCTGCTAGCATTGCCATTTACAGTGGTCATGGCTTGTCAATAACATTCAATGGTGTACCTAATTAAAGCTATAGCTTATATGATTCATAATGTTAATGTTCTGTGGATATAACTGAAAACAATCTCATGCAAAATTCCACTCATCAATGCATTTTTTCTTCCAAATGCACATAGGTCCAGTCAAGCGTTTAAACACACTGATCATGAACACAATGTCTTAAGCGTTGTAGCGTTTGATTCTTTTTTAAAAGGTAGAATGACTACAGAAAAAACAACTTCAGTGAACAACTATGCAAAGTGACTTCTCCAATCAATTATTTTACTGTGACCAAAAAGCTTAGTTTTTGTCAATTCTATCCACAACACTTTTTCTCCAGGAGGCTTTTGGCTTTTCCATGCTCTGCACAATTCAGGCATGCTTGACTTTGTCAATTTTGGAGCACTCACTTCTTCTTGGAAAGCACACACTGAGTTTATAATGCTTTTATACCTACTTCACTGTGGACAATGACTCTGGTTTTCATCATCTTCCAGATTATGATAGGTTTGAGCCTTTGTGGTTCGTGTGCTGTTTCTGGTAATTGTTTCTGGGTCAGGTGAGTAAAATGTGATGTTGTTATGTGTTTCAACAGCACAGTGATCCAAACACACTTTAAAACTGGTTTGGCATGAATAAAACAGGTTATACAAGACAGAATCCTGCCAGAGCCTTGTTGGTACCTAGTCTAGTCTACTAATAATACCTGGAATCAGAACCAACCATGGAGAAGCAGGTTTCGGTTTCTATGCTCCCCTTATTTGGAACAAATTTCCTGATGACTACAAAGAAATACTGAGCTGCTTTAAACCAAAACTTAAAAATCATCTGCTTAGAGCTGCCTTTGAATAAACAATTATGATGCTAAATTGCTGTTTACGTTCTGTGTTTTTTATGCTTTTGTTGTTTTATTCTTAATTGCTGTTTTTACTTTCCATAGTTTTATCATATGTGTGGTTTCTTTACCACTCAATCATGTGAAGCACCTTGAATTACGTTGCTGCTGAAAGTGTGCTATACAATTAAAACTGTCTTGCCTTGTCTTACCTATTAAAAGTGTGTGAGAGTAAGAGAGTATGCCTCAAAAGACTAAAGCTTGTGCAGGAAATTCTTGCTTTTTAAAATTCATGTTGTTGATTGTTGTATAAATATATAACGTCTCCTGGGGAAAAAAAAGTTGAATTCATCATTAAAAGCCCCAAATTATTATGAAATGTATTCCCATTGGTGAGTATGTGGAGAGATAAATGCATACATACTGTACTTCATTTCTATGGTTTCATATTCAGTAGGACTTATTCTGCGGGGGAGGAGAAATAGCCCTTTCAACTGATAATCCCCTAATTTCTCTAATGTGACTTTCCTTGAGTCATCTGGATTTTTGTTACATTTGCAGGACTTAAAATATGATACATGACAGATTTTTGTTGTAACATCATAAATTTGAGCAATAGTGATATCTGAGAAAACTGAAATACTACTGAGCTAAATAAGTAAACTAGTGCAATTGTTCTATGTCTCAAAAGCAGTTAGCAAGTCTTCCAATCAAAAACTGGTTATCAATTAAAAAAATAGAGAACCACAGTATTATTCTACAACATAGGAATAATGCTGCAGATCAAAGTGTGACAGCAAAAATGTACAGTGAATTTTTATGAACTTACAATGTCAATTTTAACATTAAAGTTTGAAAGGCATAGCTGGTAGACACAACAGTGTCAACCTCAACCTTGTCTGACGCAGGGTCTGATATGTCAGACTTTGAAAACTCTCACTCGAATAACAAAGTAGCTAGAGAAAAACTAAACAAAAAAACTGCTAATTGAAAGAGAGCACAATGTATTCTATTTAAAAGGTAAATGCATTTTATTTAAAATGTCTTAGGGAATTAGTATGTCGTTTAAAACCTAATAAAAAACGTTTCAATGCATTGGAAAGTAGCCCTGGAAAAACTAGTGTGCAATTTGCATGGGTGTTTCTGAATTCAAGTTACTTTAATTATCACAAAGTTGTATTTTTTCTTTTCTAAAGATGTTCATATAGGAAGAAACTAAGTACTGCTGTTGGGTGTTGTGCAAATTGGACTCTAGATACCCACATCGGATGTTGGAGAAAGTTATGAAAAACAAATCTTAAAATAACGAGACAAGAAAATACCATACTAAATGTATAAAATGCAAAATATCTTGATAACATGGTAAAAAAATCTCAAACTACATATATTTTATATTTAAAATGAACCTTTTGCCTCTTAGATTTACTCACAGTGAAATCATTCAATTTCTGCTACCTAATTGAGTTCTTTGAATGGACCTGCTACATTTGAAGTGACTTTAGATTTTTTTAAATAGAAGATAACAAAAAAATAAGGTTTGTATTATAATAACATAAGCAATACCATATATACAAAAAACAAACTACAGAGGTTGTGAGATTCCAGACCCATTTTTTGCCCTTTGGAGTTAGTAAAAAATCATAAAAATTAAGAAAGCAGAACATATACATTTTCATGAAGAGAGCTGGATATAAAGCTTGAGAGGTGAAGTTAAAAGAGGAAAGTTTGAATGCGGGATTGCAAATTAAATCAAACACTGCCAACCAACAAGTCCTGACTATCAACTAAACTATGATCAGTTTTTCTTCTACAACCTGTGGGTATCAGTGAGTGTACAGTAGAAAAGAAAAATATTATTTTTCAATATTCTTTGAAAAAAATAAACAGTATTTTACAGTTTCTGCTACATATTTATATTTCAAAGTACACAAAAAGCATAATTTTGTGATTGTGAATGTTAATATTTGTAGCTCAGAGACCTTTAATCTCTCCTGACTATAAAACAATTGTTAAGTAAGCATTGTGGGTTTCTGAACATTTCATACATTTTTGGGTGGGGCATTAATTTTTTAAAACCGCAGCTTCAGTCCATGGACTGAAATGGACTGAAGACTAATTTTTTAGATGCATCTAGTCTACAGTATGTTCGGCCTTTGTGAATCTGGGTGTGTTCCCTGAAAATTTGTAAACAATTTTATTTAATTTGAGGGAGATGGTTTAAGTCAGAGTTAAATTTTGGACACAGCCAAGTGTTTGAAGAAAACAGCAATTTTAAATACACCAAAACTGGTTATGGAATAAATAAAACAAACTAACATCGAGCTTCTGAAATGGCCTACACCTGAGCCATTCGTGTATTATTGCCCACATGTATGTCAGGACTCCATTGAGTTCTTTCACAATACTGCAATGATTGAATGGTTGGGCACCATATTCTTCTTGAAATTTAGTGAAATAGTGTGATTATTCTGTGATAAAAACAAAAATACAAACAAATGTTCAAATGCATCACAAACACAGCAAAAATAGTATGACACTGAGGTCTTTAGTCAGTATAAACAATGTAAATTTTAGCACACGCACACAAACACAAACAGTGGGTTCTTAAAAAAGATCATGACCGATGTAGGCTGTATTAACAATGCATGAGGTGTCTTCACTTTTAACTAGGGGTGGGGATTAACCTTTGAAAAGCAGAGCTGTAATGGGGCACCAGTTCATCTTTTTAGTAAAAAAAATAAAATACAATAAAAAATAGCAGTAATGTGTGTAGCCTCAAGCAACTTTTTAATTTTGACTGTTCACTTACAAAGAGTTTTGCTTTCCTGCCCACTTCAACTGGCCACTCAATGACTCCTTGTTTTACCAGCTTTTTTAATGTTTAGTTAGTTTCTCATGATGATGTTTTTTCCCACCATCATTTTAAACTTTGGCATATAGAATAAAATGTAATTAATACATTGTTGTTTTCACTAGTTGTATGTGTCAGATGCCAAAAGAAAGGTTCAAATTCACCAATGCATTATTTCCTCCCTAACCAACTTTTCTCCAAAGTTACACCATTCAATCCACTTCTGACTGGCTGATCGGTCCTTTCTAACAACGCTTATCCCAGAGGTTTTTGCTGTTGAGCAGCTGTGACGTGTTGAAGACACAGACAAAATCAGACTGTAGAAAAAAATATAACTTTATTCGTGAGGTTGGCCAGGCCCAGCCCAGAGGCTCAACTGACCTTTGCAGGCTGAGGGTTCGCTAGAAGTTTGTCCTGCACTGTTTTTTTTTTGTGGTTGTTGTTGTTTTTAAATCTCAGACATGTTTATATCTTCAAAAGTTTTTGTAAATTGTTCTGAATCTAAAAGTAAGAAAACTCCAGGCATCTATAAAAGCGCGTGCAAAAGATAAGATTATATAGCAGTTTTTTTCCTTAATAGCTATCTGCTGACTTAGCCGAGCACCTTTTTGTTCCCAGAAATATTTGACTATGATTAAGACTGTTCAACCAAGTCTGGAGATATCAACACATTTCTGAAAAGTAATATAAACAACAAGGTGGCTCAAACGAGAAGTAAGGGGTCTTTTACTTTCCTACTGCTGTCAGTTCAGATGACAAAGCTAACAGATTATCCTAATCGGTTTTAAACTTTGGGCTCCCCTATTTAATTTACTATCTCATTTTGATATTTTCGGAAAGTAAAAAACAAAACAAAAAAAACTTTCCATTTCTGATCTACCAAACTAGAGAAAGTATCTAGAGCATATGGCAAAAGAAAAAAAAAACAATTTCCAATTCAACAGCACAACCATAAAACAGTAACACTCTGGTAGCTGGTCTGGTATGGTGATATCATAAAATGAATAATTTTAGATTTCAAATTTACTCTACATTTTTTTTAAACTCTTAGTTTAATAAAATTTTGATTCTTTCAATTAATATTGATCATTCAAATATGAGCTAATCTCTGCTTCTTCTTTGAAAATGTGGTTGTCCACTTAGTGGAAAGGTCAAAGGCATTCTTAATTTTTCTGCCAAGTTACAAAGCTAAGCGGATTTATTTAGGTTTTGAGCACCGACATTTTTCAAAGTAACAGATAATAATAGGCAAAAAAATTTGGGGATAAACTGAACACAAAGTAACACACATACAGTATGTTACCCTCGAGTACTATCAATGCTCCCAATTTCCAGTGTAGCTAGGTTACATGAAAGATGTCAAAGCTGAGACTTGGATGCAGATACATTTTACAAATTAAAGAAGCATTCAAATTCTTCTCAAATGATGACTGATTAGGTCTGTGTTTTCTTTTTGTAACAGGTAGTCTCTTTCATTTGGACTCTGAGTGATTTAGCACCTCCTGAGAAAGCAATCAAGGGCAAAGTCCGTCTCGCCTTAGCAACATCCTTACCACTGTGCCCAATTCTTCATCTCTGTATTGAGTTTATATCAGTATTTATCCATTCAGTTTGAGGACCTTTCCGAGCAGGGTGTGTGGCTGTGTTAGTGCGTGTTCTAGGCCCCTCTTGGCAGTCAGATGAAGAGGAAGCACCACAGGAGATGACAGTGAATAGTAAAAGAGATTGGGAAGGATGGATGTGGCAGTTGGGAAAACAAGGTTTACAGAATACGCATGCTTATGGGAAGATATAGTAAAGTTGTAGAACCAAAACCAGATTGAAGTGCTCTATGCAGTGCAGCAAGAAGTCAAATGGCTAAAAACAAAACTAAGAAAAAAAAAGTCATTTTTATATAAAAAGCTTTCCATATTATGCACCTAGGGAGCTAATTAAAAAAACACATCCTGCATACTGAAAATACATTTTATGCCACTTCCTTTGTTGAATTACGGACCTTAACATCCTTTCAAAGAGGTTGAATGTGACTTGGTTACAGATACTAGATGGCAAATGAATATTAAACATTATTAAATTTTCTGCTACAATTCACTACAGTTTATATTAAATTACTGTAATAATTACATTCACTCTGGTCTTATCAGTGTTTTTTTTATTCTGGCCTTATATGAAATGACATGATACTAATGGAGCACAGAGTACGTATAACTGCACAGTTCTTCTGTTTGTGTTCCCACTGAACCTCAAATAATACTTTGATAATATAAGGCATCATGTAACATCTAGAAACAAACTTTTATTTTGGCCGTGCTAAAGAGACCATTTCTAACTGCCTGCATAAACACAGCTGGCAGTTTACACTAACCCACAGTTAGGGTATTTGAGCTGTGTTGCTTGGCAACTCCCATTATCCTGTTTCAAATTGTTGCATGTAATTTTCACAAAACAGGTAGGAAAGGTGTTGTGATGCTGCAGCAGGAGCAAAAAAAAAAAACA
The DNA here is from genome assembly GCA_028564705.1 of Apricaphanius iberus. Taxonomy (NCBI): domain Eukaryota; kingdom Metazoa; phylum Chordata; class Actinopteri; order Cyprinodontiformes; family Aphaniidae; genus Apricaphanius; species Apricaphanius iberus. The sequence continues at coordinate 1,389,081 of JAPXFQ010000644.1, read as the reverse complement.
CATACAAGGGGGAGAAGAAGTATTTAACACACCGTTGATTTTTGAAATTTTTCCTACTTACAAAGCCTGTAGAGGTCTGTGATTTGTATCAAAGATATTCTTCAACTGTAAGGGAAAGAATCCAAAAACAAATTCAGAAAATGAAAGTGGATGATTTTTAAATAATTAATTTCCATTTTATTACATGACATAAGTATTTGATCGCTCCTCAACCAGTAAGAATTTAGGCTCACAGACCTGTTTGTTTATCTTTAAGAAGCCCTCCTGTTCTCCACTCATTACCTGTATTAACTACACCTGTTTGAACTCGTTACCTGTATAAATGACACGTGTTCCCTAACTCAAACTAACTCCAACCTCTCCACAATGGCCAAGAACAGAGAGCTGTGCAAGGACATCGGGATAAAATTGTAGACCTGCACAAGGCTGGGATGAGCTACAGGACAATAGGCAAGCAGCTTGGTGAGAAGGCAACATCTGTTAATCTCTCTTGATCTGGAACACGATGCAAGATCTCTCCTTGTGGGGCATCAATGATTATGAGGAAAGTGGGGGATGAGCCCAGAACTACACAGCAGGACCTGGTCAATGACCTGAATAGAGCTGGGACCACAGTCTCAAAGAAAACCTTCCGTATCACACTCTGCCGTCATGGATTAGAATCCTGCAGTGCACGCAAGGTCCCCCTGCTCATGCCAGCACATGTTAAGGCCCGTCTGAAGTTTGCCAATGACCATCTGGATAATTCAGACGAGGAATGGGAAAAGGTCATGTGGTCTGATGAGACAAAAGTGGAGCTTTTTGGTCTGAACTTCACTTACCATGTTCAGAGAAAGAAGGATGGGTATAACCACAAGAAGACCATCCCAACTGTGAAGGATGGAGGTGGAAACATCATTCTTTGGGGATGCTTTTCTGCAAAGGGGACGGGATGACTGCGCCATATTTAGGGGAGGATGGATGGGGCCATGTGTCGTGGAATCTTGGCCAACAATCTCCTTCACTCAGTAAGAGCATTGAAGATGGGTCGTGGCTGGTTCTTCCAGCATGACAACGGCCCGAAACACACAGCCAGGGCAGCTAAGGAGTGAAACTTTTCTACAAGTACCACTAGGGAGAGCTTGAGTACCACTAGTGGTACACATACCACAGTTTGAGAATCATGGCAATAGAAAATCTTTGGAGAGCTGAAAGTCTGTGTTACCCTGCGACAGCCCCAAAACCTGAATGCTTTGGGGAAGATCTATATGGAGGACTTGGCCAAAATCCCTGTTGCAGTGTGTGGAAACCTGGTGAACTTCAGAAAACGTCTGATCTCTGTAATTGTACAAGAAACGTTTCTGTACCAAATATTGAGTTATGTTTGTCTGATGTATCAAATACTTGTCATGCAATAAAATGGAAATAAATTATTTAAAAATCATCCACTGTGATTTTCAGCATTTTTGTTTTAGATTATGTCCCTCACAGTTGAAGAGTACGTCTGACAAAATGTAAGGACTCCTGCATGCTGTTTAAGTGGAAAAACCTCAAACATCAGCAGTGTATCAAACACTTGTTCTCCCCACTGTAATGCAAGGCACAATACGCTAATGTGTCTGGTTAGTGTTGATATCTCCTAAATAAAATCCTATACATCTGACCCTAAATGGTGCACAATATCTGTGATGGACTTAATGAAAACCCACATCTATGAAGATAATTACACCAAAACAGTCACTGACCAAAAAAGATGAATGTGATTTTGGACTGAACTTTGCATCATGTTATTATTACACTTTACCATTGGTGTAGGCAATGTTTAAAGCTAAAGCAGCTCCTTAAATGTGTATGTTTTGCTTTTGGCTGATGGGTCTGCACAGCATTGAGACCTCATAGAGCTGAGAGGGAGACATTGAGGGAATTGGTAGCAGCCTGCACTGGATCAGGTGGCATATCAGGTGGGTCAGTGGTCTGCTGTAAGCACACATGCAGACATGTACACACTCTAGACTGGACAGTTGTCACTGTCGTACAAAATACACGGAAGCAGTAAAGTGACACAAGCAGGAAGCGACTTTAGGTATACTGACACTCAAACAGACCCTACAAGTAAAGATGATTTTAAAAGAGCGTAAAGGTGTTTTTCTAGATAGCCTACTATAGCTTCATCTGAATCTTGGAAGACATTGTGTTTGTGCATGCAAGCTCTTATCCACATGTGTTTTGCTTGTTAAGTTTATCCTGGCTGACTGACCTTACAGCTTCATCCTGACATCCCTCTGTCACTCAGCCTAGAGGTCACTAACTAGCACTTGCCAACTGCAGTTTTTTCGACATTTAATGTTCTTATTGAAGAAAGTTGCTCCTCTCTGCCAATAAGAGGTGCAGAAGGCAAGGCTTAAAGTAAAATGTATGATAGATGATTATAAGACTGATGAGTCTGAGACTCCGGGCAAAAAAAAAAAAAAAAAAAATATCACACATATACACACACGCAGTACAGGCTGTCACTGAGATGAAACAGCAGGCTATCAGTAACAAAGACAAGTATCCACAAAATCCCACCAGACCATGAATAATTCATCACATAGGGATTTGAATGATATATATTAATCATAAAATATTAAGGGGATTTGCCTTTTTCAAGAACAGGAGCTGGATGACTCTTTTTCAGCACTGGTTCAATGAGATGAAGGAAAAAAAAAACATAGAGACCGGGGTTCTCGTTTTTGTAGTTTCACAGGGATTTACTGCATAACCCTACAAAAACAAGATTGAGTTTGATGCTTTCCTCTTTCCTGAATTTATAAATATATCTTCAAATCGTGCTGAAAAATGTACATACTTTTTACATTGTAATTATCTATCTTAGAGGAGGTTTTTTTTTTCAAATAAAATAGGAGAAGTATTGGGTTTATCTACAGTGCTGTAAAAGAAGTATTGGCTCCCTCAAAAATTTCCGTAAAGGGGACACATATTTGATCTGAAAAATCAATAAGTCAGTTAAATAGAATCGTTTCTGTAAAATAGAATAGCAATCAGGTCATGTAGGTAAATGAAAATCACATAAAACCTCACCAAAATATGCTTTCTAAAGTTAGCCACTTAGCATGTCGGAGCCAGAGTCCGACAGTGAATTTGAAGTGCACCAAGTACCACAATAAAACTGTGTTATATTAAGGGCTCGGTCGTTTGATTTATTTTTTTATTTTTTTGTAAAAAACTGAGTCAATACAGCTTATTTCAGCTGCTAAATCTACCAGTCTATAGACAGAGCCCAAACCAACACAACTGAGTCCAGTAAGCAGCGCTTTCCAGCCCAGAATATAAAGCCGTGGGTGTTGTTTGCACCCATTTTCTGAACAATCTGAGATGCTACAGATCAATTACTTAACCACACAATGCTGTTATAAGATCACATAAGCAGCTTGATAAATGTCTAACACACATTAGCATTAGCTTGTAGCTATCTACTTACTGCAGCTTCAGCTGCTAAAAATGGACCAGCTATTAGCTTTGAGAAGGGGGGAGGTTGTGTTTGCAATTCTCCCAGAGGTAAGATGTTCTCTCTGCAGGGATGGTGCAGACACCTCTAGTACTTCTTTGTTTTTAGTTAGTGATGTAAAATATGTCACTATGTTACCACTAAGTCGATTTCTAGGTGAGGGCGATGCAGCTGCTCAGTGACTAGGATCATGAGATTTACTCAGATATGCGTGAATTAAGCCAAAAACCAATCTGGTGGGTTTTAACTATGAAAAAATTGCACTACCAGATGGTTGAAACCTCCAAAACTTGATTTTGCATGATTTAGGCTCTCTAATGCAGGTCCAGTTTGAAATGTTATTCATAGCCCTCCAAGGTCAATTCTGTTCTCTACTAGAAAATCTTAGATGATGAAAATATCAGTGTGCGACCTTAAACTCAGGTGTCTTTCTATTATGCAGAAGGAAAAATATCTAAAGCAGTCTTCTTGGTCCTAAGCGATCAAAATGCTTTACCTCCTAAGCATGCCTCTGATTGCAGTTATGTACCCTTTAATTTAAGCCAGGTGTACAGCAGCAGGGAAAAAACTACCAAGGACATCCTGGAAAGGGGGCCCTGAAGACAGTTTTTCAGCCAAAGCTAAGGTATGGCAAGCGCCCTGGGGGGCACTGAGTGGATGGGTTTTTGACTAGGCTCCTTCATTAAAGCAAAGCTGAACATAAAATAATCAGCAAATCTGCTTCTAAACTAACTTAATTCCTAACCAAACCGTTGAAAAATATGATGAAGCATATCTTGCTTTTGGTTTTGTTACAAGAGACGTGCAAATCTTCAAGTCGGCTCAAAAAACTTTTCGGACTGAGTGGAACCGTGTAAAAAGCCTCACACAGTTATGGACGATTTAATACTGTGCTCTGGACATGATTCCAACAATGACTGACAGCAGCCACTACCATTATTCCTCTCTCCAGTAATGCTGCTAAATATTTTTGCGGGGTAACAAAAAAAAAAATCTATTCTTACAAGTCAATTTTTAAAATGATAATATATTTAATAGTATTTTGTTTTTCATTTTAGATTATATTCATTCAGAACAAGCTGAACATAGAGCTAAATATAAAAAGTGAACTTAAACGATGCTTGTAAAATACAATACATCAGTTCTCCTGTGACTTGAACGCACAGTTTCATCCTCCTCCCGACATTAAGCGGCACATCATCCAGTGTTTGGAAGTCTGGGAACAATTCAATGATTTAAATGATCAGAAGTTGGAAATACTGTAAATGAGCCATGTCTGACCCGCAAGTCTAGAGGGAGAAATTCCTGCAGAAACTAGTGTTGTTTGGCACAACAACATGCGCTTCGGAGTGTCTCTAACAAACTGCACCTGTCAGCCGCACTTCAAAGCCTCTGGGTTAGCAAAATGTAGGACACTTTCTCTCACTAGAAATTATCTAATTTTTTATTTTAATTTATTTATCCAGTTTCCTGTACTCTGTGCGTAAAATGCGTCTGCATCAAGTTATTGGAAGCGTAAATTATAACCTTCAGATTTTTCCACCATTTTGAAAACCCCTGAAATATAGAAAATACTTGGCTAATTCAGTCCAACCAGACAGCTATCTCAAGGAAATTTCAATCAAACGCAACTGGACTTTGTAATTTGTCTTGGAAGACGTTTCACCTCTTATCCAAGAGGCACCAATAGGCTGCACGCCAACGACCGTCGTTAAGACATGGAGCACAAAGGATCCAATGACATAATGATTCTTGTTCAAGAGGTTAAATAGCTGAGTCTCCACACCAGTTAGTTGGACCAGTCCCAGCCTGGTCAGAGGCGAGCATGAACTGATGAAGCCTCTTGGATAAGAGGTGAAACGTCTTCCAAGACAAATTACCAAGTCCAGTTGCGTTTGATTGAAATTTCCTTGAGATAACCATGACTTGGATGAATGAGAATATTCACAGGCTTAACCAGACAGCTGTTTTGTGTCACAGTGAGACCTGATGGCTGTCAGGGTGCTGTTTGGTCTTTAAACTGTGAAATAATATCCACATATTTTGAAAGAAAAGGAGGGCAATCGTGCATAAACATTTTACTGTAACAAGCTTTCTTATAACACTTGCAAACAGTGATTTATTTTTTCTAAAACCATTATTTTTACTGAAGCCAAATTCATAGATCCATAGATCCATAAACCAAATGGGGGACCAGTAAAAAAACATGTCCAGCAAATAATCATACCAAAAGTGACAGAAGTGTATGCAGCTTATATGTGTGGTTAGGACATTTTGAACTTGTCAAAATGCAGTCTCACTAACACACAACTATGGAAACAAACACTACATACGTAAATCATTTGATTCAGCAAAAAGCGTTGTTACACATCTTTTTTTAGCACCATGAACAGGTCTAGGACGCACCAGGTTTAGAGAAGAGTAATAGCCTTTATGACAAACAATTTAACTCATTCTGTGCACTTCATTCAATGTGTAATTGCAACAATATCACGTGTAGACAAGGAGAGTGTTGCGCCAGTAACTCCATATCAAATCACAATAACTATAGACCAGAAAGCTTGACCTCCATGATTCGTCGTCTCGTTTGGGTGGTGAGGGGGTCTTGGACCCAGACTGAGAGATACCACATTTCAAGGTGGAGGGAGGATACAAGTGTCAAGATAATACCTAGAAAAATCGAATGTGTTCTAATTTTCGTTTGTACTTCATTTATATGTATTAAAAACGGACACAGAGTAATTCCATAAATTCATATAAAAAATTAAATATTACATTGTCCCCTGGAGCCAAGGTATAGCAGCTGCCATAGTTTGCCATACCCAATTGACGCTTCTGCCTGAAGACCAGGGTTTGGGACCTCTGATCTAAAACACCAACTGTTTCCCTCTGACGGACAAAAAATCCCAATCAAAACCAATCTTCCTGACAAATTTCCTCAAAAAGGCTGATTATGTTCAGAAACCCGCCAGTGTGGCTGAAATAAAACAGATCTGCAAAGAAAGGCAGTAGAGTTCTCCAAACTGATTCTAAAGACTAAGGAAGAACAAAATAGCCTAAATCAATGAGCAGACTGGACACAAATTCAAACACTACAAAATCCACAACAAGGGTATTACCAGCAAGGGTTCAGCTCATTTTAATCTGTCAGACATATGCACTCATTTGTCATCCCTCCTACATGGGAAGCTAACAGATCTGCTTGATCCTTCCTGATTTCCAACCAAAAATCAGAGAAGAAATTAAATGAAACATGCATTATAAAAAATATTTCAGTCCAACTCTACAGGCTGTACATCCTACTTCACAAAGAAAACTAATACCCCTTGAGACATTGTCTTTAGTTTTGCTGGTCTTAGCTAAAATTACTCAAAGGAATGGTAGATTCATCTCTCACAAATAGATGGATTTTGTTAAGATGAGCGACAGATTACCTCTGTGAATGTGCATGGGTTATAATTCTCTAAAAAGGAAATTAAGCCTCTATTTTGGCAAACATCTTACTCAGAAATTATCCGTCTTACAAACACACACATGTGCTGCAGGAAAGTGGAACTGTGAAGTGGGCCACATGGGAGGGATGGTAGAATGACACTGCTGTGGAGAATGGGCAAACAGGACAGATGTAACAAGCTATGGTGGGTCAGATAATGCATCAAGGATTGAGAAGGAAACAAAGAAAAACAGCCTTCAGAAAATCCTACATTTCATCTCTTTCTTGTTTTTCGTATTAAGACATAACAAAAAGTACACTACTAGGTCTAAGAATTAGATGAATGCAGTGTAACCTAAAACTCAAGACAGACTTTTATTATCTTAAATACTCTTTGTTTATTGACCAAGAAGTAGGCCAGAATGCAGACACAGACTGTTAAAAAAACAAGTAAATCCTTATTGCCTCCACAGGAATTAGGAGAGTCATTAGCAGCCAACTGCTTCTAATCAAATGCTATGATGAACTGATCATCAAAACGTGTCTTCACTACCATTAACACAGACGTTCTCAGCTATTATGATGTGATAATGCCAATGTAAAAAAAGGAAATATAATAGCAATGTCCATTAATTTGAGTAGGGACATGGGCACATTAAAAATGTCAGAAGCTAGTTAAAAGGAAACTATTTTTGCCACATGTCAATTGATTTATGGTGTTCATTCAAGTCTTGACTGACAGACAGAGCAAGATGCTTTACAACAGCAAGGCTAAAGACAGTACAGGAAAGATACAGTATATTGTTTTATTAATTTGATATTTTAATCTATATTGGATATTAAACATGTTCAATTAAAAATGTTCATACCCTTTTGAAAATTTTAGAGTTTATTTAAAGATCTAGAATCACTAGGGAACATACATAGAATCTTGTTTTCATAATGCTTGCTGTCCTTTGTATGTTAACTGCTAATGGACAAGCTAAAGTTAGTTAATACAGTCTGCTCTCTTTAACATGTCGTGTTAGAGACCACCATCCGTGGAAATTGGAAAATTAGTCACAAAAGTGTCTGCCGTGTACCACAAGCCATATCCAAACACTAGCAAGTAGACAGGTTAATCACAAGTTCGAAATCTTGATGGATCATTGATGGATCATTGGACTATCCACGCTTTCCAAGGGTGGACAGTCCAGTTAGAAAATCTATGGATGGATGGATGGATAAATGTTTAAGCAAGTCAGGCCTTACAATGCTGAAGTAAATATCAAAAGAGCCTTATCACAAGCTGAATAAATCTTGAAGTCAAATTCTGTGACACAATAAGGTCCAAATGCAAAAATGGTCAACAACTGTAACCTTTGAGAACTGATGCTTTAGGATTTGATTTGCAGCAATAAGACATGAACATCTTCTAGTTAGTCAATTATTTTAAACTTCAATGTAAACCAACGACTTGTTAAGGCATAAGATACAATAGAATTACACAAGGCCATCTGTCCAACATGAGTAACCAAGAATGCTATGGCACTGGGTAATGAAACAGGACAATGATCACAAATAAATCTAAAAGGCTTTAAAACAAAGAAATAAGGTATTGCATTTACACACGGTTCAGACCTAATTTAAATTTCTCATTGCTAAATAATACCAAATTTGTGTATATATTCTTATGTTATGTGTTCATTTTAGTTTAGTGTTGTATTGATGTCTCCATAGGTACAGTGAAATATTTTTTTGTCATGACCGTACATCTCTAGCTCCCTCTCTCTCTTCATTGGAATTACTGAATCTTCCAGTCAAGCGTAACGCTGTCAGCCAATCCTCTCGCAGGTCAGCAATACAAAACCCTTCCATCACAGGGGAAAAACCCCCTCCTCCCATGCATTAGGGGTGCATATTCACTTCATCGTGTTCAAAGCCAGTCAGTTCTTGCTCTATTTGCACATTTTCCACAGTTTGTAACTCCGTGTAGCCCCGAAGGGCCAAATATCAGTAGTTGGAGCAACTTTACCAGTGTAGTCAATAATTCCAGCTCAAGTGGAGCTTGTAAACTCTGTAACAGAGTCGGCACATAGAAAAAACAGATGCACATATGACAGAGCTTTAACAGCAGGGCCCAGACCCTGGGGGCAAGAGGCTGCAGATCTGTGATATTTGGTATCTTTCATTTTCAATGATAGGAACCAATGATACAAGGAAAGGGATAAGCTTCATGGTTAATTAAATCAATAAGATAACAGTTTATTAAAAAGAAAAAAAATGGATCAAGACACAATAAATAATGGGGTGGATAAGAAGCATCTTACTGTGTGAGAAACAATAGGATTAAAGTAAGGATGGAAGGATTCAGCTATTTTCACAGTGCAACATAATAGTATTGCATTAAAGGAAAAAGAATAAGGGTAGAATTTTTATCATAGCAGTCGTATTGTGTTTAGCTATTCATCAGAAAACTAAATGAATAAAGCTAAAATAGATAACTATCATTCTATCACTGCTGTTGACCCTTGTGTCAAATTTGTTTTGTACATGTTTTATTGATGTCATTATGCCATATTCATGCAGTGAATACAGAGAACCGTCCATATCTACTGGCAGCACTAGTGCAAAAGTGTACAAAAGCCCTAAAATAAACTTGTTATGACAAACAGACTGAATAGATGTAGCCAATTGCTTGTCTTTTCATACTGATCATTCAAAGGACTTTTATACTTCTGTCTGATTCACCCAGTGGCACTCACAGCTCTTGTACACTAATGCGCAGGTTGGTGGGCAATTTGAAGTAAAGTGCCTAGCCCAAGGGCACATTAACATGCTGTGTGGGAAGATATAATAAGGGCTGCTCAGTTATGAAAAAAATGTGAACACATTGATGTATTTTTAATTAGTGTTAAATTGATCAAAATAATATTTTTTATTGATCTAAATAAATGTGAATTACTACTAAATATTCTTTACTATATCATACTTTCAATACTAGACTCCAATAAGGAACCTACAAAAAGTAACAGTAAAACAAAAAAAGTAAGAAATGATGAAAGTAAATGTCTCTAAATAACTAATTCTGAAAAATCATGAAATATAGTGACAAAATCCATCATTGAGACAATTCAGTTGGCATTAATGGTTTAGCTTTTAAGAGAGGAAAAAGTATTCAGTTGTCAGCATAAATAATAGTTTTTAATACCTTGTTTTTTTAATCATTTGAATCCTAAATCAGAATTGAACAACATACATTTTTTCTTATACACCAATACAGAAACTGGTACTGCGGCCTATACGATTCTAATGTACCCAGATACCATGAACTTGATGCTTAAACTAAATACATTAACATAATAAAACCTGTCTTCCAATTCATTGCATTATTTGTGTGGTAGAAGCATAGGCATTTGTACTTGACAAGTACTCAGATCAAGTATCGATATTGTATCGGTTTGAAACTAAAACCCTAAAATCTACATAATTGATTAATTTTGTTGTAGCTCGACACTGGTAACCTTTTGAAAAGGCATTATACGATTACAATACTAAAGAGCTTTTTTGTACTAAAGGTATTCTGTCAAGCTCCTAATGAATTTGTCAGAGAAAAAGACAAAAAAACAACATAAATTTAAGCTAAAAAAATGCTACACTTAATGGGTACAATTGTGTTTCTTTTCTGGCTTTTCATACTTCAGTGAAACAAAGATCCACTGAGTTTTAGAACCTCTTTCATTATCCATTACCTCAGTAATGGTCAAAAATGAGCAAATGAGAAAATGTTCTTCACCATATGAAAATAGAAATAAGTGCATCCGGTATGGAATTAATGCAACAATTAAAATCACCCTAGAAGGTATATCAACTATAGAGCAATGTAGAAACATCTTATAGAGGAGAGAGTAGTGAGTTTGGTGATACAAAGTGTGCAGGGACGTACATAAGCAAAGAAACAAAGTTGATTAAAATCGGAAAAATCAAGCTGTGTTGTCAGATGGAAAGGCAGATGGTTAGAGGTTGCCTTTCCAATCTGTCTTTTTTTGGGCTGGATCTTCAAAGACTAAAACCAGAAAAAAACACATATCCCCTCATAAGACCAGTCAAAGAGTTTAAAGTGCCCCCTACTCCTACTCCACAACACTCTTCAAAGTTAATTGATAACAAAAAGAAACATAGACTGTAACTTTTTGTATTTGCTTTGCTTTTGTGGTTCCTCTATGTTTCCTCAATTTTTCTTTCCCAGTAGTTGTCTGTCCAGTTGTAAGGTGAATCCAATGTCTGAAATGTACTAAACAGACTAGTTTCCATTACTTTGTTTAAAATAAAGAAATTAAGTCATTAGGTAATGGGATGCATTGGTAGTTTAGATTATATTTTAGATTGTTCTACTAAAGGGATGATGTTTAACTGTAAGAAAGAATGAAGACAGTTCAATGTAGTATTTTATGTCAAGACGTAGAAAAAAAAATGAAGATAAAAAATCTATAACCTTTGGTAGAATAGCAAAACATTAATAAGTGTCTGCTTCTTGAGTTCATGTTAAAAAATACCTGTTACGATTTTAGAAACAACAGAGGAGCCACATTCTGAACTATATGATGAAATTTGCTGCATGCCTTTGAAGCCTTCTGACTTTATCGAAACTCTGATGTAGTATATTCAGCTGTGTTGCATCAGCCTAAGAACTCAAAGTCTCAGTTCACAACTTGATCACAAGCAGATCAAGCTAAACATTCGCCCTAATCACGAACAAAGCAATTGGATTGTACGTTTTGTGAAAAAGGTGACGACAAGAACTGAGACACTGATTGAAACCAGCCCCCTAAACCCAAGGTACTGTCTTGATTGAGGTTAAATTATCTCTCACATCACAAGAACAGCTGTGGATCTGCTGATATAGGGTTTTACTTAGGGAGTCTTCAACATGTGGGACTGGAATACTGTAAGTTATTACAGTGATTTTTTTGCAGTTGATGTACGATGAAATTCAACAGACAGAAATAATTGGCACTGCCCATGTGGCCTAAAAAGTAATGCTAACAGGATGAAAGGGGTCATGCATGCCATAGCATTCTTGGTTAACCTTTTAGTTAACACAGGATTGGATTGCCTGCCACTGTAATGGATTGGTCCCAGCGTTGGCCCCTAGGAGTACTGCTCTTCTCCTTGGCCGCATTGGAGATGACTACGGCACCATCAAGGAAGATTTGCTTCTGGGAAGGGTGATGAAGCTGATGTGGTGCCGTGAGCTGCTCCTCGTTTTATCCACCCTGTCGCTGTTGCAGCTCCTGTCTTCAGCGAAGCTCACCTGTCATTAGTCCCTGCTCCAGTCAGCCTGCCAAACCCTGTCTTAGCCGGTTCTTCAGCCGCATATCCAGCTTCTGCCAGCCTGCCAGTCAGTCAACCAGCATCTTTAATCGGTTTGCCAGCATCTTCAGTCAGGCTCCCAGCCTCTCTAGTCAACTTGTCAGCCTTGCCAGCTGCAGCCTGCCCTTCAGCCGCCGCTCCGGCCATCACCCAGGATGGTGTTGAAGTCAGCAGCTCTTCAGCTATCATGGCTACCTGGTCCCCAAAGCCTGAGATTAACCTGCCTCTGTCTCCTGTGCCACCTTGCATGAGCATTCAGAACCAGAGTTCCTGGAGGGGGTTGAGGATGACCCGCCTCTGCCTCATGAGGCAAAGGTCCAGGTCCTTCATTGGTGGTCTCAGTTAGCCTGGCTCTTAAAGGGAGGGGTCCTGTGAGAGCCATCAACACTTTGTCCAGCTCATTCCCTGTCTAATCATCATCTACACCTGTCTCCAATCTGTCAGATCTGATCCTCCTTACCTCATGTCTATTTATACCCTTCATGCCTCTCACTCCTGTTCGGATCATTGATGTTGTCATGCTGTCTCAACCTTCTGTTATCCCTCCTGCTTGTTTCTGTCAGCCTGGTATTCTGTCTTACCATTCCTGACATCATCATCATCACCATCATCATCTTTACCCACATCTACATGTGGATCCATAATACTTACAGAGAGACAAACCCCTATACCCTTTTTCATCACCAAATATCTCAGTTTAAGTCATAATGCAAGGACTGCATCTTTGAGAGCATGTATACAGGCCAAATTTGTGGAGAGGGAGATTAACAGTTATATTTTCCAACTGACTATGAAATCTATTCAGATTTGCTGGGGTTACCAATACTTAGGCAGGGTACTGTAAAATTGAAAAAGAAAAGAAACTGTATATCCCAAATAATCAATAAAGGAAGTAGTGGTTTTGAAGTCATTATATCTTTCAACGGGTATCATGTCTCAATATTTTTCTACAACTTAAGCTATTCTGTTTGAGGAACTTTTTTATTTTTCACAATTAAAAAAAAATATTAAAGGTGGAACATCATTACCATTTTTTCTGTTTCAACAGCTTTCTATGACATATAATACTCATAAATGACAGAAGACAGCTCTGCAATGGAAACAGGAAAGTATCTGTATAGCATTACCTTTGGCTGACGATACAATCATTTAAATCAACAAAATATTGTTTTCTGCTGTGAGTTCTCTTAATTGTTGACCTTTGTCAAGTTTCTTTAGCTAAATAACTGCCAAAAAAATCAACATAAGTGTACGGTAAGTTAGATGCAGTCCTACAGACTAAAATAATGTCCACATATCACCCTTTTATCTGTAAGCTTAAACTAATTTATTTAATCTAAATGACAAAACATGACTGATAAACATGAATGCACGTGGGTGTGGGTGTCCCTGTTGGAAGGTCAGGCAGAGTTGTCAGTATAGTTACTAAACTGCAGCTGCTTATTGACATCATTACACACAGGACAGCGGAGAGCAGCTGCAAGGCTCTGGAGACAGAGGGAAGTTTAGGTCATCAAACCAAACTGCAATGTCTATCTCAGCCACCTCCATGTCTCTTTTCCTTAGAGTATCTCTGTAGTGCCTACCACAATGTCACTTAACTTAAACCTATGAGTATTAAAAACTTTTAATCAAAATTATTACGAGCAAATGGTTGGATAAAACTGTGGCTTACTCATTCCAAAGTGAACTCAATTTATAAGGTTTACTTTATATTTTTGAGTACATATAAATAAGCTACTGAGGAATGAAAGCATTAGCTTTCTTTTTTCTTCTCTTTCTTATCTTTTTCCCGTTTTTTTTTGTATTTTTCTTCTCTTCTAATATTTAAAAAAAATTACAATCAGATTTAAATGAAGGTAAAAGTTGTGTGTATGTGTGTTTGTATGTGTGTCTTTTTAATTAAAACTGCCTGCATATGAGTGTGTATGTGCAAGAAAGATGTCTGGCCAAAACTACAAGACCAGCGGAAGCTACTGCTGGTACAGACAGACTCACACGGACACAGACAAACCCGACTCCATCTGTCCTCTTTATGGGTCAGTCGTAACAGCCTTCCCACAGAGAAAGATGGAGATTCAGGATCAAGTCTCCAACTGCGACTAAAAACAAATTCACTCTCAGTGTGAACTGAGCTGCTCAAGACCTGATAATACCAGATTGAAATGGGATTATACTGTACTGAAATGGATCATGTGGGTCTAAAACTGCTTATAGTGAATTAGAAGGTTATTGGAAACTGGATTAAACTAAACAGATAAAACGTATACAGGAGGGAATAGGGATGAATCTTGGTGAATTTAAGTAGACAAAATAAGACCTCACTACAGTAGACCTTATTTGACTATCTTGTCTGTGCAACAGTGGAGAGAATGTGCTAGAAACAGAAAAATGGTTTTAAAATTAATTAGTGGAGCATATCACTTCAGATATCACCACAGAGAACTATTTTACATTTAAGTAATTTTACTAGCTTCTAAGTGGTGCCAGGGTTATGCTTATATTAGACAGCCTGGTAAAGCATTTGCCCTAAATTAATGTAACATAGCACTACTGTATTTATATTATAGTAAAATAAGAGTAGTTCAACTTACCCTTAAAATATGTTATTGGAATTCTAAAATGTGGTGATAACAACTCATAATACTATATACCTAATATTATTATACAAATCACTGATCAACCAAATGTTAAAAGTTTACTCTGCTAATTCAGAAAGCTCCACTAATGAAAAAAAGACAACCTTTATTAAAATGTTAGGATATTGGGGTAAATCAATGACTTGATCACTGAGCATAATGTGCAGGCCCTATTTTTATCAGAAACTAATGAAACATCTGCACTGATAAAATCAATCCCCCCAAATTATAATTTTCTAAGCGAGAGCAGGAAACACTGCATTGCAACAATTTTTCAAGACTCAATAACTTAGAGAAAAGTGCCCATGGGAACATTTGACTCTTTTGGATATCTAGGCATAAGTGACTCAAACAAAGCTTCATTTCTAACATTATATAAACCACCAAAACCTAACTTTAATTTTTGCAATGATTTTAATGACCTTCTGTCTGTTATATATATATTGAGTGTGACCAACTAATCATCGTGGGTGATTTAAATATCCATATTGACAACCAACATGTGATTACCGAAACAGCATCCTCACAGGTCTACCTAAAAAGTCACTCAGACAGCTGCAGCTGATCCAGAATGCTGCTGCTCACATCCTCACTAGAACCAGGAAACTGGAGCACATCTACTCAGTTCTCAAGTCCTTACACTGGCTCCCTGTAGCTCATAAAAATAGACTTCAAAATACTCCAACTAGTTTATAAATCATTGAATGGTTTAGCACCAAAGTATGTTGAAGACTTGCTATCACTATACCAACCCAGCAGACCACTCAGGTTTACAATACACCCTTAGAACTAGATCCAAACATGGAGAAACAGTTTTCAGCTTCTATGCCCCAAAAATCTGGAATAAACTTCCCAACTTCCTGACTGCAAAGCAGGTGAATCTATAGGTTCTTTCAAATCAAAGATTAAAACTCTACTGTTTAGAGATGCTTTTGATAAATACTGATTTTTGACATACATTTTCTTTTAATGCTTTTCTTAAATTGTTGTTTTTAAATCAAATGCTTTTCTTTTATTGATTCTTGTTTTTTATCTGTTTTTGCTTTTAGTAAATTGATGTTTTTAATCAAATACCACCAAATCCTGTAAAGCACCTTGAATTGTGTTGTGTTGAAAGTGTACTATACAAATAAAACTGAATAAAAATTGAATAAAATTGCCTTGCCTAAATCCACAGCATAGAGGTTAGACAGAAAGAATATACTTCCTAAACTCTCTACTTTGCATGACATCCAAAGGATATGATTGAGAATAAGGTTCTCAATCTCAATAAGGTTCTCAATAAGGTTGAGGATAAGACGTTTTAGTATTCTTCAATTAAACCTTTTCAACACTGAGTATTTTGTGGATTACACACAGCCCCCTGCAGGGTCCAGAGGTAAATTCCTTACTCCAAATCAGATTTATGTTACATTTTCTATGATACATTGTAAAAGAGGAGAGATTTTGAAAATTCAACCGCTATTTTTTTATGTTAAAGGCTACAGTGCAGTTGACAATGATGATCCAGTTGTCTCATCTTAAAACCATCACCAACCTTACAAGAGAGAGAAGAAAGACGATGTGCTCGAAGTGAAAGTTGTGATAACATGTAATCTAGAGAGTAATGTGGGACTAATGAAGGAGTTTCTACATGATAAGTTACTTTAGGTTTGGTTTAGAGCAATTTGATAGATATATTCTGTTTATGAGATTTACCAGCAAACCTGAGATGGCACCAAGGTCGAAGTTATCCAAAAGATGGTCATTAACCACAGAGGAAACAGTGAAAGACTCACAGAAGTTCAGACTGTCCTGGGCTGTGCTGTAGCTTGCTTATAGCTGAGGCACAGTAAAACAACTGTGATGGGGCAAAGGCAATACACATCATTATGTCTCACTTTGGAAGGAAGTTCTGGATGTACTCTGACTCAGGAATGTTTCCTGTCACAGGCAAAATACAACATAGAAAACTTTTGGTAATCTGTCAGTAGAACATAGGTACACCCTTTTTCTCTGGCTTTTGCTTTCGCCTGACTTCATACAGCAAAATAACATAATTACACTGCCACAGGCATCTCAAATGGTGAGTTCATCTTTGAAATAATTTAAACATGAGATCATGAGCTGTAACATGAATCTACACTAAATGTCTAATATTCCTCAAACAAGAATTAAACACAGGCCCAAAGCGTATTAGATTATGCTTTTTTTTATTGTAGTGTTTCTGAATTACAAATACACCCATTTGGAGTAATTTCTGTTTTCAGGAGTCCAGGAGAAGGATCATTAACCCCCGTTTCTTTGTTCTGTCTTTGACCTCTGAAGAACTCAGACATACCCCACAGGGATAAACAAAGCAGCTAATTATTATCTCACATTAATTAGTTCAGTGCACTATGCTCTACTGTGCTCTTTTAGAGCAGTTTCGTGAAATTCCTCATTCAGATGGAAGGTCAAAGATAACTAAGGCAGCAAACATAGAGATACAAATGAGCACACTCTCAATCACACACGGGGCTCAGATACCAGATATAGGGAATGCTGAGCCCTCCTGGCTAACAGCATACTGGCTCCAAGTGTCTCTCACTCCAATACACTCAGGCGCACAGATGTCTGTGCACAACCAGTGTGGCACCAGACTGCCCCACTGCCCACTGACAGACCACCAGCGGCTAATGCATCAGTGTCTCTCAGAGCGTAGAGTCCTGAAACACGAATACACAGTGGCAGTGACAAAAGAAAAAATCTGTGTGTGTGTGCGCAAGAGTGGCTCTGTCCCATGAGCCATTCTCATCATAAGATTCAATTAAGAAAACAAGAGATCTTTATTCACAAATGACAAACGCTACATGCACACAAACATCTGCAGGATTTAAAGCCATCTGTTGCCGACTGCTCAATCCGCCTGATGTGTGTGAGTGTGTATGTCACATACCTTTAAGTTAAGTCATTGTCTTCCCAGCGTGCGTGTGACGTGTAGCAACACTTTTAGTCAGTCACTCACAAAATGTTCAGGTATCCAGAGTGTTAAGCCCAAATACTGTCTAAAGAATTTAATTAATTTTGAAAAATGAAGGAAGAGCACAGACCTTCATTTTTTAGGTTAGTCATTATATTAATCAATAATCAACAATGTTTAAAGGTTATTAAAAAGTATTGTTAGTGACAGCCCTTGTTAGATAGCATGTTTGGGTGGCGGGTCCTAGTCCTGGTTAGTACGATTATAGGTGTGTTAGGAGGTAGGTAACTATACAAACTAAGTGGATGGATGGATTGAATTCTGGTTTGTTGATTGGTTTAATCGCACATTGAGTCTAAAATATACTTAAGGTTACAGGCAAAAAAGAGGAAAACATTTTTTTTTAATAGATGAGATTCTTGAAACATAATCCACAAGGTTAACCTTTTATGCTATCTTCATTAACAAATTCAAATCTACTTTACTGTCCGGATTAGAAAATGGTTTAAAGGACCAACCGTTAACAGAGCTGCAATATGAACACTGCAACAAATTGCAAAAATGTTGAAAATTACTTTAAAAAATTTCATTATTTTATTATTTGACTAGACCAGGTTCCTCTGGGATAGGTTTATAATGTTGATATTTGAAGTAACACAATCTTAACGATAATATGTTTAAACCCATTGTTTTGTCTGATTGTTGCTCTGTCATCGGTCAATCAATCAATCAAACTTTATTTATAAACGCTTTTCATACAAAAAAAATGCACCTCAAAGTGTTTTACAGATTAATCAAAGTTCTTTACAGATTAAGATTGCTTCCTCCAATGACAAAAATCATTATAAAACCAAACTTTGTGAAGAAATTAAAGCTGTATTTATCGTATTTGTATCCATACACAATTGACCCTTTAAGGTATCAGCTATATACATCTTCATATCACACTGTTTCAGCAGCGAGTAGCCTCACTGATAAGTGCAAAAAAGACACCCAGAATAGCTGAACTAACAAGAGATTGACAAGAAGAAGCAGTGATTATTGTCACTGTGTTTCTGTTTGCTGTTGTTATAAACTGGCTTGCCAGCCATTCTTATTTTTACAAAACCAGTTCTTTGCAGACTTCTGGTCATTTTCCGCTGATTTATAACATCACAAAGTAACCACAGCTCCCGCTGAGCGATTTGTTTGGACCAGTCCGAGTACATATGGGGAGATCCAGTTAAATTACACTAAAGGGTCTATAGCAGAAAAACAACTTTAGATTTAAAATAAAAGTATATTTCTGCTATTATAATAAAAAAAGACAGCTTAAAAGAAATAAAATACCAGGTATGAAGATTTACCCAACAAACAGTCTTGTCCGTGTGCCTTCATGAGTATGCTTTTGCCTATATGCACTGAGGGACATGAGTGACTTATCTGGGACAGGGACATCACAGGGAACAACAGCGATAGAAATTCAATTTTCTGGTGGTGATAGAAAAGGAAGTGAGAGCGTGACTAAATAGGTGTGACTGCAGAGGTTTCCTTTTAATACATCCAAGATCATACAATACACAGAAGAGCGGGCCGCCAGGAAAATCCTTCCTGCTGACATTGTTTTATGTCTTAAAAAGTGTGTGCTTGTGTGTCTGTGTCAGTGTGTAGAACTGCAGCAGCTGAATTCAGCAGATATAAAAGGGGGACTGTAGTGTCACTCAAAACCTGAGGGAAAGAGGATAGCGAGCAATGAAGTACAGAGAAAAAAAAGAAGACAAAAAGGAAGAAAGAATAATCAAAAGGGGATTAACCCAAGGAAAGTCATTGGCTTTTTTTTCTTAATTTGTATTCTTCTTATATTAATCTTGAACAGAGGCACCAAACAGTCGATTGACTTCCAACTAATAAGTAAAACTGTAGATGTAACATCACTAATTAGAGTTAAGCTTTACTTGAAGCTTAGAGTCCTCCATCAAGACAGCTTTATCTGGATACAGACTGCAGACCTGGCAATCAAAGTAGTCTAAGTGGAAATTTATGAGTGAATTATGTAACATCAGAGATGGCAGCTAAATGGTATGTTTCCAGCCCCTGTTCTTGATATGCTAACTTAGTACCAAAGAGTGAAAAGAAACAGTGCACCAAAAAAATAATTATACCTATTGAAGTTTTTTAGTTTGTCACAATACCAATGTAGAGTTCACAGTATGTTATTAGGATTTTTTGTGATAGATAAACAAAACTAATTGCAACATTTTGAAGAGTAAAAATAATAGTGCATAGTTTGCAAAATGAGTAAAAATAAAAAATCTAAAAGGTTTCATATGCATAATGTAACTCAGTTAAGTTGATACTTTGTAGAACAGCCAAAACCTGCAGTTACAGCTGCAGGGTTTCTATGGTTTATTTCTACCATGTTACTACATCTAGACACATGTTTGTACCCATTCTTCTTTGCAAAATAAGCACAAAGTATTTTTTTCAAGCTCCATCCATCTTCCCATCAACTCTGACCAGCTTCCATGTCTGAATTCAAAACATGCTTCAATACAGGGGTAGTGTGTTCAAGGTAGGCCTGGGAGGTATACCGATTCATACCGAAAACTGGTGTTTATTTTCATTATGATATGAATTTTAAATATACCGCTATACCGCCGAATAGCTCAGACAACTTTCGGAACATTTAATGTGGGGAAGATTTTCAGCGGTGACCGATTTCATAGCTACACGCTCTTTATCACAGTGTGAAAAGTAAATTTTTTTAACTAAGTACAACTGCTGGCAGGAGATGTCAGAGCGAAGCACACAATGCTGATGAAGTAATTACAAAAAGAGGAGTCACGTCTGTAGTTTAGAAGTTTTTTCTTTGGGAAAATCTGGTCTGAGTCTGTACTCTGGCCCCTAGCGGGATAATTCAGTACTACATGGAAAGCCAGTACAAGATACAATTAGCTGATTTCGTCAATGTGAGGTTAAAAAACAAGAATACTTTCAGCCTTAGAACATCAAGAATGTGTACTACAATAATAATCCTTTTAATTGTTTTCATAATATTCAAATGTGTCTGGAAAAAACAACATGATGCAGTCCGGTAAAATAGGTTATTTAAAGCACATTTTTATATTATTCATTCATATAGGCTAATATAATGTGGATATGAACGGTCTTGTATGGAAAAGAAATACAGTTAAATACCGTAATACCGATATGTTTTTAAAAAATACAGTGATATGAAAGTTTTCCCATACCGCCCAGCCCTAGTTCAAGGTGTGGTTTCCTGCTCAAAAAGTGATTTGACTGTAGACTAAAAAAATTATTCTGATTAGAGCTCCCTCCTACACGTTTGCCATGTCCCTTACATGACTTCTAGTAAACTGAAAATATGTGTCTTAAAGTGATAGTCTGGACTTTGTAATAAAAAAGAAAGAAAGGGACATGATTTGAAAAAAAAAAACAACCCCAGCTCCCTACCCCTCCCTTTCTGATTGGTCTTGAAGCTGCGGCCACTTTTCCGTGCATGCGCAAGGTCAATTGGCCAAGACATGCGGAGGAGAGAGAGAAAACAACCAGAGTGTCAACAATGGCGTTATCAGAGGTGAGGATGCTTTTTTGGTTGGAAATCGGTATCTTCTGCTCTTGAGCTGAATGTTGATCCATGGTTGCGCTCGGGACTAATGGCGGAGGCTTGATTCGGAGGCTCCGTGTAAACAGAAAACTGAGCATTCAAGCAGTTACGAGCACGAGCATACAGCGCTCGTGATGATTGAAAGCCCTTGGCATCACTTGATTGGTTCAAATGGACAGCACGTGGCTTTTGAGCCATAGCTGAGATATAAGAAGGCAGGACTTACCCGTAATGTTATAATTTATAAAATTATTTATTTTATATCAACATTTAAGGCCAGGAGGTCAATTTAATACAATTCTTAAAATTTGTAATTCATTTACAGATCCAGACTATCACTTTAAGGAGTTCTTTCAAAATGGTTATCTTCTTTGCCACTTTTCCATAAATGTTCCATAAAAGCCAGAAATGTAATATGCACTATTAATAGCTGTCATATTAAAAGATTATACCAACTCCGTATTGCTGAGGCTCCTTCAAAGTAACTATGGACACCTTGTCTGCTACTCTGCTTAATGTTCTCCCTGCCTGACCTGTCAGTTCAGATTGACTCCCATGTCTTGGTAGACTTGCGATTGTGCCATACAATTTCAATTTTCAGATGATTGACTGAACATTTCTCTGACAAATGTTCTACCCTGTTGTCTTCATCGGAACGTGATCTACAGCTTTCGCTGGAGTGGTTTGCAGCCGGGTGTGAAGCGGCTGGGATGAGAAGTAGCACCAACAAATCGAGACCATGGTCTTGACCCCGAAAAGGGTAGGGTGCATTCTCCGGATCATGGATGAGGTACTTTCCCAAGTGCAATGAGAGATCAATAGGCAGATTGGTAGGGCATCAGCTGTGATCCGGAAGCTGTACTGGTCTTTCATGTTGAAGAGAAAGCAGAGTCTAAAGGTATCGCTCTCGATTTACAAGTCGATCTATGTTCCTACCTTCATCTATGGTCACAAGCTCTGGGTGGTGACCAAAAGAACGAGATCACGGATGCAAGGGGCTGAAATGAGATTCCTCCATAGGGTATCTGGGTTCTCCCTTAGACATAGGGTGAGAAGCTCTGTCATACAGGAGGGGCTCAGAGTAGAGGCGCTGCTCCTCCACAGGATGCCTCAAGGACGCCTCCCTGGTGAGGTGTTCCAGACACGTCCCACCAGGAGGAGACCCAGGGGAAGCTGGCCTGGGAACGCCTCGGGATTCCTCCCGAGGAGCTCGCCCCAGTGGCTGGGGAAAGGTAAGTCTTTGTCTCTTTGCTGACCCACTACCCGACCCCAGCTAAGCAGATGTGGATTGATGGATGTCCTATACTTAGGGATACCGGTACGTATTTAAAACCTCATCCTGTTTTAAACTAGATTTCACAGAACTGCTGTTAGTGTACTGAAATTACACACTAAAATACTACTACTCTTTTCATTCATTTCATTTCATATCATTCATTTCTGAATTGGTTGCAATTAGGGATGCACCGATCTGAATTTTTCAGTCCCGATACCAATACTGATGGCTAGATTTTGTGTATCTGTCGATATCCGATACCGATCCGATACTATTTGTGGTAGTGTGGAGGTCCTGTCACTATGGCTCCAATAGATAATGTGCCCTGGCTGCTTGGCCACATGGATTAAAGGCACCAGACTTTACAAACTAAACATAACTGAGACAAAATAACAGATGTAAAATATAAAATTACCACCAAAAATAAAATTTCAAGTGAAAATTAATCTTTTTTTGTGAATTTGTTGCAGATTTTCCCCATTTTGAGTATCAGTTCATGGTATCGGTTTAGTTTAACCGATACCGATACCAGTAAATTAGGCAGTATCGGGGCCGATACCCGATACCAGTATCGGTGCATCCCTAGTTGCAATGGATTTTGTTTATGGTTATTAGATTAAGAGGAGTAGGAACATTTTTCTACAAAAATCATAAAACCAGGAATCTTTTGGGTAAAAATACACAAGTATACCCAACCTTGTGTTGGTCTGTCATAGAAAACTTAAAGAAAATGCATAGAAATCAGTGATTCTAAAGTATCAAATTGTTATAAATTTCAACTGGATTCATTAGAGAATCTAACAACTTTGTAAGTTGCTGAGAAATATTGCACATAAAAAGCAGAACGATAAGCAGTGGTAAAAAAATATGTTTATAAACCAAATTTTTTCACTGGAGTTCAGCTCGGATGTTATTGTGGTTTAGTTGCACATACTAGACAGAGCTGTTATGAGTCACACAACTGTGATTTAGATGGACAGCTGGCCATGTTAGCCCGTAACATATTTCCAGGATACTTGCCAGAAGGTGAGACTCGTCTCTCTAGAGGCTTGGATGTAGCATCAATGATGACACAGATACAGTGCTGGGAACTTATTCTAAAGTGATCCGAACAAAGGATATGAAAACTATGGCAGTCTCACAAGAGAAGAGGCAGGAGCAACCTTAATCTCGCCACATAATGTGATAAAAATAAATACCCCAACACTAAAAACTGTCACATAAGTACATTTTGCTTTAAAATAATAAAACAGATAGATTTAATCTTAGTTGTTGAGCTCATCCCAGTTACAGTATTGCTGTAGTAGCTTTCATTAGTAGAGAGACTAGGATAGCTGTTTTTTGTTTTACTTTTTCTGACCTTTCTCTGTAAAGCTGAAAGATATTCTTGTCTCAAAATCCCAGTGAATCAGCAGGTTATAAAACAGATCATCCATGTTGGCATGAGAACCATGCCCCATTCAAAATCTTTTAAATCCTCATTGTGATGGTTGTCTTGAATTTAGCAAGTTATATTTACAATGCCCAGATAACTAAACACAATCAGTTATTTCCCTTTAATTTTTCCTGATCGATATTTGTGTAAATAACCAAAATACGAGGTATAACTAATAAAGTGGCAGATATTTTTAAAATCTAAGGGCCGGTTTAGAATCAGTAATCAATCAGGCGTGCATGTATAAGGCCTACAAATTCATCATTTCAAATGAGACCTTCGCGCTGCAATGCGACAGTACAAGCCAAAAAATTTCCAGTGAGTTATACTGCCACAAAGTATACAGTTGCCACTATTAACATCCAAACAAAAAAAATCAGGAAGCATTGATTAACACCAGCATAAATCTGAAACAGCAGATTTCAATTCCCATCTCCAAACTAATTTGCACCCCTAATGAAACCACCTCCTATCCAGACCCAGTTCCCTGTTTTACAGTAGAAATATGGCATAATTATACCAAACCTGCCCTCAAATGTAATTCCAGCAACTGTAATTTATTTGACAATGGGCAAGCTTTATTTCCACTACTCTGTTAAATCTCCCTATAATACCTATAACGTGTTAATAAAATAGAAATGTTATTAAGATTTGATCATATTTGGTAATACACTGTCATATTGTATTATCATGTTGAATTGTCTGCCAGCATGTAATCTTCCAGCCAATTACTTGTATAAATTGCCTCTGCTGTTTTCATCCTTTATCAGTGCAACCTTTTTTTTTTATCCATTCCAAGGGCTTTGCCAATATAATGCACAATTAACACTTCAATGGCAGTGACGTTACCAAGCAGCACTTTCGAGCCGTGACAAGCTGAGCTGTTGCACTGGGAAGACTGGAGAAAAGATGGAAAACAGAAATTCAAAAACAGGGTGTGAAAGAAAGCCAAGCCTGGGAGTGTTGATGATGAGCGAAATGGGGTTAATGTATGAAAGAATGTGTTTTTATGGAGTAAAAGTGGAAAGCCATGGCTGCGGGGTATAAAACTGTCCCAGTTATTTTTTATTTTATTTTTTTTTTACGTTGCTACTATCTCCTGTGGCTCTTGAGTACACTTTCACCCAGTTGATTAATGCTACCATCACAACCATCGCAAGTTTCTTTGAAGACTTACGGGCGAAATGCACAGTAGGTAGGATAAGCCATAGAAAAATGTCTGTTCATCATTGCTCTCAGTTTTAGCCTAGATTTAGTCTTGATTGTCTGAGATAAAAGGTTTTGGGACACAAATGATTGCCTAATAGCTTTTGTCATTGTATTTTATCAAAATATTGAAGAAGTTTTTTGTGAACTGTCTTGTGAACTATCTTCCCTTTTGAGTCAATTCAAATGAGACATTTTTTTCTGATACACATTGCTTTTAACTGAAACACTTTTCAGTGTCATACAAGTATAGCACCAAGGTGTGTAATTTCCAGCACCTTTTGAACAACCTGCACTTAACTGAAGACAGTTTCCACTTTAATAAATGGCTATTGCAATATTTTGGAGGCTTAAAACCTTAAAAAGCATGAAACTCATAGCCTCATCTTCCCATTTTCCAGGTTTTTACAAGCACATTTGAAACCCATTTTTTCTGACCCCCCAAAAAGCAATTTGAGCCAGATCCTCAAACTTGGATATGCAATTTTAGAGCTAATAAATTGTATATCTAATAATAAATTGTATGTCTAATAATAAATTGTATGTCTAATAAATCCGTACATTAATGACACATGCAATTGCACCATATTTAACCCGGTCACTGTCTGTTGCTGAAAACAGGAAAAGATAAACAAATATGCAAACATGAGTTGAAAATTACTCCAAAAGCTATTTTACAGAAGGGAAAAATATTTACATCAGAATGTTCAAAAATAAGTATGGATTGTGTGTTGTACTGTTAAAATAAATTTAAAATAGTAAAACATGTAACATGAAAAAATTTATGTTTGTTGCAGTTTTGATTGTACAGTCTGACAGCTGCAGGGAGGAAGGACCTGCGGAAATGCTCCTTCACGCACCTAGGATGCAGCAGTCTGTCACTGAAGGGGCTCTGCAGTTCAGCAACATTTACATGCATGGGTTAGGAGACTCTGTGCATCAGAGATGTTATTTTGGCCAGAAAGGATGGTCTTCTTGACAAAAAAGAGCTTTCCAACAGGAATACATTGAATGATATGTGGCTGCTTGTTAGCAACACAGGAAATAGATCCGGTGAGCACTTTTTTCTCAAATTATCATATTATAGTATATATTTGTATATATATATATATATATATATTATAGATTATACATTTGTATTATATATATATATATATATATATATATATATCATTAAATATTTATTTCACTGCAATTTACTGTATAATAATATAAATTATTTCAAGACATTTTTATTTAATTCCGTCAGTTTTTATTCCAATCTCTCTTTTTCCCAAAGTCAGGTTTTATTTCATAATGAGGTTTTTCATAATGGTATATATTTCAAAAAGCCATTTAAGAACTGAAGTCGTCCGTCAGCCAATCAGAATCAGCGGTTGAGACCTGGACGCTGATTAGCTGGAACTAAGATTAGTCTTTCTGGGTCGCCGTTGTTGTGGCCCTGTGAGCAGCTGGCAGCATGCTAAGTAAAGGGTCAGTGCTGCAGGAACTTTGTTCAGCTCTGGTTGCTTTAACAGGTCATATTGAGAGGAATAACTTATCATGAACCGTTTCAGAGACCCATTTTGATTCGTCTGGATGATTTAATCTGAAATGATCCCAGGTTCAGCTCTCAGCTGTCTGACAGTAGCACTGGAGTTCTGCTGTGATCTTTTCTGTTTTGTCCAGCACAACTAGGGGGAGACAGGAGAGGAAGCCCTGGTTGGTTGTTAGCTACAGTCAGTTAAAGGGAGATTATTTAAACGTGTTCTGTGTTATTTCTGAAATGTTTTATTGATCGTACCAAACAGCCGACCTGAGTCTTTTTCCCCAGTCTAATCACGGGCATGGCGCCCTGAGCAGCTTTACACCTAGAACACTGGAGCAGCACTGGCTGGTTGGATTTAGACAACCCCATTACAAAAGTGATAACATATTCTGCCAGTATTAAAAGAATTGCAGTGTAAAGCCATACATAAAATCCTAAAGGCATTAAATTCAATAACAGTATTAAACGACTTTAACCGGTCCTCGCCATTTTCCTCCTGCAGGAACATCATGTTTAAGCACCGACCAATCAGCATCCAGGTCCCAACAGCTAATTCTGATTGGCTGGCTAAGACATGATGTTAAATGGCATTTTTAAATAAATACACCATTATGGAAAAAGCCTATTATGAAATAAAAGCTAACTTTGTAAAAAAAAAGAATAGATTTTTGAATAAAAACTAATTATATTAAATAAAAAAACTTTGGAGTTCCATATACATCACTGTGGTAAATTCAATGCAATTGGCTTGGTTTCCTTTAATATAGATCTTTTTTTAAACAGTTGGAATATCAAAACTGAACTTGACTGTATTGTCAAATGAAAATGTGTTTAATTGGAATGTATGAAGGATTGGATGGAATTGACTGTTTTGTAAAGTGCCTTGAAATGACATGTTGTAATGGAAATATATAAATAAAACAAAATTAATTAAAAGAGACTTGGCTCATTAAAGAGAGCTTTTAAACCACTTGGTTGCAGGTCTTTTAACTCTACATGCTACTGAAATTTCTCTTGAATTCCCCCTTTTCCCTGGTAAAATTACCATACAAATGTTTATTTTATTGAGTCAAATTTACATAGAGATTTTGCAGTTGCAGGTTTTGTTTTGGGTAAACATTGTGATATGGACTCATGCCACATGCTGTTCTGCACTAACTTGCAACACAAAACACATGGCGGACTCCCACGCACCCTACAGGACCCTGCTGAGGGTGTAGAGCTGGTGCAGGGTTCCACGGCCGGGATGAAAACCGCATTGTTGCTCCTGAATCCGAGGTTCGACTATCCGTCGGAGTCTCCTCTACACAACCCCTGAGCAGAATCTGCTTCCAAACAGGAAGGCGTGTCAGTGGGATTGAGGTCTTAGAAGTATTCCATCCACCGACTCAAAATGTCCCGTGTCGAGGTCAGCAGCACACCACCGCCACTGTAAACAGTGTTGGTGGCAGACTGTTTCCCCCCCTGAGACGCCGGATGGTGGACTAGAATCGCTTTGAAGCCACACAAAAGTCGTTCTCCATGATCTCTCTAAAGTCCTCCCACGCCCGAGCCAGAACCCATTAGCTGATTCCGGGGTTCCACAGAATGGTCCGATAGGACTCCTTCTTCAGTTTGACAGAATACCTCACTGCCGGTGTCCACCAGCGGGTTCGAGGGTTGTCGCCGTGACAGGCACGGACCACCTTTCAGCTACAAATACGGTCCGCCACTTCGACAACGGAGGCATGTAACATGGCCCACTCGGACTCAATGTCCCCCGCCTCCCCCGGGACATGTTCGAAGTTCTGCCGGAGGTGATAGTTGAAACTCCTTCTGACACGGGACTCTGTCACACGTTCCCAGCAGACCCTCACAACGTGTTTGGGCCAGCCAGGTCTGTCCGGCGTCCTCCCCCACCACCGGAGCCGACGCACCAGTGAAAGGCATTTAAAAAAAAGAATTAAGCATGTCCTTTGAACTTATAGATTTAATTATATTTTACTGCTTGTTAAACATTTAGTTTAAGGCCTGTAGTTGATGCCCATCTAGCATAAGAATATTCATTTATTCAATGATCCAACTTGTCGCCTTCTGATAAAACCACTACATTAAGGAGATAGGGCTAAAAGAACAAAGCAGAGCAATGCAACATTATATACATTATAGTAGAAAACCAAACGAGTCATGACTCCAGTTGAAAAACAAATGCTTTACCAGTCCAGTGACTGCCTAGCAAATAACACACATACACAAAAATGTCATTTAAAATCCTATTCATTAAAGGATATAATCATATCACAAAACAGCCACACTACAAGACTGTTTTATCAACCTAGGGGTGATACTGGATATACTAAGTGATTTTCCATTGGTAGCTGTGTGCAGCTTTTGCCAGAAAAACTACATGATGACCAACAGTGTTTTAATAAAGCTGGCAGGATTGGGCAAAGGGAGCCAGAAATGAGACTGGGCTGCGGCCAGACACTCAGAGGAAAGCTGAAATGAATGAATGGTGAGATGAGTGGAGAAGTGGCCGCAATCATTCTTAGGAAGTCCCTCTCCAAGTGGACAAACATCAGTCAAAGGCAACGATTAGAGAAATGATAAAGTGAGCTAAGATAAAAAAAGAAAAGAAAGCGCTTGAGATTCGACAGTGATAAACCGGGACTGAGCAGGGCTTCAACATGCAGAGAGAGGAATAACTTTCAATTAAAAGATTGTCAATATTAGAACCGCTGTGATAAATTATCAGTCTATAGACTTTAAGATTTAATGGAAAATCACTGCTTATTACAAAATTAGCATTTATTTGTAATGGCTGCTTCTGGACACATGCACACTTTGTGCACTTGGGTTTATAAATAATTCAACATATAAGGTGCTTCACTGACAATATTTCACTTGCCAAGTACTTTGTGACTAATTAATTACAAAGCTATTTATTCAAGTTCCTCTTCAGGCAATGACAGTCCTAGTTGTGTCCAACAGTGTGCTCTTGTAGAGATTTATAGTGGAGCTTAAAAGCACCAAAGGAGGACAAACTGGCCACATGAAAGGTAAAGGTGAACATGATTGTTCTCTCTTAAAAAAAATATATAATACAAATATTTATTCCAAATTAATTAAAATGTAGATGTGTTAAAAGGTTGGATTTTTCAGCATAAAGCGTTTCGCTAATTTTATATTTGTACAAGATATGCACTGTTTAAAATAATAAGGGTGCCAGTATTTGTTTGCTCTTTCTTTACTTTAGGATGTATAAAATAGGAACATATTAGGATAGTCTTGAAAATTAGGGCTGGGTATCGATTCAAATATCAAGAATCGATTCGATTCCGATTCACAAAAGTTAGAATCAATTATCACGATCTGATCCAATTCGATCCGATTCAATCTGATCCAGCTCGATGTTGATATAGGTCAGTGCTAATAAATGTTTTTTTTACGGTTATTTTAATTATATGCCTGATATTCACTGACTTAACAATGGGTAAGTAATAGTTCACCATGGAAAACTGTATTAACTCTTTCAGATACAAAACCTAAGATGGCCATCTGGACTTTTTCTTCCTATTTCAGTTTAAAAAAAGTCAAACTATTTTAAAAAATAGAATCGATTTTTGGACTTGTGAATCGATTCGTTTCGATTTCTACAAGAATTGATTCAGAATCGATTTTTTGATCATTTCAACACAGCTCTATTGAAAATATATATTTTTTTTGTAATCAATGCCAGTTGGAGTACTTGTAGCTGAAATATTATTGTTGCATATTGCAAAGGTGATAAACCAACATTTTCCTTCCTTTCTAACCTCATGGAAACCTCTTTTTCTTCCTGAACTTTCCGTGTCAATCATTAAAACAAAAAGCTCTGGCATGTGACCCCAGCTCTATCTCACTTTTTAGTTCCATAGCTTTAAAGTTCTCCTTCACTGAAAATCTTGAAAAACTGAGTTTTTTTCCCCCCATTAAAATCAGTCACTCTGCGTTCTAAAAGCATACTGGATATGACATTTTTATACAAACACCAATCCCTGAATCAGTTACATGAAGAAAAGAGACCAGAAAACACCTGAGTTTGAAAAAGCCTATAAACCATACGTCATAATACAAACTTAGCGATCATTGCCTCGCCCACTTAGATTTGGACCGCCCACGGGAATGTTGTTTTTGGCAAGGTGAAAGCCGAGCCTCTTGCAGCTGCTAGAGTCTATGGACCTTACAGTAAAAGCTTTGCCTCGAGGTTGAACTTAAAGGAAGGATCTGTACCATCACAACTGTGGAACACCAGCTCCCAGGCTGTAGTGTAGTGTAAAAGTAAAAGTAGTGTTTTACTTTTCACTCAGTGTTTTACTTTTCAAGTGTTTTACTTTTCCGCCGCTGGTTAAATCTCCCTGTCCTATATATTGTGTTAAAATGCGCCATGACAATGAAATGTACCACCTCAGCTGACAAGCTAATATCTGTGACCACATCCACCAAGACATGTTTTTTTTTTTTAACTATCGTCAAACGTAACCTACGCTTCAAACCACAAATTGTAATATCAATATCAGTAGCTGAAACCGCCGCTGGTTAAATCTCCCTGTCCTATGTAGCTCACTGTGAGCCCTGCTCGTCTGCGGTGCCAGTCATTCCGAACAGACTATTAGCTCAAACCAGATGAGACAGCTTGTGGAATTTATGCATATTGATAAGTGGAGTACAATAAATTATCAATAAGTAACTTAGTGGCAAGAGGGAGGAGCGTGGCGCCTAATACCTGTCTGTGTGATGCCAGAGTCCTCCTGCGGCCAGTCGCACATTGGAGTCCGGTCTTGTTTGGTAGTGCTCTCTAATCTGGGTGGTAAACTCTGTCTAAGCCTAAATACCGGCACCATTTTTGTCTCATGCAACTGATTTTAGTAAACAGAGACAGTGTAGGAGCAGTGTTGCAGTTATCCAACCAGAGGACAGAAACTTGCATGTTATTAATCTTAATGAGCAAGCCCCCAAATGTTGTTGAGTCTCCACGCCCACTCCCACACTGAACTGGCATAAACTGAAAAAGACCTGGATTGTTATTTTTATTTTTTTTTTGTCAGAAACCTACTCAGATGGCATTCTTTCATACCAAAGAACACTGAAAAATTAATTAAAAAAACACCAGTGAAGGAGAACTTTAATGCTTCTAATGACAGTATACAGTAAGCTTTCACAGCTGTTATTGATAAGTTTTACTCTACCACTGAAGTCCCTACTTTCAAGCCAAGCCTTGTGAGATATACAGTATAGTCTTCTTTCATGACAAATTGACTAGCTGTAAATAATTACCAAGAAGGTATATCTGAAAAACTCCAAAGTCAGTTTTGAGTCAGTTTTGGGAAAATGCTACCCTCTGTCAAGGACTCTGTATTTCTGATCTTATTTACCATTCATCTGTATACCCTCATAGTATATATAAAATCAATACAGATATATGATACACAATTAGTTTGATTTCTAGTGAACAACTACTTCCACCCTGTTGTGTAGCCATTTCTCATAGAGAAGATCTTTATAAACAGTTGTATTACTTCCAGCTGTGCATATTACACAGTTTTTCATTTTTTACCACTATATCAGGTCTGATGGTCATAAATAAAATAAAACCAGCTTTTCCTGACCATCCATCTATCTGTCTTCCGTGTATCTCGGATCAGGTTGTGGAGGCTGATCAGTTGTCATACAAATGCATCAAAGAGAAGCCAGCATTCAGCATGATAAAATCTGAGTCACCTCCAGCCAAAAGTGATTTTAAAAATGCTCTTTAAAAGAAAACAACAACAAAAAAAAACAATAAAAATCACCCGCAGACCACAGCCAGTGTTCAGTTGAGCTGTTCACAATGCCCACACATAATAACTTAAGTGTTTCCAGCAGCGGGACTTGATGAATGAGTCACAGTAGGACCCAGATAATACACCTTCTAAACATATGCTATTTTTCTGAACTACCCATTAAGAACTTAATGATACTCTATGCATTACTTTTTCACCCAGATAAAATAATGAACTCTTGTACAAATTGCAAAAAATAATACAAAGCTGTCTCTGAATACAAAGGCCATAAAAACTGCTATAATATGGGCCTCATTTTCAAATGAATACATGCAAAATGTTGGAGATTTTCACTGTTTAGCATCTCGAATATATGTAGTGTTCTTTAATATAGCAAGCTCAATTGTATATTACTATTATAAAACAAATAATTTAGAGGCTACTACAGTTTTCTCAGTTGCTTTGGTGCATTTCTCACAACAGCATTATAGTGTGCACCACTGCT
The DNA here is from genome assembly GCA_028564705.1 of Apricaphanius iberus. NCBI lineage: Eukaryota > Metazoa > Chordata > Actinopteri > Cyprinodontiformes > Aphaniidae > Apricaphanius > Apricaphanius iberus. The sequence continues at coordinate 1,355,892 of JAPXFQ010000644.1, read as the reverse complement.
AAAGCATTTCTCAAAACAATAAGTCCAAAATGCAAAGCATGGTAGATAACCTGCAAAAGCGAGTCACTTTCTCAAAATAGAAATTCAATTCAAAAAAACAAGTCAGTCACTCAAACTGGGAAGTTCATGCTTCAAAAGCAAGTCCCTTAATCAAAACCAATAATTTGTTCTTCAAAAACAAGTATTTATGTCAATGAAAGAGTCAGTATTGTCAAAATGAGAAGTTATGACACCGGCATCTTTGTGCACCTGGAAAAAATAAAATAAAAAAATACAAAAAATTTAAACTCCCTATGGCTCAGTAAACCTTACTGCAGTAGTTTGGAAACTAAAAAGACTGTTTATGAAGATACTGTAAACAGACATCCTCACCCCTTTTCCACAAGGCTGACCTTCCATGTGTTGCAGTTTTGTAGATACAATATGCACTTCATGCCACTACTGTCTCCTGGTCCATACATACCTGTAAAGTGGGGGTTCATGTGATTAAACTATGAGTGACTGAGAAGAAGAGGCTTTTCAATGGTTGCAACTGATAGTCCACACACCCTTTTTCATTAGCGTATGATAAGGTTCACCTGAGAATAGATATTGATGGACATTTTCATGAAAACACAATAAAAAAAAATTTCAAAATAGATTTCAAAAGTCTTTGACAGCAAGTTCAAAAATGCTTTGTTCAATGACGCAAGCAGTGAAATTAAGATTCTTAGTTGTCTGAACATTGACCATTCAGTCTGTACAAGTATAGTTAATTTTGACAGGCATGATAAAAGCAAGTTAATAGTGATCAACATCAAGTCAGAAGTGATCATTTTGCAGATATTTATCCTTACTCAATTGCTTTTATGTCCAAAATCATATTTCTTTGGATGAAATAAACATGGAACTGCCACTAGGTTGGCCCGTACATCTACATTTTATAAATGTTGCACTAACTATTGTGCAAAGTTTAATTCTGCAGTGAAAAATGCACCAAAGCAACTGAGAAAAACTTTAATTAATGAACAATATGTTTTAAGAAGAGACTTGATCTACATAAAAGAATACTGGTGCATCTAAATAAATTAGACATAAATACATAATTCAGAAATAAATACCAAAAAAAAGCTGCAACCCATGCCTTGTCAGTCTTATTTCAAAGTCTTGAATTGGCTTGGCTTTCTAATCCTTTCATGGACCATCAGACACCCGCACTTGCTTCTGCACTGGTATAACGCTTTTAAAGCTAGATGACCACAAAGCCCTGTACAGTAGATTCAGTCATTCACCCATTCATGCACACATTCACACACTGAATTTAACAAATAGCTTTTAAAAATGCTTTCTATTAGGCTATTTTTTTTCTTCAAATTGGCACAGCAGTGCTCCACGTGCAGTACTTCATGGCATGCCAATGATTGAGTTAATATACTGTGCAATAAATCGACTTTTAAGCAGGCAAGTATTTTTGTATTAAAAATCTGACTTCATCATTTAATGTCCTGATAAACTTAATTTTAGGCTTTCGTTAGCTAAAAAACATCATTTTCATCATGTATTACTTAATTAGAACACCTTGAACTGTCTTCTTGTTGAAAAATAAAATTGACTTGCCTTAATCAAAATACACAGATAAAAAACATTTATATATTATATTATTATAAATATTTTTTTATGATATTCTAAGTTTTGTGGATGGATGATAAGTCTAATGGACAGCAAAAAACGTTTCTTTCTTCCTCTGGCGGTCTGTCTGTCTAAGCAAGTTAAATGTAAGATCCATCTGGCATAGAATAAAAAGAGAGGCCTCAATACTGGCTGGGAAAAAGTGTTCTGCTGAGTCTCTGGAGAGTGTAAAGATTTTTTTTATTAATTTTTTTAATATATATTTGAGGTCCAGAGGAGTTTGTTCATACCCTTGCTCCCATTGTTTCCAGTCTAAAAAGAGCACAGCCGTATGGAGGATGGTGTTTGACCTCACTACTCACTGCTTACATAATCCCTATCCTGAAGGGATGAAACTGCCAGATCCCTCTAACACAGAAACACACACCCATAGCGAAGCCAAAGCCAAAAACTCACCACATAAAAACAAGCGCGCTTTCATCCTTTCCTTCCCCGGAAATTCATGTTTATATGATTTTTTTCCCACATGGATTCAAGGTTTTAAAATGCAGAGAAATTCACACACCCTTGCCACAGGCATTTATACACTTCCTCTCTGAACGGACACAGCACTACCAAAGCACCAAACACCCCACAAGCATGTAAGTGCCAGTGAAAATATCCATGGGTAACGTTTATGCATACGCATAAAACACAGACACGTCAGTGGAGGGAAAATGATCACAGCTGTGCTATAGCCACAAACACTGTGGATCAGTGTCCTGAAATAACTGCAGATGTTTGTACACATGCCCCAGGTAATATTTATGGCTGTAGCAAACATTTGAGAAGAATATCACCATTCATACCTTGAAAAGAAACTACTCTTTTACACTTGTCTTGCATAGGTCCCTCCACTAATCTTGCAACATATTTCACTTCAGTTATTCACCTTATGAATAATTATTCAAATGACCAAGCCAATAATTTTGTAGCTCACATTTCAAATATTTCTTTCTTTCATCAGTTAAATGTTTCATAAATAACTATTTTAACAACAATATGTTTTCATTCAAAAAAGGAATAATAAATGATTGCAAAAGTGCCTATAAAAATAAAAGTTGATGATTTAAAGTTTAGATACATGAATGTGAAAAGCAGGTTGATGAAACAGAAAACCTGTAGTTGATGCCATGCTGTAAATTTCTTCATGTGTGTGTATACATGTGTATGTGCACAGTGATATCTCTACTCAGCTCGAGCCAGGAGTCTGTTTCCTGCCAAATCTAAAGTGGGCGCATTTCAACATTTCTTCATAGCACAGAAAGATGAGGAGGAGGTGGAAGAGACACTTCTTCTATATGAGAAAAAGGAATCGAAATATTTTACCAGAGAGATGTATAACTGCACAAACACAAGCACATAATTCAGTGCTGTGCGACACCTGGAGAAACACCTTGAGTTTCTACGGCAGTCCTCTCCCAAGAGAACCGTTCCACTTCTATGAGCACGGCACTAGTGGAACTTCATCGGTTGTTACACTCATTTTTCTGCATGCTGCTCTAGGAGTTACAGGAGTCTTTACGGCATATAAAAAAAAACTGTTCTAGTGATGGATAACTCGTAACACCTTTTCCATGTTGTAACAGACTGTTTTCAGACCAACTGGGGTAATATTAAACTCAGTGAATTTACATGCAGTAAGAGAAAAATAAATTACTGCTATAGTCCAGCTAAATTCAGACTTTTGAAATGCATGTATGCACTTTAGTCCAACTGGACTAAAACCAAACTGGCTTTCTCTAATTGAGATAATGCACCCAGATAATGTGGTTAGAAAACCAAGTTTCTGGGCACCTAAACAAACCTTAGCTGAGATATTAGCAGCCTGATAATAACACAATCAAGCAGTATAGTACTTAGAAAATGTACTGTGCTGCAGCATTTTTGCTGTCCATTTCTTTGCTAATTGTGCACATCCTGTTTTTACTCTGCCTGCTTCACTGCTTTGTTTACTATCTTTGTGATGATCCCAAAGTTGTTGTCATAGCTTTGGTTTATAATCCACTCGACATTACAAACATTTAAGTGCGGGGTCTTGATATTTTCTTGAGAAAATAATGTATAATACCAAAAATGGCAAACAGAAGGCATCTGCTTTTTATGAATGCATTTATAATTGCTTTTTATAATTTAAAAAACAAAAACAGACCTTGAATTGATAAAAGCAACATATATTGGTAAATTAATTGGCTGTTGATGTTGTTTTGTTGCCACTGTACCAATTTTTAAGTTGTATGCTCCAACAAGAATCGGGACAATCCAAATACGGAAACAAATAAGAGATCAGATCTCAAAAACTGTCAGTAAAAAAACTGTTTGGTGTATCTCTAATCTAAATCCAATCTAATCATGTTGGTTCTATAACTTACAAGTAACTTCTCACCTCAATTGCTAGAGTAACAAAAAGACTGGGAGCGAAGGCTGGGGTGTTGTTAACCCCTAACCCAATGCGTAAGTGTGTGGTCATGTGCGTATTTGTGCAACTGGTACACCTGTGAGAATAGCAGTAAACCTCGAAGGCTTGTTTAGACATTAACACCTATTGTATACATGAACACCCAAGGCTAGACACACACACACACCCGCACACAGCCACACACACACACACATCATTTCACCTTCTCCCTGTCTTTAGAGGTGTCTTTATCCACCATCCTGCCTCCATCCATCAGCCCACTATCCAATCCATTTCCATCCAGTTTCATGCCAGCTTAGTTGGGCAATGGATGCAGAAGTTATTCAAGGAGATTCAAGGATCAAGGACAAAAAAATAAATAAATTGGAGAACCCTCATATTGCATTTAGACATACCATGATAGGGAGACCAATACTAACAATGATGTTTTTGGAGTAATGACAATTCCTTACAATAGTCCGAGCTATCTTAGCCTTTTGAATAACAAAAAGTATGCTTAATTACTAGTCATTCAATAGTGGCCTACCCATTAGATCATTATCAGATCTTAATACTAAAACAAACTAACCCAGACCTGACTCGCCCTGACAATTGACCAGTCGACTTGAAAAAATAAAATAAAATCAGTGAACAACTAAAACGTAACAGGTCACTCTAACAACAATAGTATTTAGATTGCTATTGAAACTTAGCTATTCTCAGATCAATGAAGTCTTTAGAAATTGAGTCAGAGAAGGCCAAAAAGACATAAAAGTAAACTGCTTCCTCTATAGAAGCATGTTGGCTGTAAATTCAGGCTGCCACAACAAAGAACTACATAGGAAGATCCTCGTCATTTCATTCCTTTGCCTTTTTGTACATTTAGATGTTTTCATCATTTGGAACCCGACGTTAAGGTAGAAAAACACAGCAATTTGCAGCAGGTTGAAGATTTGTACACCCCTAAGGGAAGTTTAGACAAATTGAAACCACCTCGGACTCCAGCAGATTCCTGGAAATGTTTTACTGCTTTGTAAAGCTGAACCTCAGTCTATTATGGAACATATTGAAACCTTTAAACATTTTGGAAAACATTTGGAAATCTCATAGCTAAGGCAGATGTCTATTTTCTCTTTAGAATATGCAAGAAGGAAAATGTTTTAAAATAATAGTCATTAAAATGATGTAACCCCACTAATCTCTAGGAAAGGATGCTGAAAACAGAAAAAAAATGTTTAAATCATTTATTCAAGAGATATTGAAACTGTATTGGAAGTTCAAACCATTACTAAATTATTTACAACAAAGTTCAACCCCATTTGTCCTATAGGTAAATCTCTAAATTAGTCATACTTGTAAGAAAAAATTCATAAAGCAAAAACTAAATATTGTTCCTAAGCAGCTTCATATAGAAACATTTAAAATACTAAAGGGCAACACTGGGAAACAAATGTATGAATTTCGAAAGAGTTGAATGCATACTGGAACACCAACACGTACTTACAGATTTTACAGACTCACGAAAAAGAAAACAACATAGATGTCCCAAGAGGCAGGGAGCATTATTTTCAAATGGCAGCACTAATCATGTGTGTGACTGAGAGAGTCTGAGGAAGATGTGTGATTGAGGGGGTCATTATGTGGTCGCAAAGAAATTAAAAACATTTCTGCACTTGGAAAGAGAAAGAAAATATGAAAAGTAAGTGAAAAGCATGAGTTTGCGAGAGTGTGTATCCATTTATAACCATATGTCTTGGCGTGCATAAACAGAGAGCAAAGGACAAAAACTCTTCAATTGCAGATACAGCATGTGTGAACGTTTAGCTCGGTTTGAGTTAAAGAGCAATATGAATGTGTTGAATATTCATAAAGTGAGCAAAGAATGCAAAGTTGGTGACTAGAAAAAATATTTAGAACAGATTTTGAATGAGAATTTGTGTTGATCTAGATATACTGAGAATGTAGTAAAAACTTTTTAATACCACAGATTGTATTGAGAATGTTGACATTTAATGAAAACAACTTATGCTCATGAGGGTGGAGTTAATCATTAGCTGAGGTTAGGCTTTATGTCTGCTTCTGTGTTGTGTCTACACGACGGTACAAAAGATATAGGTTCAAAGGATTATTACAGGGATCTGCAACAGACTACGTCCACTTTACAGCCCCCGCCTAATCACTAGGAATGACTGCAAAAAGCCATGTCTCATTCTGGAGATGAAAGCAGGTGTCGTCATTGCTGCTGTGGTTACCTCAGGCGTTGCCATGTCAACATCAGGTAAATACAGGTATGGAAGAAGATCAAGGGGAAGGGTTGGGATCTTTGTGACAAACCACTTCATTGCAAAATGAACAGAGGAACAGGTTGAAAACTGCACAATAATAATTGGTCTCTGATGTTGATCAATTGACAGAACTGTGTTTAAGTCTCAGGAATGAATAGTTTTATTTTCATCTCTCATACCGAGACTGGGCTGACATGATGGCTTAGAGATGGAAGCGTTCCAAATTTATACCGTTGATAAAAATTAACGGATCGAAAATGACAGATTTTGACTTTCACAGTAGGAAAGCCACATTAAGACTAGTAGGGGTGCACTGATCCGACTTTTTCAGTCCCGATACTGATGCCTGGATTTTGTGTATCTGTCGATACCCGATACTGATTCGATTCTATTGTTGAATTAATAAACTGTATAACTTCCACCTTATACCTTTCTTGAAGAGACTAAAGGCACCAGATTTTACTAACTAAACATAGCTAAGACAATTTAACAGATGTTAAAATATTAAATAACTACAAAAAATAAAATTTCAAGTGAAAAATGTATCTTTTTTTGTGAATTTATTATAGATTTTCCATCGGTTTATGGTTCATGGTTTCCATCAGTTCATGGAACATGTATATTAGACGGTTTTGGGGCTGATACCCGATACCAGCATCGGTGGATCCCTAACGACTAGAGCCAGATCACAATGTTTTAGATAATTTCCAATCTCTCGTTTTGGTGTAGCTCGGGTATCTATTTTGGCAAATTCTGGTGTCGTTATGAGCTGTAATGTAAAGAGATTTAAGAAAAACAAAAAAGTATTCTTATAGCCAGGATCTTATAGGATCCAAACAGAGCTATATTATGAATACATAGTTCGCATTTTACATTGGGCTTAGCAAATTAGCTAACATTTTTGATACTATTTCCATTCTTACATTAGCAAGTAGTTGTCTTGCAATCGGAGGGTCGTAGGTTCGATTCCAGCTTCCTCCAGTCACATCTCGTTGTGCCCCTGGGCAAGGCACTTAACCCCAAATTGCCTACCGATAATTGTATCGGTGTATGAATGTGATTGTGAGTGCGAATGGGTGAAGGTGGCTCCAGTGTAAAGCGCTTTGAGTGGTTAACATGACTAGAAAAGCGCTATATAAATTCAGTCCATTTACCATTAGCAATTGTGTGCTTAATTGAGTTTTTATGTTAATTGCATCAGGCCTTGCTCTCTCTCACTTTATTACTGCAGGAATTAATTGCAAACACATCTCAACATTTCATGAAAATACTGTAAAAATACTGTTTTAAAAATCGGCACTAGTTTCCTCTTGCTTTTAGATATGTCAGTTAAATGGAAAATAGCTTTGAGCCTTCTTTATTCAGCATCCACATGGAAGACTCTTGTCAGTTTGACCATGTAGAGCTTGCATAACCAACCAAGCTCAAATTGTTGAGTTATGATCATAAGACAAAGTACTGGTGCATCTCAAGCAGAAAACACCAAAAGAAAACTGTGTGGTACCTGTCAAATTTGAACATGCTAACCAAGCCCTATTTATTCCAGTAAAAACTTGGAAAACCTATCAGATACACAAATTGTATTGATTGTAAAGTACGCTGTGTGTGGCTAATGAAATTAAAAGTAAATCATTACAAGAGTAAATATACAATTTATTATTCATCTATCACTAGGTTTTAAACATGCAACAACATTATTAAAGTTTGAGCTTCGATTTTTTTAGTAACTTCAGATTTCTCCACATCATCATTGTCTTCAGATAATTTTTAGTCAGTTTATTCACTTTCTAAATTGCTGTTGCTTTATACAGTAAATTGCTGTTTTTATCCATGCTCAATTTTCTCTTTTATTGATGCTTATTCATGTTTTCTGTTTTTAATTTTCATACTATTGCTGTTTTTACTTTCCATGCTTATCATATATTTGGTTTCTTTACCACAGAATCATGTAAATCACCTTGAATTACCTTGTGTTGAAATTGTGCTATACAAATAAAATTGCTTTGCCGTTATCTTTCCAATTTAGACGTTAACAGTTTTGACTTCTGAGAAAAAAAAAATCTTATTTCGTTTTGAAAACTTTTTGTTTTTACTGAGGTGGTAGTTGTAATAAAAATTCTAAAGAGTCCCTGCCCTTGAGGCATCTGTTATAATCATATAGGTATAAAACATGGATTATCTAATCCCTAAACCTCTAACTCAACAGACTCCACAAGGACATATACTTGCAAGCAACAATCTGCCAGTAGAAATCAAGCTTTGTCAGGGGAATGATTTTATTGTCTGTCGTTTTTGTTAGTCATACAATAGAATAAGTAGAATTTTTCAACACATTTTTCAACAATAGCTCTTCTACATCTCAGTACAGGGAAAAGGTTAGATCCACATGGTGTAGACTTATTCTAAAAATACATTACACTGTATTTATTCCGCTCATCAGAGGCCAACCAATGACAGCACTCCTTGAAGCATTTCTCCAAACAAATGCACAGACCGGAAAGTGCTTTGGAAGTATCCACCTCTGCTGAGGTTATTGGCCTTGAAATGTGTTATGTCAGTGCTACATGTTTCACAGTTTGCTGATAGAAGCCAGGCGAGCAGTAGACTCAGAGGAAAGAGTAACGTATGGGGGGACAGACAAAGCTAGTATATACAAACAATTAAACAATACTAGTATATAATATATAATAATAGTTCTAATACCTAATCAATTTTTTCTAAAATGCAGTAACAGCTTTTTAGGCTTATCAGCCAAGAAAAAAAATAAATAAACCCTAGGCTTTAAGGAGTGTAAAAAACAATGAACTGCTTGGATCAGAATCAAATAAAGTCCAATCTGCTAAAATAGGAAAGTTTTGTCCCTAAAAAATCTGAGCTTGACAAAAAAATTTGTAATAAATATAACTGAATAGAAACATCCTTTATATCCAAGATTGAGGAAATTCTGTCTTACCAGAAGAAAGTGAATAGTAAATAAATGGAAGTGTGCAGATTCACATGAAGGTAAAAAAATAAAATATAAAAAATAAGTAAAAGAGACTGCTTATCAAGAGAACGGATTGGTTTGAGCTGACTGGAGAGGAAAAGCTTTTTTTAAAAAAGACAGCCAGATTATATGATCACTATACATCTTGAAAAGGTAACCATACTTCTTGAACTGTTTAACACTTTCTCAGGCAACAACTATAATCTATAATTTACTTTAATCGGATTTTATGTGATGTAACAGAAAAGTACACCATCATTATTAAAGGTATGCAGTATTATCATTTGATATGAGTTTAAATACAGCCGTTCTGTGAAGGAATAGCAGTAACATCACATGATGTATTGGCAATTTATCATCATTGTTATAATGAAATGTATATATAAAAATGCACAATCTAAATATTGGAAAAAACTGTATGGAAGATGATAAACATTACCTAAGTAAATAAGTAAAATCCTTTTTTTTTTTTTCTCTGCCTGCCCATAATGTATTTTGTAATGTTTATTCCACAAAGGAGCAAGGAATGGTTTAAGAGACGTAAAGATATATTTGTTTCGTTATTAGCCAGATGCAGCTTGTTTTAATAAAACCTTTTCTTATCAGAAACGCCTACCTTAGGGTCTATGTTTGCAATAAAATGCAATAAGTATGCATTTGTTTTTATTCTGCAGCCCACATATATCACATTACACAAGCATTATTGTATATTGCATGCTTTTCCTTAATTCATGTAGCCCTGTCTCAGAGGTTTATTGGAGAACACTATTGAACAAATAGCCTTGTAAAGAACAGGAAACATGCCAGATAGTTTAGGGACAACCAAAATCTGTGTGTTAGAATAGTTCAGTAGAAGTTCATTCCTAAATAAATTAAGAATGTTTGGCAACGATAGAAATTGCTGCTCTAACCAGCTATCTTGAATCATTTTGCAAGAAGAATGGACAAATTATTACAACCAAGCAGTACACTGTGCCTGGTGGTAAAAAAATAATATCAAAACACATTCGAGTGTGTGGCAAAAACTGAATAAATACATGAAAGCATAAAGGCTTTTAGGGCAATGACTCTCACTGAAGTTTTTGACCTTTTGCTACAATACTCAAGTAAAAAATAAACCTACACTGAGTTAATCAGGACTATTATGTATTGGTAGGAATCTTGGCCAACTACATTTTACCCCTACTTTCCACCAGACGCGTAAACAGCACGTTACAGGAGAAGCATGTCATACCCAGTCGATACCCACCGGTGTAATCAATAGAACCCTTTCCACCAGAGGCGAAAGCAGAGGGAGTCTGCCCCATCTAAGGAGCGTCGTGTCACGGCACTCGCACACGCCAGTCCTATTTTCTTTATTGTTTCTTTCAGTACACCTCTGAAACGTGTAAATTTCGACATTTTGGATAGGGGAAGGCAGGAAATCAGATGGCGCGACATCCGGAAAATTTTCAAAATAAAAGAAACATGCTGCTTTCCGGTCGCTTTACTTAAAAAAAAAGGTCAGAATAGGTAAGCGAAATGTGCTGCTCCTGTAACGTGCTGCTGACGCGTCTGGTGGAAAGCCCTGGTAAAAGCTGATTTTCTCAGCTACATTAGAAGCTCCTGTGGTTATTTTCCTTACTTTACTGCTCTCTGACCCCCACTGCACCCAGGAGCCTTGCAGTGGAATGAAGCCCCAGCCTCCTACATCAACTGGATGCACTTCTAATTTCTTGCCTCCTGCCTTTTGCTGGAAAGGTTGGTGTGTAGCAGTCCTTGTTTTTCGTTCACAGTTTTCAAATACAGCACCCTCTCGTGGGGGGGGGGGGGGGGGGGGGCCCCCACACCATCTAACAACTCTGCTCAACGTTTTGTTTTTGTTTTTCATGCTGTTTTGCTTGGGTGTGAATTATGTTCAATCTGATAAAGTGGACCACAGCTGAGGTTTAGCAAAGCTTTGTTCATTGACTGATTTACACAATAAAAAATAAAAAAGCTAATATGCAGGGTCAATAAGAATTTTAGTATTTTCATTGGCCTACTAAAAGTATTTTAATGTTCACGTAAGATTAAAAGCTTTACTTACCATGAAGCAAAAATAACAAAAATATCAGTGAGTGGAATAATTGACTTTAGAAAAGACTAGATTATGTTTAACATCAACCTTATAAAATATATTTTTTTGTTTGGCTGCTAGATAGATTAACTGGTCATATCTCATCGTCTGCAGTAGAGGGTAAAACAGCACAGCTGGAGGAATAGCTGTTCAAGCTGCTGACTAAACATGTCTTTCGTCTGCTTCTTTTTCCATGGCAACACATTTGTCCTCATTTCTAAACATTCATTCTTGATTAAGAGAGCTTGGTTTTTCACCTGTCTGACTCCTTCAGGAACTGTGTCAGTATACACAGCCATACTAGGTGTGTTGTGAGTGTTACACACAACGACAGTTGTTGACTCCTTTAAAAAGACCCCTGCTCTTCATATATAAAGGGACCTACAAACCACATTGCAAGAGTAGACACTCCTCCTCTTAGATCACAGGTAGATGAAATTAATTTACACTTTTATCCCAAAGCCTTGGTGCCCGGAGGAGACTTGGGCAAAGGGACTTCAGACCATTGCAGAGGGTTTACTGGGTTATAAGCATGTGCACACTTTTGTGTGAGGCAATAAAAACTAAGTCCACACTGGAGTGCTTCCCAAAGAGGCCTTAAAGCATGAACAGGCCAGCCACAATGAATACAATAGTCTGCATTTTGTATATTTTATTACTTACATGTATGATGGGGATAGTTTTACATTTTTTAAGTGGGGCTATGTTAAAAGTGTATAAATACATAATATCTTTGATACAGTAAATAACTCATATTACCTACTTAATATAAATCAAAATCTGATAGCTAAAGTTAATACCTTACTTCACCTGAACCTTATAAGGTAGAAGTCAAGGCTTTTGTAAGGTTCTATCTTACAACAGCTCCAATCTCATATTTTTGTAATACATTTTCTGAACCTTTTTGTTGTTTTCAGGTTTGCAGAATATGGTTAATGACACAAATGCAATGATAATGGTAACAAACAGGGGTTTAATAAGAACATATCCACAAAGAATTAGCACACTTCAATATTTGTCATCAAGCATACTCTCCCATTTAGTTCAGTATGTGACTTTCTCTCTAAATGTAACCTATTATAATGAACCTCTGATAAAAGCCTAATACCTTGAGCACGACACTTTATTTTTGTTTAAGATTTCCCTAATTTCCATCCGGGATCCCTTAAGTATATTTTAAATTTAAACGTTATTTGAAAGAATTGGCCTTGTCTTTGATGTAAAGAATATTGTTCGAGTTGCAGTTGTACCGTTATCTTCATCTACTATACAGTGGACTCCACAATATTAATAGATTCTCACATATTCACAGATTTTCTCTGAAACATGACCCCAAATTCTTTATGAAAAATCCACCTGTAAGCTGATTTTTTTTTTAGAGCATATCTGAAATATTCAAAATAAAATGCACACTATTGGCTGGTATTGACAAATTTAGGAATGCCATTTATTTTTCTTGGTGGTGATTGACTGTACTCCCAAGAGCAGAGATAAAGATGACTGTAGAGACTAACCTCTCTGACAGTTCTAAAGACAGTTTCCACTGTATGGGTATATTTGGTGAGTGAACTATTAAAACCGTCAGTTATAAACATTTTGATATGGGGTCTAAAGTATTCACATATTTTAGATATTCATGAGTGACTATGATCCCTGTGAATGTGTGTGTGAATGGGTGAATGACTGAATGTAATATAAAGCATTTTGGAGTTCTTTGACTTAAAAAAGCATTGTTCAAATGCAGACCATTTTCCCAATTTACCATTTGTCCCAGAGACCCACAGGTAGACCCATAAAATACTGGAGGGATTATGTTTCTTGGATAGCCTGGGATTGCATTGGGATTCCCCCTGAGGAGCTGGCCCGATAGCCTGGGGATAGGAAAGCCTGGGGATAGGAAAGCCTGGGTATCCCTGCGCTTAAGCTGCTGCCCCGACGGACAGACGGAATAGACATGTAGAAACCTCTTGGTATGGAGGCATTTCTAGGACAGGAAAAGATATCTGAATTTTCTGGATTGGAACTGGTGGTTATCTATCAGGATATTAATCCTGATGGAGGAAAAATTACACAATCCATGGTCAATTGATCGGTGCATCACTAATTATGAGTGAAATGGGACCTGTATTCCAATTGAAATACTTTGGTACGGAACCTCAGGTACAGCACACAGGCATACCGAGTTTCCATTTGGAAGCATAACTCCATTGCACTTTAGCCATCAAAAAGTGACTGAAAAGAATTTCGGTGTGCTACCACAGATTTTACTGATCCATAGGACACTGCTTAGCTCCCTTCGTTAGTGCGGTTCTCTTTAAAGTACAACAGACTTAACCTCGGAGTGGAGTAATGTCTGTTGAATTGTGTATTCCGGGAATTAGTCAGTGACATATGATAAGTTGTTTTGGGAACTGTGTGAAAGCTGAAGGGAAGGAGCACTGCTCCCACCACAGCGTCCCAGATAAATACTAAAATAAAGTTATTAATCTAATATCATATTTTATTTTCAGTTGACATGGACACAAAGGTCTATATAAAATATATACAAATAAATAAAAATGGAACACATGAAAGCAAGAGAAAATCTGGGGTTTTGAAACCGTGGCTCTTCAGGAAAAAGGAACTCTGCAGCAGTGATTAAATCATTAGACTAGAAGTGCACTGCAATGCCTATCACCTTTACTGTTTAACTCATACAACATCCTGTCAGCTGTCTAAGGTGACAGCTTAACCCATAATTAACTGGTTACCACTGTTGACACAGAGAGTAGTGTAGTCTAAAATATTAATTTCATATCCTATAATGCTTTGACTATTATAAGAAGCCAAAGCATTGATGGTGCAGTTTCCTAAAATACAATGTGTATGCAGTTTTTGGTATCTTTTTACTTTATATTTAAATGTATGCATTTTTATGCAATCTGAGGATAATTTGTTGGAATTTTACTTTGAGTACAGTTAGATTTTAAATGTCCTTACACCAAAACTTTATTTTCAAATAGTTCCCTTAATGTACAAAAAAATAATTTAACCACGAAATGAAACCAAGGTACGTAGCCTACCAAACCAGGCTTTTTGGCATGATGTTACACCTCTTCTAATCACAAGTCATAATACACAGCTGGATTTATTGTAACTAAAATTCAATGGTGAGTAGCATTTCTACCCCATTACAAGAACCTGACTTGCTCTTAAAGAAAAAAATAGCAATCAACATTTTTGCAGCTCAACGTTGCTCGCATCACATCATGCTGTCTCACTGCCACATTGCAGCCACATTCTTCAACATGCCACGGCCACAAGAAAATGCACTGGATGCACTGACCTTTTCAGTCTATCCTTATAAAGAAGCCTTATTCTCATCTTCAGGTTTGTTCAGTTTCATCCGTACAAAATAATGTAATTGCAAAGTGGAAGGAAAACAATGCATGCATTTTCCTTGTTTATATATAAATAAAAACGAACAAACAAAAATAACTTGTGTCTTGCATGTCCAGTCAGCCTCCATGAGTCAACACATTTATGTAATATGCAGAAAAATATGCCATTTGATTCAGTTCTATGATGGACCAGCAACACATGTAAAAGCTGCAGGACATTGGCCTCGAGAACTGAATTTTCACGCCTCTGATCTGAATCAGTTTACTGAACTTCTGCTTATATATTTTAGTTTCTCTGATGGAAGATGAAGTTTCACCCTAGTTTCAAGTGTTTTACAGCCTCTAAGCCATCCATAATTCTATCGGCTTTGACAAACTCTCTGGGTTTTTTCTGCTAAAGATACCATGTCTCCACCAGATGTGTAGTGTAATTTCCCCAGTAATTATGCATTTGACCAATTTGGTCAAAATGTGTGCACCCTTTTCTTACACTTCGCAGTTAAACAGTTGGTCTATCGCACAAAATCCTGTTGATACACACTGAAACAAAATACAAAAATGTTTATGGATTTGTTTTGCAAGGCATTTTTTTTTCCGGATCACATCATCATTCCAATAGTCACTATGCTTGTCAAGTTGAACACTCTGAGGAACTACTGTTTTACAACATCCCTGAGTGACTCTTTGCTGCAGTAACTGCTTAACAGTGATGGATTTGCCTGTCTAAAAACTTTGTTCACCCGAATTCTGAGGGTACAGCATCAAGTCCATAAAGTTTAGTGTTTTTATATTGTGCAAAGGATTAAAAGTACAAGATATCCTGCTTTTGTCAAACCAGCCTATTTCTTGCATGAACGGAAAGTGACCAACCTTGACAGGGGAGCTCCTGGTGGCCACGGGCATCTCTCTAATTGCAGTTCCCGGAGGGGAGGCGGATATCCCGGCTGCGTACCCCTGCAGCGAACCTCCGGCTAGAGATTGCCTGCCGCCGCCTCCTCCTCCTCCCCCTGCGCTCCCTCGCTGCGGCCGCTGCTTGATCCCGTCCAGGAGGCGAACCAGAAGGATGTTGGCCGGCAGGTCGTCCACCCCGCAGTCCACCAAGATGCGGCACTCCGGGCAGCGGAGCTCGTTCCTGGAGCTGACGATGTTCTCCAGGCAACGACGGCAGAAGGTGTGCTGGCACGGCAGGACCTTGGCCGTGGTGTCCAGGCGCTCCAGGCACACCGAGCACTCCAGCAGATCCAGCAGCGACGAGGAGTCGTCCATGTCGGCGGAGAGGGTGAGCATCTGGGCTTCAGTGTGCGTGGATGCGCAGCAGAGACTTTTTCTGGGAAAAACAGTACATTCTGGGAGGTAAACCAGTGTAGTGTGGAAGGTGTCCACGGACGCACTTCGATTGTGTCCACCCCTTTCTGTTGCCAAGACGCAGCTTCTAGCGTGTTTTGAGTGTTCTCCGCTTTTCTGGGTCTCCGTCTTGTTTCCCTCAGCGTGCTTCTGTTTTTCACTGCCTCCTCCTCCTCTCTCCAGCAGCTGTGCAGAAAGCGGTGAGGTCACGCTCTCATCATAATTTTCCGCGCGCCCATCAACAATTGCGGCGTGCGCGCTCATGCACCCAAGGCAGAAAGCATTAAATCCATCACATGCATGCTTGCAGCGGGTAGCTCCCCAGTCCATCAGTCATTAACGATTATCAACTGATGTATTCTGCACATAAAAAAACTGACCAAGAAAAAGAAAGAAAAAAAACGACTGTTGTTTCTCACCTGCCCACATTCGCAATCTGACCATAAGACATCTTCGGATATTGTTCTTATTGCATGGTTTTATTTTTAGTCAACCGCAAAGAACTAGATGCACACATTGTAATAAAATAAGTAGAAAATTATTTTGTTTCAATTTCTGGCTAAGCCTTCTTTCTTTCTCGTGTGTGACAGAAGCTGACATCCTATTGATTACCTTAGTAACCAAAACCAACTAACGGTTTAGACAAAAAAAGTGGTTTGTGATGCCACCTTGCGGTCATCCATCAAGGATCTTATACATTTTTCTTCCTCCCCACATTTTTCCTTTGACAATTATCTTTCCATAGTTTCAAGTCCTGCTTTGTCCCATTTTAAAGTGTAATTACAAATTCACACCATGAATGTATAATTAAGATTTCTACAGTGGTCAGGATGCAAATATGAACCCCACAAAAAAGGGGGTGGATGGATGGATGGATGGATGGATAAAGAAGAGATGCATCATTCAGACAATGGGACAAGGACTAGACTCGACATGTCTAGAAATACAAATACTCCAAATAAAAATGTTTTTATTTAGTAACCCAACACCCCAAATACTGTATGTCTCTAAGTAATTCAAAACCATTAAATAAAGCTGGGTAAACGTACATAGCTTATACACCAATATCAATCATGTAAAATAATCATACAAATAATCTATGAGTTTTTAATGTGCCAAAAACTATCTTGTGATTTTTATATTCAAACATACTGTTTATTTAATACAAAATGTGTCCTTGAAAGTTTACAGGCAATATAAATGCTGTAAAAATAGCCTACTTATGAAGTGACTGTTGCATTTCAGCATGATGATGGGTGTGTAAAGTGTTAAGTAAATGAACACTTAATGTAGTAGCATAATATCTAACATGAAGGATAGGGGTCTGTTTAAAATATATATATTTTAATAGTTATGAGATGACACAGGGATCACTTTATTTTAGTTACTTATCAAAATGGAAGAGATAAGAGAACAAACCATTTAAGAAAGCCAACAATGTGTTGTTGAACCTCATCAGTCAGAAAATGCTTTTTAGGAAATAGTAATTCTTCTAAACCATCCCATATCTATAATAAGGATTAATAAGCAAATAACACATTTACTGGACGTTTGACAAGCAAGGCAGAATGAGAATGTTTATATCACCGCCATAACCAGTAAGGAGGGCAGAGGTAAAAAACAACAACTTTGGAGCTGTACCAAAGATTGGCACATTTGAAATTGCCAAATCTTTATAATGTCTGTTAAGGCTTTTCAATAAATTATTACCAGGGCAGCCATTAACTGTGGAAGGCACGGTAGATTTAAATAATGTTACACAACAGGGTAATGGATTCTGTAAAAAACTATATTAAACTATTGATCATTTTTCATAAACCATATTTTTTAAATGTTTGTGTACATGTGGCTATGTTGTGGGTCACAATAATCCCCCTCAAAAAGTCCCTCTGTCATTAATCCAAATCAGTGATAACAAGCATGTCATACTAAAATTAAAGCTGATGCTTGAAGATTTCAAGAAATGATAACAATAAAAAATAGACATAAAAAAAGCTAATACCACTGCCAATTCATTAGTGTCAATAGGGCAAATCTCTACATTTCCCGGTAATGTTGTGTAGCTAGAAAAATTAGAAAATTATTGTTGCTATTTGATACAAATTATATAAGGTCGAACTATTGTGTTCTGATGTACAGAGAAGATAACAATGTGTGTGTTGGGTGGTTTACAGTCATGAAAATATCCCTGGTTTGCTCCTCCACCTGTTCAGACTCGCAACGCTCCCACATTTAGGAGGGGTAGGGACTAATTAAGGAAAATGTCTGTCTTTGTGTGTGTTTGTGTTTGTGTGTGTGTGAGTGAGAGAGAGAGAGGGAAACAGACTTACAGAGACGCCTTCCTGGTTGAGGGGTGGGCCCGCTATTTACCACCCACGATGAAAATCCAAGGGTGGACTGCTTTAGCGTTACAGGGAGAAGGGAGCGTGTGAGCTTGTCTGTTGATTAGTCACTGGAGCTTATGTATACAGAAGAGACGACTGTCTACACTAAAGCCAAGTGTTTTTAAAGTTTTACTGATTCATGCTGTAATAGCACTTTTTACAATTACATTGCTTTCACATTATGTTTTTTCCACCACGTCTCTTTTTCTCTGTTGTCAAACTTAAATGTTTTGTCATTAAACTTATTTTATAACCACATAAGGATAACTTGATTAAATACAAAAAACAGCTTCCAAATTATATAGTTTTTAAAAGAAAAAAAATACTTAGACTGTAAAGCAGGTACACAATGTGAAGAGCTAGAGCCAATGGTGGTATGGTTACGCCAATACTCCTGGCTCTTTTGCATCTCACCTAAAAGACAGAGCATCCCTGGCATTCCATCTGTAGAATCTTGTCATTTCTTTTGGGTTTATTTTTATTTTTAGCTGCAGAATATATCAACATGACAGCAAATCAACCGTTTAAAGCATGTGCGTTTTTGTTGTCAGCCCTTACTGTCGAATGCTGTGGCGGCCCACGGGTGCTGGAAGCAGGCCCACACTCATGGTGTGCCTTCTTCTTCTCTGTTCGCTCTTTTTATCATTCCCACTCATGTCTTTGCGCTCAGCATGTTTCATCTTCCTAATGCAATTCTCCATAGCCAGTGATTAAAAATTAGAGTGCAACTATGATGAGAAGTGAACAACAAAAAATAGTATTGGAGGAAATTCCCCTCAGTGCATCTCAGCTAAGGTTGGCGTAAGAATTCCTGTGGGATGCAGTCTCATCAATTATATGAAAGGATGTATGCTGTTTAACTGGCACACATGTTGAGTTTGGACGAATATGTGTTATTAATTAACATATTATGCTTTCACGATGCAGATGCACTGAAAATAATGTATAAAAGGAGTAAATGCTTTATTTTATTTGTCTAAAAAAAGGGTTCTCATCCTTGAACTTTTTAACATTACTTCATGTTACAGCCAACATTCTTTATATATTTTATTTGGATTTAATGTGATTGATCAACACAAAGTTCTTCATAATTGTGAAGTGGAAGGAAATTTGATTTCAGCCCTCAATAATCTGATATGACTAAATAAAATTCAGTTCAATCAACTGCCTCAGAAACCACATAAAGGAAATAAAGTACCCTGAAAAAAAATATTTTTTGGAACATTCAATACTCCCCAAAACAATAATCTAAATTATCACTATATATATAATTTAAAGAAAGAAATTACTTTATTTCATTAGCAAATAGAACCCATTTGCAATGACTGTGACTTAATGAAAGGCATTAGTTCAACACTACACCCATCACATGTGTCACCATGAAATTTTGGTACTAAAATATGGCTAAAATTTACTCAAATAAACTGAGTGCAAATTGTCAGACCAATTTTATTTGTTACATTCTAACAGTTTATTTATACTGTATAACTCTACTTTAATCTCCATATAAATACAGGTTTTCTGTGATGGCCTCAGAGGTTTATCAGAATGTAAGTGAACTAACATGAAGGTAATAGGATACACCAAAAAGGTAAGGGACAATGTCGTTGAAAAGTTTAAAGCATCCTGGCCTAAACTCTGGGTAGATTATACTCATAAAGCAGCCAGGAGGTCCATGGTTACTTTAGAGGAGCCACACACACTTACAGCTTACGTGGGAGAATGTGTTAACAGGCGAAACCATTTGTTTAACACTTCTTAAATCTGATGTTTGTGGAACAATGTATAGAAGAAAGGCATTGCTCAAGAAAACCCTTAGGATGCCCTGTTTAAAGTGTCCCATAAGTCATGTAATGGACAAAGCACACGTGTGGTGAGGGTGTTCTCCACAGAAAAGATCAAAATCAAACTCTTTTTGGCCTACAGCAACCCTAAACATTCAGGAAGTGCTAGACAAGAATGGCTAAGATCAAAGCATTACCCTGTCAATCTCCAGCCCTAAATCCATTTTAGAATCTGTGGGAAGATTTGGAAATTTATAGACCTATGATCTAAGAGTTCAGACTAAACCATTTTCAGTTATGGAATGCTTTGTTTTTAGTCTATCACATAAAATCACAATAACACACACTGCAGGTTGTGCTTGTAATGTGACAATATGATAAAATGATGATGATGATGATGATGATGATGATGATGATGATGATGATGATGCTGCTGATGATGAAAGATTCAAGTAGGCTATATAAAATATACTTTTGAAGGGCAAGGTAAAATGATCCACATGCTGTAGAGGAGAGGTGTTCAAAATCCATCATTATTTGAGTCAAAATAATCTTGCTGACAGAAACTCTAAAATGTTTCAGTTTAATTTTCCTCTTTACCCTTATTGGGTGTTTACTCAATGGCATAAGAATTCCTTTAGTGTTGATAAGAAAATAATAAACTTGCAGTATTGTGAGCTGTTTGAGCTCCGCTATATATATATATATATATATATATATATATATATATATATATATATATATATATATATATATATATTAAAATACTTTTAATGTTATCAGTTTATCTTAGTCTTTAAGCAAGATTTTATAGCCCTACGTCATTCTCATTCTCAACATCTTTGGGGGAAAAACCCCCCACAATGAATTTATAGAATGCATATTTATATTATAACTCAGAAAGGACAGGGAGGGCAGAGGTTCCATCTTCAGGTGCCAACAACACTCACCTCTTCTCTTTCATCCGCCAATGTCTTTCGTTCATGCAAAAGTAGGCTAGCTGACACAACAGTTTCCATGGCAACCAATTTTTTGCTTCCACACTGAAGGGTAGTTAGAGGCTGTATGTGTGTTTATCAGTGTGTGTGTGTGTGTGTGGCCTAGACTTAAAGGGGGTAATAACAAGGTCACAGAGTCTGTAGAAGACTATCTCAGGGTGATTTTCATATCAAAAACCCATATCATTGTGTCAAGCTAGAATAAAAATTATATATCTTTTTTTATTTTATATATTCTATTAACAGCTAGATCACATTTACAGTATATTAGTAGATACCCTTGCGTAGAAGGTTTTTCAGCAGAAAAACGTGGATGTTTTTGAAAATTTTCAACAAAATTGAGATTCTTTTTACCTTCCTTGCACTGAAATAGTGCAATAATTTATGGCATCATACAGCAGTTTATGGCTCAATAGACCTTTTTTTAATATGTGGAGCTGCAGCACCCATTCTGAGGCAGCTGGTATGTTTCCCTGTATATAACTGATGTTTCTTATGGATCATGCTGGGTTTGTAAAATTATAAAGGAATAGTTCATTTCACACAATCTGTAGTTTTTTTAAATACTTTTTTTTTTCTCATTTCGGGTAAATTCTTTGGGAATGTGTTTGCATAAAAAAGCACCATCTTAGCAAACAATAAGCCCGATTTTGAAAAAAATAAATATATAAGCTTGACTGTGTACAGTTCTTCGAACAAGTGGAATTTTATAACTTGGAGGCTTAAAGGGCCTGTATCATGCAAAATCAAGTTTTCAACCATCTGGTAGTGCAATTCACTCATAAAAAAAGCCCACCAGATGGATTTTTGGCTTAATTCATGCATGTCTGAGTAATCCTCCTTAATTCTGTTCTCTGAGTAGCTGCCTTTCCCTCTCCAAGAAAGCGACAGAGTTCAACTAGTGACATCACTAGTTGAAAACAAGGGAGTGCTAGAGGTGTCTGCACCGCCCCTGCAGGCAGAGCGGCTTACCTCTGCAAACTAAAACCCCTACCCCCAACGATAATGACAGGAACGTGAAAGATGGTTTTCAATATTCATGTTTGACATGGATTATTATTTGACCTCTTAGACGCTGATAACTAAAAAATAAAATCTGCTGCAATCAATTGCCTTAAGAAGTCATCTAATTATCAAATATAATTCTTTATAAACAGGTTTGTGTGAGAACATTGGTCAACAAACAGCATTACAAAGATGAAGAAAAGCAGCGCGAAGTTATAAAACATCATCTTAAACTCTGATTATCTCACACAACACTGATGTATTCAGTTAAAGCTACAAAGGTGTTCACGATCAAAGTATAATTATTTGCTAGAATGGACGAGTCAAAGTCTAAACCTCATTTGAGTTGAGCTGCCGTGACAGATTGCCCTGTGATAGACTGGGAACCTGTTGAGGGTGACCCCACTTCTCGTATGATTGCATAGGGTAGACGGTATAGATAATGGATGGATGGATTATGTCTCTTTCATTGTTGTTTGTGAAACTTTATGATTTTGTCTTCATACAAACTCCTTGTTTCACATTCTCTGGCAAACCCTAATACCTTTGTTGTTGTGAAACCATCTATCACATGTGAAAGATGGTTTCACAACAACAAAGAGTTTTTGTAGTTAATGTGTGTTTTCATCCAGCCTTCTGACACCCATTCCTTAAGAGGAACTCATCTCCTGTGTCATCCTCTGCTCATCCTCTCTTTTCAACTTGTCCTGTCTCCTATCATCTTTATTTTTATTCAGGAAGCCCTGGACTGACTTCAGTAGGGATCAACATGATGGGGAAGAGGGAGAGATTGAGAGAATATGGAAAAGAGAAAACTGAAAATGAGATGGAGAGATTGTCAGAAAAAAACCCAGAAGTGTTTAAGAAGAGGAAAAATAAAAACAAAAACTTGGAGCAAAAAGAAAGAAAGAGAAACACAGACACAGAGGAAGAGTAAGTAATTACAGGAGTGTGTTTTCAAAGCCCCTCTTTTATCTAATTCTTCCTGTGGATGAGAAAAAGGGAAGTGGTGTGAAGGAGGAGGAGGAAGACTAAAGTCCAAGCTTTAGTCCAGATCAGAAACCAGGCACCGGTAGGTAGCATCAAAGACTCACTCAAACTAATTGATACCTTCTGTTTCAAAGACATTCATCATCAGAAGGTGAGTCTTGAAGTGTATGGGTAGGCGATTCATGTAAAGCACCTAAATGGTGATAATGCATGAGAAATGTTGTGATTATTGTTTATCCTGTGGCACACAGCTGGGGATGCCGTCTGGCTCCTGTCATGATCTGTTGTGCATAAACAGTAATAAACTCAGGATCCAGCATTGCTGTTGGAGTAAAATAAAGCAGCTGAGACTCAGCTGCCTTATAAATTGTTAAAAATTACTACAAGTAAGACACACTCTGTTATGTTTCATTTTGCTGTTTTAAGGTAAAATTTGTTTACCTTAAGTAATATTTTGTTCTCATGTTTAATTCTGCTTTTGACAATTACTGGTCTTCCTTGAAGATATCAGTGCTCCTGAAATGTGTACCTGCTACATATGTAGATAGTTGGATACAAGGCAGGCTTTACATAACATGTTTTGTGCATGAGGTTAGTGACTGCATGTACAACAAAATCTATTTTAGTTACAGCTTTAAGAATAGATGGAAAATCACATGGCTGCAGCACAAAGATCTGTTCTCCCATATCTTTCCTTAGTTTTAGTGTATTTATTTATAAACGTTATGAAAATAAAGTCAGTTTATTATAATAATTGCATTCAAAAAGTGTATTTTGAATACATTATTTAAATTTATGACAAAAAAATGATAAATTGCAGGTGTTTATGTCTCGTTTAATTGATGATTAGGGCTTACAGAAACAACAATAGAGAAAGAAAACAACAACAAAAAAACATTTTAAAGACAGAAAGTCAGGAGTCACTGAAACCCTCCACAATCAACAGGGAGCACAAAAGGTCATGTTAAAGAAGCTGGCAGTTTACAGAGTACAGTAACCAAAAACATTTATTGAAAGTTGAGTGAAATGGAAACGTATTGCAGACAATCTGAAACTTCAAATTAAAGGAAATGTGGCCTTGTGTTATAAATCAAGTCCCCAGAGATTGAAGAGGAGAGAAGATGGGAAGTGTCATAAAATCCAGTCTGTAGTTCCCCCAGTCATTATTTTTTTGGGGGGCAGAAACATCACTTTGTGTTGATCCACTTTATCAAATCTAAAGTTAGCATTCATCTACCAGAACACTTCATTTGCTTACAAGCTTTATAGAAATTATTTTCCCATCATGACCTCACCATACTGCCAAAAGTACCAATACCTGCTTTAATGCCCCTAATTTTGCCTTGCATTTTTGGCAAAAGACTTTGCCTGACCTGCATTGAAAAACTATGAAAAAAGGTTGAGAGAAGGCAGAACCATAAATTCCATTTAGCTTACAATTATAGCAACTTGGATTTCTTTTACGCCTTAGCAGTGCAACAAGCAAGTCATCTCCATGCAATGTCACATTAATGTGGTAGGTCATCCAAAAGGAGTCGAGATCAAGTATTGGGTTCATGTCTCATACTGTAAAATGACATATTTTTCAGTAGGCTTGTGTTTCTTTAAATAAACCTATTTAATTGGTGCTATGTAATATTCAAAGTAGTTTTCTGAAAAGCTGAATTTGGGGTTTTCATGAAGTGCAATCTTTAATAATCATGTAAACAGAAATATTTTACTCAATTTATATTAAATATTTTTAAAGACAAATTTTGGACATGAATACATCAACTTTTAGTTGAAATTGTAATATACTGAGATGCACCTGAATCGCTGGTTTACAGAATTCTTTCTGTGTTGATTCTTCCTGAATTTATTTTTAAAAAAAACACGTTAATATCTAAATGTTTATAAAAACTAATGTTGCTGAAAAACGTACAGTAAACCACTATCACATTTTCGGATATATCTGGATTGAATTCTTTCAAACAAAAAAAAAAAAAAAGAACCAGTTCATTCATGCGAACACTAGATGGCAGACTCGAGTCATAACTTGCAGCGTGTTAATTAACAGTCTACCTGGTACACGTTAATCGGTTTCTCTTTCAGGGCGGAGAAAACAAATCACAAACTCCTTGGTCTTTTTTTTTCTCCATTATTCTGCTCACCAAGGAGGAGCTTAAAGACACGCCGACATGCGCCAAAGTGGAGGCAGAGACAGCGCATTATAGCTGCACGGAGTTAAACTACTCTGAACACAGCCAGCTCATGGGCGATGCTCACCCGACGCCGCGAGGGAGATTAAGCACCGATCACTAAATCCATTGGTTGCGCTGAACAGCAGGAGAAACCACACCAGTGTCCCGAAAATCACGCAGCTCCAGGTAAGAACTACACTCTGAGGAATGCACGGACAGATTGCTGCAAGACTTCGGGGAAATTCCTGAGCAACGCTGTTTCATGCCAGATAAACATGTGCTTTACTGTAAAATGACCTCATAGAAAACATATCCATATATTAGACTAAAATTAGTATGAGTGGTTCAGAATGCTGATTAATACCACACGTTTAAAAGGGAGCTTCCTAAAACAGCAATAACTTGGAAATGTCAGTTTATTCAATTACCTGAATGTGTGGTTCTCTGTTTATAAATGTGTAATCAAATAAGTTATAGAACCTTTGTTTTGCAGTGTCTAAAATGAAATTAATTTCCTGTGTTTTTCATTTGCATATATATATTATCCATAGCAAACATTTCCAAAGTGTTGAAGCAAGCATCCTAAACACTTCTGAAGTATGTGAAGGGTGCATGTTGGTACAAAAGTTTTAGCCCAAGGAGGTAGAATAATTTTCACATCACTAGTTCTATAGTTTATAGGCCTCATTGAATTTATGACAAGCTTGTGATTTAAGATCCTTAAATATAGTACTTGATGTTATCTTTTTTTCTTGTTTTTTTTTAAAGTGATTTAAAATCTATTTATTGCATAAGTGAAGTTGTGACTTTTTTGAAGTTTTTTATTTTATTTTTAAAGATTATACATTTTTTGCTGTTGTACAGCTTTCTGCTCTGTCTGCATAATTGTTTTCTTGGTGCCGCCTGACTGTCCCAGACCCCCCGGGGGAAGTCCTGCCAGCAGACAGGCAGCTCAAGCCAACTGGGGGACATGTTAGGTCCTGCTGCACTTCTGAAGTCTGCTCGCTTGCTTGGCTTTGAACTGGAGCTCCTGGAGGAGGAAATCAATCTGTCTCTATCCACAGTGTCTCACTGACTCCCCCTGCAGCCCCCCAGCGCAGCTCCTCACTGCTGCCACAATGATCTTTCAAGTTCACAAGTAGAAAGTCAAAAGGAGATAGAGGAAAGAGAAAAAAACAAAAACAAGAGGGAGTGTAACTCATCTTCAAAACATGTTAATATGGTTTCTGGGGATTAAAAGGATGAAGGCAGGACAGCTAACAAAGCCAGTGCCTATAGTCATGATCATCCAATACTAGACCGAAGTGAACAGATAATGTGTTTACTTATTTGCCACTCCATCACTAAACGCTGCTCGGTATTGGAATTCGAACAATAGCTATATTTATTTTGGAGCGAATTCATAGGAAGGAGAAGGCCTGGTTGTGCGTTTTGTTTTTTTTTCTTTTCTTGTGAAATTGAATCTTCAGATTTATGTTGGTTAACAGCTGATTTTAATCCAGCTCAGTGTGTTCATTTACCCCATGGAAAAAAACGGAGCTCTGAAGCCTGCCCGGGTTAAATATAATTTTTTATGCTCGACCTATCCCAGAGGAAGTTTCAGATTAACACATCATACAAAGTGTACTTATGGAGGTAAAGTCATTTTAGCTCAGTGAAAGAATTTATTGCCTCTACTACTATTTGGTTGGAGCTTGTGCCGGCATGGCGTTATATTATATGAGGATCATATGGTGGAGCCCTACATGATCCTGACATGTTACATTAATGTTCAGGATTAGTTACAGTGGCTTGTAAAGATATATTCTTTGAAATTTCTCTCATTTTGTCTGATTATAATCTAAACTTTAAAGCCTCCGCTCCTGGTTAATGATGTTAATAATGGCAAGTTATAAATAATTGAATAGATAAATAATTGAAGGGAGCAGTGGGGTTGCCCCCGTGGCCCCAACTGGGTTTCATTGCTGAAGATGTTGCCCTGTATTTAGCTTTAACTTGTTCTCATCATCTCTGGCCACCTTTTTTTTAACTCTTCTAACAAAAAGCATCTCAATTACATGATACTCCCACCTCCATATTTCAATGTTGGGATGTTTTCGGAGTGATTAGAAGAGTACATTTTTCCCTGAAAGTAGTCTTTTTTTGTATGAATGGAAAAAAGGTTACATTTGTTATTACTTCGAGAAAATTCTTCCAAATATTTGCAATTTGGCTCGTGGCAAACAGGATGACTTTCTTTCAGTAATGTATTTTTTTTTCTTGTCACTCGTCCATGAGGGAGATTTATGGAACTTGTGGAGAAAATGTGTACTGTCCACAGATTCTCCCAACATAGTTATGGATCTCTGCAGTTCTTTCAGAGTCATCATTGGCTGCGTTTCTGTTTATTGCTCTCCTTGCAGGTAAATGGCAAGCTCTTACTAGGTTTGAAGTTGTATCATAATCATCTGATCTAAACCAACCCTGCTCCTCTACAATTCTATTCCTAAACTGTCTGCTTTGTTTTTTTCGTGGTGCCGATTGTTCACTAATGTACTCTAACAAACCAAAGAGGCTTTCATAGAACAGTTTCATTTATGGCAGGGATATCCAAAGTGTGGCCTAGGAGCCATTTACAGCCCTTTGACTGATTCTGCAAGGCCCATAACCACCTTTTGAGACTGCTACATT
This sequence comes from Apricaphanius iberus, assembly GCA_028564705.1. Classification (NCBI taxonomy): domain Eukaryota; kingdom Metazoa; phylum Chordata; class Actinopteri; order Cyprinodontiformes; family Aphaniidae; genus Apricaphanius; species Apricaphanius iberus. The sequence continues at coordinate 1,327,743 of JAPXFQ010000644.1, read as the reverse complement.
CTGCAGTTGGCACCACAACACACATGATTGATGCAGATTGAGGTTTTCTTTTATAAGGGCATCATTGTTGTTGACAATTTAAATTGATTAGAAAATGTTCCACGGAACAAAACAAATTATTCATCTTTTAACAATCATATTTTTTTGCTTCTTTGTAATCTTATGGCGTAACGCAAAAGCAGATGTAGGGACAGCCAAGCATATCTAAAAGTAACACATATTCTCAAAGGAAGAGTGACCCAAACCCTGTTCTTTCTGCCTAGAAAAAAGATTTTTACTTTAAAATGAGCCCTTCTAACATATTTGTAAATGTAATTTTTTTTTAAAAAGACAAACCTTAAAAGCCCTGTGTTTTGAATGTACAGTTCTTTAAAAATCATTTTTCTACAAGAATTCATGCTTTATTTGTTTCATTAAAATGTTACAAGTGTAATTTATTGTTAAGCAGGTAAACACACATTTTCTCATTTTTAAAAAAAAAATTTTTGTGGCCCATTGGCACTTTGGACTTAATGATTTTGGCCCATGTAGCAATCTGATTTATTTCATTATTTATTTAATGAATTCCTAAATCGATGTATTATACACTGGTGGTTTAGTCAGAGTAGAAGATGAAAATGTCGACAAGCCATTTTGAAGCAATAATAATCAAACTAAATTTGTATTTTGAAGATTCAAAACAGGTAATTGTTAAACAAGTTTTCCTCTTTTATTTCAGCCTGAACAGTGTTCGGTGTGGAAATAGGTTGGTCTTTGTTTTAACTTCTCATCTGGCTGCACTTACCCACTCATCTCTTCTTTATGCTTAAGCTGTTAGCAATCAGATAATAATGTGTTGTAGCTGTTAATTTGTATCCGATTGCAAGTTTCAACGAGCCTCACCCTGTGGAGTGGAGGGATTGGTTTGTTGAGCATGAAACTTTGGCTTTCTGAATTTGAGTCTCTCACAATAACCCTCAGGAACAGGCTGAGAGTAAAGGCACATACAACTTAATGAGCAACACTTTGTATTTCCTTTTGGGTATTTCAACAGAAAGGAGAAGCTTGCCATTTTTTGACTGTTGAATGTGTTAAAAGGTGCTTGGCTTGTTGTGTAGGTATAATTTAATATTGTGAGAATCCTGTCTCGGAAGGCTGTGTGAGGCTTACTTTTAACTTGAGACACCAATTTCTGTTTTCCCTTGACATCATATTTTGTATTATTTAATTTATTTTTCAGCTAAATTTTATGGAAAGTTATGAAAACTCATTGCTTAGGAACACACATTTGAAAAAAAAAACAGCACGTCTTTAATTCAAGATTTCTCACATGTTTTCACTCTTGATTTGTAAAGGATTTTTTTGGTGACTGGAATAAAATAAGACCTGTAAGTTTTTTCATTGTTTGAATATACAATGGTATTCATGCATATTTAGGTGAAGCTGTCAAACATCGACTCAAATAGTGTTTTGTTTCTTTGAGTGGGTCTAAATGCTCATTATTTCCAGTCTCTAGTCGGCAACAACTTCAGATAGAGCAGTGATTCTTCTTTGAGCTCCCTCAGGGGCTTCCGGGAAGACTCATGAAAACATGAGGGATAGCTGCATTTCATTATTTTCTGATTTATGCTTCATAATTCCAGCAACGCATTATACAGAAAAGCATTCTAAACTGTAGTAATTGTAATAGCCACTGTGCATGAAAGTATTTTGATGTGCTGTAAATTTGCATATAAATACACGAGAAGACCTGCACATATAAGCAGAAGTCTATAGTTACATATGGTGGGCTTACTTTCTGTCTATAAATGTAGAGCTCGATGGAGATAACAGTGCTGTGGAATTTACAAGTAAACTTTCTCTGTAGACAATTTTATTGATGACTTTCTGAGAAGGTTTACTTATTATGTCAACCATAAACTGCACATAACATAGATACCACTGGCCACACTTTGTTGCTTTTTATGTATCATAATCCATTGTATCATAATTAGAGCATAACATGGATGATACTTGCAGTAACAGTCATTTGTCTGTTGATCAGAATTAGCAGGTTTCAGCTAGACCACTTCTGACCCATGAAAGCACCAGATGTAGGCATTCCCAATTTGCAGTGACAGTAGTACACTCTGGTGTTTAGGTTGTTGTTATAGGAATAAGACTTAGTCAGCTATTTTCAAAATGAGTAAGGTCTTCACTCATATATTTAGAGGAAATTGAAATATTAAAAAAAATTAAAATATATAAAATGAATAAAAAAATATATAAAAGGAAACTGTATTTATATCAAGGCACGTTGCTATTCATTCAGGCTGCCCAATAGAGAGCTTCTGGTGGATGCCTTTATCATTTTATTCATTTGAAATTTAGTTCATCGGCCTAAATATATTATGTCATGCTCTTGAATTTCTGTCAAATTGGTGATGATGGAAATTGATCAACCTCCACAAACAGAAATACTGAATAAATGACAGGTACGGCCTCATCAAAACTAACCAGGATTTCAGCTCATATGAGTTGTGAGAGATTAATAACCCTAGCACTGCTTTAGTCATACAGATATTTTTTTTTCTTTAATTTTGATGTCAGCATTACCCATTACATAGGTACCCAGCTTGGTACCTATGTAATATGAGTGCAACATGGGTATTAAAGCCAGTGCGTTTGCATACAGTAAGGGAGAAAACCAAATTACTGCTTTTTTCAACTGAATTCAGACTTTTGAAATGCATGTACACAACTCAGACTAACTGGAGTAGAACCGAACTGGCCTAGTATTAATTGAGCTAACGCACCCAAATAAAGAGGATGGAAAACTGAATTTCTGTGCATGGAAACACCAACACAGCTTAAGTTGAGCTATTGGCAGCCTGTCCACTTCCCCTTCAGGAAGTGAAGAAACTGAGGGAGTGGGAATAATGGCACGAGCAGTGATGACGAGTGTAACACAATTAAACAGTACAGTAATTATAAAATGTACTTTGCTGCAGCGTTTTTGTCACGCATATTTGTTTACTATGTCTGCTTCACAGCATTTGTTTAACATCTGTCTGACGATATAGGCCAACCGGAAGATTGCCAACATAAAAGGGGGCATGTTGCAACATGCATTCACAGAGTGGAATGGACTTCATTGAATAGTTCGATTTTGTAAGTGACATTTAAACTGGGATAAAGGCTTCCATTCTGGTTAAGCTTATACATAGTGTTATACATTTGAATCAAACAGCCAAGAAAAATATATATGGTGAAAAATACCTCTGCCTGTTGTGGAACATACTGGATTTGGAAACATTGGACACCTTTATGAGAATATCAGAATTGACATTTGCCTGATGCTTTTCACTATGTTAAAAACACTTATCTGGCTGGTCACTCGTATGGGACATCAAGACATAAAATATCGACTCTGTAATATTTATGCATTAGCTTTAAAATAACAGTAAAAAAATGCTGTATAACTGCTGCTCAAAGAAATTAAAACTAATACAGGAAATGGAGATATAAGTGAGTTCAGGACTTAAGTCAAGGTTAAATGGGTCATGTGGTGAGCCATTTAGTGGTTTGGAAGCAATCAAGGGATACAGTTACTTTTGCTCCCAGATGAGGGATATGGACAGATGTAGAATCTGGTTTCAGAATAATGAGTTTCAGATCGTTGCAGTTAAGCTCCTGGTGACAGGTTAAACAAAACATTGGATGCTTCTAATAATTTTCAACTTAAAATCTTTGAAGTATTCACTCTTTTAATGGATTGACTTATCGTTTAGCTTTGAAGATTCCCAGTTCTTGGCTTTTACATCCATCCATCATGACCGCTTAAAGGACTAAAATTATACCCCTCAATGACAAGCAATTGGGAAACCTTCAGGGGTGTTTCAGGAGGTGTGAAAATGCACACCTGTGGTGTATCATGATGAATATTTTCACTGCAAACAAAAGAGAAGCAAACAATGCAATGTCCAAGTTGTTTTACTTTGTAAAGAACTTTTAAAAAGTGACTATTTGAGTATGTCTAAGGAAACATCATACAATGTATATGATTCAAAACATAATTGCTTTGGCTGAAAGGTTGGGAGTATTCCTCCACTGCAGTCCTGTAGGCGTCAGCTTCAGAAAAGGAATGATGAATCCAGATGAATTCCAGGTTACAGATTACGCTTCCCACCTACAGTTAATACAAAAACAAACAGAGACAGACGAGGATACGGAGAGAGAGACGTTCTGCCCCAGCTGAGCTAAAGAGAGGAGCAAGGGATCAAGGAGAGCAGACGATGAAAGACTGATCACCGGCAGGCAGAGAATCAAAGAGCATGCTGACTGACTGGAACTGCCATAGGTGTGTGATATGAGACAAAATGAGAGGCAGTCTGTGTAGGCACTTGCTGTTTCTTTTTATGCTCCTTAGGAGTTTTTTTTTTCCTGAGCACTGAGGGAAAGGCTGACAGTAAGTCTTTAATTAAAGCAATTAAAAGATGAAAAGAGATAAAAAATATCAGACACAAGCTGATGCAAAAACAAGTTTTATTTAGTGCTTGGGAATTATTGTGAGTTGTTTTTTCTCTCATAAAAAAAACATACATTGATGTGAAAAGACAAAATATTGCCAGTTATTAAAAGTACGTAAGCTCTCTATTGAAACAAAACAGAAATAATTATTTTTGGACCTAAGGAGGAACAATCCAGAGTCAGCATACAGTTTCAGTTAATACACCTAAAAACTGCTCATCAGGCCCGTAATCTAGGTGTAATAATGGACTCGGACCTGAACCTGCATTGTCACATAAAGTCAATAACAAGGTCAGCTTTCTATCACCCAAGGAACATTTCTAGGTTTAAAGGACTGATGTCACAGAAGGACCTTGAAAAACAGATCCATGCGTTTATCTTTAGTTGGATTGATTACTGCAACAGCGTCCTCACTAGAACTAGGAAAGTAGAACACATCACCCCAGTTCTTAAGTCCTTACACTGGCTCCCTATAGCTCAGAGAATAGACTTTAAAATACTCCTATTAGTTTATAAATCACTGAACGGTTTAGCACCAAAGTATGTCGGAGATCTGCTGTCACTATACCAACCCAGCAGACCGCTCAGGTCCTCCAAATTGAGCTTACTTAACATTTCTAGAATTGGAACTAAACAAGGAGAGGCAGCTTTCAGCTTCTATGTTCCTCAAATCTGGAACAAACTTCCAGAAGAATGCAAAAATGCTGAACCGTTAGGCTCTTTTAAATCAAAGATTTAAACTCTACTATTCAGAGCTTCCTTTGAGCCCTAAATTGCGCTTTCTGATCACTCTTTGATTCTCGTGGTTTAACTTTTATTCTTATTTTTTATTACCTTTTTAACCGTTTGTGTTTTATCTGTTTTTAATCTATACTATTTGCATATATTTGTTCCTTACATCATCTTTTCTTATTGATTGATTGTGTCCATCTGTTAGACCTATATGTTTTTGTTTTTGTAATCATGCTTTTGTAATCATGTATTTGGTATCATCACTGAATCATATAAAGCACCTTTGTTAAAAGTGTGCTATATAAATAAAATTGCCTTGCCTATTGTCATTGTACTGTAACTTTGATGCTAGTACTAATGATGGTACCTGGATTGCCTTAAGAAGGTTCTTACCCATGTTTTATCCATTATTGCTAAATGCAAAGCTAAATATCTGAGATGTATAGCTAAAGATGCATAGAAACCAGATGCAAAGGCGATAACTTCTACTATATATAAACACTGGTCACCACTTTCACTTGGACTTCAAGATCTTTAACATAAGAAGGCAAGGCAATTGTATGTGTATAGCACACTTTCAAAAACAAGGTAGTTTAAGGTGCTTTACATGATTTGGTATCAAAGACAGCAAACATAATAAAAAATAAAAGTAAAAATGGCAATTAGGACTAAAACATGAAAAAAATAACACAATAAAAGCATAAAAAAATACAACATTAGCAAAAGTAGAAAAGCAGCAATTAATCTTAAAAGCCAAAGAATTGAAAACAGCAATTAAGCATTAAAGAGGAAAAGCATAAAAGATATAAATCCTAAAAAAACAACCCCCTCAAAAAGCAACAGAGAGAAATTAAGCATCAAAATCATTTACTCAACGGTAGCTCTAAACATGACAATAACATGACATATCTGTACATGTTAACATCTCTTCATTTAAAAGACATAATTCAGCCAGAATATACCTAACTTTGAGAATACTTAATTCTTATGTGTAAAAGAGTTAATGAGACATGAACCATCAGAAAAGCAAATATGCAATTTATTATGACAGCTATCCCCAAGTATTAAACAGTTTTTAGCCATATTATATTTTAGGTCAGGGCTGATGGAAAACCTTTCACTTCACTATTTTGAATTGCGACTTTGGGGGTCTTGCTGTTCTTTTCTAAATTAAAAGTTTAAAGTTTTACTAAGCAAAAACAGTTCTGGCTGTATTGCAATTTCAAAATGTCCACAGTGGTACTTGAAGATTGTGGTCCTGTTTTATAAGGCTTGGGAACCAATGTTTCAGACTGATTTGTTGTGGCAAATTCAAGATTTACCTATGCATAATTTAATCCCCTTAGGAGTTCAGCTAGTTCTTATAAACCTTTCCGATGCAGCTGGGCAGTATTGTTGTAAACTGATATTAAGCATGGAGACAACGGCCAGCTGTTGTCGGGGGTTTAGGTCTGTTTCCGTCATTGGAAATCAACTTTAATTGTGGGTTTATTTTTACATTAAACGCCATGCAGCAAATCAGATATATTTATTTACAGCTCATTAAGTTCCTTATAAGTGAGCCTTGGTGGCTACTTCGTTCAGTGAGCTTTGACTTCCTGTGGGCCTTGAAACGAAGGAGAGCTTTGCTGAAATATACACAGCCGTGTTCCTCTTTAGATCTTTTTTTCCCCAATCATTAAGCTCTATTTGAAGAGGTTTTGAGTCATGCTTGTAGTTTGATTCAGCTGAAGGTGAAAGTGGTTGGTCTGATTTGACTGACAGGCCTGCCACCCCACCACCTCTGCATTTACAATTCAGCTGCCTCCAAATAATAGTAGTAGAGAGACAAAGCGCCTGCAGCACATTCCTCCTTTACATCTCTCACATCAAAAAAGAAAGCAAGGGCGGCTGTAATGAGATCTGTCCGGCTATATTCTTACACTCTGTCATAATTTGAACGATATTTGAAACATTTTTAATATTAAGGAGCAAGGGGAGAAGATTGATACTATTACAGGGGTAATTACATTGTATTAAATTGGAAAGAATAGTGAAACTTTTATCTGTCTAACCTTTCACATATCATTGGTGGTACCTGGGCAGCCTGTAGTGCTATAAAGAAGAAAAATTTGTATTAATTTTAATAGGAGTAGACTGAAACAACTCACGCATGCATGGGGAGAACATGTATTTCAAGATTATAATATATAGAATAATTTTTCATTCATTAGATGAAAAACTAATTCTGAAATTATAAAAGATAAACATTTTTTTTTCCTGTCTTTTCCAATGTGTTCTTTCCCAGAGCTGGTGAAGGTTTAGAATTTGATAAAGGGGGGAATCCATAAAGTTTCTTGCTTCTTGATGTTTAAGCTCCAACCCACTTCACTAAAGTTTTATTGCCAATGAAAATTCACTAATTAACCTGCATAGTATTACAAGACTACAGTTTATACTTTGTGCTCTGACAACATTGTAGGGGATTTAACTTGAATGAAGGGGGATTTAGTTAAAAAAACATACAGAATCGTGAATAGTTTGGAAATGTTTTCTTAAACATGTGTTGAGAGGTGATAGTAACATCTTGTCTTTTGTCACTGACTCAAACGTATTGCTTTTTTGGGGTGTTGTGCATGCACAGAGAAACAGGCAGGGCTTAAACGTTGTCAAACTGCTTAACATCTGTTTGAGATCTTGTGCAGATTTGGCAGGTTGAGCCCTGGTCTGTAAAGGGATAGAGTAATTGCCTTTTTAGGGTCTGAGCTCCTTACCCGTGCACTGATTAACTTCAGGACCTGTGTACGGCTGGAATGGATTACGTTTGCATGTGTGTAAGATTGTGTTTATTGCAGGATAGACTCATGTTGATCCAGTGAGGTAGAAAGACCAATGATCAAATTGACAGGGCATCCTTTTTGGGTAAACTGTATTTAGTGAGGAACCTAAAACAATGTTTCTCAAACTAGTGCCCGTGGACCCCTAGTCATAAAATTAGAATATCATGAAAATATCATTTATTTTAGTAATTGCATAAAAGAGTGAAACTTGTATATTAGATTAATTCATTACAAACAGGCTGATATATTTCAAATGTTTGTTTTTTCTTTACATTTTAAAGATTGTGATTAACAATTAATGAAAGTCACAAATTCAGTATCTCAAAAACTAACAATATTGTGCAAATGTTCAATATTGAAGACACCTGATGCCACACTCTCAGGTCATAATTAATCAGCTCAGACACTTATAAAGACCAAACTGAGAAACAGACTTCAACCAGAGGGAGTATCATTGCAGCTGTTGCCACTATTCAACCCAGGTCAGAAACTCAGGAATGGGAGACAAGTGCAAGTGTCTTACTAACATTTACACACCACATCCAAGTGACATAATTATAGAAGTAAAAATTATGTTTTGTTACATATATATTTCTGAAAGCTACTGTATAAAAATCTGTTTAATACATGTTTCATACATGTTTTGTATGTGGTGCATATAAAGTAGTTTTCAGAAATATGTATGAAATAAAAACATTTTTAAAACATTAAGAAAAGTCAGAAAGATGTAACAACATAATGCTACATACATATTTTAAATTTTAAATACTATTTTAAATACTATTGACAGGATTTTTTAAAAATCCTGTCAATAGTGTTTCGTTACTATATTTAAAAGTTCCTGCATCTATTTTCTTTCATAATGTTCAGAAGCTGCTGCATTCATATCCTGTTTTGTTACGTTTCTCTATAAACTGCCTAGATATGACACAGAGCAACAACTGATTTATGCTTTTTTTCTGGAAATTACAGCTGAAGCTCATATATGCCTCAAAGAGTGAATAAAGGCCACAACGCAATGTAAAACAAAATCTATTCTGTATCTACATCCCCAAATTTACATGGGGTGGGGTGGGGTGTGCTCAGAGTTGATTATAAATGTGCAAGGAGTACAGAATCCCAAAAAGGTTGAGAACCACTGTGCTAAGAGTACATTTAAAAACAAATTTTTATAGAAAATATTATGTGTATTTACAGCTTTTGTGAGTCTAGTTAGGGATGAAACGATACCACTTTTGTCAAACCGATACAACATTGATACTTAAATTTAAGTACTTGCAGAGACCGAGTACCAATAGCGATACTTCTACAACACAGAAAAATTGCAATGACTAGGAAGACAGTTTTATTTTTTCTTTGCTTGTTAGAACAAATGATGTTGAATGAGATACAAATAAACTATTAATAAAAATGACCACAAATTAAAATTTATAGAGATTTTTTTTTTTTTTCTGGGAAATTATTGCAGAGATTCTACATCTTAAGTATAGGTTCATGGTATCGGTCAACTTCAACTGATACCGATGCAGTGCATAAGAACAGTATCTGCACCGATACCCAATACCACTAACGGTATCGGTGCATCCCTAAATCTATAGTTTTAGCACAATAATTGAGCTTTGTTGTGTATTTTCAGTTGCTGCATATTGCAACTTCTTAAGGGCTTTTTTAACTGTCAGTGTGATAGCAAGAATAGGGAACAGTGAAAAGAAAAAATAAGAAGAAAGGCAATAAAACTTGCTGATAAAAAACAGACTTTTCTCTTGAGACATACCAAAATCCAAAATGATTAAAAAGCTCTGACTCTTGTGTTCTGCTAATGGGATTGTCATCAGAAATTAGGTGCTTTTCATTAGACCACAAAACATCCTCTAACCACATTTTTCATTGTCTTGGCTGTTTTGCTTCTTGGATGCCTTCCCTGGCCACTAATTGGCATAATACCTAGTCATGCCATTATTATTGGGCTTTGTAATGAATACCCTTAAAAAATAAGCGATGATGGGGGAAAGCCATTTCCCACACAATTGTTCTGTAGCTATGCTTAATGATATATAGGTAGTGAAATGCAAAAGGTTTATTTCCCACAAGAACTGATGAAGTGAATTAAATTTGGATGCCTGAGAGAAAGACACTGAGATATGGAAAAGCTACAGTACTAGTCTGAGCAAGCAGTACTCTTAAATTATTTGCAATATCTAAAAATTAACATGAAAACAAGGTAGTTGCTAATGTATTGAAATGTAAAGAAATATCTGCAAGAAGATGCCTGTTGATGTTTGTATGAAAGGTACTTAGTGAGTGATGGATTCTCAATCTGAATATTCTGTCCTCCATTTATATATTTTCAACATGGGGATTTACTGGTATTTAATGTTCATCGGCCTATTAACACAAATACCAAAATAAACTATCGATCAGGAACTCAATGATGGCGAAATTGAAACTGAGCATCAGAATAGGGGAGACAAGTTTATTTGAATGACTCTGAATGTGCATGCTTTTTGATGCCAGATGAGTTGCTCTGAATATTTCAGAAACTGTGGATTTACTGATATTAACAGGGAAATTGCAGCTCCATTTCACAAGTGTGGTAATTCTGTAAACTTTTATCATTCAGAAAGTAAAAGTCTGTTTTAATTAGCTTGCATGATAGTAAAGAAATGTTTTGTCAAGCATTGTTTATGCAGGAAAGCTTTTAAGTCATAAAACTCTGGGGTGAGTTTAAATTGCAAAGCTGTAAAAGCAGGATGTTTAGATAAGAAACTGGGAGAAAAGTTTTAGAGAAGCAGATAGCCATTTAACCATAAATTTTTATAATGAACCTTTGACCCAGAACAGACACCCATCTTCGGACCAGGATTCTGACAGCAAATCATGGCTAAGACACTGTTTGGAAAAGTTCTGATTGGACGGAGTTAGAAACGCCTAAAGTCCTGGCGAGGGCCGGTTTCTATAAAGTTGTGAAATGAAGATCAGTTAATTGTTCAGATTTCTTTAAGTCTGGACCACAGAGAAACTAGGGCAACTTTCTCTGTAAACTGCAATTGTTAATCTGTTCAAAATAAATGTTAAACTGGAAATTGGCTCCATTTTGTCCCTGCTTGAACATGCATTGAATTACTTATGATAATTATTTAATTCAACAACACAAGACTCGTCATAATTGGACAATTACAGGTTTGAAAGCATGTTGCCTTGTACTATGAGCCTTCAGGTAAGATGCAAAAATTGGATAATGGTAGAAATGATGTAAAAACTCCCAAAATAAATTAGAATCAGTTGACAAAGCTGCAGTGACTGCATAATGCCGACCATGAGATGTTAAAATCTCTGAGGAATTTACTGAGACCCTGTTGAATCTAAAGCCATTTTCATATCATAGAATTAACATTATGGGCTACTTTATTATTTCACAACATGTAAATCATTACGTTAAGATTATTTGTCCTGTGTGCTTTCAAAATATAGAGCTGGGATTACAGAACCAGATGGGTGTTGGTTACTACTTGCATCATTCACTTAAGCAATATGGACAAGACGTGGGGATTTCTCCAGAGGGCGATCCTCTTGTATGCTACCCAAATGTATTAAGTTCTTTAAATCCTTTCACTATCCCATATTACCCCTTATAGTACTGAATGGTCAGTGACAACTTCCCATGGTGGATCAGGGCATAATATTTTGGGAGGTTGAAAAAAATCCTAACTTCAAAGCTGACAGAGGTTGGCACGGGCACTTTTTAGCCAGAAAGCCAAGGTTGAGCGACTCTGCTACCCTCTGCTTTCTAGTCTGTAACTAAAATTATTTTAAATTAGTAAATCGAAAGCTACTTTGCTAATTAAAGAGCTCAGCTAGCGCAGGAGCAGACACTGTGAATTAAAGAACAAAAATATATTTTTTCTTACTGAAAATAATGGAGACTTCTTCGACAGCGGATCACAGAATGCAAGGATCTGAAACATCTGAAATAGCTTATTTAACAACAAAAATTACTGTTGGTAAGGTAGGAGTGGCATGTCTGTTGAGTAGCTGACTGCAGGGTGGCTACCTGAGCAGGAGGTGCACCTAATAACCAATCTATGTCAACTTCTTGTGTAAATCTTTAAGGAGTTGAATGGAAAGAAAAGAGTTGTAGTCAGTCAAAATAAATTAAACTGCTGATCCGTTTAGCAATTGATTATACTTTTGGCAGCCTGGGGACTTCTGCTTTAGTCTTTGTATCCAAATATTGCTTAATTAAATGTTCCAGTAACGATTAAGTAACAATTAAGGTACCATATGTATTTAGCAGCTGTGCTACAGTGAGTTATTATGGGGGTGACAGTGGCTCAGTGGGTAGAGTAGTTGACTTGTAATCAGAGGGTTGTAGGTTTGTTTGCAGCTTCTGCATGTTGCATGCCATTGTGCCCCTTGGGCAAGGCACCTAACCCTGAGTTGCTTACAGATCTGCGTGATGGTGTATACATGTGAACGTGGTTGTGAATGGGTGAATTTGGCTCTAGTATACAAGCTTTTTGGGTCGTTGGTATGAATAGACATGTGTTATATAAGTTTAGTCCATTTACCGTTATTGATTTATAAAATAAATAAATTCATGGTATACATTTCTGTTTACAGTTCTTGTCTAAATACCAATGGAATTGTGGTATTTTGGCATAAATCACAGGGATTATGAGATGAGTTCAATAAGCAGTTAAATCTGGATTGACTTGGTAGCTGATAGGACTATCCCTGGTTAAAAAAAAATAAAAAAATTTGGATACATAAAAATAAGTGCTAATTTGCGTTTATTCTGCTATAATCAGTCTTTGACTTTCAGCATTTTCAGTGCTGAGCAGTTTTCCCCCATTGCATTTTTGTTGTGGTTTCAAATAAAACTTTTCTACTCATTTGTAATGTAATCTGCTAGTGAGATGTTGGGGATGCTTACTATTCCAACAAAAGTTATTTTCATCCACTTAAAATGCCCTTAAACTTCAAGTTCCTATATTGTAACAAAAAATACTGTTACCATGAGCTAAGAGGATTTTAAGTCTTTCTTAGATTGTTTTATGTTGTTTAACTTTTTTGTGGTTAGCAAGCTTTTCCTGTGTATTTTTTGTGATTAAAAGAGTAAATTGTCACCCCATTGCAATGCACCATTTAATTCTGGATTTATTCTGCTCTAATTAAACCAAAGCAAATGAAAAACAGATTCAAAGCCGCAGCTAATGAAGAGAATGAGTTTCCAAAACTGCTCCGATTTAATTCTGTCCAGCAATTGTTGTAAAGTAAAAACCGGATTCTAAAATAAGTAAACTACTATATGATGTGAACTGTGCAGTACGCTTGCTCAAGTGACACACAAACCTGTTAAGGGCACAGCCAAAAACAGACAGGTTATTTATTGGAGATTATACAATCGTTAGAAGATTAATACCCCTTGGGAGGCTAAAAAGACTCAGGCTGACTTTCATCTCAAACCTGCCCCAACAGAGAGAGCTGAGGTTAGAGAGACAGGGTTGAAAGCAGACTGTCAGAAGACACAAAGTCTTCAAAAGCATTTAAGTGTTATTTGTGTGTGAATGTGAATGTGTGCGTGTGTGTGTGTGCGTGTGCACGCACAGACAGATTTGTGTGTTCATCACTTTAACCCCATAATGATTAGCCTTGAGGGGGTCCATAGCCATTCAACTCTTCATTTCCTGAATTGGAAAAAAAAACAACATCATCAAGCCTTTTATCTCTTCAGCAGTGACACAAAAATACATACGCAGGCATGCACTCACACAGTATATACCGGTTGTGGTCTTACCACAAGGTTTTGCGCAATTAAGCCTATTTTGCCTTCAGAAGTGAACACTGTTTGCATTTACAGTCCGTCTTTCTATGTGTTAATATGTGTGTGTGTGTCGATGCTGCAGTTAAACTAGATTAAACCGCTACAGTTGGAGAATTAGCCATCAGAAGAGATCTGAAGTTTCCGACATGGAAGAGTGAAATCCAAAGTTTGGAGCCAGATGGACAGATTTTGACCTCAGATTGGAAATAATTGCGGCTTTCTCCCTCTTATGTCTTGAACATACACACACACACACACACCTACACACACAGACACACATTCAGTACAACTTCAGATAGATGTAGATAACTGTGGATGCAAACTAATTTCACGTAAGGATACATCAACAAACAGTTTTATACCACTGTATTAGCATTTGTAAATCCAGAGTTTCTGAATTTGGTGAAAAAAAAAAAAAACTTTTACAGGATGGTGAGAAAGATATTAGATTACTTGCTAATAACAACCTATGTTGGTGATTGTACATCACAGTTGTAGCTTTTCCAAATATTCATACAATTTACATAACACTCCAGCTAGATTTGAAATTTAAAAAGCTATACTGGAATAATGTGAACCAAGCTTAATGAGAGATCTCAAAGAGGCCACAATCTTTAGTTGACATGTAGACTTTGCTGGAACCATATAAAAACTGTATTTGTTTAATTTTCACCTAAATAATTGCCTAATCACTATGTCAAAGTTAGGCAAACTCAAATTGGGTTTAAACCTGCATTGTCTGTGTGTCATAGCCACCAGGATGCAACACACATCACAAACTTGTGTTTTATTTTCTGCAAGCTAATGATAGATAATTGTATATGTCTCATTATTTTTGTAAAATACCTACTGTGTTTACAGTATATTTCTGAATGATATATGAGCCCAAAAATAAAAACATTACGTCATTTATAAATGTTTCTCTATCGTAATTTATGGAATAAAATGAATAATTAAACGGCAAATATTTTTATTAGGACCATATTAATTTACCCACATTAAAAACATACCAGTAATTCTAAATTCCTTAATGCCTAAATAAGATAACTTTTATTGAGCTGTCAGTGGTGTACTGTAGATTAGTGTGCAGTGTCAGACATTGGTGTAAGCATCCTCTCAAAAGTGAGGGGAACACATTTTTTTCAGAGGTCATTGAGTTATTTGTCATCTCTCATTCAATAGCAACTTTTCTCTGTGGCTCAAAAACCCAATGAAAACCACTGTTGCAAATGACTCAAGTGGCTTAGCTAACAGCAAAATAATAGTAATTTAAAGTTGCCATTATGAATATTAATAAATTGAACAGCTGCAAGGCGCCAACTGCTCAGCAGAAACCAATAACTAAGCTAACACTGCAGTCTAAGTTGACTGTTGGTGTCAATGCTGAAAGACTTGACTACAGGTTGGCTTCAGCAAATCACAGTGAATATCACATAATTTTGACTGATCACCTCTTGAGAATATATATGTATTTTTTTAAGTTGCCAAACTGACTGATATTAATGGAATTACCAGAAAGAATACTATAATATACTTTGCTAGATTTCAGTTTACTATTGCTGTTCAATTTGTTCAATTTACTTTAGTTAGAACTTGTCTAAGCAACTGCCTAATTTAGATGTTAATGCTACTTTATAAGATTTTACATTGTCTTGTTTGCATTTGACAGATCTTGGTATCTTTCAACCTGTGTGCTAGAACCAGCCTTTTAGATATCAAGAACTGGACCTCTGTGGGAAATGGATTATCTGAAATTTAAAAAGCAGTCAGCATTACTTTTGCAGGCAAATATGAATACACATTAGCACCAGCGCATGTATTGGCTCAATCTAAAGGTGAGACTGATGCAGAATGTGAACTTTGCAGAATATATATTTGAAGTATCATTTTGTAAATTAATATTGCTTTTTTCAAGGTTTGAATTCAACATTAGACTAGGACAAAATTAGACTAGGACAAAATAATATAAAAATGTAGGCTAAAGAGTTGAGTGCAGTAAACTAATATATATAAACAATAAAATTCATATATTTTTTTAGCCATCGTTTCTCCCGTGATTCTCAGAATCATTCAGTTAAATTTTAATGTGGTCATTTGTACAGTTCACAAATAATTATGTATGACATATATAGACCATAATTGCATTTATTTTAAGTTACATTTCATTGTTGCTTTTTGTATAACTACTATCTAATCTATTTAATTTAGCTTTATTCACAAATGATATTGATGGTATGTCACCATTTATTGTTAAGTTTTTTACCTATTACCTCTTCTCACTCCTGTCCTTTAGATTATAAATTCTGCATACAGTGAAATTTATTTAGGGCTCTTAATCTGTTTGCAGCTGTTCTATTTTTTCCTTTTGTTCCTTTCACATACAGATTGAAAACAGCCTTCAAGTTTCTTTCTGCAAAGAACATGACTATCTAAAAATAGCAAATTTATTGCCAAGATCAGCTAGTTAACTTAATGGTGACTAGTCAGGTATTTTTAAATGCTGTTAAATGATATCACCAGCATTGGTATTAGCAAAGATTGGCCAGCGATTATACTTGCTCATAGTTATGACTCAGAATAATGCCACGGGCAGTTCTACTGCTATTACTTGTTTATTGGCTGTGACGTGATGGTAGTGAGCCGCTCAGTGCATTTGGCCACACACATGCACAGCATTCCATTGCAAATGTTCAATTCATGACTTTACTGATTGATCATAGTATATTAAGCGCAAAAGGAAATGTCCCTGTGAATTCTGTGAAGTACTGTATGAGTATTGGCTGTCATTTCATGTATTTATCTTGTTTTTCAGGGATTAGACACAAAATGTCACAGAGCAGAGGTCAAAAGAAGTTCATCTTCCTGTCGTACATATTGGTATGTTTTTTTTTCTTTTTCCCAGCTCTTGGGCTTGTTTTTCCCAGCTCTTGGGCTTGTATTTAACCCCCCCCCCGTCTTCCCTATATCCTATGCTATGATGTTCACTCCCATCTTACATGCTTTCAGGCTTTTTGGCGGCAAAAAGTCTCCTCTGATCATACCTAAGTTGATTCTATAATTATGTCCTAACACTATGATTAACTCTTAGTCACTTGTAGCAATTAGTTAATCTTAGAGTTTTGTAGTGAGCAGCCATCTTTAAAATCGACCATGCTTTGCTTGTTTCATTCATTGGCAGGGCTCCCGACAGGCCCCTTTAATTTACCCTTCCTTTTCAAAACATATTTCTCTCTCTAAAATACTCTGCACAACAGCTTTAAATACGTATTAATTATTAATAGTATAAGTATTTAATATGACATGATACAAAGGTCAGTTTCTCTTAGTCGCTCTTCAAAATAGGGAAAACAAGAGATGATGCAAATTAAGTAATGGAGATGTTTGTTGTTCTTTACAAGTCATGAAATGGCAAATATAGTTAATTGCCTCAACTTGCCCAGATTTGATTAATAATTAAAAGGTAAAGGCTGGACAACGACTGCAGGTCATCTTGCCACCCAATCAATGAGGTGAAAAAAATTCTCCAAAGCTTACTGTGGCATTCTGGGGTCACTGCAAGCATTCAAAATCCTTAGACATGATCTACATTACTACAGGAAGTTTGGAAAAAATCTCTTTTCTGTTCTACCATTACAGACTTAAATGTTGTCTATGGAACATTTTCACAAAAAGATACATTAAAAACTTAATACATCCATGGGGCTTTTAGAGGGGTGCAGAATGAAAGTACAACATTTCCTTAGAAAATCATTTGACTTATAATATAATAAAATATATATTTAAATACATTTGGGCGCAACAATGACATTATGTTTACATGTACCAGCCAGTAACGGCCACGGGTTGCGGGTTGACAGATACAGTCTCTATGACCCAACTGTATGTTCGGCGCAGCTCGACTCGCACTCGAAAGAATGGTGGAGTTAGCAAGTCAGGCAGCTGCTTCAGAGCCCCGGAGATATTGTTATCCGTCTCAGGAGAGGAAGAACTGAAAAACCAAAACTAGAGTAGTTATAGGTGAAACCTACACTAGATGGTACCACATAAAACATTTCCATGGCATCAAACACATGCGGAAACACTGACTTTCCTCCTCTATTAGCTCACTTGCCAACTTTCCTAACATTAGCTGTCAGTTAAAGTCCTCTAAAATACATTCCTTAGTGGACACAGTTTGGGTTGGTCACTGGACGTATCGGTAGGGAACAAGGCCACCCAAAGGCTGGAAAAATGTTTTTATTGTTGTAACTACAACCTAGATAAACTAGATGTCACCATCATGCTCATGCTCCATATCCAACCTTTAAATGTGGAGTTTGTTTATCACAACTGGGACTTAACCTAGAATGCTATTTTGTTTTTTGTTAGATAAGACTAATATTGATGTTTTCAGCAACAAAAAGTTAAACAAAAAACAAAGGTTAAATACTGTATGTGGGAGTAAATGCCTCATGTAGGTATGGTTGAGGATCTGTAACGCTGACGCTCTCTTTATTCTCTAACCTCAATGCTATAGATAAAGACCAAATTTTTTAGATAAAAAATGTTATGGGTTGTGCAGTGGTTGGACCAAAGTGCATACTGGACAGCGGGAGATTCACTGAATACATTCTTATTAAAATAAAAAAATAAACTTACGAAAAAAATACGGCCACAGACAGGTCATGTCCAAGGGATGTAAAACTTGAATTAACATTGAAAAAGCTTGGGAAAATAGATGGAGGACCCAACAGTCACTGGAATGAAGAGCTTTTATACACTGAGGCAGAGGTGGAAGTAAAAAGAAAAAAGGAAAACCTGAAGTCCTAATCAGAGGTGACTAGTGGCAACAAGGGAGGCAGAATAGCAGGGAGAAAGCAACAAAACAGAGGGAACATAGGAATGACAGGTAAACACTAAGGAGAAAGAAACTCTAATAAGAAATGATAACTCTAAATCCATAATGATTATTACAAATACAAATAACAGAGGAATTAACTTAAAATAGCAAGATCTAACTAGATAAGTAATAAAGATATATCAAAACAGACGCAAAACGTAAACTGATAGGTCAAACACCCCAGCATAATGACAGAAAGAGATTCTGCAAAGTATGAAATACATTTTTACTGTGAGTTTATGCAAATGCAATAAGACTATTATTGTGTTAATTATGTTATTACTTTAATTTATGTTCATTATGTTATATATATATATATATATGTATCTTTTGTTCCATTTTTTATACAGTTGTACAACCGTTTTACAAGGTGTAGCAATACGTGTACAGTGTATATACTAGGAACAAGACACTGCGTCGAAAGATTGTAATCACCTCCTACTAAAACCCCAAAAATCTGAATATGTTAAACTCGCACTACTGCTTTTTCCTTTTGCAATACCCTTCTATTGATCTGATTAACGATGATGCTGATCTTAATCATAATATTTGTTATAGAGGTGTGTTTGTTTTGTGATAGATTGGGAAAAACTATGGTTAAAATAGTGGCTGCTACCCTTAGCTGTGTTAAGATCAAATTTGGTTAAAACAGTTTTAAAACACAATTTAGCTTACTGGAAAAGAGAGGAAAGTAAATAGGTTAAATTTAAATCTAGTTTAATAAAGTCCACTTCAAATTGCTATCATGTAGATAATATCAATACTCAATATATACTGCTCATAGAAATCAGATTTATGTACATTCAGTCATCAAAGTCAGTTTATAAGAACAAAAACACAGCATTGCTACTGCATATCTTAGCTTCCGGAGATTATAATGTAATGTTTTATTTATCACATTTTGTCACAATTTGTGGACAAAAATGCGGGAGACAATCATCCAGTGGCAATCTTCTCTCACACCACTAGATGCCACCAATTCTTAGTGAACTGTGTTTACTGTGTATGATGCTGTATTTACACCAATTTCACTCCAGGCATGCAAACCACTGGTCAGTCTGTTTTGGATTTGGTTTATATTATTTCAGGTTATTTGGCCAGAGAAGAAGGGGCTCATATACATAAATGAGCACTTGTTCAAACAGGTCTTCATCTCACTGACAGGGCATGATTGCGAGGAAAAAGGGATATATTAATAAGATAACAGAGAAAAGATGGAGAGGCTTAGTCATCCACTCATTTATTTTCCCTCTATCATTTTCTGGACTGCACATGATTGTTAAAAGTCAGTTAGTTTGTTTGGAAAAGGACAAAGTATGCTGGAAAAGCTATAAATACCAGCTGCTACTTATTACATTGAGCCACAATGACACAACACCACACATCACACACACATACACATTCAGTCACATTTCCCTTACTGCAGGGGACATTTCATTAACTTAAGTTTTCTGAAAATGTACCCCACTCTAACCAAAATCACAACTTGCATAAACCTATTGCCACCACAACCTTAACCTCAAAACCCAATCTTTTTCATTCAAGCTTCACAAGACAATTAAAGATTATTATTTTTGCTGACTTTTTGCCTCCAAATGTTATATGGTTCCCACCATATAACAAATGTGAACACATTCATTTTTTCCCGATGGGAGTAAAACAATGCCACAAACTATATTCACACAACCAAATGCTGCTGTTGTGTAACATTCTCATATAGAACTCACAAAGTAGACATTTGAATCTTGACAAAACAAAATATCACATTGTAAATAATTTTATTGTTGTTTATTTTATTTGCAATTAAAATTTGTGCCATTTGAATTAAATCTGCTGACTGTCAAGGTCTTTGTTGAATTTAATATTAAATATTATCCTGTTCTGTTAACTGTATTCAGGCCAGTCTCTTTGGTGTTTTACTAATCAAAGGGAAAATATATCAGTTATATTTTTTCCACATGAAAAAAATATATATATAATGTTTGTTTCATACCTTGACTTTATGTACATAAATTCATTGCAAGAGTTCACAAGCCAGTGATTTCTTGTGACCGTCCCAAGTCCGGAAAAATGCATAGGGTTGTTTCAGAAAGGGCATCCAAGGAAAAAGCTTAGCTAAATCGAATATCCGAATCACAAACTTGAACTCCATACCAGATCGGTGCTGTTGACGCAAAGGATGCTGGTGGAAATTGGACTACTGTTGATTTAAGGAGGAGAGGAGGAAGACGTGTTGGTAGGTGAAAAGAGAAGAGTAAATTCAACAGCGTGGAATTAAGAGTTGGGACTTTGAATGTTAGGACTATTACAGGTAAATCTGTAGAGTTGGTGGACATGATGCAGAGAATGAAAGTGGATATTCTATGTATTCAGGAGACCAGGTGGAAAAGGAGCAAGGCTAGAATCCTAGAAGAAGTGTTCGAGTTGTTCTACCATGGGGTAGATGGAAAGAGAAATGGAGTAGGAGTTATCTTGAAGGAGGAATTTGCTGTGAATGTTCTGGAAGTGAAAAAAGTGTCTGATAGGCTGATGAGACTGAAGTTTAAAATGGAAGGAATACTGATTCACGTCATCAGTGGTTATGCCCCACAGGTAGGATGTGAGTTAGAAGAGAAGAAGAAAATTTGGAGTGAATTATTATTTGAACAGAGTATCCGAAGAGTTGAGAGGGTGGTGATTGGTGGAGACTTTAACGGACATGTTGGTGAAGGGAACAGAGGTGATGAGGAAGTGATGGTCAGGTTTGGTTTCTAAGATAGGAACGAAGAAGAACAGATGGTATTAGACTATGCAAAACAGATGGAAATGGCTGTTGTAAACATTATCTTCCAGAAGAGACAGGGACATAGGGTGACTTATAAGGGTGGAAGTAAGAGCATTCAGGTAGACTACATCTTATATAGACGTTTGGGTCTAAAGGAGATTAGTGATTAGAAAGTAGTAGTTGGTGAGAGAGTAGCAAGACGGCATAGGATGATGGTCTATAGGATCAAACTGATGATGATAAATTTTAAAAGAACAAAGAAGAGCAGAGGACCAAGTGGTGGAAACTGTAAAAAGAAGAGTGCTGTGCGGTTTTCAGAGAAGAGTTGAGACAGGCTCTTGGTGATCAGGTGCTCCCTGATGACTGGACAACTACAGGAAATGTGACAGAGACAGGTAGGAGGGTACTTGGTGTGTCATCTGGAAGGAGGAAAGTAGATAAGGAGACTTGTTGTTGGAACAACAAAGTCCCGGAATAAATTCAGAGAAAGAAGTTAGCTGAGAAGAAGTAGGACACTGAGAGGACTGAGGAAAGCAGACAGGACTACAGGGAGATGCAGCGCATGGTGAAGCTGGAGGTGACAAAGGCAAAACAAAGGGCGTGTGATGACCTATATGCTTTGCTGGATAGTTAGGAGTGAGAGAATAATTTGTATAGGTTAGCTGTGGTTTTGTATGAGGCAATCTGGAGTGGAAGAGAAGTATATTGGAGTAGTGCAGGACATGTATGAGAGCTGTGAGACAGCAGTAAGGTGTGGTGTAGGAGTGACAGAGGAGTTCAAGGTGGAGGTGGGACATCAAGGATCAGCTCTGAGTCCCTTCTTGTTTGCTTTGGTGATGGACAGGCTGACGGCTGATGTTAGACAGGAGTCTCCATGGACTATGATGTTTGCAGATGACATTGTGATCTGCAGTGAGAGCAGGACGGAGATGGAGGAAAAGCTAGAGAGATGGAGGAATGTAATGGAAAAGAGAGGAATGAAGATTAGTCCAAGCAAGTCAGAATACATGTGTGCAAATGAGAAAGACATAAGTGGATCTGTGAAGTTACAGGGATTGGGAGTGAAGATAGTAGAGGACTTTAAGTATTTAGGGTCACCTGTCCAAATCAGTGGAGAGTGTGGAAAAGAGGTGAAGAAGTGTGTGGAAGATGGTTGGGTTGTGTCAGGTGTGATTTGTGATGAAAGGTTTCCTGCTAGAATGATGGGAAAGATGTACAAGACAGTAGTGAGATCAGCAATTTTGTACAGTCTAGAGACAGTGGCAATGAGGAAAAGAGAAGAAGGAGAACTGGAGGTTGCAGAACTTAAGATGTTGAGATTCTCTTTGGGAGTGACAAGAATGGATAGGATCAGGAATGAGAGGGAGAGCTCATGTTAGATGTTTTGGAGTTAAAGCCAGGGAGGCGAGACTGAGATGGTTTGGGCATGTTAAGAGGAGAAACAACAATTGTATAGGTAGAAGAATGCTAAGGATGGAGCCACCAGGCAGGAGGCAGAGAGGAAGACCAAAAATGACATCTTTGGATTTGGTGAAAAGGGACATGGTGTTAGTTGGTGTGAGGACAGAGGATGCGGAGGATAGGACGTGTAGACAAATGATTCGCTGTGGTGACCCCTGAAGGGAAAAGCCGAAAGGGAAAGACTTTATTGCAAAGATTTTATGTACATAAATTCAGAAATTAAGATGCAGAACATGAGCTATTTTATATTGTGTTTCAGATATTCACTATCCAGATTAAACTGTTAAATCATGCTGAATATAGTAAAAAGGACGAAAAAAGTATATCTCTGTATCCCCCCCAGGTGTCTCATCTGTTTGTTAGTGCTGAGTACTCCAGCTGCGGAGAGTATGAGTTTTTCAACCAGACCAGCAACACCTGCCAGGCCTGTCCTCCGTGCCAGCCAGGACATGAACCAAATATGGTGAGGGCATTTACAAATACAAAAATATAACTTTGGGAATAATCCTCTGGGATGTTGTTTTTCATGTGATTAGTCTCTCCTGTTAAAACCTAAAATATTTCAGTAAGCTTGAGACAGGAAGCTAGAAGGATGACCAAAATTTAAACTCATAAATTCCAGGAAAATGGAAATTATGACCCTGGAATGTGTCAGTTTTGCTCAGACCACCCACAACAGAAACACAGACATGCATGCACTCATAGCTGCACAGTGAAGGGTGCCTTAATCCAAATGCACAATTTCTTTATGGTTTATTGCTCTCATTTACTCCGATGTGAAGGCATGCATTAAGCTGAATGATTTGCAGTAGTCACACAGTGATTTAGGGCTCTTCAGTCAGTCTGCAGACAGCCAAAGTAAACATAGAGCAGGTAAATGCTTCATTGGGCACCCCAGGGTGCCACACCCTCCTCAAAGAGACAGTCAAGAGTGAACATGGAGAAGTATAATTATTCGGGCACTGCATATTTTTCAGAATTTAAGTATTTCTTTCATTTCAGATGTTTTATGTAGTTATTTCTGTTTATGGAGATAAGCATCAGTCCCCAGTAAGGATAAGCGGTATAGGCAATGGATAGATGGATTTTTTTATGACACATGAATGTGCAGATATTAAAGGATCTCTGAACTGAATATAAAAATATTGCATTCAAGTGGACTAAATTGGTCCATAGCAACACATTTCAGCATTATTAGTAAAAGCTAAATGTATCAAATCAAATCTGGTGTGTTTATAAGTGTAAACTAAAGTTATGTACAAACAGAGAAAAGGAAATATATGAATTGGGCAAAATAAAACAACTAAAAAAAAAGAAATAAACAAATCCAATAACTAAAACTAAGCTCAAATAAATGAAAAAGGGTCAAACTCTGGTCAGATTTATAGCCAAAGAATAAAACTACCTTCTACGCTAAATCTAAAAATATGATGTACTGTATAGGTGATGATGTGAAGAGGCAAGTTGTTTTAGAGTTTAGGCGCAGATTACAATAAGGCTATATGGTTAAAGAAAGTTAAACAATTGTTTACCTAGTCTCACTTATAGGATTTTATAAATTATCAAAAAAACAACAACAAAAAAAGTCTTGAAATTTAAACAAACCTCATTAAAACCTTAGCCAAAATGCAATGTATGTAAAGTAGTTGTATGCAGCTAAGGATCTGCAATGGAAAACAAAACCAGATTGGAAAATACTTATTTGTCCATTAAGTTTTTTTTTTTTTTTTACATTAATGTCATACATATTTACTTTTACATTGCATACAGAACTTGTAATCTGCTTTACAATGTAAAGTGTTAAAATAATGCCTATAAAGTCACTGGTTCTCATCTCAAAGAAAGAATAAACAGCTGGTTTACATTTTTACATGTAAGCTGAAAAAATCTGAGTGAAGATGCATTATATTCGTATAATTCAGAACTAAGTTCTTGGAATGATGCTCCAATGTGTTGATCTTGTTCTAGTAACAAGTAAGACAACAGGTGGGATTTGCTATTTCTTGAGGGTTTTTTTTTTTTTACTTTTTGCAACAAAAGCTGATAAAACACATTTGACATGACACACACAGGACTTAATTCTGTGTTCTCAAACACTGAAGGAAATTACTTGTAACTACTATATTTGTGTGTACCTGCTTCAATGACTTACAAAAAAGACATAAATGGAAATAAAAGGTTAATTTCTGCAACCTTTACTTTGTTTTAAATACAGAGCTCTTATTGTAACTTTGAATCGGCGGAATAATCAAAGACCTCTGACCTTCCAAGTCGACTTCTGAATTTTTGTATTTGATTTTTTTGGATACAGTATTTCTGAATTCCAAGTAAATATATTAATTTTAATGTATATTATTGCTATCCATAGTATTTATTATCTGATACTTTGATTCTTAGGTACATAAAGTTAAACGATTGGAATTAACACCTAAATTTAGTAGTGGTTTTTCATGTGCTAACTTATATTAGAGATATATTTGTCTACTTTTCCTTTCTTGCAGCTGAGGAAAAGTGTAATATCCTTATCTCAGTCTGCTAAACAGTAGTTTGCAGCAATAGGTGGGAGAGAGGTTCTACTGTGTAACAATATGGTCCAAACCAGTGTAAATAAACTGCAGTCACACTGCTGCTCTCTCTGGCATCTTATTAAAAATAATTTTAACAGTATCAACATAAGGAGGGAAAAGTTATGAGGTTTTGAAATGGTACCTCTTTGAAAATTTGGTATATTTATTGGTAACCAGCCTATACCTATGCATAATGTCTTGCAACACATGCAAAAAAAATTTTTTTTCAAACGGTAAAGAATTTATTTATCTTCAAGGAGACATCCAATATGACACATATCAGGTTTCGCCCAATTTCTAAAGGAATATAGAACTGTTCCTTATAGTGTTAAACCAATTCCTAGACAGGCCAGACATATTGTCTTTCTAAAGAATTTAAAAGAAAAACATACATTTAAAACAGTCATGAAACAAGAATCATCTCAATTAGGTTTAACTTGCCACAAATGGTAACATTTATTGTCCCCTGTAACTGTTTTAGATTGTTGTACGCTCATATATTTCTACAGACCCTTTCTGAATAATTAAATGATATAAACAGCATCAATTTCTATTAATTCTAAATGTTTTGTTACTGCACTCATTAACTGTTTCTCAAATTTTTACACATTGTTTCCATACCTCAGAGTGGGCTTCAGTTTTATGTGTAGGTTTGCTTTGTAATAGAAAAATCTGTTGCTTTTTGAACCTCAGCTTCCCTTTTCCTTGAATCTAACATGAGTCATAAATAACCATGTTTTATACTCTTCCTCTCCTATATTTTCTTATGTACTTATCGCTAGCTTCCCTCTACAATGTGATTAGTTCCACTTGTTTCAGTGAAGAACATATCAATGGGAGAAGTCTGTTATCTAGAAAACCCTTTGATAAGAATTAATGTAGCCATATGTACAGTAAGTGAAACGTTCCTTAAAAAAACAGCTAAATAATGACCCCCCCCATGCACTTTCTCCAGTGCTCTGATCCCCCATGGTGCCACAGCCTGTAATTCACATGGTCTTTCATTCTTCCTAGGTTTCTTTGCATGTGGTGAGAGTGTTTTGACATGATTTTAATCAAGGGACAGCCATCCTCACAGCAGAAACTTCACAAAGAACATGCCCAAACACACTTGGACAGATAGATCACAAAGTGACAAAGCCACTGAAAGCCCCCATTTCAAAGTATTGCTTGCGTCCATATTTTCATGTTTGTTTACATGGATGAAAACACATTTAAGTCAAGCTAACATGTCCCCTTCTCTTACTTTAGTGAGTGACAAATGTTTGCTTGCACGTTGTGTTTAAGCTAGTCAGCATCAGGACTGTAGTGTCTTGTAAAGTATTTACATCCTCTTAAACGTGTTTTTTTTAAAACCTAAACCACAAACTTCAGTATATTTTATTGGGTGCACAATTGTGAAGTGGGGGAACAGGATATACCGTATATGGCTTTCACATTTATTTACAAAAAAAGTATGAAAAGTTGGATTCAGCCCTCCGTGGTAAGTACTTTGTAGAAATACTATTCGCCTCAGTTGCTGTTGCAAAGCTTTTGGGTTTTGCCTCCAGCACTTTTGCACTTCCACGGACAAAATAATAATAATGTTCTTTGCAAAAACAGCTAAAGCTGAGCCAAATGTGTGAATAGCCTTTGCTTAGGTTTACCCACACGTTGTTAATGATTTAAATATAAACTTTAACTGGATCATTTGAAAACTGGAATATGCTTCGATTTAAACATTTTTTTTAAGCTGGCTGAAGATTAACTCTGCCTCAAGTATTTTCTCAGCCTCTTAGCTACCCTTTGTGAAAAAAAAGCCTCCCCACAGCATGATTCTTCTGCCACTGTGTTTGACCAATGGAATGGTATGTTCAAGCTGGCTTGCAGTTTCTCAGTTTTCTGCCACACATAGTTCTTTGTAATGCATTGTATTTAGAGTATCGGAGTAAAGCAAGGTCAACACATGCATGATTTTAGACTTTAGAGGAGGGGTCGTCAACCCTGGTCCTTGAGAGCTACTGTCCAGAACGTTTTAGATGCAAACCTACTCCAACACAGCTGAATCCAATTGTTTAATTACCTCTGCTTTAGAGTCATTTATACATCCATTGCCTATACCCGCTTATCCATTTGGGGTTGAAATGAGGCCGTTGGCTATGTCCTAGGCAAGGTACATCCTAGACAGTTCACTAGTCCAGCACAGAGACACTCAGGAGAAACCGCTTTAGATATTTTTTAGTAAAATATTTTGAAAATCGCAGATCTTTCCATTTCACAACTATGTCATACCTCGGTATGGTCTATCACATCAAGTTCAAAGAAAATACATTAAAGTATGTGGTTGTGGCATGTCAAAATGTGAAAAAGTTCAAGGTGGATTTTAACATTTATGAGGCTCTCCATGTTTCCCTTTTTATCTGACAGTTTTAGCTGCACTGCTTTTTTTTTCACCTGTGACCTTTCTTAAAAGTTGGAACTGCTGGAACTGTTTTAAGGCAGTGAACAGAAGCAGATACACAGTAAGCCTTCATACAAAAGATCCAAGTTTAGGTTTAACCCAGACTGACATAATCCTGCTGATAGCTCAGTCCATTTTTCCATAAAACAATCACTCTCAAAGTAGCTGATGTAAAACAGAAAGGGCGAGAATATTGAATTTCTTTTACGGCCACCTTACTGTAGCCTACATCTAGAGGCACAGGCCTGTTTAAGAGACAGATGAAAGTAACAGGGAAATTAAAGATGAAAGAGAGGGCAAAGAAGAGAGCGAGAGTATGTTTTTGTAAATGCAAGCATGTGCGATTTTGTGTGTGGCCCATCCGGCCTCCCCACAGAGAGGAAGCACCATTTGAAGAAGATGGATGCAAGAAAACAGTATGATGACTTGGTCATCTTAAACACTACCATGCATGGAAAACTGTGCACACAGACACACACATACACGCAAAGCCTTATACGCACACTGAGGACCTCTGT
The DNA here is from genome assembly GCA_028564705.1 of Apricaphanius iberus. NCBI lineage: Eukaryota > Metazoa > Chordata > Actinopteri > Cyprinodontiformes > Aphaniidae > Apricaphanius > Apricaphanius iberus. The sequence continues at coordinate 1,299,251 of JAPXFQ010000644.1, read as the reverse complement.
GACCAATCAGATTTCCCTCCTGTCATCTTAGAAGACTAAAGCCAGATTTATTCTAAAGACAGTTCTGGAACCAGATGGGTGTTTTAAGTGTTTACAGTGCGCATCTGAATTTGTGTGTCCACATCATAGTAATGAATAATTTTAGTGATGAAAAAAGCACGTTTAGAATGATTTTAGGATTTACGTTTTATTACTAAACGTTTTAGGATGTCTGTGTGCATTTAAAATGCGGATGTGTTTTGCAGCAATGTGGTTACGGTGTAAAGGATGAGGACTTTTCCTGCGTGCCGTGCTCACAGGGGAAATACTCCAAAGGAAAGTATGAGTTCTGCAGGCGCCACAAGGACTGCAATGCCCTCTACAAAGCCACTGTCCGTGTACCAGGAACTGCTGAAAGTGATGCTGAGTGTGGACCGTGTTTACCAGGGTAAGGCATACTAATGACTATATAATATGGTCATCTGGTAAAATAAAACCCTTTTCATGTTTTATTAGCAACCTTTTAGCTTTTCCAACTGTCTTTTTTGATTAAGCAAGGGAGATTTAAAAATGTAGCTTTTTTAAATCTGACCGACTGAAAGCATGTGGATTTTTTGTTGTTGTTTTGCATAAAGATTTATTTCAAAGTAATCTTAGATTTTTTGTTATTTGCCTAAACATTCTGGATGACTTACATGGACTGAATCCATCTGCATGGCTTCATCTTTTTCTCAAGCAGAAAATTATTCCCAGAGGAACAAAAAAAAATACTACCAGACTTCAAAGGGGCTTCATGAAAACTAGTGCTCAAAAGAAGCTAGCAACTCCAGTAAAAGTTGGGAGTCCAATTAACACAAATAAGAAGTGGGAGGGACCCTCCAGCTATCAGCTGGTGATTGGTTTTGATTTTGAATCTGTAATGTCAAATTTATTCAAATTTTTTGTCAGTGGATGGAGAATTTGAACTTCATGATGTACAAGGAAAAAAATGCAACTGGCTCTTCATCTCAGACTTTAAGATTCAACATAGCATTGATGGACGTCACAAGGATGGTTGATGAAAGCACATTCTTTAACATCCATCTATTCTGATTAAACAACGTCCAGATCATGCTTGGTCTGAATCCGGCCTGGTAAAAACATGGGCTGAGGAATGATTTCTGGCCTTCAGAGGTTTGAAAGAGAAACTGTATTCCAGGATGATAACTTGCAAAAGGCACAGCAGAAATCACTAAATATGTACATATTATTGGAAAATATGTTTTTTACCTTGTCAATATTGTAGCTTGATACATGTAACAGAAATTAGGGTAATTAGTGGGAATGAAACTGATGCAACCTAATTCAATGCCAAGGAGGTCAGTCCCACATCGGAAATAATACAGATGCTTGAAAAAAACACTTATGCCCCTAAAACCTTTCATATATCATGTATTTTTGAGGATTTTATGTGACACACTTGTGCATAACAAGTGGACGCATGCATGGTTTTCATAAATATGTAGCATGCATTTGTAGTAAGTCTGTAGTTTTTAGATTCACCTTTCCTGCAATTACAGTTGCAAATACTTTAAGGGTACATTTCTACAAGCTAAACCAAAACCAATAAGTTATTTAATTTAAAAGTGTATTTTCCCTGCTTGGCAAAGCAGTTGAAAAGACAGAACTTAGTAGAATTGTTAATATCTTTAATGAAGTGTATACTTTTGATTGAGTAATGCAATTATTTTCTTTTGTTGTAATCTTCTTTAGTGTTGATACAAAACATTTTACTACTGAGGGAAAAATAAAGGCTTGTTCTGCACTAAAATATGTTTCAGAAATAACATGGATCTGGTGCACATAAAATAGATTTTATACAGTGTAAATAAGGATCCTGTCTAGGTAAATGTATTTAGTAGCTGCCATGTACAATTTCTTTTTTTTCTAGTAGTTTTGCATATATTTTTTGTGATCAGCTGCAGCAACAGGGTAGGTTGCTATGGGTTCCTACTTTTTCTGGTCTATTTGTCAGCTTCAGTGAGTGGTTGCAAGCAAGGGATGGGTTCAGTGTCTGTCATAGCAAATGTAAATGGATCATGTTATAATAATTTTTGACACAAAATTTGATTTCCTCAGTACGGAATATAACAAAATATTGACTATTTTGGCAGCCCTTTCATTTTGACAAATGAAAGGTGTGTCATTCACCGGTGGCTTTCTTTTTGTATCCCTTCTGTAAAGTTCAGATGATGGAATTGAACAATGACCTGTGAGATTACCAACATTTAGGCTATTGTTTTTTTTCAATATAGCCTAACCCTTTTTTAAATTATAAAATACTTTAATCCTGACCTATCTGAAAGGTTCCTTAGTTTTCATGAGCCAATATCTTCCCCAATGTTCTTTTACAAACATCTGGAACCTTCCCAGTCAAATGCAAACTGAGAATGCATTTCGCACAGCTGGATTTTAATAACTGCTTAGATAACCTCTGAAACCAGCTAATTGCACCAGATTATATTTAGGGGTATCAAAATAAAGGGGGGTAGGATTAAAATGTATTTATCTTTTTAAGTAAAATGTTAAAGTCCTGTTCCACATTTTCATATGTGCTGTCTTATGCTGGCATGTTATTCAAATTCCAAAGTTGAAGTTGATGGGTTTAATGTTGTTGCAAAACATGAAAAAAATCAAAATGTGTGAATATTTTTGCAAAGTACTGTGCGTTTACGTTAGCTGCAGTGTGTTCTCACAGTTGGTTGAGCCAAATGTATATACAGTTTAATGTTGGGTGATCAGTTTTGATTTATTTAAATTATATTGCACTTAGATGTGCTCACACACTATATGGTGCATCTGCAGCCAACACCAGATTACCTGCAGGTTGTATGTCTGCTGTGTAAGAACTGAAATACTTTCCTTATGCCCTTGAGTGTAAAAAGATCTAATAATATTAATCTGTTCTCTGCGTTGGCATCTTTCTTACCTCTTTTTCCCCCCTGTACAGCCTGACCTTTTCATGACTGATGGCAGTATCTGTACTAAGCCATTTTCTGTTGTGCCTGCAGGGCGTCAATTATGTACACTTCTTCACAAAATCAAACTTTTCACCTTAGTTGCTTCTCCATATTTATGCACTACATGCAGAATGTTGGAAGGTCATTCTAGCTGATTAAACTTATTAGCACTTTTCAAAAACATATTTTTTTTTATCTACATTTTTGTTTAGTGGTAAAATAAAGGATTCATTTACAAAAAAAAGAAGAAAAACACAAATTCGGGCTTACCAGTTAATGTGATTGCTTTTTTTTAATCTTTGATAGGTTTTATATTTTGGACATCAAACCCAGGAATGCCTATGGGATGGTTTGCCATTCCTGCCAGAACGCACCGAGCAACACAAAAGAATGTAAGATCTACTATTATTTGCCCCTATTTCTCCATTTCTTTTGTGTCTTTGCTTACCAGTTTTTCTACCATTACCTTTTGGTTAGACATTTTTCGTGAAATGCATTAAATGCAAGACATAAAACATTTGGCTTGCTCTATATTAGAAACTATCCATTGTGAAGTTGAGTGCCCACATGGAAAGGAAATAAAATAGAACAGGTTATGTGGAAGCAGATGTTGAAATGTTAGACTAGGTTGTGTCAGACTCTGTAGTCACTACTCTACCATGTGGGCAACCTGAACTTGCAGAAACAAGAGATTGCACACCACTTTGCTGCTGTTGCTGCTGTTTTTGTAGTTCCTCATATGTGTTTGATAGCTCATCAATAACATCACTGTCTCACTCATCATCCTGCATACCTCCACACTATCAGTACATGGATCTATGCTTATGCTCACGGGTGCAAAACCAGGTCAAACATTCTTGCAGGTTTTCAAAGAGTTGCACAAATCTAGTAAAATTGTATTTATTTTCAGTCATTTTATGACATTGGTCTAGTCATAGAAACATTTAGTAATTGTAAGCATTACTACAGATTTTTTGGGGTATGTCTCTGCTAGTTTTGCACATGTACAGACACATTTTTGCCTCTCCACCTTAGGAAGATCGTTTAATTTGATATTATTGAAATTATCTGAGAACATTGGCTGTCCATTAGGTCACTGGACTATCCGCGACGCAAATTAAGAGCGTTACTAGTGCCGACTAGTGTGAAAAAATCCAGACCCTAATCTATTAACGAGTATTGAAAAGGGCCAAACTCCAGGGGTGGAACCAAGCATGCATTTGAAACTCTCAATGCACGCAATTGGATAACACCACAGCCAATCACAACAATACACGGCGTGATGTATCTAGAGTGAGCTACCAGAGGAGCTAACTGGAAGATTAAACTCTTGCCTTATGTAGGTGACAGAACCGCAAAAACGTCCTTCTTGCAAAAGAATGATTCAAGCACGGTTTTCGGTTCATCTTTTAGATGAAAAGCCAAATCCAATTAGTTAATTGTAGCAGCCAAAGCCGTTTTAAACAACTGGTGGTCATCTGTAGCCATCTTTCAATGTTTACTAAATGATTCTGGATGTCGCAGCGCTGTCTTCATCAGTTTAGCTCACCTCTGGCCCGCCTACATCAGATTTACTGATTTGATTGGTTCCTCGAACTGCTCACATAATGCAGTAACGTGGATCATTGCCCAATGCCAGAGCATCTTGCAGAGACACTTCAAATTGTGCTCTTGTGATACCTCTGAAATTCCAGGCGAAGTGCCCACTGCAGCCTCATAACCATCAGTTGGCATCTGAAACTGAAAGGCTTCAAAAACAAAGAAAGTCTTCAAAGGCCTCATCTCCTTGAACGCTACAGAACTGATTTTAGGACTTTGCTTGAGAGCACCAAATGATGGACATTGAGAGGTGGAAGAACATTTTATACTCTGATGGGAAAACAATTTAACCTTGCTTATCCTGATGGATCCCAATGTTACTGGCATGACAAGCAGATCCCACCTACGTGCCACAGTGGAGGAGCACCATAATGGTCTGGATGCCTTTTCCTTCAGGAGGTGCAGGGGCGTCAAACGGCCACTGGTTAAATGCAGATTTGGCAGTTAGCATCCCTCATTTATGAGGGCCCTTGACTGTGTAATAACGAATTTGTTTTTCAACAAGACTGTATAGCATACAATAGTCACAGGACAAGGGACTTCTTCCAGAAGAATAACATCACTCTTTAGAACCATCCGGCATGTTTCCCTGATCTAAAACAAACTGATAATATCCAGGGATGGATGGCTAGGGAAGTTTACAAAAATGGAAACCGCTTCAGTCAGTAGATGCCCTACTTGCGGCCTTCTTCACCACTTGGAGAATCATTCCAACTTACCTCACTGAAGCACTTGCATTAGGCATGCCGCACTGCATTTTTGAAGTGAACAACAATAAGGTAGTGTTGAGTTCATCTGTGGAACTTTGATGTCTGTTTTGGCGGTATTTATGGTTGTTATTTTTTGAAGATGTGGTCCTAAATTGTTGATCAGCAGTAAAACAGCCATTTTCAGTTTAATAAATTGCTAGCTTTAAAAATCTTTTGCCTCAATCCCTTTTGTGGCATTTTAAAGGTCTACTTGAAACCTTGTTAAGACCATACAACCATACAAAATATGATTTTCATCCCCCCACCATCTTTCAAGTGGTCTTGAACTTGTGATTGGGACTATATGAGCATGAGATTTTCTGACCCTACTTTTTTTCAGATTGTTTTGACAACTATATTTATGGACCTGTAGCTGCTCAAAATCCCTTGGGGTGTAATTAAAAAATCAGGAAACAATTGTTATTGTGCCATATTTAATTAGTCTGTTTTGAAAGATGAAAACCCCAGAAAGCGGCCTGGGCCTGCATAAAGGAGGGTGTGAAGCAGAGGCAGCTACACAACAGCACTAATAAATGTCTATAAATAATATTTTAATCACACACCAGATCCAGAGCTTAGTGTCAATTTTAAGAGGTAGATATAACACAATTATTAACTTGTGTATTTCATGAAAGGATTTTAGACCTTATAGATTCCTTTTCAAAGCCAACACAACATAGAAAAGTCATCCTGTTTTCTTACACATTGAAATCCTTTTTACAAGGTCATGTTTTCTAAAAGAAAAAGAAAAAATTGTCTGATATCTTAAGTTGTATTTTCTTTGTGTGATAGCAGGCTGACACTTGCCATGTAATCTGTAAATTACCCTGACTTCTGCTTATTTCTGCTTGTGTGATAATTAAAATTTCAGTGGGTATGACAAAGACAGATGATTAGCATGTTTGTTCTTGTCATTCTGCTACTCTTTGGCAGGTTGTGATGTAAAGCTGTAGGCATCACTCATTTTCTACTTTCTCCTTGTGTTTTTCTATGCCCTTCAAGATCAAAATCTGTCGCTGAGTGTACATATAGGAGTCATATTACCATCAAAACTGAATATAATCTTATCCTACAAAAACTAACTGTTGCTTTCTACTAGCTAAAAAACAACAACTAACAACTCAGAAGGCATACATCAAACCTTTATTATTGTTTCTATTTGAACTGGGTTTGTGCATTAGAGCATGGATTCCCGACCCGGGCCCTACCGGACCCGACGAGTCAGGCCGGGTTCGGTCAGATATTTAGAAAGGATGCTCGGGTTTGGGTCGGGCTCAGTCACATCTGAGGAAACAGGGCGGAAACCTCCATCCAGGCTCTACGAGAGCAGCCACAGCCGCCCCCGAGAACTCGTACACAGGAGAAGGAGATTAAAAGAAGTTAAAATAGAAAATAAACAGGAACCCATATAAATAGGAAGATAAAAATATAAATACATAACAAATGAAATAGAAAAAAATTGAAGAATATAGATATAGTAAAACAGTGATAAAATTAAGTTTTTGTGATTAACTTAAATCTAAATATTACCCCAAATCTGTCTTCGTGTGTGCGGAAAAATTCGTTAAACTAGCCAGGACAACAAAAGACGTGCGTAATGCGGATTAATCTCCATGTGTCAGCAGCATCAGCAGCACCTTATCCACCCTCTCAGACCCACAGCTCTGCATAATTTTCTGTGGGGGAAATATTCTACCTCTGGACCAGAGGAGCCCAGGCGGGGTCAGGTGTAGAAAGTATTTTCAGGTGTAAGAATCCATACCCTCGGTTTATTAATCCGTGCGCACCCGTGCTGGGCCATGGTCGGACTCGGACATAAATATCTTAATACCTGTCAGGTCAGTTTCGGTTATTGCTCTGTCGGACGCGGGCTGGGGTCAGACAGAAAAATGAGGCCCGATCCGCACTCTTTTCTGCATGTAGCTCACTGTAGTTAAATAGTTTTAATGCCTGAATTCAAGAAATATTGGAAAAAAAAATAAACGTGAGGACAAAGCAGTCAAGAATGCTGCCGAAAGTACGAGAAGTCTTGAAATTTTGAAAAACACAATGTCCAACCAAAAAGATAATAGGAAAGATAATGTCTGAGTTGATATAATGAACATTTATTGGTTGTTTTTCCATTGGCGAGTAGGAAGGCAGGGATAAATGTTATCTGGATGCAGCGGTTTGGGGACCTAACAGGCTGGCACCCCTGTGAGGTCACAAGCCCAATGCGTCACTAGTGGTGAATAACAGCATGTGATAGAAACTATAATTTGAAATAGTAAGACATCAGCAGCATTTAGGTAAATGAAGCAATTTCTGCTCCTGTTCTGACCTTCTGTTTTACTGTTACCAACTGGTATTAGCCCTTTAATTTCTTTAGACAACTTGGAAAGGAAGTTTGCAGCTGTAGTAAAATTATCCCTATGATTTGGGTTAGATGAGAATAAATAAAAGTATGCTGTTTAACTTTATCAGTTTGGCTAAACTTATACTAAAAAGCATGGTTTAAATAAGTTCCAAAGCTGATAACCTTTATGCTCACAAAGAACAACTGCAGTTATCTAATTTGCTTTCTGATTGCTCTGCACTAAAAAAAAAGTTTGGTGAACCTAATAAAATTATGGAAATAATTCCCACCCAACTAGTTTGGTTTGATTTAGCAATAATGAAGTTTTCTGAGTGAACTAAATGTAAACATGTTAGGTCAACTTACTACATTTGGATTGCTATAAGGCACACACATATAAAACAGGGGAGGGGAGTTGAACTTAGTAAAGGGCCACTGTTTTCTGAGCACCTGCACTAACCACTTTGCTACACAATTACTCAAATGTTTTGTATATAATAACAAATATGACTTCATTTCCAGTGTTAAATAAACAAGATTATAATGATTTCAGTAATACAATTCTTTCACTTTTTTAATAAAAAAGGGAATTGGCAGGTCTTTATAATATTATAATCATGTTTAGTTTACTCTGGAAATGAAGTCATATTTGTTATTATACACAAAACCTCTGAGTTATTGTGTTGCAAAGTGGATAATGCAGGTGCTTGGAAAACAAAGGTCATGTTCTGAGTTAAAGTCCCATCCCCTGCTTTATATTTTTGAACCCTATAGCAGTCCAAATGTATTAAGTTGACCCAACATGTTTACATTTAGTTCACTGAACAAAATGTAGTATTGATAAATTGAACCAATTCCAATTTCAATTTCAATTGAAATTGGAAATTATTTCCATAATTTTATTATGTTCACCCAACATGGTTTTTGTTCTTTTTGTTTTTTCTTTTTTTTGAGTGGTGATCCAGTAATTGGTTCTGTCCAATGCAAAAACTTTGTTGGGTTCGTATCCCGCAGCTTTGATCTTTTACTTCTTTAAAATCCAAGATTCCAGTTGATAAATAATCCTGGAGCAAAATATTTTTGGAACAGTCTTTAGTCAATGTACTTATAGCCTCCTGTTTATTTTTTTAATGGGTCTTAGCTAAGTTTCCAGATTGGATGATCTTTGTAGGAAAAGTCCTTACCACAATCTATCTGCATCACCACCAATAAGTAACCACACATTCATTCCATACATTCACATTAAAAGAATTCTAGAGAGCGATCTAAAGATGGGTTATTTAGAGTCACTACAACTTCAGTTTAATGGGCGACTGTGGCTCCGGTGGTAGGAATTTAACCTGTAAATGGTGGCAGTTCAAATCCCAGCTCCATCCATATTGGTTGTTGTGTCCTTGGGCAAGGCACTTTTCCAGCCTTGCCTGCTGGGGCTTTTGTGTCAGGCAGCCTCGCTTCTGTTAGTGTGCCCCAAGGCAACGTGTGAATGGGTAATTTAGTGTAATGTTCTTTGTGGTCCTCTGAGAGAAAAAGCTTGATACAAAAATAGGACATTCACATATATCAAAGTGACTTACGCGCTATGAAGACTTTTTTTTTCACATTTAATGTTTTAAACTTTTTTGGGTTTGCTGGCTTCAAATTATATTTTGCTTTTAAACGTTTTTAGCTCTACACTCCAACTCTACTTAGTTTTTTATTCTGGTTATTTTGATTGGCAAACCTGGATTGCATGGCAGACTTGGCAGTCTAGCAGTGTGTTTTCAGCCTGAGAGAACATGATTGAGAGATTTAACCACAAGATGCTAAACAGAATTTCAGTTCAGACTCATATCCTCATTCAGAGAAGTGTAAACACATACCCCGAGTTGATACTTTAGCCACAGGCCGCTGGTGCATGTGTTTGTATGCGTCTATGTGGTGACACGATGCCCTAAAACCACGGGAAACAGCTTGGCACATGGCAAAGAGGCTAACAGTATATCAGCTGGGTGAAATGAAAGACTTATTAAAATATGTGATTTATTAGCTGCTGGGAGTTTACAGCTCCATTAGGAAAGAGGAAGGAGAGCTGATGAAAACTCCAGAAGGGCAAACAAAAAGGGAGGACTGGGAGCAATATATTGACAGATGGAGTGGGGAGGTCTGCATTTTTTTTTCACACTGCCCAATAAAAAAGTTTGTTTTCTGCAATGGGATACTGTATCATAATGAAACACTGACTTGAACTGCTGCCAGTGCCAATCATTTGCTTCTGTGAAATGTTATGGGTTGTGAACTGATGTCAGGCTGCAGTATTTAGGAAATGTAAATAAAATACAATGCCAAATCTAACATACCATTCTTAGGGAATTCTGGCATCTGAACGCGGGAATTTAACATTGTGGGCTAAATGTCTCACTTGTGTCACCTAAAATCTACTCCCTGTGTCTGCAAAAGCAACAACACATAATCAGCTAACTTGGTTTAAAAAAAGGCCTGATTTAAAAAAGGAATCTGGCTCAAGAGCAAACAAATATTTTTGTTTTTGTTTTTTTAAAACCAGTAGCTATTCATATGAGTACTGCCACATAATATAAGCTTGAATATGAAATTTAAGAAAAGGTTGAGCTTATATATCTCAGTTTTCATCCACCCTTTATTTACCCCAGTTGTCCTTGTTTTGTGAGTCATGGAGCCTGTCCCAGTGGTCAACATGTGAGTGTTTTTCCCTGACCTGTATTCTGACACATTTCAGAACTGTAACACATCAATGTAACATACTTTTTGCACCAGGGCCTACGTCCATCTTGAAAGAGGAAGTGGTTTTGAAACCATCAGATAATGTAGAAATTACAAGATGATCTAATTTATGCAAAGCATATATCAAACATACATCACCTACCATAATCAAACTTTTATCAAATGGAAAAAAAAAGTTGGTCAAGATAAATGTGCTGATGTTTGAGGCAATTATAGATCTACAGTATTAGAGTTCTTAGTTTGGATACCTTTAATTAATAGAGCAAAATATGTATTTTGTGATCTATTATTACTGATTCAATTTAGTCAATCAATCTGATTCTTTGAGTCAACCAAAAAATTCTCCAAAAGACTTCAAGTTCAATTAGTTCTGATCTCTATCTGCTTGAGTAGTTAATAAAAAGTTTAAAAAAGCTTCTTCAGTAAAGCCCTTCCTACTCTGTTTTGACGGAGAGGAATTGACGCAACGCCATTATCTGTTGACGCAAGGGCTCTCCGTCACCTAGGCAAGGACGCACGGAGTAGAGCCCCATTTTTTAAATATCAATATCCGTAAACAGAGAGCGTATGCCTGTGATTGGTCAGTTCAGTAACAGCGAGAGGTCACTTCACCAGAACGGTGCTCTATAGTCGCAGTAATCGGTAGTTAATGCAGCGTTTGGCCACCACATGCTTCATATTGAAAGGATCATTTAACTAATCTGGTCTTTTGTCGATTTTGAACACAAGGATGTGTAGGGAAACAACAGAAAGGCTGCTGTGTTTGTTTCCATGTGTTTTTAGAGTGTTCTATAAACTGCACTTCTGGTAAAAAGCTTTACAGATTAATCAAAACTTACTTTCTGTAGTTCATTGCTCCATGAGGAAGAAATGTGTTTACAAGCCTAGAAAAAAACTGAAACAATGCTCTGATAGTAGGCAGAGACACCATGAAAAGTTAGGACCCCCTGCTCTCCTGGTCGAGCAACACTGAAAAAACAATGCAGAGTGGAGAGGAAAAAAACGCAGAACCATAAATGAAAAATGTCTCTGTCAATACGTCTGTGTCCGAGTGTAAATTTGCAGCCGGAGAAGCATAAACTAGGCTTAAGATTTAATAATGGAATCATTATATTAAACAAATAAAATTCTGTAATCCTATTTTAGGATGAACAACATGGCAAAGTCATAAAAAGAAAGGTGTATATATTCCATGTGAATATATTGTATAACTTTTTGTGATACGGTTTCTAGTTCTACTTATAATCACACTTTCAAATTACTGTGGAGGATAGGACTGCCGTACTCTAAAATGTTGAGTTTATAATAGAATTAACAAATGCCCTGGTGACCATATCAGTTATCAGAGAAGTTAAATTATCAAAGGGGTTCAATAAACTATAGCAACTTTCAAGAATGGTTTTGAGCACAGGATACTTAAAGAAGTACCCAGTGTATACAAAAAAGAACCCAAACAAACCTACCACCTCACAGCTGAGATTAGCACAACTTAATTTTGCTATTGTGAATTATATGAGAGGATAAAAACTATGCTGCTGTATTTACTTTAATCAGCTTGGGAACTAAAATGATAAAGGAGCTGAGTAGAGCCAAGATAACTAATTATCTAAACTTCCTTTATGTATGATTTATAAAGTGTACTAAATGAGATCAGTGTTTGTAAATTCCATTTCCATTTCTGACTGCAGTTTATATACACAATTACAAACGAGCTTTGTTAATATAATCGCAAACAAGCTTCATAAATGCCAGCTGTCAGTATTAAAATCCTGCATATTATGTCTCAGTGGAGATGCAGATGTTCATAAACACAGCTGCAAATTGAAGGCATAACTTGGAGACTGTTGTGCTCTGACCCATGATTTCTGGCCACTAAGAGGCCTGAGGCCCTCTTCCCACATCCGTCTCTCAGTTCACATTCTTCATGATCCCTAATCTGGCCATGAAGACATCTCTCCCACTAAGACATTTGTTTGGTTCAGTACAGTTATACTCAATCTCCTGAAGTGCATTGTACTGAGAGATGGATTGAGGTCAAAGAAGAACCGATAAAACTATAGCCTTGGCCTAGGATTTGACTGCAGGGGATTTATTTTAAAAGTAAGGGAAAAAAAGTAAGAAAAAAAACAAAACAATCATAGAGGTAAAAAAATCAACTATGTTGGATGCCTCAATTAATACACAAGGGAGAATGCTATTGGAAAACTCGTTATATAGATTGTTTTCATTGCAGATGTAGCAATGAAAACCTGTATACTGTAACTACGTAGATATGACCTTTGACTCCTCCTCTCTTCTACCAATCATGGTATTTAAGATTTTGTGAAGTAGTCTAACTCTAAAGCATTGGCTATACCTTAATAGCACGATTGACTTGAGATAATTCTGATGTCAACAACCTACCTTTGAAGTTCTTACCTTTGCTTGAGGCACATAACATTCACTGTAGTTACATTTTACAATCCACTCATGTTTAACAATTGGTAGCACAACAACATTTTGCAGAGGAGGTGCATTCCTACCATCCAACTAACTGCACAGTTTCCCTTTATGTTACATTCTGTGTTTTTTAAAGTTTAAGTAACATTTAGCAATAAATATACCCTTTCCCTCTCTCTAAACAAGAACGTAATTTCAGGGCCCACAACAGGACAGAAAAGGTGGGTAGATATCAGACATAAAACAAGGACAGCATCCATGGGGAAAAGAAACTACAGCTTAGATACATTGTGTTGTCAATCTCAAATTAAATTGCCATCAAATAAATCTGTCTATCCATCCTCCATCCATTGTCTTTATCTTATCCACTATTTGATCATGAGGATAGCAGGTGCAGTAAGGAAACCCATTCATCCCTTAGACTAGCAAAATTTTTCTGCTGACTAATATTCAGGTTGCATTACAGTTGGGTACAAAATCCTTTAGTGCGTGTCAAAGGTCATGCCTTGAAGAGGCCAAAAGAACCACTTCATCTGCAATGATCAAAATTGAGAACCTGAGGTTAAATAATCAGACACCTTCCTCTTCATGACTACCCCTTGAGATCATGTCCCTGAATGCTACAAACAGAATCAGTGACAAGGAGCACCCCTGCTAACAAGTTCAATTTTGTGCTGACAATAGCACTTTAAATCTAGGTATCCCATTTCCCCACAGCAGTCCCACAAAATGCTTAGACAAACGTGTGCTCTCTTGATCCATAAAAGAAGTAGATGGGAAAACTAAACTTCTATGATCTGGTGCAGTGAGAATGAAATCAACACACTGCTCATTCTTAATATAGGGTCCTACAATTAGTATTACCTCATTTTCAACACCATTGTGTACTTTCTGAGAGAAGCTGCAAAGTGTGTTCCCTAATAGGTGGAACCACTTTTCTGTCCTGTTTTTTACAAATTGGGACCACCTAAAAAGTTTGCCATTAAACAGGTGTATTGCCAGTCTTCCAGGCACCCAAAACGTTCCTAAAACGTTTCAGTTAGTTCGTAAACAGTCGGTAATCAGAAGGTGTAACATGAATCTTTGTGCACATGTGTTTTGCAGGCATGCAAATCAACAAACCCACAGTGAAAACAATGACTGACCCTGGGAGCACTGCAATCTTCCCCTATCGAAATAAAGGTACGAGCCACCTCACTTTGACAAATTTGTCTCCATTTGTATTCTGATCATTCTTTTTTTTCTTTTGCTTTTGTTTAGCTACATTTCTACTTATTTCACATTACTTCCTTTTAATAACTGCCTTCTTTTAGAATCACCTGGACAGGGTCATCTAGCCACCGCACTCATTATCGCCATGTCAACCATTTTCATCATGGCCATCGCCATTGTTCTCATCATCATGTTTTATATTCTGAAGGCCAAGCCGGGTGGCCAAGGTAAGCTAAGCACAAAAACAGACTTGCACAGTTTAAAGTTAAAGGCTTTTGTGCTTTATGGCGCTCTCCCTTTCTTTCCATCTGTGTGCGCGCAGCATGTTGTTCTGGCCAAGTGGTGAAAGCTGTAGAGGCTCAGACCATCAAACAGGATGACAAGAAAGATGTCCCTGGTGAGGCAGGCTACACAAACATCCCTATGAATGAATCACAGACTGTGTTTTTACTCTTCTTAATGTTTTTCTTTTGTCATGATCGGAAGTCTTCTGTTGTGAAAGAAAAAAAAAGGTTGTCAACATAAAAACTTCTATTGTGGTTATAAACCTCATCCTGGCTATGATTATCCTTTGCCATTCTTAAATAAAACAAAGAGTAATTATATTACACACGAGTGTTCGTAATTGTAACCTTTTCCACATTTCTGCCCACATTGCCAATTTTATACTCATTGCAGCTTCATACGAAATCTAATCCTAATTCCTCAAAAGTTTGTTAGGTGCTTTTATCTATTGTTCTAAAAAAAACAACTTTATTTTTTACTTTTAATTAAGTTTGACTTTTAATGTAGTTAAACTTTTGCTGAGGTGTTAAATAAACAACCAGCTTGGCATCATAAATAGACAGGAAACTCACATCACTTCCTGTTTATGACCCCACACGGTCTTGGATAGACTTTAATGCAATCATTATGTTTTGCTCATATGACAAATGTATAATCTCTCACTATTAAGTAACCATGAAAAATTGGATTTTTATTTTATCTAACCTCTGATAGTCATCATCTGATAGTTAGACTAAATATACAGGATTCTAGTTATGTTGTCATCACAGCAATACATCCTTCAGCTTGAACACGAGTAGAGTAATATGCGTAACATTTTGCAAAAAAAAAAAACGAATCAAAAACTCTGTTTACTTTTTAATGTTAAATCATTTGCAGGCAAGATACAAATCCCTGTTTGTGCACCAGAGAGAGTGAAAAACAAAAAAGACAGAGAAGTGATCAATTTGGCCGTCATTCCTGAGAGGACCACCCAAAACTTTTTTTCCTATTAATGTTTATGTCAAAGGTTGACAAAAAAAAAGTATATTTACATAATAAAGAATACAGGTTTTTAGCATGGTTGCACTGTTTCTGTATTGCAGATTCATATGCTTTGGTTTCTTATTAAAGTACATCACAAAATCTTTGGATGAGCAAAGGACATGGTACAAAAGCCATTAAGTGGTAGTACAATGTTTCCAAAAAGAATTCTCACATGATGTAGTTTAAAAGGTATACATTCAAAATGGTGAAAACTGATTAGATTTAAATATCTTCTGGAGTCATTTGAAATTCAAATATATTGACTAATGCAGAAACAAGACTCATGATAATTACTATAAGAATTATTATTATTAACTGATAATTTTATTCCTACTCTGTCATGTTCAAAAGTTTATATTAACGAATGCCTCTGTGTTAAGCAGCTCAGCTTTCTGGCATATCTTACTTTGATATTAGTGCTATTGCCAAAATAGTAAAAGGAGTTTATAAAATGAAAGCCTTGATCTAACACAGAAACGTAGTCAGCTGTACATTTGTGTTTTACACTATTACTGAGTTGGTAATTTATATTTATTGACAAATTAAAACCATGTAAAGATATCAGCCTCACTGTTGTCTGCCAGACAGTATAGTTGATGGACGAGGATAAAGGCTGACTAAAACAACGTCTTAAGGTTATTTCTAATAAAAATATTCAAGTAGAATTTAACAACAAAATAAAGCATTGTTGAATATTACATTTACTAAATATAATATAATTTATATTTAAATCATATTACTGGCTAAAATTGAATAATCTCCAAAATTCCTTTTCATAGTGTTTTCGTTGGTAGTTCTCTAACGATATTTGCAAACGGCTGTGTGTGGGATTGCGCTTTCCTTATGCGTGCGTGTTGTGTGTGTGTGTGTACTGTATCCTGACAGACATGCAGAGTGATGAGTGTATCGTGATGGAATGTGAAGTTTCCAAAGCTAAAGCCATATGTTGCTTTAGGCGCCATTTCTCCTCACAATGATGCTCTGTTCAATTTCTCTTTCAGACTGACTGACTAACCACTTACATGTGGTGTGAACGGAAACACTCACACACAAACTAATTAATTCAACTTCAAACCTAATATAAAAAAATAAATAGAACCGCTACAGTAAGACCACATTGTGATTGGTTTGTGATAGCTAAATATTTGCATTATTTGAGAATATGGCAATATCTAAAATGGCTGACTGTCTGTGCGTGTGTGTGACTGCACTTTGGATGACTGGTGTGTGTTTGTGGGAGTGTAGCCATCGCTGGGAGCTTTACCGGAGCTAGTTGTCACTCACATAGACACTGACATGTGAGATGAAAGACACAGACACTTTAATACAAACTAACACACATAGACCTTTTATTCCTTCTCAGGTATTCATTCATTGGGCTGTCTGTCTATATCAGTAGCCATTATGTCAGCGTAAATTATCATAATACTCACCCTAATAACTTTAAACAACGATACTACTGACGTTATTTGGTGCAAAAAAGGTTTAGCCTGAGGAATCTGTTCTTTTTCAAGTTATACCTCATCCTAATTGTTAGTTGAAGTTTCATTCAAAGTGTCACTTTTTGTTCATTTGTATTTAGTTAGAACTCAAAAGTTATTTTGTTTCCTTTCCTCCTCACAGAGAATGTGGTGATCTTCTCTGAGAAAGATGAATATGACAAATTGAAAGCGGCTCCTCAGAAGACAGTGAAAAGGTAAATGAGGGAAATGTCTGAGTTGCCATGCAGTGATTATGTCTCAGTGAAACCGGAAAACGATGAGCTAAAATGTAGTAAACTATGGTAGCTTTTAGCATCTTATGGGGTCAAAACACAACGGCAGATATGTCCTGGCCTACCGATCTGTAATAAGTTATACATATACTGATACCTCCTGATGGAGAATATGTTCTGATCAATTTCCTATTGTTGAAACCTAGGTAGTTTCAGCATGTATAAAAAGGCAAAAACCCATTCCTTGACATTTAATCAAACTATACATTATCTTTTTAGATCTGATTACCAAAATCCTATTTTTTTTTTTTTTTTTTTTTTGCCAGAATTACAAGATATGCTTTGATTATTCTCTTAATAGTCAGATGTTTACATACATTATTTTTCATTAGTGTTTTGTCGGCTTTTAAATTGTGTGGCCTTGGTCAAATTGTTAGGGTCTCCTTCCACAAGCTTTTCTCAATAGTTTGCTAGAAATTTGGCCCATTTCTTCAGACAGATCCGGTGTGAGCATGACAGGTTTTCGGACAGCCTTGCTAACACACCTCTTTTCACCTCCGCACACACTTTTTTCATGCAAATGAGATAAGGACTTTGTGATGGTCTATCAAAAACAATCATTGTGTTTTTTTAAGACATGTAATAAATATGGAAAAATAATTTGATGCTTAAATGTTTCCACCTTTTTCTCCCTTGGTGGAATAAAGGGAATTTCCTTTACATTTCTATATATTCTACTGTACTCTGTTCTGTTCTTTTATCTTCTTTTTATTAGGTGCACCAGTCTTTCTTTTAGCTAAATCCACATCCAACATGATGATTACAACCCCATTTGATATAATGCTTGGTGTTGCAAGCTTTCAATTTTTCCTTCAAATATAACTTTACTCATTGCATTTTCAACCTGAGTTCTGGCTTTTTGAAGATATTTTTGAATACCTGTTTCTATGTCTTTGAGTGGGAGAAAAACACAGAAAATTTCACATTCTCTCTAAAAGGACTTACCAAATGATTTGGTACAAAATTTTCCAGAGTAAATCTTTACTTGCTATAGTAAACCAGGTAAGGAAGCCAAAATGTCATTCTTTTGGCTATATTTTCTCTCTTTTTGCCATGTTTTTCAACAGACTGCCAGGTAATTTTTTCCGCTGTGTAATACAGAAGGACTATAAGCATTTACATTTATTTCATAGCATCCCAGCCATCATTCATGCTAAAATAGTATTTATAATCTTTTGATGTAATGTATCATAAAGCCCAGTTTGATAAATTAGGATGATTACTGTGATGGCAGAGGAAAGAAGAAAACAACATTTTGCTTTTGAGAAAAAAAAGTTTAGTTTCAAAGAAGACTAACAATTATTCCATAGTTTTACAGTCTTTTTATCCTGATTATAAAAAGATTCAAGTTCTTACTTTTTTAAAACGAGTTAGAAAAAAATAAACTAAATCTCAAAGTGTTTTCTGATCTTGCACATGCTAAATTCATGAGTAAATCTGGATACAAAGACTCAGCACAACATAATTCATCACAATCTACCCATAATTGAACTGCCAGAAAACAAGCCTTTGCAGTAGTTGTGTTGTTACCCCCACAGGCATTTTGTCCCATGTCTATGAGCACATAAAGTATATGTGTAGTAAAATAATATCAGTTGAGTTTCATTTTAATTAAGTAATAAAGCAGTAATCCAATTATGTGGCTTTGGATCAGGCTATGAAGTAAGGCAGCACATTTAAGCCCTGAAGCTTAGAGAAGCTGAGAAAGGGGGGTAGGTGTCAGTGTGCATAGGGGTATTTATTCCAGGCTTCACATAAAACCACCATCAGGTGAAAGCATGTCCTCCCAGACAACAAAGGGGTGATGGTTTTCTCTCTGCATACCCCTTAACCCTCATCCGAGGACAATGCTACATTATATACACTGGTGAGTGCACAGAGAGAAGTGTTGAAACGGGAAGATATTTTATGTCTTGTTTACCAATCAGTTTAATTACTAAAATGCTTGTAAGTTGCTGTATTTTACAATTAATGTAAAAAGATAAATAAACAGCGGTCAACAGTGGATCAAAGCAACATGCCAGATGATGTGCTAACTCACCAAATTAGTTGCCAAAGAGGGTGTTAGATATCTGGCGAAACAATGGGATCTTCTGTGTAGGTATGTGTTTTGGAAGAAAGAGCATTGGACATGGAAACAATAGCATTCAGTGAGCATTTCTGTCAACAAGGTGCTCTTACCAGAAAATCCAAGATACAAGGAAAGAGAGAGAGAATTGTTGATAAAATTATAATATATGGCATTGTGTTGTCAAAGGCAGGGTTCTTTCACGAGCTACTTAAAAACTAAGAGTAGACATAGAAACAAAACGACATCCCCCTACATTTGTTCAGGATCAGGTACAGTTATTTGCAAACGTATTGTATATGTTAGAGATACACAGACTTATTTGGTGGTTTTAAATCGCTCGATGTTGTAAAGCTTAGACTTAATAGTTCTGATTCCAATTTCTTTGTAACAGTTATAAATAATTGCAAAGAAAACTGTACTTTTTGGATAAATTAAAAAGAAAAAAAAAGTCATCGAATATATGCATAGGAAAATAAACTATTTACTCAAAAAGAGGTGAAGACTAGAAGGCTCTCTTTTTCTGCAACATTGAAAAACTCCAAGTACAATAAATCCTATTAATAATAATGATTTCAGTTTGAATAAAGTTGCTAAAGATATGTTTTTGTGGTTAAGGAATATAAAAAAGTTACAATTAGATCATAAAAAAATAAAAAAAATCACAACAGTGGGGGCTGGGGGGGACTGAGCTGCCTTGATAGAGGTTTGCCCTCTTCAAGTGCTTTTCTAGTGTTACACTGGTTTTAGCATATTATTGTAGTGTTATACAACCGTGATCAGAATGATTGGGACAGTTAGCAAAAAATAAATAAATAAATAAAAATAAAAACTATAAACATTGTCTATACATGTATCCCCTGTAGTTGGTACTCCGTCTGAGCTATTAGATTCCCAAAAGACTGCTAATATTTCACAAAATCGAGCATGGACTCTTCAAAATTATACTTTGCTCCGATATTTTTAGCCGTGTTTTATTAAATGTAGCAGCCTGAATGAAAATCCAACATGCATCCAGAGAAAATATAGTTTTCCTTCAGGAAGCTTCTTACACCTTTTTGTCGTAGGAAAAACTAAATATTTTTCCTATAACCAGTATGAAGCTGCATTCCATTGGTGTTTTCAATATTGAATAAGTGCACTGCACATAACTATCAGAAATTTACCAGAGCTGGGCCATGCTCAAACTTTTACACACTATCCTATTTGTAATGCCTTATCATATCAAGTGATCCAATATTATTCTCCTCAGTCCATCCTAAGCCGTCTTAAGGTGTAGTCCCACAAGGTTAAAAGCACTTCACGCTAGGGGTGCAACGGTACAGGTAGCCCACGGTTTGGTCCGTACCTCGGTACTTGGGCCACGGTCCACGGTACGGTTTGGTACATGTTTTGTGCAGAAAGAGACTGCTTTTTTTTATTATTATTGCTTTTTGTAATACCAAAACTTTTTTTTTTTTTTTTTTGAGAACAAAAGCAGAATGTCACAGTTAACTTAACCCGCCCACAGTTACAGGTGTGGGTGGCTTTAAGCGTCTTTGACAATTAATAATTGTTTATCACATTAAATTAACTTCCTTTTATCTACAAATGTATCTTTGGAGGATGAGCAAGGATGAGCGTGTCTGCAGCACCTCGACAGACAGTCTCACAGAGAGGAGAGAGAGTGATTAGGCGCAGCAGGAGAGGCTTGTGCCGAATGAGCTGCGCCACAGAAGTTAAATAAGAATGAGGCTCCACCTGGCCATTGGCCCAGTCATGGAGCAGCCCAGTTTGGCAGGCAGGCCACCGGGAAAAGTCCCGACTTTCCCGATTGTCAGTCCGGGACTACAGGGCCGCAATAACAGAATGTTTTCTGTACTTTACCGGTTCTTTAAACGAGAGCGCATCTGACCACACTGACACAGGTGGCAGATAAATATTCTTCATGTGCCCGCTGCTCAAAGGGCATTTGTGAGTGCATCAATGAAAGGAGTGCAGCGCATCTCCTCTTTGCGTCGCACTCCGGCGCACCGCAGAGAGAAGATTAACACAGCGCAACCCGGCGCCCCTGAATGCTGGAGCCCGTCCGGGCAGAAAGCGCTCAAGTCGGGGAGAAATTTTAGCAGCGCCTCACACCAGGACTGATTTCCGAAAAAAGCGCATCCGACCGGTGTACATTTTTTCGCTCCTCACTGCTCCTTGATGCGCACATTGTGCAGAGGAGGACGTGTCTCTTGCCAACCAGCTGCTGGAGCAGGGAACAGCGAGCTGGTTGTTGCCACGCTCCCAGAGACAGATGTGTGTCTGTGAGCGCGGCGCAGTTTGGTAACGTCGGGCATTACCAGCACAAAAAGGCAGTACCGAAGTCCCGCGGAACAGGAGGACGGATTACGTAGGGCGTACCGAACGGTTTGGTACTTTACTCTGTACCGTTGCAATCCCTACTTCACGCTGTAGAGTAAAGGGAGCGAGGTCAGAAGGCATCCTGCTCAAATCTACTCCTCACAGCTGTCTGGTTAAACACTGTGATGATCTCTACATGACATATTCCCTAGATGCATTTACTGTGTGACTAATTATTTCATTCACATAATTTTACGATATTCTCATCACAAGCCTTTTGAAGAGTTTCTTAGAAATGTTGTGCAATGCAAATCTTCTTGCCTCAATGTTAAAACTGAAATGTATGATCACTACATGTTAGCATATAGGAATTGTGGGTTTAATGGTTAAAAATAAGAAAGGGTCTCCCCGACTAAGAATTTACACTTTCAAATCACAACTGTTGAATCTTTCTGTAGTCTATCGATTGTCGAATGATATATTATGTGCAGCCTGCGCGGGGGACTGCGCGGTTACACGCCGCATTACTTACGGATAACGTGTTCGTCTTAATATAGAAGTTCTCTGTTTTACATTATAGTTTGTGTTCCATATGTAGTCATGTTCTTTAATTATCCTTTGAGTTATGTTGTGGTCAGTGTTTGGTGGTGTTTCTCTGTGCACCATCTTAGAGACGGCGGTGCACGGGAGTTATATTTCTGCCTTTGCTGCTTTGTCGTCTATCTATGGCTGCTCATGCAGAAGTTGTACAGAACACTGGCCCCAAGTGATTGTGTGGCGCAAAGGATTAGAGCAGTACAACTTCTCTCCACTGACTTCTCTTCTCGGTATGGTTACAATGTTAATTAAAATATGTGGTGTTAAACTGTACATTACCAGTAATTCTGTGTGTAATTGGGCATTGATTATCCCCACAATACCAAGACAGAATGATGCGTGTTTCACCTGCAAAGATTCGACCTTGAGATTGGTGGTCGAATCAGGCTCTGCATATCGACACATCGAATCTTCGACTATTTGGGCTCACCCTTAAAAACAACAATAACTTTTTTTTTAGGGCCAATAAAGTTTAAAATAGTTTGGTTCTGATTCCAAGAAGATGTGTTGGTCCATTCATACTAATACTAAAACTATTATGACAACAAGAATTTTAGTTAAAAACTTATTTACTTGCTCACTTAAGAATTAATGAAATGATTTGTTTATTTTTCAGGTTTAAATAATTTTGACCTATTTAACTCTTACAAAAATTTTGTCCAGTTATAATGCTGAAGTGCATATGTTTTTGTTTGTATGCACAGCGAAAACGATGCGTCATCTGAGAATGAGCAGTTGTTGAGTCGCAGCATCGACAGCGATGAAGAGCCGTCCTCTGACAAGCAGGGATCTGTCGAGAGCACGCCCCCCAACCCCAACTTGTGCCTCGTGGACCTGGGCAACAAACCCGACCTCTCTCTGCTCTCTTTGGGACTCTTGGACCACGGCCGCACATCCAATGGTGCCCCTGTGGTTGCAGCCAGCCACACCATTAACATCCAGAGTCCCAACCACATCAACAGTGTCAACCACATTGCCTCCAGCAACCACATCAGCAGCATGAATGGGATCAACAACAATAAAACCCCAGGGGTAGGAAGACAGAACTTTTTAGGACTGTACTGAAGTTAGAATATTATTATGAACAGATTTACAACTCAAGATCCTTTTATGATCTCATAAAGATGTTTTTTTTTTTTGAATACCACACAGATGCTGCAGAGTCGAAGGAAAAATATACTAGAGCTGTATGCTAGAACCTGCAATGTGACTGAAGGTAAGTCAGTCAAATGAATAAAGTGATCGAGGTTTACACGGCTTTAAAATAATGATTAATAGCCCTTTTTTCACATTTTTTGTCAAGTTAAAACCACAAACTTCAATGTATTTTGTTGACAAATAATGTGGTGGATCAAAACAAAGCTATGCATAATAAGCCTCTAACGTTTGATGTGAATTTAAATTTATACTCTTTAGAACTACCTTAGATTGAAGATATAGCTTTCTTTAAAACTCTTTCTGTGGGGCAGTGTGTCGTTTACAGCAGGTAGACCATATACGGATTCAATTAGCTGACTATAGCTGATAAAGAACTTACAATTTTGGTATTATCTTACATGATTGACCAGTACACCATATGGTTTGTTGCAAAACTCTAATGGACCTGCCATGGCCTATTTTTGACAATGCCTTTCTTCCTAGAAAATTGTCTGGAGTGAACAGTTAATAATTATCATATCACCCGGTTGTTACACAAGGGCTGTGTATCTCTGCAGCTCTTGTACAGTTACGATGGGCCTTTTAGCTGCTTTCTCGATGATAGTTTTCCTTACCTGTCAGGTCAATTTAGGGGGAGGACATTAGTTTAGCAGTTGTAACTTAAAGGAAATTTCAATTGAACGCAACTGCGTTCGATTGAAATTTCCTTGAGATAACCAGGACCTGGATGAATGAGAATATTCACAGGCTTATTGTAACTTAAACACTATTCATTGATAGAGGATATACCGAACAGTGCTCTTATGCTTGAGACATCACTTTCTAAGCTACACCTAATTAACTTAAAATCTTGGCAATTTTATTTTTGATATGTGTGATGTGTGTTTTGGTCTTCATGTTCAATACTGTACTGTAAAATGATTTGAGGCTTTCAAAGAACAGCTGAATTTATACAGAGATCAAATGACACTCAGGTTGACTCTGTTTGCTATCTTTGTGACTTCTAAAGGCATACAATTTCTGGCTCTAGATTTTCGTTTACAGGCATCAAAGTAGAGGTGGGGTTAAATTTGAATGCATGGCACGATTTTCAGACTTGCAATGTAAAAATAAAAATATTTCAGATTTGTTTTTCTTCACAATTATCCTAATAAAACACTTTAAAGTGGTTTTAATGTGACAAAATACTTTTGCAAGGAACTCTACTGTGATAATAAAATTTTCACCAAATGTAACCTTTTTTCACATTCGTTTGAGTAAAACTCAACAAATTTAAATCCCTGTCCTCAGGCCTTAGCCCTACAGAGCTTCCATTCGACTGCCTGGAGAAGGCCAGCCGCATGCTGAGCTCTTCCTACAGCAGCGAGGCGGCAGTGGTGAAGACATGGAGGCACCTTGCAGAGAGTTTCGGCCTGAAGCGTGATGAGATTGGCGGCATGAGCGACGGCCTGCAGCTTTTTGAAAGAGTGAGCACGGCTGGCTATAGCATCCCTGACCTCCTCACTCGGCTGGTGCAGATCGAGAGGCTGGACGCTGTGGAATCGCTCTGTTTGGATGTGCTGGGAACAAGCGAGGTGGTGGCTGGACGCCAGAGTATCAACAGCTTCCACAGCCAGTTGGTGTGTCCTTCCCAATGCACCTCTCCCTCCCAGCGCTGTGCCAGTGTCTGAATATTTGGTGGAGCAAAGACTTGAGAAATGGAGGTCTTTAAGTACACATATATGTAGGGACAGAGTTTGCTCTGGAAAGGAGGACATTGCATTAAATGTGTACTAATTACCCCCATTATATGAAGAATGCCAGTGGACGTCTTGTCCACAGCCCTTTATATTTCTAGAAGCTAAAGTCCAAATAACAGAACATAGATTGCTTTTTATGTTTTGCTGCAAAGTATGGGAGACATAAAATGTGCCTGTTTATTAGTACAAGAAATTAGTTAAATCTACAATTTATCATTATTTCTACTCTTTAATTATAACATGATCTAATTTGCTTTTTGATTTGAATTAGCATATTGTTTTCAACACAATGTTGAATTGTGTGTTACTCAAATACCTGAAAAGCATTTGCGCTGGACGCAACTTGACATTTTGTTTTCAAAAGTCAAGGAATGAAATAAATTTTACATACAGGTGCATCTCCCCAAGTTAGTATACCAACAAAACGTTTATTTATTTCTGTAATTCAATAAAAAAGGGAACTTTTTTAGTATATACACTAATTACACACAGAGAAATATGCTTATGCATTCAGTTTAGAGGGGTTTAAAACTTAAATGTCAGGCATGTCTGTTTCCATGCCTGTATATTATATGCATCCACTACTCGGTTGAAGCTCCTTTACCTAAAAGTATAACTTCAGTGCAGGGGAACATGGATATGATCAATTTCTGGCTTTGCTGAAGTTTTAAGGAAGCTTTTGTAGCAATATCCTTTAAACTATGTTGTTGGGTCTGGTGTCACTTATCTTTCTCTTGACAGTTAGTTATTGATACATACACAATGCGATGTAGGTCAGACAGTTTTCTGGTCATTAAAGCGGGTATAGGTAACACGTACTGCAGGAATATGTAAACTGGATCTCACACAATTCAGATTGTGTGCCTCTCCACTCCTATTCTAACATGCAAAATTGACTTTAATTTAAAAAAAAGGATATAAAATAACTAAGTAACAGTCTAGTCCTTTTTCTCCCAAACCCAGATAAGACACCTCTGAAAATATATTTGATGGAGGAGTGATTTAATTTAATAATCCTAACAAGGCTGTAATTATTCTTGTTTTTCTCCTTTTTGCTTGTATCACACTTTTTCCAGAAATTATACTCTTACAATATGCTTTATTACTACACTGTATTAACAGTCAATCTTAGGAATGACTGTCCAACAAATTTCAACAATATCATAGGCTTTCAATGGCTTTAAACCATGCCAATCAGAATGAACACAAACTCTTATAAATCATCAGTAAATAAATCACTGATGAATCTATAAAACAAATAAGCTTTACTTTAATTGACTTGCTAAAATGTACAAACTTTTAATAATTTTTTAAATATGCTAAGATGCACCTGTATTAAAATTGTAAGGGTAAAGCGTGGTTTATACTTCTCCGTTTTGATGGAGACACATTGATGCAGCGCCATTATCCGTCAACTATAAAAGGATGGACGGAGTCAAGGGCCATTTTTCTAACTATCCATCAATGGAGAGCATATACCTCCTTTGGCCAGTTCAGCAACAGCTAGAGATCTTTTTACCAGAATGGGGCTCTATAGTCGCTGTAATCAGTAGTTAATGCAGCGTTTGGCACTACATGCTTTATATTGAAAGGATAATTTAACTAATCTGGTCTTTTGCTGATTTCGTGCACAAGGAGAAACAACAAAAAAGGCTTCTGTGATTGTTTACATGCGTTTTAGACTATTGTATGAGCTGATATTTTTGTAAAAAGCTTTACACCTTAATCAAAATGTACATTCTGTCTTCCTTTGCTCGTTGAGGCGGAAATGCGTTAACAAGCTAAAGAAAAAAAAAACTGTAATTAACCAGAAACTATGGGTGCCCTGTTTGGCTCACTTGAAACAAACTGTAGTTTGTTTTCACGGTTCATTTGGGGAGGTGTGAATGGGCAAACAAACTCTAGTCAGCCTAAAAACGTCAGTCTCGGTTTGATTGAAATGAACTCTGATTTGGTTCGATTGCATGTGTGAATGTAAATAGACCAGGTCCCCACCAAAATCAGGAAGCGGACTATTGTACAGGGCATCCTGGGTAAATACAACCTAAATAACCAATGATGCTGGAGAGATAAATGCTATATCTTGCACTTAATTTGCTCAATGTCTGTATATGTAGGCCATCTGTGCTGGAAGTTGTATTCAGGCTGTGCTACTTATTGTAAACTGCCTCATATGGAGCCGTCTCAGACATATTGTATAAAAAAACAGCATTTTCCATAGTCCTCCACCTCATTCTATGTTCATCCTGAGTTCCTGCTGCAGTATTTATCTGGCACATTTGCCTAACACAACATAATGATCCTAAAACCTCTACAATTGGCTGCTCCTCCATGTTTGTTTACATTCAACTGTACTGGAAGTTCCCCCATGGCAGGAGGAAGCGTAGCTCTACAACAACGCCACCACAGGCGGAGAGTGTGTGAAATTGATACTCAAAATTCTGGACTTTCTGATAATAAAAAGCCCGTGTAAATGTAAACCGCACAAGCTAAATATAGCAACAGTGTTGCAGTTTTGTTCCCCAATCAAACAGAGTCTACCAAACCACAATGTGTGAATGAGCCTAGGAAGTCCCGCCATGAAAAGTTGGCAACCTATGCTTAATATTTAAGTGCCCATCAGCCCCAGTTCTAATCTAGCTGCTAATGTTATTCTGATGATCCTTCATTCATGATAAGACATCCGAAAATATTGATATTACGAATGAACAATAGTTTTAATTTTACTTTTGGAGATGTACCCGTGTGCTTCATCCTTAAGTTAATGTAACTTGATGCTTTTGTTAGCATTCATAACTGCTCCACTGACCGTGTTGTCATCATACAAAGAGAGCAGCAGATATGACTTCCTTTCTTAGGACTTAGCATCACTGGGGCCAGATGGAAATGCTAAAACATCACTCAGCTCAGCTTTCGCTTGATAAATTTACTTTGGGCATCTGTCGACGCCAAGGTGTCTGTTGCTGAATTTAACTTGCACCCAAAGGAAAAAAAAAAAGAAACAAACAACAGCATAATTAGATATATTTAGCTTTAAGACCTTGCAAGGACTTTGGGATGATGTTTACTTTAAAACAATTGTTGATGTATGCTCTGATTAAAATACAATATGTATGGAGGCGCGGATGACACACAGATGTAGCAAATGGAACAGTTCAACCAAGCACCTCACAAAAAAGAGAGAAAACCTCAAAACACACGGATTCATTTTAGATGGAGACTTTAAGTTTAAGCATCCTGGATGAACACAACGTTCTGCCTGAGACCACATGTCTACAATTCACTGTCTACAATTCTAACACACACTAACATACTCTCACACTACAATTACTTCCTTAACAGTGACCTAGGCTGTGACCCCCACCCCCACCCCCACCCCCATTTTCCCTTTTCACATAACTGCCTGTTAGTCCACTTATAGCCCAATCTTGCGGTCTAGCATTGCCGCCATCCCTAATTATTTGGCGTGTGGCTTCCCATGCCCCTAATAAGGTGATGTGTTGTGGTTTACAGAGCGGGTGCAAAGTGCCTGTGACTTCCAGCACCTAATTAAGCATTTAGGGCCAATTAACTGCTGAACGCCCAGGAGAGCAGCTATAAAGTCCTGCAAAGCAATACCAGGACAGATATATGGCCTCACTGGCCCCAGGGTTTCTGGGTTCAGAACGGTGTGGTGGAGGTAGGGCTACATTTGTCTTTGACTGTCTCCTCTTATTCAGCTTTTGTGGCTGGCTCAGTCATGCTCAGGCAGGATTGTAGCTTCCCTTGCCCCTATGGGACCAGTAGACTAAACAAGAACAATATGCCCTTGTGAGTTCTGCGAAGCAGCTGAAGCTGGTTAGGTGCTGTATGCACAGTCCAGAAACTGCATTTCTGATAAGCATCACACACGACTTTAGTCTTCATTATAACACCTACTAGCCAATGTGTCAAACATTGGGGAAGCTGCAGATCAGGTCTACTAATTTATTCTTAAATTTTGTTTCACAAACCATGCAAACTTCTCCAAAGTCCTGGCATTGCATGTTGCTGATCTTGTTTCATTGAACCTCAAATTTTGTTAATGTGATCCCTTATGTTGCCAACAAAATGTCCCCATCACTGTTCTGCACAAATGTTTTCCTTTTCTTTATCTGTTTCTTACATTACAATCCAGGGCTGGGCTCCTATATTTAATACCTAATATGCACATCAATTATATTGGTTTTGTCTTTGATCTCAAGCTACAGTTGAAATATTATGTTCCATCAGGACATAATTTTTGTGTTATCTTTAATGTTTTGTACACATTTGTGAAAGTATTACTGGTTAGAGCTGATTCTCGTAAATTGTGCCTGGCATATTTTTCTGCTGATACAGTATACAGCAGTCAATTCTGAGTATTTTACCTCAGTAGCACTTAAATCATAAGTTTGTAGAAACACAAACTTGTCACAAAATCAAATTGTAACTGTGTATATATAAGTTATTATTGTACATAATGTATACCTTATTAAAGATGTATGATAGAATGTGTGTTATTTCATTTCAATAATTTTTTTACTGCACATTCAGTTGTTGATTGAGGATTTACAGCTAATTACAGAAGCACAGAACCTGAGGGTTTTCTGTGCGAAATACATTAAATGAAGAAAACAGGGTAAACAACAGCAAGAGCTCCATCTGATATTTTTTTTTTCCAAGAAAAGATTTTTGCTTTGGAAAATGAGCTAATCAAAATAGCAATAATTCCGAATTTAACAGTGTACGAACAACAGCGGAAAAGTAATTGCAGTAACTTCATTTTTAGCTATGTCCACAAAATCACTATTTCATTAGTCATTTTAATTAAAGAAAAACAATAGACACAGTACACACTGGAAAACTTATCAATAGTTAAATAAAGTTCATTATGTGGCTGTCTAATGCAGCTTGTCATCAGTGTGAAAAGGATACATCTGGACCATATATTTTTTGGTTTGAATGAAGTACTTGATTTCAGTTAACTGGTGAATAATGTTTAAAAAAATTTTTATATTCTAAGTGATTGGATAGGACAAAATGACATGTGTTGCCAGCAAGATGTAATCAAACAACAGCAGCATATGCACAGTATAAGAGGGACAAGCAATTACTGGATCTGCAGATGATAAACCCATGCCTTTCAACCCTGACATTTGTCTGCCACTGCTGCTGACACAGACGGTACTAATAGCTAGATAATCTCTTCTCAATCAAACATTTAATTAAAGGGTATTAAATGTAGCATTTTAACCATTATAGTTTACTAGAGTGAGGATGACTTCAATGGGAAAATGACACAGGGCAAGATTAAAAGACTACTATTTATTCCAACCATTATATTTCCCTTCAAACATACTTTGATCTCTTTCACTTGCTACTACATGACATGAAGCCAAACTACGTCTTTGTAATGCTGCCTTACTTATACAAAGAATTACATATATAACTACAGTAAGTAGTTTTATGACTTGCTGTTTCAAAGTAAATAAAATAATCTTGCATATTTTTTATGTTATTTTTTTATACTGGATGAATCTTCCTGATTTTGTAGATATTCCTCCTACATTCACTAATCGTTTTGCTAAATGGTCTTGCAGTGGCAGAAGTCACCGTGGTACACATCCCTTGCGTTCAGCTGTCTCACTCCACAGGTAGTACTGTTGTCGTGCCAGGATTCCTGAAGCACAAACTAAACTTTGGTGTATGTGAGCAGTGGCTGCGGAAAATAATTACTCCAGAAAAGCTCTTTCTGCTAATGAAATTATTTGCCAATGCTGCCGTAAGGGGGTTAAATCAGCATTAATGATCATCAGGTTTCAAACACTCTGGATTACCCACAAGTAGTTGTTCTCTCTTGAACTGTCTTGTCAGTTCTGGCAAGCATACTCATTGAGCATGAATACACATTTTCAGGGTCTGCTTTTTGCTTCCTCGGAATCTGGCATTGCGCTCTTTTATATAATTAGGATGAAGTTACAGTCTCTTGAAGGCAAGAAGTGCCAACTCGGATATTAAAAACACAACTGCCAGTCTTCAACACCTATGTCCATACAACTTTCTTTTCAGTCAGTCTGTTCCCAAAAGATCAGATTTTATATAGTGCCTAGAACTTTTGATAAATGTCTAGCTACTGATAATGCGGTGTAAGATTGCTTATTACTTCCTCCAAACATAGCTGGAGCACAGTAAAACAGCTACTGTTCCAAAGTTGTCATTATCTCAAGGAACATGTTTTTTGCAAAATAATTTTTGTTTCCATTTACTCTATTTGTACAAAAACGTCAGTTGCATATTGAGCAATATGACACTACTTGGTGTCTGGCAGACACCCTGTCTATTTGTAGGTCCAGGTTTAAAATATTCCTTTAAGCTTATAGTTAACAATAGATTGATTTTAGTCAGTTGTTGGCTATGTGATGGACTGGGAGAGAGTTCGTAGCAGACAGCATAACCCGATTGTGTCTCCAACATGCTGAGTCATCCGGAGCTTTCTCAATAGTTATACTATTATTGTCTTAGACTGCTAGACGACATACTGACAATTTTTATTCACACTGCTACTTCTTTTTCTACTACTCTCCAGTTATATTACTTGCTGTTATTTTGATGGTCAACTTTGTTTTCTATCAGTGTTTTTTCTCTTAATAGAAGCAACACCTGGCCTTGCACCCTTCTAAGCAGTGATGACTTGTTGGAGGGGGGCATCGATTGCGATGATGCTCCCAGTAATTGAACGTTCTCTGTCCTGTTATCAAAAGGTACTCTAATATCAGCTCCTCTTGTTCATTCTGTGTCTCTACTCAGTCTTCTCAAACCCTCAGTTGGTTGTGGTTGATGGCCGCTTTTACTGAGCCAGGTTCTTCCGGAGGTTTCGTCCTTGAAAAGGGAAGTTTTTCTTCTTTACTGTTGCTACGTAAATGCATACTCAGTATGGTGCATTGTTGTGAATTCAATGACTCAATGAGGTCTACTGTCGCTATGTTTGTTCAGGATGAGTGAATACTGCAAGTCAATGACGGGACACAGTCTACTGGGATTCATTGAATCAAAAACTTTTGAACTGATTGGAATGTATACACTACTAAACTAAAATTACTTTTCTTGCAACGTACCTTGAGATGTGATCTGTTATGAACTGGTGCTTTAAGACTAAACATGGCTGAATTGAAATTAACCAAATACTGTACAGTATGTAATTTTTACATGACAAAATGTGGAATAGTTTATCGTTCATGAACAATTTGAAAAGCCCTCTTGCATTTTTGCATGTTTGTGCTACTGATTGATTTTTATTTTTTACTTTTTGATGAACCACAAATACAATCAATCTGTTCCCAACTATTATTGCAGTCACAGCCTGATACGTTGAAGAGAGGAGAACAAATTTGACTATATCCCCAGAAGACCAAATAGGGTATCCTATTAAGAAAATAAACTTGTTAAAATCAAGACTCACACTTTTATTTAATAATTGCAAACCAACAAACACAAGGAAAATGGAGTGAAAGGAAACTTGAAGACGGAAACTGTGGTTTTCCTGGCCTCTGTACCCTCTCTGACAGCTGCTTCCACTGAGCTCCATCATAGAAATGAAAATACACAACCAGGTATTTTACCAGAGCCTTTACATATTTATTGCATTACTCAAGTGGCATATTTATTCTTATTGAGTCTGGTGAAAATATTATACATTTGGTGGTCTGCCACATAGGATTGTTGAGTGACTGACTTTATAGTTTCACTAAACTGGAAGCGTTAATGTTTCCAGCCGTCAGACTCCTCCCAACTACCTAATAACATTTTAATAAGGTACCAGCCAGACCAAAATGAGCGCACTCTTTAGAGTAATTTTCCGAACATCTGCTCGATTTAGGGAACTCAAGAAAGAAGTCAACGTCAGCATATTACCCTGTGTTGTGATGCTGTCCAGACTGCACTGGCAGATTTAACCCAATTAAGAATCAGGGACCAGACACGTTCATGCAGGCTGCAGTCTGGACACAAGTTAAGTGAGCAAAGTAAATAACTCAACTGATTTCATTTTCTGCACAGGACACATGTGTAACAAGGCCTCATTTAGATAATAAAATACAGACTAGTCCTGTTACTGTTACAAAGGCCTACTTTGTAAAATGAAACTAGAAGGTGGTGGAGAAGGTCACACTTGATGATCATTAAATCAAATGCAATTTGTTTCTGGTTGCTCTCCACCCTTTCAGTTCCTGTGGAATGGTATAATAATTTTTATTATTTAGATTATCCTAAAATTCAAAAAAAGTTGAAGATGCAACACACTCCACAAAGCTCCCAAGATACTTTGAAAGAGAAGTTGACAGGATTACAGTGCCTTTGTATATCATAAATAAAAATCTGGAGGCTTCAAAAAAAACAACAACCTGAAATAAAAAAGTCAGTAGCATTATGATCCAAAACACATGACAAAATCAACACAAAAATAGCCCACTAGCCACAATTCTGACCTTAAATCATCATCTAAAAGCCCACACTTAGAGAAAACCTATGGTGTTAGCTTAGGGGAAAGGAGCATTTTAGCAGACCGAGAATACTGGAAGATTTAGGAGAAGTAGATTGTGCAAAGGTGAATGGTCAAACATAATGTTTGCTGTAAGCATGTTAAATGGAAAAAGAGAAATTTAAGTGCTGGCCTAATGGCAAAAGGTGATTGTACAGGAGAGGTGCCAAATGTGTACCACCATAAATTTGATTAAAGCTATGTTATTTCTTAATGTAAACATTGTAATTATTTCATACATATTTACTACTACCGTATATACATTCAATTAGGGTCATTCATTTGAAGGAAGGAACTTACTTTTTTAATTGAATTATTCTAATATAGTGCTGCAGTGGAGAAATGGCATGATAGAGTTACCTTGTATGATATTACCTTAGTTCGGTGGAATTTTCATGTAATTCAGTATCATCTTGCATATATCACAAATAACAAGTAATTAATTAACATTGTTTCACGTGTCATTGGGATATTAGTGAAAAAATAAAAAAAGTAAAAAATAAAGAACAAATGGCAGACCGGGCTCCTTTAGCTTCCAATCTATGCTTTTGTGTCTTTTTTGTGTGTGTTTTTTGCCACAGGAAATATTTCTGACTGCCAGTGGACACAACAGCTGTTAAAATGGCAGGATACATTATTCTTTAGCGCAGCTTAAGAAAAATTCTGAGTAAATCCCTGGCATTATATGAATAGGATCACAAACAATAGGAGTGGCATGATGGGAAATTGAAGTGGTTTTCAAAAATAACTTTTTAAAATCTTGGTGTACAAATAGAATCAGTAACCAACTCATGGAGAGCTTCTGCAGAATTATGGAAAGCTATTCAACTGACGTTAGCTGTAGACAAGGGTGTGAACAGTTTTTTACTACCCTTTCCTAGCTGGGAAAAGGTAGTAAAAACTGCTCACAGCTTCACACACTTAGAAAGGATGATGAATAGCCCACAAGCACATTACAGCAAAAAAAGAAAGAAAGGCTATGTTAAAACAATTATGCTAATAAGTAAGAAATATTTCTCAATGTTGCAACATTTGCAGAAATCAATATTTTAAGATAGAGTTTTCTGTCGTTTTTAGAATTCTTTGAAATGAAGGATGCAAGGACACACAAACAAACCGTGAAATATAAAATAACTAACTGAGTAAGGGAGCTGAGTGCTGTAATGATTGCATTTGGAAGTTTTTCACCTTCATATCATCAAATCCTGAGCACAAATCATGCATACATAGGTTTTAAAAGGATGGACAGCAACATTGTTCTACACAGATGGTAGCTGCACATTTTTTAAATCACTCACATCAAAAGTGGGGGTTATGAACCCCTTAAATAGAGATAGTTAATCATAAACAAACATTCGTTTCTGCTAAAGTCACATTCCTGCTCTTTTACGAAGTAAATTACTTCTGCTCCAAACCAGGCCCGACAGGAATAAAATAAACTCAGAAGAACAAAGATACATTTTTCTGTAAATAACTTGGTAAGCATCAACAGTAGATTACTTGAAAGGGGACAAAATATTGAAAAATGAATAAAGAATAAAAAAATAATAGATCAGAAAATGTCTTATTCACTCCTTTCCCTTAAAGTGCTGCAAACTTCTCTCTCTCTCTCTCTCTCTCTCTCTCTCTCTCTCTCTCTCTCTCTCTCTCTCTCTCTCTCTCTCTCTCTCTCTCTCTCTCTCTCTCTCTTTTTCTCTCTCTTAGTTTTTTTTTTTTTTTACCAAAAACTTTCCATGGGAATTAACAAGCAGTCACAGGTTGTGTGTGTTTTGGGCTTCATCTGTATTTGTATATTTCTTTCTTTCAACTCTTCCTATTTGTCTCCTCCTTCCTCTGTATTAGCCTCAGCTCTTGCTTGTCCCATTGATTTCCCTTGAGGGTACTTAAGTTCTCGCCTGCATTATTGCTCCAAACTGATTTATTGAGTTAACCATTGTGTATACCTCACCATCTGTGTTCTTCATTGTTTCTTGTTCTTTCTGTAAGTCTTTTGGACTTATTTTTTAAAACAACTATTGGTCTTTCGAGCTATTGTGCACGCTTCAATCCACCACTCACCTCAAATCATCAAACAAAAATGGATGGAAATTAAAAGTAATTAATGAGAAAAAAAAAACAGGAACAAACATGGCATTTAAAACAATGAAACTTTGCCCTTCACATGGATTACAAACACAGTGTGATTCGATATTTTTATTAAATAAAAAAAAAGAATCAATAAGGTATACTTCCATTAATTCTGCCATTCTACATACATATACATCCAGGAGTATTGAAGTCATCCTCACCTACAAAGAATGCTCATCCATAATAATAATGCCTCAAACTTATATAGCGCTTTTCTGGATACTCAAAGACGCTTTACAAATTCCAATTATTCATTCACACACTGGTGGAAGCAAGCTACAATCGTAGCCACAGCTGCCCTGGGGCAGACTGACAGAAGCGAGGCTGCCATATCACGCCATCAGCCCCTCTGGCCAACACCAGTAGGAAGTGGGTGAAGTGTCTTGCCCAAGGACACAACGACTGAGACAGATGGATTTGGGGGCTTGGGGATTCAAACCAGCAACCCTCCAATTGCAAGGCAACCTGTGAACCCCCTGCGCCACAGTTGCCCATCTCATTCTCAGATTCCTAGAACCCCTGGACTAATGAAATCACTCATCTGAGTGTGCGTACTACATTAAGTGAAGTAAGTTTTGATAATATTTGTGGCCAAACATATTTGCCTAATTTAAATGTATTATTTCGCATTTGTATTTCTTATGACAATTTTATTAGGCTTGAATACAATACAGACTAAACAATGCAAATCAAAATTACTTTTGTGTGGACCTCAAAGACAGGATAATGAAAAGACACAAATATAGCAAAAAATTTAAAAACAATTTGACCTCATTAACAGTACTGAAAAACAAAAATATTTCGCTTCCAGAGCAGATTGTGTAATCGGGGAAGAAGTTTGAAAGAAGTGTTTTGTTTTGTTCATGTTGCTCTGTCTCACTGGTTGTTAATCTTAATTTTCTTTTTTTTTCTCTCTTGTTTTTTCCCTCTCTATGTCAATAACTGTCTCAAGAAATTAAACCCTTTACAATTACTAATGAAGAATTCTCATACATATTTATCAGGTGGAGTACTATAGCAAAAGCTGTAATGCTCTGTTTGAGAAAGTAAATCTGTTGGACTTATACTTTGTACTCGGATACCAATTCTGACTACCACGCTGCCAGACAGGACACATAAAAAAAATAAAAATAAAAAATAAAAATAAGTGACTTTGTC
The DNA here is from genome assembly GCA_028564705.1 of Apricaphanius iberus. Classification (NCBI taxonomy): domain Eukaryota; kingdom Metazoa; phylum Chordata; class Actinopteri; order Cyprinodontiformes; family Aphaniidae; genus Apricaphanius; species Apricaphanius iberus. The sequence continues at coordinate 1,262,407 of JAPXFQ010000644.1, read as the reverse complement.
AGAGAGGTAACCAAAAGTTAACTGGTAATTCAGGCACAATTTTACTGTTACCTTGTTGAGACAACTAATGGAATCCACAGATGAACATTGCAGTTGACTTGAATTTTAAAGAAAAAAACGCCTTGGAGTTTGCCTGACCAGGAGAAAATAAATAAACTCTGTTTTATGTTGAATCCAAAATACTTTTTTTTCCCCCTGAACTTCAAGAGCTACAACAGGAGACAAATAGGCATTACATATGTACTATGCTGCATGGTGGTAGCTGCATGATACTCAGAGGATACAATCCTGCAACAGGACATGACAGAGTAGTCTACTTAGAGCAGTGATCACCAACCCTAGTCCAAGATATCTACTGTTCGGCATGTTTTAGATGCATCCCTGCTCCACACACAACTGAATAAAATTATTGAATTACGTCTTCAGCACTCCATCAAATTTGGCAAATAACTGGTAATGAGCTATTCATTTGATTCAGCTTTGTTGGAGCAGGGATGCATCTAAAACCTGCAGGAAAAATGTAGAGCAAATTTTCAAGAAGGCCTGCTACATATTTCTGAGCATCTGATTTAATTGTAATAAAAAGCACACAGTTAAGATAATAATGGAGTTGCTTCAGGAGTAGTTTATATGTAGTCCAGCATGAATTAAATCCAATAAAAAGTCTCTGGAAAAACTTAAAATTGACTTTAGGTCAGGATACTCTAGCTTAAGCTGCTGTGGATGGTAGGAAATACCCCAAAACAATTGTAATAAGCCTATAAAAATATAGCCAGGAGTGAAGTGCTGTTAGTATTTTCTAGATGAGCTGTATTATCTGCATCACTATAAGAATGAAGACATAAGTGGTCTTAACAGTGTCATCAATAGCTTGCCTCAAGGAGTAATAAAGTGGAAAAAAGTAATATAAAAGATTCAGTTAATTTGTTTTAGCCAAAATCCTCCTCTTCCTTTTAATACATTTTCTACTACAGTAAAACGGATGCTGATCACTGATCCTCCTACCCTGTTTGGCCCTTCTGTGTGGTTCATTCTTCCCATTCAAGGCAGTGTGGACGTGACCATTGTACACACACAAACAAGCAATAATAGGATGTTATGGGAGTTAGCAAAAAGAAAACTAAAAGTTAGAAAGCCTGATATGATCAATTCAGGGAGGTCTGCAGCATAATAACAAACCAAAGATGTTTCTACTGTTGCAAGCCCTGAAAGAACGCAAACAAACACACACAGGCATGTTTCAATGACCCCAGCAGTCAAATCTACAGCAGGAAGCAGTTTTGTAGTTAGAGGGGGTATTGTTTACCACGAATCAATCAAAACTGGTGTTATGAAATATTTCTTATGTAAGTAGGATTTGATTAATTATTCCTTGTTTTAGTGATGCATCTAGGACAGTATGTCATGTGGAGAAAACAAAGGCATTCTGTGTGAAATGTTAAAAGTAATGTATCAAACAGCAAGGCAGACGTGGGGAAGCAGCAGATATCAACAGTTCGTTTGGACCTTGTCAGATGGATCCCTGGTTCAATATCAGGCCATCGGAGGCAGCAGGCTCCAGGCTGGTGGGGTGGTGCACGGACACTGAGCTCATGTCGTTAGAAGATAAACAGTGATAACCAAATGCTATGTACAGTTTTGAATTAGAAGGATTGGGTGGGGAAATATGAGAGAACTAGTCAGTAAACTCTTTCCCTACATGTTTAGCCAGACATTTGTTCTATTAAATACTAAAATGCCTAAAGAACTGTGTTCTATCATTGTTTTGAGGAGAGCTATGGTTTTAGCTACAATACTGGTGGTACACTGTATTAGCCTGAGTTATCCACAGCTGTTTTCCATGTTGAAATCTAGAATTTACAAAAAAATTGTGTAATTGACCATAATGAAAAAGAAAATTATAATTTTAACCTTAGTTGGAGTTGTGTTGGTAACCTTTAGTTGTAAAGCATAGTTTATAATCCTATGTCAGACGAAATTAATATTTATACAACCCTTCACTGGAGGAGTACAAAAATGTGCAGCAGACTTTTAATTCATGGAAGGAAACTACCTGTATAGGATAGTTGATTTTGGAGGTGTTTGCGCCCCCTAATGTCCTGGGGGGAATTGCTTCCCAAGACTCCCTAGGCAACAGAGATGTCGAAAGGAAAATTTATTTTTGATAAATGTGTGTGGCTGTGCAAACTTGTTGACAGAGAAGTATAAACCAGGCTTAAAGCTCCTGTCCCTCTGCTACTCAAACCTTTCCATGTCCCCCTCATTACTACTGAAAAAACAGAATAATTACCAAAGCTCTTTATTAGATTTTGCTTTAAAACATACAAACACACAGTTCAGGGCCCTAGTCACTTCTGACATATGGCTCTGATTTGCATTAACATATAGCTGTTAAAATGATACGCTTAATAACCCTTCAGAACTCTAACTTGCTTGAAAATAAACTGCAGATGTTATCCAAACCTCATCCAACTCCATCAAGCCTCCCCTAGGAAGAGGAAAATTTTCAAGGTTTTAAGGCATCAACTTCCAAATTTTCTTGCCTGACCAGCGCCTATGATTGATGTTAGTTCAGACAAACCTTTGCTTATGACATATGGTATTCATGTGGGGAGGATATGGAGTGAAACAGCAAAGGGACTGGGATTGATTGAAGTAAATAGTGATAGTCAGAACACTCTATAAATTTGACATAAAATAGGGAACAGATTGGGGATGTCACTCACAAACAATTTATCCTTGCAAAGTGGATCACACAATTTGAGGGAATCTAAATAGAGAACTTGTCGAGGATCTGGATGAAACTGGATTTTCCTTAGATGTTACAATGTTCTGCAGATGTTTTAGTATGACTATAATAATCTAAAAATATAAAATATGTTTTTACTGTTCGTTCAGCTATAAGTGCAGCATGTGTCTTGGGGTTAAGATAGTCTCCAATGCATTCATAATTACTTAGCAAAATTATTCTTAGATTAATTGATGATTTTTCACATTTTGTCACATTAGTGTCTTGCATTTGCGATTGTTATGGGTTAAATTTTCCTACGGCAATTCTAAAATCTGAGAACATCTGAAAAGAGCCTGAATTTCAACCTAAAGTTTGTTTATTATGCCCCAAGCAAACATAGAGTAGTTTTGGGTTTGAGAAATTACATATTTTGAGAAAGTTTCAGTTCTCAGTTAAGACATTCTTAAAGCTGTTATTTATCTCTATTCAGTTCTGCATCTATGTTTTACTCAGTTTCCCAAAGCCATTTGCTGTTCTCTATTGCAGGTTTTTGTAGTACCTTGAGGACTAATTAACTTGCCTAGTATGTCACAAGTCATGTCTGTACACTGGACTGAATGCTCTTAAAGTAGCAACAAAAAAAGAGCGCTGCCAGGGTCACTCATTCAACTCCATTCCCATGTTGTTATCTAATTCTAATCTGTACTTTTCCAACAAAATGTTTGTGAATGAGACACAAGTCTTTGTTCATGCTGTCGATGTGCTTTCCAGCAGAGAAGGGAGATTTGTGCATTTGCAATTAAATTGTTGTGCATATAGTCCAACCGTTGCAGAACTTCAGTACAAGCTCAGTCATCTGTGACTTTTCTGAGACAGGAGAAGAGTCCAAGATAGCACCGCTGGTTGGTGGGTGGATGCGCGCTCCATGTCGGATCAACCCTAACATTTAATCAGTTCTTCCTGGTCCTGTCGCAGACAATTTCTGAAAATGTAATCAACATCCATCAGCACTGAGGGCGGCATAATTTTTTAAAAATTTTCATGAAAGAACAGGCCTTGACTCTCCTTGCATCTAGGTTCAATCTGATAAATAATGATTAATTGCCTCAGTGACGATGCAAGCTCGAAAAGGGAGAAAAATGTATTTAAACACATGTTTTAGATCCTTATTAGACCTAGAATATTTGTTAGTTCTTTTGGTTTAGAATTTTTAATTAAACGGTAAACATTTACCTTAAAAGCTACTAAAAATAACAGGTTACCCTATCCGCACTCCCAAACATGCATACATTCATAGATATATACAGAGCTTAGTAGGCAATTTAGGGTTAAATGACTTGCCAAGCGGGGCGTAGGAAGGTAGAATCAGAAATCAAACCTACAACCCTCCAAGTACAAGCAACTACTCTACCCAGTGAGCCAAGTCACCCCAAAAACACAGATTAACACAATATGTTTCCAATTTATCATTGGGAGTTATATTATAGGAAGATTTTAAAACACAATTAAAAATATATTTTCCAGCCATTCTAATTTTTTGTTGTCATTTATATTCAGAAAATAAGTGATATGAAACAGAATTTTGCTATGTTAAAGCTTAGATAATATAATGAAGACGCTTTCATTTCAAACCTTCTTCAGTGTCATGGTTAGTGGAGATAGGATTAGAAAACCAGCAAGCCTGGTTGATTGGTATTTCCAGGAGAATGTAGATTCTTATCATAGTACTGCAATTTCCAGTAGATGACTAAGTTTACCAAAACAGGAATGTTCAATAAAAAATCTAAATATCAAGAGTGACTGGATTTATATCTGACATGTAATAAAACAAAGCACTGTTGTGTGTTTTGCATTTTGATCTGAGCTAAGATTAATCTCATAAAAGGTACCTGTCATTCATTATGAAACGTTAGGAAATAATAGGAAAGAAAAATAATCTCACAATTAGACCCAATAAGGCGAGGTGTCATACCTAAAGAGAACAGAAGAGCAACCTGGAAAGCAAACTGGGGGAAAACATGTCTATATAGACATATCAAGGGAGCTATTAAAAGCATATGGAAGATTATTTTAGCAGAAGATTCTATAAAATACGTCAGGTTATGTAGGATGAATCAAAGGAGTCTATGGAGATTTATGTTCCAGGCAGCTATGCAGCAAAAACAAAACTGAACTTAAAATCCTTTGCCTTTTTTCCAAGATTTCCCATCAGAGCAAGACTTGAACTATAAATGGATCCAAGCAGCTGTATAAAGACTTAAGTCTGATTGTGAATAAAACCCATCCATCCATTGTTTATACACGCTTATCCTCGCAGGATTGCAGCAGCATACACACTGGACAGGTTGCCAGTCCCTCACAGGGCAACATAGCAATACATAGGACAATCAACTATGCACACAAACTTTTGGACTTTTGGAGGAAGCGAGAGTTGCCAGAGAGAACCAACACATCCACAGGGAGAACATGCAAACCCCATGCAGAAAGACCCCAGGCAAGGATTATTGCTGCCAATTCCATGTCTTATTGCATTTTTTTGATAGTTTTCCTCTGTTCAAACGATAATCAATATTGGCAGTTGCAGGCTGTGTTTCTTGGGCTGGTGAGTTTTCAAACTTTAATTTTGATGATCCATATTGAGTGTGTAAACACTGTGGTGGTACAACAGTGGGTGTTCCAATATGCTCCAAATTATAGTGTCAGCATGCTGATGTTAAACATGTGTGTTTACCATGGTCATGGTCTTAGTTAGGCTTTGTTTAGTAACCTGCCTGTAGAAATTTTTATGACAAACATTTCTGTCTGGACCGTCCAGCGAAATGACTAACAGAACAACACAATAGTTGAGCCATACAAAATTAAATGTAGATGATGATAAACTGTGTATTTTTACATTAGCCAAACTATACAGGAGCTAAATGTAACAGATAAAAGGGCCATTGTCAATGCAAAACAGCATTTTCAAATTGAAACAAAATAACAAACAACAACAGTTTAACAAATTACTATTTTTTTTAAATAAAAAATAATTTCTTTAAAGATTTTTATAATTATCAGGTCATTGCAGTACCATTTTTAACATTACATATTATAAATGAAATTGTGTATCATTGTTTTTAATCAGTGAATGTATTCGAAGTGGCATTAATTGTTTAGACATAAAAAACACTGAAGACATACCTGCAATACCTGCAAGAAAATAATTATGAATTATATGCATTTAACAGTGTGTTTGAAGGGTCAGTAATTTTAAATTGGTGAATACATGAAGCACTGCATATTTGTGTGCAATTTTTGAACTGTTTTAGAGTTTAGATTTGTGTGATGTAGTTTTAAAATGACAATTAATTTCATGATGTGATAAAGCAGAGAGGGCTAAAACAGCTAGTTATATTAGGATGTTTCAGATTTTTCCTAAGGAGGACTTACAGTATAGGCTTCTGGTATCAAATGATTATCAGTTTGATCAGCCCTGGGCAGTGAGCAGCAATTTTAAAGCTCAAAAATAAGATTTCTCTCAGATCAGTAAGTACACCATACTAGGCCCTTTAAAGCAGCATTAACAACACTCTTCTGTTTCGAAGTTGTTCCTGCAAGAAGAAATTTGTGGTGTGTTTAAGCTGAAGTCAAAAGAAAAATGAGATTTGTAAGAAGCCATTTACTGTAAACGATAATGTATTGTCTGCTACAATTTTTTTTATCCTCTTATGAACACACCTGGAAACTTTTTGTGTAAAGCTAAATGTGCCAACATAAAATGCTAAGGCCAATTTAAAATGATAATATTTGATCTTTTTTTTGTCTCTCCCACTGGAGCTTTTACAGTACATATCACACTGTACGAGTGCCATATGCAAAGCCACAGGTACAATGAAAGATGCCAGAGTACAATATCTGCTCTTGCAGAAGAATTATATAAAAAAGGTTCAACAGATAAGTCAACCAATAAAGTTCCCAGTGTTAAGTAAAGTCTTTGGTGTTAAAATTTTTTTAATGAATATTATTAGTTTATTATTATTTTTTAGAATGAGATGAGTAAAAGAAAATGAGAAGGATAAGAAAATGGAAATAGAGGTTAGAAGTACTTCTGGATTGGCAACAACCTAGGGAGACGCACTGCACGGTTTTGACAGCCTGAAAACAGCCTGAAAAGGACTTAATATAAATAGAGTGCAGAAAACCGTCTGTAAACCTACTTTCATAGAGGTAATCACACCTGCTGATGATTTTATAATCAAGTGGATTTGATTACCATCACCTGGCTGCTACTTCACTTTTTCTTGGGAATGGGGGCCAACTCCAAATGTTTCTTGACTAGAGGCTTGAGTGCTGGCTGTAGTTGGATATCTGGACTGCAGCAGTGCTTGTTTTGCTGTAGCATTAACCATTTCTTTCCTAATTCAGCACAGAGTGGCAGAATGTAATACATAATGTCAGAAATGCATGAAAGAAAAAAAAAAGAAAATTAAAAGCACTTTATTGAGGCATTTAATTCAGTTGGGCTCCAATGCTCTGTTTCTTTTGCTATAAACTCAAAAAATATGTTCAGGCCATTTCAATAATCATCAAATACCTCTACTCGGAATACAAGTTCACCTGAGGAGAAGCCAACAAGAGACTCCACCAGACTGTCAAAGCTAATAAAACAATGCACTGAACCACAGCTACTATCAAAGAGCTCTGGATTTCCAAAGCAATGTGGTGCTGGTCATTTTGCGATAAACAAGATTCCACTTTCCATCTTTCATTTCCTTTTCCCCAGATGGTTCACAAAAGCCATTTGACCTAAAATCATCTTCCTTACTCCATTTACGCATTTTGGCCCAGTGCTGGTTGGTTTTAATCACTGAAAGGAACACAAATTGCAGCAACAAGGAAGCAAATGACTCCAGTTTAACCTCAAGCCTAGGGAGAAATGTCATAACGAAAAAAAAAAAAAACTTCCAGAATGCAGAAAAGGACTAAATAGAGATTGTGGCCTGGGGCACCTGAAGCAATCTGGACACTAATCAATGACAGCAACTGGAACAATGAAAAACAAGTGCAGTGTAAGGCTTATAGACTGTATGCTACCACTTGGTCCTCACAACAGCACTAAAACTGCAATGTAACCCTAAAAAATGTAAATGGGAAGCAGTTTTAAAACATCTTTCCGAAAGCCTCCTCAATCAACAAATGATTTACAGAGTCAAATGGCTGGACAAAAGAGGATGCAATTCTCCAACAAAATCACCAGAAAAAATGAAACAAACAATGAAAAAGGAAGCTCTTTGTGTTACCAAAATAGTGGAATCCCCTGTTTTTGGTGCATGAGTACTTGAATGATTTCAGCGTCCTTCTCTCCGTAATATGTATTGAATATGACCAACTAATTATTCTGTGAGACATCCATATTAATACTGGCAACCCACTAGATAGATGAACTAAAACATTAACTTATACTCTCCATAAATTTGGTCTAATCCAACATGTCAAATAACCAACATACACAATAAAGGACACACTTTACAGTAGGTAGGTAGGTTTAAAAATCTCCAACATCTCTGTAGTTGATATTGTGTTATCTGACCATTTTTGCATTTTCTTTGAAAGCATGATCCAACCTAAACTAATCAAAGTGTTACCATTATAAAAAAGTGTTGCCTAAGGGAAAGCTTAGCTGAAATGTTTAAGCAAATTTACTGCTCTGCATCACCCCCGTCCCCTTCATCCTCCAACATAAAGTCAGTCAACAAGTTTAAGACATCTAAAGTTTAGGACATTACTGATACCATTGCTCCAACTAAATTTAAAGTAGTATCGGGTAGAAAGACGTCTCCATGGACTAGTCCACTGGTACGTAGTGACAAAAGGCAGAATGAACGAACCGAGAGAAAATGGAGGAAAACTCGGCTCCAGGTTCACTATGAAATCTACAAACACAGGCTAAACAAATATAATTTCAGTTTGAAAGATGCAAGGGAATCTTTTTTTTCTGAAGTGATTAACAGAAACATTACTAATGCGCAGACTTTATTCAAAAAAGTTGAACGACTAACTAATCGTCCAGTGACAGAAGCTCCTAAACTACACTCCACCAGGGCCTGCAATGAATTTGCCAACTTTTTTGCTGAAAGATTCTTAAGATTAGAAGGTCAATCTTTAAGGTACAACCAAGCCCACCTCCAGTTTCACTCCCATGTAAAAAGCAATGTAGAGAAAATATCTGAATTCAAACAACTAAACCAATCGCACCTTGATGAAATAATTAAACAACTAAGCTCTGCCTCTTGCTGCCTCAATATCCTACCCACAGCGTTTCTAAAGAAAAATTTATCTGTCATTAAGTCTGATCTGATTCGAATAGTTAACTCATCCCTCCTGTCAGATGTCTTTCCCCAGGCCTTCAAAGCAACAGTTATCAAACCCGTACTAAAGAAAACCAACCTGGAAAACACATTAATGCAGAACTACAGACCAATCTCTTATCTCAAATTTATCAACAAGATTATTGAAAAAGCTGTGTTTCAACAATTGAACAGATTCTTAACTATGATCAACTCCTTTAATAATTTTCAGTCTGGTTTCCATTCTCACCACAGCACTGAGACTGCCGTTGTCAAAGTTTTTAATGACATCCACATAAATACAGACTGTTGTCTAACCACAGTGCTAATTCTTTTGGACCTCAGTGCAGCATTTGACAATGTTAATGGAATTGTTACGGGAATGACTGGACAGCTGGGTTGGACTCTCTGATACATAGGCACTTAGCTGTTTATCATTAGAACAAACATAAATCACATGTGGGGTCCCCCAGGGCTCCAACCTGGGACCCCTTCTGTTCAATATCTACCTGCTCCCACTAACCCAGATTATAACAGCCAATAAGATTAGTTGCCATAACTATGCAGATGACACTCCTCTGTTCATTACAATGTCACCAGGTGACTTTGATCCCATCCAGACCCAGAATGAATGCATTGAACAAATCGATAGCTGAATGTCCCATAACATTCTCCATCTGAACAGAAGCAAAACGGAAGTAATTATTTTTGGACCAAAGGAAGAACAAGCAAGAGTCAGTGCAGCTTCAGTTAATCTAGCTAGAAACTACTGATCAGGCACATAATCTAGGCGTAATAATGGACTCACACCTGAACCTCTAGGGTTACATAAAGGCAATACCAATGTCAGCCTTCTATCATCTGAAGAACATTTCTAATATTAAAGGACAACCGGACCTTGAAAAACTCATCCATGCATTTATCTTTAGTCAGATTGATTACTGCAACAGCGTCCTCACAGGTCTTCCTAAAAAGCCGATCAGACCGCTGCAGCTGATCCAGAATGCTGCTGCTCGTGTCCTCTATAGAACCAGGAAAGTAGAGCACATCACTCCAGTTCTAAATTCCTTACACTGGCTCCCTGTAGCTCAGAGAATAGATTTCAATATACTCCTACACGCTGTCCATACGCAGTGGCCTCAGTACCTGGGGGTGGGGCCCAAAAAAAAATTACAGAGTTGAATTATTACAGTAGCAGATTGCTCAGAAAATACACAAATGAGTTGCCCACCGTTGATTCTTTTTCTTAATAATGTAACCTATCAGTCAAAATTCTATCATTTACATTTGAAGTCTGCCCGGAAGTTCCCCAAAAGTTCCTGTTCTAAGGGTAAATGTTTTGAACAAAGACACCGCCAATGTCAGACCGGCTAACTTGATCTGCTCTCCGTTGTTATTCCAAAGTAAATAGCAAGGATTCCCTATCCTTGGTTACAGTGGTGGTAGCGTTGTTGTGTCACCAAGCATCATATCAAGACGGGAGATCATCCGCCAATTTGTTGGTGTGCTTATCGGACCTCACCTGAAAAGAGAATAGAGATTGACAGACAGCGGAGGGGGTGATCAAGGAGAGCTAGTCAAGAAGAATGGTGAGTGGAGATTTTGTATTGATTTCGGCCATTTAAACAGTGTAACTGTTAAAGACTCACATCCTCTCCCAAGGGTGGATGATACTTTGGATGTTTTATCCGGGGTTTGCTGGTTTAGCACATTAGACTTTTCTAACGGCTACTGGCAAGTAGAAGTTTCAGAAGAAGATAGTGAAAAGACAGCATTCACAACCGGGAGAGACCTGAATCAGTGGCAGTCCATGCCTATGGGTCTCACAAATTCATCTGCAACATTCCAAATGGAGCTGGTGCTGCGGGGTCTACCCTGGCAGCTGTGTATGTTTTATTTGGACGATGTACTGATATACAGCCCCACGTGTGAGCAACACCTAACTAGCCTACGGGAAGTGCTGTCCCAGATTAAGGCCGCAAGGCTCAGTCTGAACCCTGCAAAGTGTCACTTAGCCAGTGACCATGTAGTGTTTCTGGGGCATGTGGTCTCCCACCAAGGCCTGCAACCAGACCCAAGGAACAAAGAGAAAGTTTAGACCTGGCCAACACTCACAAATCCAACAGAAGTTAGAGCGTTGTGGGCCTGAGTTCCTATCATAGACGTTTTATTAAGGACGTTGCTCGACATGCAGCTCCCCTGAACTGGCTGACCTGTAAAAATGCTGTGTTTAAGTGGTCTACTGAATGTGAGAGGGCAGGTTTTGTCATCAAAACCAGTCACCATGTCAGACTTCAGCATCCCATTCAGTGGGTACACCGATGCCTCATTGGAGGCTGTGGGGGCTGTGTTGGCACAGGAGAAGGATGGGTTAGAGAGAGTGGTGGTGTATGCTAGTAAGTCACTCACCCGAACTGAAAGATGTTGGCCCACTTTTGATAGGGAGCTGCGGGCCATAGTGTGAGCAGTGCGTTAATTCAGACATAACATTGGGTCAGCAGCGTTTACCATCATTATTGACCACAGTCCCCTGTTAAGCCTCAGAATGATGGCTCAGGACAAAGATCCTACAGGGAAGAGAGCCAGGTGGCTGCCGGAGCTGGATCCATTTGATTGGGTCGTTAAGTATAAGAATGGGCAGAGCACACCAATGCAGACGCATTATCATGCCTGCCCCCCATAGAGAGGGCGGAGACCACGACTGAGTCCCAAGACGTTTCTGTTCAAGTGAACATTCAAGGAAGCTGTTAGCTGTTTTTTTTTATAATTTTAATCCCACAGTTTTTTTCCCATTATTTATCACCCAGTGTCCTACCTAATTCCAGTTCTGGGCATTGGTCTCCCTCTGCCAACTGTCGGAGGGCCTACAATGAAGCTCAAGCCTCCTTCCTGCTTGAGGAAGCCCTTCTTGTCACCTGAGGGGGGAGGGTTTTCCCAGCTGGACATAGCACATGGAAGGATCACGTCATTCCAGCCAGATGAAAGGCAGCTCACACAGGCTTCGCAAGTTATGGACTGAGTATTGACGTCTAGGGATGGTGAAGCAGAATCTAGACCTCAGATAGCAAAATCTGCTATTGGCCCTCAATATTTAAAGACATTAAGCAGTGGTGGGAAAAGTGTGTGGCGTGTCAAACCCGCAAAACTCCAGTGCGATGGTGGAGCGTTTTAACAGAACTCTGATTGATCAGCTGGTCAAATCTTTACTTACATGCGGGGCGATTATATTAAACAGGTGGCATTTGCCTACAACACCTCTGTGCATGCCTCTACCGGCTATACACCCTATTTCCTTACACATGAACGGGAAGCCCATGCTCCCGTGGATGTGTTGGTGTCACCTCCTGGGCCCCATTCTGACTTGTCTCAGTCTTATGGGGACTCTGTGTCTGTGCTCATGGACCGTTTGAATGCTGCTTTTAATGGAACAGGCTCGGAGTAGCGGACACTCACGAGAAAAAGAAACTGCAATAAGATGGGTCAATCCGGCACCAGCTGTATGCCATGGGGAACTGGTGTGGCTTCATAACCCGACAGAGGATAAGATGAAACTTGCTCCACATTGGAAGGGCCCCTACTGAGTCCTAGAGCTGATGAACAACCAGACGGAGCATGGACTCAACTACCGGATTGGGGATCCAGTCAGGGGCACTGGACAAAAACAGGTTGTTCATTATAACAGGCTGAAACCCTAAACCCTTCAGGGAAATTGGTGATGTTCTGGTGTGTTGCTTTATGGCATTGATGTGGAGAATCGGACTAAAGTGTACTGCGTAGGTGTCATGTATTTATGTATCAACTTCTGTTGGTGTGTTGGAAATATGTCGATGGACACATAATTCTAGCGGGACACTACCGCTAACCCCCCGGGCTGCATTATGCTCTATAGAGGTGGCTATTTACTGGTAGAAGTGTTGTTTGTTTTGTTTTGCAAAATGTTTTGTTTTATTTGCTGGAAACAGGCAAGTTTCTTCTGTAGGATGGGCGATATGTAAGAGATTTTCAATGGATGCTTTTATTTTGAAGTCTGCCCGGGAGTTCCCCAGAAGTTCCTGTTCTAAGGAGAAGTGTTTTGAATAAAGACACCGCCAATGTCGGACCGGCTAACTTGATCTGCTCTGAATATAATGTTGTAGAAAACATATCTTTGGCACAAAATGGACTTGAATCAAATGAGCACAGTAATTTAACTGCTACTCATACTCATTCTGTTTTAAAATGTTGCCTTCCTTATTTTCATATCTTTTGAAAATCTTTTTTATCTTTTGAAGACTGAAAAATCTGAACCAGGGAGGCGACTTAGGACTAGAAGCCAGCAGAAGGTAGATGATCCAGGTAAGGAGAGATTAGAACTTTCGAAGAGAAAAAAAGATTAATTGTTTGGAGAAACCAGGCAGGATTTAGGACAGGGTTTGAACTGATACATCAGAATGACTCTCATTCCCACTCCAAAATCTATTTTGTCTTTATAATCAGTTTGTTATATGTGCCTGCTTTACATATACCAGTATAGGTGTAGATGACCTAGAACAATGCAAGTTAATTTAACAGGCTATTTCAGCAGAAAACAAATATAAATTTTGTTCGGGAAGAAGCATAAAAAACTGTGTGGATGCATGGGCAGCTTTTGTTTTACTATTTAAACATTTTATTAAATATAAAATATAAATTTTATTAAATTACCGGCCTGAATTATTGTCCCAGTCTGCCCCTGCTTGTAAATATTCCGGTACTAGCAGAGGCTAGCGCTAGTAAAATGTCAGGTTACTCAGTATGTTCACATGCTTCTTAGTTGAGCTTTGAAGAGAAACCGGACAAGCCAGTGTCGGCCTCTTTGTCCCAGTTTACATGTCAGTCAGAAAATCTATTTATTTGATGAAGTGAGTCATAAATCCAAAGTTCTATAAATATTACTCATCTTTCAACAATTTTTTTTATCGTGTTGTTGGCTGTTTCCATGTAACCTATCAGCTGTCTGTCAGCAAACAGCCTAGTGTTCTCCAGTATGTATTGTAGTTCACAGTAACCTTATTAATTAAAACTGCTTATTAAACAGTTATTTCTACTATCTTTACTTCTGTATGATTAAAAAAGAAGCTCTGACAAATTATCAACCTCTATTAAGGGCATCTTTTTCATTTTGTGCTGCACTGGCAGGAGGTCAAAATGTCCCTTTCTGACAGTCCTATAGTGTTAACAAATGGTGAATCGTAAAATGTGTCAAATGTAAAACTTTGGACTGATAGATTAATTACTGAAACAATATTGTCTTATTGAATTGTTGAAAAGATTATTTTAGGCACAAGAATCATGTTGAATTACTGGAGAAGTGGAGAAGTCTATAAAAAAATATTATTTTGTCTATAGCTGAATAATAGTTTCTTATCTAATGCTACAGATGAGGTTTTACATGTATTAAAGGCATCTTTGAGAAAACTGAAAATCATTTATGCATGTAATGCTGCACTTAAGAAAGTTTAATATATTTCTTATCGAGTATTTATATGTTGTTGATGCTGTTGTTGGTGTTATTTTGTTTTCGCCTTGAGCTATAAATTACGTAATATATCCTTTTTATTACATATGGATATTTAATTCCAATTTTAAAATAAATAGCATGAGTTTAAATACGTTTTGGGTGCCTTTCTGTTTGGGGAGGGCCTCCCTGGCCAATCAAGCTTAGGGCCTCCAAAAGTCTAATAGCGGCCCTGCTCCTACCAGATTATAAATCACTGAATGGTTTAGAGCAAAAATATGTCGAAGACATGCTTTCTTTATACCGACTCTCCAGACAACTCAGGTTCTCCAACTCTAACTTATTGGCAATCCTTAGATTCAGAAACAAACATCGAGAAGCAACTTTCAGTTTCTATGCTCCCCTTATCTGGAACAAACGTCCTGATGACTGCAAAGCTGCCCAGACACTGGGCTGCTTTAAAGCTAAACTTATAACTTATTTGTTTATGCTGCCTTTGAATAAACTACTATAACTGCTCTCTAATGTTTTCTTTTATGATTCTAATGTTTAACGCTTAATTGCTGTTTTCGATTTTCATAATTTTTTACACTGTTTTTTATCTTATTCATTATTGCTGTTTTTACTTTCTATGCTTTTATCATATGTTTGGTTTCTTTACCAACGAATCATGTAAAGCTTGTGTTGAAAGTGTGATTTACAAATAAAATTCCCTTGCCTAACCTTGCCTTAAGAATATATCTAAAACACTTGAACATCTTCACATTGTGTCATGTTATGAGCACAAATCAAAGTTATTCTTAGGATAAGATAGAGCAACACAAAGTAAACCAAGCTTTTAAGTGGATGGAAAATAATATGATTTTTAAAAGTCTAAAAAGTGTGGAGTGTGCATTTATTCAGCCTGAATAAGTCAATACTTTACATAACCATCTTTCAGTGTAATAGATGGATGGAGAGACATTTTGTACAGATTAATTTTAAAGTCTTACCACATATTCTCAAATGAATTTCTATCTAAATGTGTAGCTGCCACTTTCATAACCCAATGGGTCTGGTGTTTTTAGACTGATGTAAAGGTAGTTTTTCCATCATAAAAAGCATTTTCCATTTGGGTCAAAGTGCTTAATTTTTTTCCCTCATCTGATCAGTGATGAAACATTTCCCGTGCAAAAACCACAGATAAAGTAACAAATACGGAGCAGCAATGTTTTTTTTGTTTTGTTTTTTTACAATTAAGTTATTTACTCGTTTACTCTAATTGGTGCTTTGTCTTAGATGGGGTTTTTTTTCTGGCTTCGAGCAGACAATTCAAAATGATCTAAACACATTTTATCTTTAGGTAGCCCAATGTACCACATTCAGTATGAAGAATAATTTTTAGATATATCTTATTGACACTGTAGCTAAGAACATGCTATTTGCAGTAATTACTCTCTTGATGAGTTGATACAGTTTTTGGGATTTTAAAATGAGCAATATATATAAAAAAACATTATTTTTTGATTAAACTACTTGTTTAAATACTCATGTACTCTACTGTCATTAGTTATTGTCATAATAAATCCTGTGTATGAATGAATGTTGTATAAAGCGCTTTGTAGCCCTTGAATTTTATCAAATGCAGGCCATTTATCATTTATAAAGATGAGTTACACAAGGAAATCATTTATTTACCTCAGAACAACTATCCAAAGGTCACAAAGCCCATTAAGTGAGGTGAAGAATGCTAAGGAATAGGTTAGGCTCTAACATCCAGTAGGTACACAATGAAGCTGATCAACTCATAACAGCGACAACTAAAGAAAAAATTTAAAGTCATAATCAAAATCTCTGTTTTATGTCTCAATATCTGTTGCTCTCGTTCAGGAAAAATGTGGCATTAAGAAAAGACTGAATCCAGACTTTATATTGGTACACTTTTGCAATAAAAGCTCAAAATTAAATTGATAATTGTACTGAACCCACCACATTGAGGCATGTTTTATTGAACATAACCTCTGGAAGCAAACATATTTCCTGCTATGAGAGGTTCATCAAGTACTCATTTTAGAAGGTCGAGGAGCTTAAGTAGGAGGGGAAATGAGCTGCCCTGAAAATAAAAGGGCAAACTGAAGTCAGGTCAGCTTTGGACAAAAACAGGAAAACCAGTCAATTGTTGTTGGATTCCAAGTCCACTTATAATAGTTGGACAATATAAAAACAATACATGAATAAACCTTTTATAACTGAAACCAGATAACATAAATATATTTAAAAAAAAAACTTTTCTCCCTTCTGTCTGACATTAAATCAGACAATACTTTTGCTGTTTGGGGTCATTTAGGATCCCCATAATTAGATAACTGCCATGAAATAGACAATATTTTGTATTATTTTCTTTAAATTCAGAAGTTTAAAGGCCTGAAATTTACTATGCATTTAAAAAGTTTAGGAAAGCAGAGTTGACGTGGGACAATTGCAAGCTTCTAATGAGCTAACATTTGAAGCAAATATGATATATACCTGTTGATGCCTTTTTTTCAGGGCAGCACCTCAAACACACTACTTTCCTGTGTGAACAAGCATAATAAAAATTAATAGTAAACAGGTAAGACATCAGCATTTTTACCTCCATTCTTGGACACAAGACTGAGCCAGACCAAAAGTGTAACTTTAATCTGTTCAGTTATCAGTTATCTACAAGTATAACCTTCATTGTAGTATCCATCATGTAGTTGATGAAGAAGAATGGTTCTGTGTTAAAGTATAGGATGTGTTTTGGTACAGACCAGGGGCTAGTCTACCAGGGATTTAAACATTGGGCAAAAATTGGTTTTCAAAAATAAACAATGCCCTTATCAAACTACCAAATGGAAAAAGTAGTCTTTGAATGGCCATTACAAAGAACCGATTACAGTCCTATAGAAAATATGTATGCAGAGATAAAAAGTTGTATTAGATTACATTAAAATCTCACTCTTTTACACCAGTTTTGTGAAGAGGAATGGGCCAAAACCTTATGCTGTATTAAGAAGCTTGTGTCCTTTCAGTGTAAAGGCAATTTATCATATAGTAAGAAAATGTAAGAAAACTTTTACATTTGAAGTTAAATCTTTCAAGAATTCTCTCATTTTGGTATTTAGCAAACAAAAATAATTTCTCAGCACAGTATTTTCATCTTAATCAACAGCCGCAGTCATAATCTAACCAAGTCCCAAACTGTGATTTATCATCCCACTTGGCACTGCGGGTGTGGTTTTTGGATTGGCGCTGTACTACTACACTCTCCAGGCTGAAAATATAAATCAGTGTGTTAGGGTTTCTCTAGCCACATTAATTGAGCTGTTCTTTAGTAAAGACTTTAATGGTAAAATAATACTGGGTCTGTAATTAGAGCAAATCCTGAAATCCTGTTGACTGGTGGTTCATTTGAATTAAAACAAACACACAGAACAGAATTGCTGCTGCACCTCATTACTAAATTTTCCACTGTTTGTAGTTTTTTTCCTTAATCGGAGGTTTAATGTATTGTGTGTTGTTAATGTGCCTTTTCCGACAGCCTCTTGCTGATTAGCAATGTTCGTCTTTCCTATAAAGACATTGAATGAACAAGGAATTTAATGTATGATTTAATATAGAATATGTGTTTTCACAAAATATTTACACCCCTCTTTTTCCACATTAAATAAGATCTAAAAAATAGTCCTTAATGAAAGTGAAAAGGGGTTTTTGGAAATTAAAAAAAAGTGTTTCTTTCAGTTGACTGAACATGATTTTGATTGGATGACACTCGTCTATGTAAGGACTCACAATTGGCTGTCTGCATCAGAGGAGAATCCACAAAAGGAAGCTCAACTCAAGTTGTGAAAAACTCAAGGTTTAAAATTCTTATAGTGGACTGGGTCAAGGCACAACTTTAGGGAGAGAAACAAAAATATTTAGAAAGCAGGGTGGTCTTCCTTTGGAAATTGGGTGGGTTTGGACCCACCAGAGTCTTCTTTGGATCTGGCTGACAGAACTGAAAAATCAGGGAATAAATGGTCAGTTAGGTGACAAAGAACCCAATGGTTACTAAGAAAGAGATCTAGTGTTCCCATATACTGGTTGGAGATCAATCATGAAGGTCAACCATTGCATATTCTACCATGGTTTTCAACACACAACAGCACCCTGCTTGAATTTTGCACTTTAAAGGTAGTCAGACCAGGTTAACTAAAGTGTTAATGTCTGATAAAACAAAAGTTTAACTTTTCGACCAGAACTCTAAGCATTGTGTCTGAAATGGATAAAATAAAAAAAAACAAGTCCATATTCATGGTTGGATTCAGAAAGAGTATCTAGAAAGTTTTGGAAATCTGTGCACAAGTTTATTGTTAGGGTTTGTCTTTAGGTGAACTGAATTTCTGAACTGTAAATCAGTAGTCCTTAACCTTTTTATTTTAAATCCCCCTAAACGTATCTCAATACAGGAACCCAACATATAAATTAGTACATACATTTAATTAAAGTCCCTTTCCATAAAATCCACCATTCTAAATTTTTTTTAAAATAGGCCTAACTGGCACATTGAACTGTCATATCTCTGTCCAGGGATAATATGTTAAGTGTAATGTTAAGGTAAGTGAAGGCAGATTAAGGTGTGTTTTTATCGAGCTTTGACTTCAAAAGGTTTTCTTTGAAAAACAAATGTTGAATAAAACTGTTTTATTTTTCTAAAGTTATCTTTAGACTAAATGTCTTTTACAATCAATCCCCTTATAACTGAGCAAACATCTTCATAGTTGACATATTTTATCTCTTTCTCGCAAGAAATAATGGAGGCAATTTCATTTATCATTCTTGAGCAAGATGTTAAAAGATACCTCTATAATGTAAAACTGTAGTACTTCATCTGCAGTGAAACCTGCTGTAGCACCGTGTTAGACATATTATCAACTGGATTTGAGTTTGGGCACGACACATGATTTAGGAAACAATCAATGCATGTTTATTGCAATCATTATAGTCAGTGAATGTGTTCGCTCGGAAGATCATTTTATGTAAAACTGCAGTCATCTGCTGTTTGCATGTCAGCTGTTGATGAGCTTGATCAGTTGTTCTACAGTCTTTTATCTTCAATTTTATAAATTGCATAATTCAATGTCAAAGGTAGTTATATACATGCAGCAGACAAAAATATATCCTTCTTAAAGAGTGAGAGGATAAATACATGTACACCCACGGTCTGTTTTTATACTTCACTTCCCAAATTAGGAAAAAGAAATGTAGAGCCGTTATATTACATGAGCACAATATTGGCAAATATAGCATTTTAATTAAATAATTTAGAGCAATAAAACTGAAGATAATGAAAAGAACAACTTAGACAAGGCACTTGATACTGTAAGATCTTGACAGGTTTGCTGAACAATGTCAGATCAATTGAGGTGGATAAAAAAGGACTTTGTTAGACAGAAAAGTTAAATCAGGATTTACCTATTTTAGAACCCATTTTAGGGTGAAAAACCTCCTAAATAGAGCCCTCAAACTTGGAAATAGAATAAAAATATATCGGAGTACCAATGTGGTACTGCTTTTATTTAGATTTCATGATGCAGGTGAAACTCTGTGTGCCACTTTTGCTTTGAAATGAATGCAAACAGGGGTGTCTTATGGAGTAGTGGTTAGAGTGAGTTTTGTTGAGTTCGAGTCTCATTAACATTTGCCACATGTCATCCCCCACTTCTCCCTCATTTCTATGCAATCCACTGTCAAAATATGGCCACAAACCCTTTACAATAAAAAATAAATAAATAAAAAAAAACAGTTTGCAACTTGATATACTCAGTTCACAACAGGATCCTTCACCTTTATCCAACATCTGGATAATACAATCAAGTATCATGAAGATATCGAAGATTATTAAAACGGGACAGAAAACACACCTTTTAGCTTTAAAAACGTACATATTTCCTCATATTGTCATTTAAGTCCTTTATGATCTCAAAGCTGCAATTTAAGCCTTTTATTCAAATTTTCCATTTTCTTGAAGAGCATTTTCCAGCTGACTGAGATATATTCTTTCATGTGAGTGTATTATGAATGCTTTTCAATTATAAAATAGCCTACTACAATAATTGGTTCATGGAAAATCAAGAAACCACATTATATTGTTTGTGAATGGGGTTCCCATCTCATCTTAGAATACTATCACACACAATAAAAAAGCAAACTGAAAAACAGACAAACAATTAAACCAAATCACATTGATGTAGGTTTATTTAGGTTGATTAGCTCCAACCTGTTTATATTTTCCCTTTCCAAGTAAATATTAGTTTGTTTTACTGCTGTTTCTGCAATATTCTAACACACCTTGTTCATTGTCGAACTTTATCTTAGCACAAATCAACTAATTACTCTTGATTTTTGAATGCTCAGCTACAAACGTGATCAAGACAAGTAATTTCCATGTGACATTTTTCAGTATAAACGCTGTTGTTGACCAGATTCTAATAAGCTACAGATGAATCCTCTCAGAAGTAATCATTTTCATTTAAATGTTTTTTAATCTCGAAAATAAAAATCTAAGTGCATTCTATTATGGGTATGGCTTTCCTTTCAACTGTGTTTGCAGACGAAGAACAATTCAAACTCGACAGAATAATGAGCATGAGTTTCTTTTTCCTTAACCAGCAGTGCCCTCTATTGGCACAAATCAGAGCCTGCCGTTTAATTTTTCTTAACATTTAGTTCTGCAGTCAACATTTCTCAGACAAGTAAGCCAGAAACAAAAGTACACTATCAAATATATCTGAATAAAAACAGTTAATCATAGCCAGTCCTTTATATTTACACTATACACTACGTGCAACCTTTTGCTCGCCAGTGGTCTCTGTTTGGTTTATATCCATAGTAGGCTAAAATGAAAAAAAAAAAATATAATAAAAATTCCCCACATTTACTAATACACTATCTCAAATGAGCCAGGCAGTCTTTTATCTCTTATTTCCCCTAATGATGAAGTTCTAGAATTTATGTATTTACTTTATGTGCAATTACATAACAATTTCAGGCAGCCAATTACAAAGCCAGACGATCTATTCCCAAATCCTCCACTTTTGTTAGTTAATCTAAAAAAAAGCCTAGATAACTCAAGCATTCAACATTATCTTGCACCAGAAATATGATTTCCATAGATCTGTTAGATGAAACTTTCCATGATATTGATGAATTAACTAGAGACTTTTACCCCTGTCAGATTATGATTCTGGTCACTCAATCTCTGTTCCAACATTTCTGAGATATCCAATTTAGATACTTTCAACACACAAATGAATAAAACTACCCATTTGTTAAAGTTATTTAACGCTAATAAGTAGTTTCTACATAAATAAAATATTTTTGGCGGACCTACATAACTACATTTTATTCATTTTATGTAAAAACATAAATACAGGTTCATACAGAAAGCCGATGAAAATGTTTATTTTCATTATCATGTGAATTTTTAATATACTGCTATTACCGGTTAATAGCTCAGACAACTTCCGGAACCTTTAATGTGAGGAAGTGTTTCAGCGGAGACCAATTCAATGCTGCATGCTCTTCCACACAGTAGAAAAGTAACGTTTTTAACTAAGTACAGTTGCTGGCAGTAGCTATCAGAGCAAAGCACACAATGCTGCGGAAGTAATTCCAAAAAGAGGAGTCACGTCTGTAGTTAAGAGGTTTATCGGCTTTAAAATGTCAGACAAGAACCGAACAGCATTTCTTTTACAAGCACTATTGCGAGTAACCAGTAGCAGGGAGTGTTGAGCGCTCTTTGACAATCTGCAGGTCCACGCTGTCAACGGTGGCAAAACCAGTAAGAAACAAATCAAAAATAAAAATAAATATGTTTTACATACCACCTACAATACTTCTGCCGCCTTTATTCTGTTGTTTTCTGAATATTAACCAGCTAATAATCTCCTACGGTCTCCATGTTCATTTAACTTCTTTTTTGGCACAATCCAGTCTGAGTCTGTACTCTGCCTCCTAGTGAGATCCTTCAGTACTAAATGTAAAGCCAGTACAAGCTGCAATTTTGTGCTTACGTCAACGTGAGGTTAAAAAAAAAAGTACACTATCAGCCTTATAACTTCAAGAATGTCTAATAGAATCATAATTATTTTTATATCATTCACCTATGTTTGGAAAAAAACACAACATGATGCAGTCTATATGATAGTAAAATTGGCTATTTAAAGCACATTTTTACATTATTCATTCCTATAAGATAATGTGGATATGAACGGTCTTACGGTCGATATGTTTGTGATATGAAAATTATGCCATACCGCGCAGCCCTACTTCAACATGAACTTGATTAATTCATGTTGAGCTAACATGTTGGAATCTAATTCACAGTTTTTTTGTTAATACTGAAAACGAAGTCATAAGTTAAAGATTTTTGAGATTTTGCATGGCAAAGTGGTTAATGCAGGTGCTTAGTGTTTAGAGGCACAAGTCTTGTGCTAGGTTTAAGGACCATCCCCTGCTGCATATTTTTTCTCCCCTCCAATTGTGGCCATGGCCAGGTTAGATTGACTCAACAATTTTAATTTTAACTAACCTAATTAAATTTCGTGGAACCTGTTGACAAAATAAATTTAATTAAAGTCAACATTTCACTTTCTTGAGTGAATATGCAGTAGAACTGTGTTTCACTCTCTTTTTCAATGAAAATTACTTACCTTTCAGATCTATTTTTATTTATAAGCAGAGGTAGGGAAAAGTATTTTTACTCAAGTCTTTTCTCAAATCCAAAGTCATGTTTAAAGATAAGATGTGTGAATCCAAAACCAAGTCCCATGTTCTAAATGCTTGAGAAGTTGGTAAATCCTAAACAAGTTGTTTTGTTGTTATTTATTGACTACTTTATTAGATGTTGTTAAAATTTGTCATAACTGTGAGAAACTTTGGTCCGTCCTGTGCCAGTTGCTTTAAAAAATATTATGAACAAAACCCTAAAAAAACACACATAATGATAACTATTCAGTACTGCTACTTTCCACACTAAATTTTAACCACTTGTTGATGCCAGATGGGCTGATCTGAGTATTTCAGTGACTGCTGAGCTGCTGTTTCTTTTTTTTTCTTCTATTATTCTTATTTTTGCTGTGGACTGGCGACCTGTCCACGATGTACCGCTCACCGGAAGATTGCTGATGATAGGCACTGGCAAGAGCCCCCTCAACCATGCATACAATACACTTTATAAATAATGTATGGATGTATTGATTATTTCTATTCTTTTATTTATTTTTCACACAGAGACGTTTCTCAAGTTAACAAAGACTTTTCTGTGAAAGAGAAAATATCTAGGCAGGTTGTTGTGTGAACTAAAATGCCTTGTTGCTTTTGGAGATCAGAGGAGAATGAGCAAAGGTTTGACATGATATAAGGGCAGCAGATAGAAGGGCAGCAGCAATTCAAATATCCACTCAAAGTCATACATTAAATGTAACTTCTTTCTTTCTTACTTTTGAGTAAAATCACTTTGCTCTTAATTCACTTGTGTACCATGACATATTTAAAATGAGGTGAAACTTGGACTTTTTCTGGTGTTGGTCTTCTCAGCTGCAGTGCAATTACACCAATGTACCACATGACGGCAGTGTTTCATGGAAGACCACAGCAATCTTATTGTTCTTTTCTGAAGATGTTAAGTTATTCATTCACCACGTTTTTGTCAGTCATTACCAAAAAGAAACTAATGATCACTAATTACACTTTCACAAATTATGCAGTAAATAAATGTTGATATATTTTAATAAACATTTCAATAACTACCTTGTCATGTTAAAATAAAAAAAGAAAATGAAAAAAAAATAATAATAACCCTCCCCAATCTCACAACAAAAGCAAAAAAAAAAAAGAAAAAGAAAAAAGGTTACAACAGGCATGCTTGGAGTCGTAGCCATATACAAAGACATTAGTGATAAGTGTTGTCAAATTTATCAAAAGATTAACCTTGTGGCATCTGAAGTCTCCTTCTCACCACAGCTTATGCATTTAGCCATTAGGTTTAGCATAGGTTTGCTCTATACTCAGATAGTCCACAACTAGCTTTGAAGATTAATGTCCTCTTTCCCTAGCTGGATAATTAGCCACTATTGCCATTAATATACAAAATTCGATCACTTTGTCCCTGCAGGCTTTTACTTGACACAGAGAAATTAGCTACCAAGCATAACACAGATGATCATTACAGTCTGTTACTTTTTTACTCCAGTTTGTCTAGAAAATATTACTTTGCCTTGTTAGCTGATCAATCAAAGACACTTTAAGGTTAGAAATAAACATTCACTGCTCTGCATGTATCATATTTTGGTAGGTTGATTGTTCAACTTTCAGATGAGATCGGATTACAAAAGGCAAGATAGCTTCCCTTCTGAATTATTTCACAACTAAAACTGCGTTTGGAGTTTGCAGCACACTCAAACTGGTACAAAATCAGAAATAAAACATGGTATTCTCAAGATGTTTAATGTCACTTTTTTTCTACTTTGTAATTTCACAAACGCAATTCAAGCACAAGGAGATAATTGAGTCTGATCGTCACTAAACAGTGGGACACTTATGTGAAGTGCAATTCAGTTTTTTTATTGTTCCAGACTTTATGGGCCCTTAAGGCTATTGTTTTAGTAAGCGGCTCAACTAATTATTACTTTGCACGGTTGTCATTGCACTCTATGATTACTGTACTGTGTGTTTATGCTTCTGAAAGAAGATAAAAATGCTAATAGATACAACAATAACAGTCAAAAGAGGGGCTGCAGTTACTGTCTTCACATTCTGTTTTCTGACAAACAGCACAAACACATGTGCCTGCCCATGGGATACAAGCAGACAATAGTAATCAGGGGCTATCATGGAATTAACAGCATATTGCCATGTTGTATTGCACAACCAATTATCCCTTGTCTCATGATACAAAGCCATGCACCAACAGATTGAAATACCCTTACACTCAATTAACATGGCAGTGGCAGAGCTCTGCTGTGAAAATGATTGCTTTTCAATTGGCATGACTCCTTGAATCCACAGAGCAGTATTATGTATGCTAATGCAAGCTGTAAAGACAGCTCTGCAGTTCAGTGGGGGCGACCTCAAACAATTACTAGGCCTCTGAGACTCACAAAGGATATGCATAGAAAGTAATTTTATGAGCGCTTACATATTAAAAATATAGTTTAAGATCCTCATGCTATAAAAAAATGAAAACATTATCTAGTTCAATATTAACACAAACAGTAGGTGTGACTATGACTTGATCAGTACACTCTTTTAACTCTCTATTTCCAGTGTTGATAAGGAGCAATGACACCTAAAGCCAGATTGTTGCATTCTTTATATAGTTTCATGTTCAGGTTATTTTTTGAGGTGGAAAATCTGTTAAAAATTTGAAACAGTGCAGTAACTTTTTTTGGCCCCATTATTGATGCTCTTGGCTAAAAAAAAAGAAAGAAAAAAAGGGTTGAATAATATAAATATATAAACAATATGGCCAAAGTCCAGAGTATGCTGTATACTTGTATTGCACTATAGCTATATTTTTAACTCTTAGGTGTAAGATCAATATCAAGGACATACGTTTTCTGTATTATTTTTTTTTAGGAAAATAACAGTATACAAACGAGTAGATTGGTGGCTAAATGTCCCTATGTAGATTCTCATAGAAAAGTCTGAAACACTGGTAGCATATCTGTTATTGTTGTAGGAACCAGTTTTCATGGTGGCAAATAATCACCAATAATAGAGAAATGTCCTGAGCAACGTCAGATGGGAAAATATTGCAGCATTCACTATAATAATTACTTCCCTGAGTGTATCATTAATAACCCTACAAATTTATTCCCCACATGGAATTTTTAAACTACAACCTTTCCAACTTGTCATGTCTAGCTGTGCTGCATTGCTCACATATGTTTCTAACATGAACAGGAAAAAATGTGGAGATTTGGTTACAAGTTTGTTAGTTTAATTTCTACAAAAGTGCTATACACATTTTTGGTAGCATCTCTACTTTTCTGCTTCTTGTGTAGGTTACCATTTAGTTAAAGGGATAACGATTATAATTTTATAAGTAACATTATATAGGTCTCTATCTTGGCATCTACATTTTGAATAGTATAAATCCGGAGTTGGTTCTGGAGGCCAATGCTAATATCTAGCCTGAGAGGTTACACACAATTCATATCATAGGCAGTCAAGTTGTTGAACCTGAACACAGGAAGGATGTAAGGAGAATGATAGTAAAATTGAAGTTAATTGAAGAAAAATGATTCACCAAAAAATGCAGAAGGGACAAAGGAAGCCATCAAGGAGGAGCCGGATTGAAGGTAACATGGGAATCTGACGGTGACTAAAAGAACTTTAGAAATTAATGTACACAATAAGGGAGTGATAACTTGCACAGGAATTAGAAGAGACATACAAACTGAATGAGGAAAAGCTGTAAGAGAGAATTAACTTAGTCATTAAGGAAGAATTTCCATCAATGCCACAGAAAAAAATTACTTAGCAAGAAAACACGGATAAACAAAATGCTAGACTTAATTGAAACACAAAAAACTAAATAGTTTTCTAAAATATGAAATACCAAATCTTACATCGACGTGATAAAAAAAGCTCAAAGTCTAAATATTTGTGACACAGTGCATTATTTGGAAATAGTTTTAACTCTGAATTCTATTCTTCTATAAATGCAGTAAAACACGGATTAGTGATTTTGATATTAGCAGTTTCTCTTTTCTTAATGTAAAAAATGTTAGAGCTGTTGTTGGCTTTCGCTTTGTTTTGTCTAAGTTTTTCTTTACCATAAAAAAGTTCAGCTGGCCAAATGCTTTTATGCTATGTCTCTTTACTATCCTCTTGACCCCAGATGGTTGCACGTGATCACTGATAGCCTTTTTCTCTGGGAGTTTTCTTCCTGTTAAAAGTCCAGTCTTACCAAATTCTAATTTAGAACAAGGATTGTTTCAATAACCTTATTAAATCTGATGGTTTCTGTTTTCAAAACTGTTTTACAAACTGCCAATTTTTTGATCTAACAAAGATAATAGCTGTAAGCTAATATAGTTGCCCTGATTTGGATTTTGGGTACATGCTTGGAATTGAATAGACATTTAAAGAATTATTGTAATACATTTTATTTACAGTATTTGAAATTTGAATTTACAATATATTTTAATGGGCTGCACGGTGGCGCAGTGGTTAGCACTGTTGCCTTGCAGCAAGAAGGTTGTGGGTTCATATCCCGGCCCAGGGTCTTTCTGCATGGAGTTTGCATGTTCTCCCCGTGCATGCGTGGGTTCCCACCAGGTACTCTGGCTTCCTCCCACATTCCAAAAACATGACTGTCAGGTTAATTGATCTCACTAAATTGTCCTTAGGTGTGAGTGTGTGCATGGTTGTTTGTCCTGTT
This sequence comes from Apricaphanius iberus, assembly GCA_028564705.1. Taxonomy (NCBI): domain Eukaryota; kingdom Metazoa; phylum Chordata; class Actinopteri; order Cyprinodontiformes; family Aphaniidae; genus Apricaphanius; species Apricaphanius iberus. Next base: position 1,234,442 of record JAPXFQ010000644.1, on the reverse strand, counting down.
TGTCCTGCCCTGTGATGGACTGGCGACCTGTCCAGGGTGTACCCTGCCTCTCGCCCATTGACAGCTGGAGATAGGCACCAGCACCCCCGTGACCCATAAAGGATTAAGCGGTTAAGAAAATGGATGGATGGATGGATGGAATATATTTTAATTACACAAATGTTATTACAAACTGAAAAGGAGTAATATTTAAAGATTTAAGAAAAGTAATTGACATGTCAGTTGGAGGCACCGGAAAATTATGATAACATTTAAAAAACAGTTTGAAGAGCAATATATTTGTTTTTCAAAATAATTAAAAGGTTTAAAAAGTTAATTAAAATTTCATTGAAACTTGTCATCTGTAGACAAGTGATTGCATCAAAAATCTAAAGAAATTAAAGACTTAATGATGTACCTGTCAAATAAATGACACAATAAAGCTAAAACAAACCGTCTACCCACAAGTTGTATCACCTAAACCATCCCATCCCTCTATCAAACTGCCATAGCAGAATCTGTGTCCATGGCCACAAAGGCCTGAAGGATTTATCCTCATAATAACTCTTACTGTATTAGACCCTTTTAATAGGTTTGTCAAATTATATTTATTAGATTAATTTCTGCAGATTTAATTGATACATGAATATTTTAATATTTACCCCTTATCCAGAGCAAAAGGCCTTTGGTGCTCAGGGAATCTGCTGAGAGAGGAATAAGGGCAAATGAACTTCAGGGGAAGCCCCAGCAAAATCCACTTTTGTGGTAATAGAAATTTCTAAAAATGTTTTAATTATTCAGTGGATTCATAGATTATTTAAACTTTTATATTTGCCTAATTGTAATGGACCTGAAATAAAAAAATAATTTTCTGATCGTTGTAAAGTAGGAAAGAATAAATCTAGGCAGTAGAGTGCTAAGGAAATATAACTGTTCTCCTGGTATTACTCCATAATACCTTGGTCTGAGAGAGCAGAAGGCTTAATCTGTCTTTCTCTCTTTTTGGAAAATCCCTTTCTCAGAAAGTTTATTATCCAACCTCACATTGCTATGTAAAGTAGATTATCTGTTAACATTCATGTGATTTTAGATGTTCATTAAAGCCAATGGCATCATTAGCTCAAAAATGGAACCAAACCAAATATACTTTTCAGAAGGCTGGTTTGTGATTTTTTTATTTTACTTTACATTCGGTAACTGCATTAGATTTTGATATAAAATGTTACATCGCTAATGTTGTAGCTTTACATAACACAATGGTCGCACATGGTTAAGAGTTAAAGACCCTTTCCGTAACTTTTGCACCATAAAAACACATGTTTTTGTAACGTTTATGTGACACACCATTTTTATGTTTGTTTTTGGATCTGTCACTACATGGGAGGGTCGCGCTGCTGTTTACCGCACTATAGAACTTTTAACTCCTGGACCGCCTCTCCAGATGTACTGACTAAGTTTCGCTTTACGGCAGTACAATATGCATTACCTAATTATAAACAAAGAAAACAAACTGTTCCCAACCTCAAAGCTGCCAGAGCTTCACTGCTGGAGAAAGCTTAATAACCTCTGATTCATACCGGGTGGACGGATGTGTCTGGTGTTAGCCACAAAGTTGAGCCAGCTTCTCAACCCCAAAGAAGATGCTATCAGAATAAGCAAGGAAAAGAAAATGGGCTGAAAGAGCAGATGCCAGAGCTTAACCGCCGGAGAAGGCTCGTTATGATGATTCATACTGGGACACATTCGCACTGCACCCGGTGTGAATTGGGGGAAAGGAAAGTTGCAGCGTTATGTCGGTGGAGCATCAAGATGAGAAAAGACAGGTCAGAAAACATTTTCTTCCTTTCACTACTTTGAAAGATCTTTTCTGTCAAACTGTTGCTCAGTTTTGGTCAAAGTAAGATTAGCTTCTAAAACCCAGTGTTAAGCTTGTAAAACCATCAGTACACTTGTTCAGATGTGCTAATAGCCAGCAGCCCCCATGTCACAATCAGGCCGGCCTTAAACAATTTGGTTTTAAGATTTTAAGTGTTGCCCCCTTGCATTGCAGTACAGTACTTGCACTGCTACTGTACAAGTACTCACAAGAAACTTTATAGCTTTGTTTCAGACATTCTTTTATTTAAATAAAACAATTGCACTTTCAAAATACTAATTATAATAATAATAATTAAAGAAATAAATAAAAAAAATAACTCAACATATTATATACAATATAGATAGCTTACATAAAGTATTAAATTTAAATACTCTCGAAATGAAAAGTGTAAACAAGTGACATTAACTTAAATACAATAGAAATACGGTACTGTGCAAAATAAGACATTAGAATCTTGTCTATCTATCTTATCTTATCTATCTTCTTTTAGCTATCTTATCTATATTATCTATCTTCTTATCTGTATTGTCTATCTATCTTATATTATCTATCTTCTTTTAGCTATCTTATCTATCTATCTTATCTATCTTCTTATCTGTATTGTCTATCTATCTTATCTTATATATCTATTTTGTGTATCTTATCAATCTTCTCTTATCTTATCAATCTATCTATCTTATATATCTTATCTATTAGTATATTTAAGTAGGCACAAAAATACAACAAGGATTTGAATAAAAAAAATGAAAATATTATCTTTAAAAGAGCTCTATTGGTGTTTTAGGTCCTGCCTTAAATTACTTCAGGAACTACACCACCACCTCTTTAATCTTACATGACTTGCTACAGCTTGACTTTCCTGGATTTTGTTGAGGCAAAGTCATCTATGACATCATCATATGACAACCTCAGTACTTGGGCCACGGTCCACGGTACAGTTCGGTACATGTTTTGTGCAGAAAGTGACTGCTTTTTTATATCCCAAAACAAATATTAACTTTTTTTGGGAAGTGGGAACAAAAGCAGAATGTCACAGTTAACTAAATCCGCCCATAGTTACAGGTTTGGGCGGGTCAAAGCCATGAGAATACAACATAAACGTGCAGTACGTCTCTGGGATTATGGTTCACACACAGAGCTACAGTAACATAATGTTTTCTGTATTTTACCGGATCTTTAAACGAGAGCGCATCTGACCTCACTGACACAGGTCTATTCTTCGTGTGCCCGCTGCTCAAAGGGCATTTGTGTGTGCATCAATGAATGGAGCGCAGCACATCTGCTCTTTGCTTCGCTCCGGCATACCGCAAATAGGAGATGAACACAGTGCAACCCGGCGTCCCTGAATGCTGGAGCCCGCCCGGGCAGAAAGTGCTCAATTCGGAGAGAAATTTTAGCAGCACCTCACACCAGGGCTGATTTCCGAAAAAAGCGCAACTGACCCGTGTACATTTTTTTGCTACTCACTGCTCCGTGATGCGCGCATTGTGGAGAGGAGGTCGTGTCTCTATGCCAACCAGCTGCTGGAGCAGGGAACAGCGAGCTGGTTGTTGCACCTGTGTCTGGGAGCGCAGCGCAGTTTGGTAATGTCGGACCGGCAGTAACTAATTACCAGCACAAAAACAATGGCAGTACTGAAGTCCTGCGGTACAGGAGGACGGATTGTCCCGTGCAGGGCGTACCGAACAGTCCGGTACTTTACCCTGTCCCGTTGCATCTCTACTATTTATAGATTAGCTAACCATGTATGCTATGGTTATGATGATGTGACACAGATCCGTGTTGTGCCAAGATAGTTATCCCTGTGAGAAATTGTATCCCCTGACACAGAAAGCGCATTCACTTACTAAAGCGGCTTCTGCTTTCCTCTGCTGTTTGATGGTTTATCAGCTGACATGCTGTTAGTTTGATGTTTTGTTGTTTTAGCTGGTGAGCTTGTAAAACTGTCAGTAGACTTCTTCAGATGTGCACCATATTTGGTTTTATGACAGTGACATCACGTCCCAAGCCATGAGAGGATGACAGAGGGCAAATATCTGTAAAGTTAAATTTAAAGTGTCTTTAAAATTAGTGTATTTAAAATATTTTTAAACTTAATTTAAAAATCTGCGAAGATGTTTGATGTGCTTTGAAATAAAAATAATAAATCATTGAATTTGATTGAATTTCCCCAGGTTTCTTCTGTTTTTTTGTTGTTTGTTTTTGTCAATTTTAAATGTTTCAGATCATCAATAAATTTTATCATCAGAGAAAGTAACCTAAATAAATATGAATTGCAGTTTTTTTTTTTTTTTTGTGGGGTGGGGGTGGGGGGGCAGGGGAAAAACACTTTCCAGAGTGGACCAACAACTGTCATTATGAATGTGTAATACCTGGCAGTGAGTCTTTGGAGGGTTTCTGGCCCACTATATTTTGCTGATTTTTTTTTTTTTTTACTTTAATCATTTGAAGGGTTTCGAAGAATTAATAATTAGTTTAAGGTCAAGCCGTGGTACACAAACAGATATAGGATTCAACTTTGACTACATAGTCCAAGCACAATTGAGCTTAATGGAAGTCACAAAATGAAGGTTAGATATTCTTTTTGATTGATATTTCCTAGATGGATTTCTGCTATTGCATTGTTGAATTGTGGACAGTGAACCCTAACTAAGATAAGTGAGGTCGCAGTGCATTATGTGTTGCTCTGTGTTCATTTGTGACCGTCTGGATGAGTCACTGAAGCACTCTTGGACAAGTCGTAGTGAGCTGGGCACTCCTGGGAAGGTTCATCACTTCTGTGCGTCTGTGATTTGATGATTTAGAATCGGCAATTCAGGTTTAACAGCAATCAAAGGTTAGTGGTAACATGTAGATTCACACAAGGTAAAATAAACAAAGACAGTACAGTAAATGTAACTTTACAATGTAAGATAAATCATACGGTACAGTTATTAACAATAGCACGTCATGATTTAAAGTGATGTGCACCTGATCAGGTAAATTTAATGAAACATATACCAAAGGTTTATGTATATAAATGTGTGCACACATGGTTTGCATGGTTTTGAAATGCCTAAAACGTGGATTGCTCCATATAGGTTGGTCAATTGAGCCAACGCCACTTGAAGCAGAAAAGCCCAAATGTGTAGAGGTCTTGTGCTTGAATAAACGGAGGATATATGGGTAATGATAGAGAGGGGCCTTGCATGCAGTAGTATTTTGACACTTTAACTCCGTATGCACCAATCTGTTGTTTTAAATTTTTATTTATTTATCATTATTCGTTGCAAAAAGCAGAGAAGAAAATAAAGCCTGCCTTCCAGTTCATGGAAATCCAAGTATCGGTATGAAAAAAGTGGCATCGTTGCAGCCACTGATTTCAACCATCACATTTGGTCACGATATATAGATATACTGCCATATTTGTATTAAGCTTTTTGACCCACATGAAGAACACCAGACTAGACCAGTTGCAAGTTTAAATTTTTTTTATTGACATAGATTATGATGGTGGCACCGTAACGGAAGAACCAGTAACTCAGATCGGGGGTGCAGAGAGAGAGGCGGAGGTGAGACAAGGTTCTTTGAATAATGATGGAGCAGAAGGAACTCAGGTGAGACCAAGGTGCAAACTCTGCCCGCAGAATGTGAAGCCAACCGAGAAGTGGCAGAAATTGCAGTTCCTCCCTCATCCGCTGGGAGCTGGCTCCAAAAAAGAGCAACTTCCCACTGAACTCTATTTTAAAACGGCCAACTTTAACTTTACAGCAATAAATTAACATGTTTACAGTCTGGTTAAAAAAAACATTTTGGGTTCATCAGTTCAGGTTTACTGTCATGACAACTCTAATTGGAGGTGAATTTTTTTCTAACTCCTCCATTTAGATGTAATTTAATTTTTAAATTATTAATATTACGGGCATGTCCTTTTGAATGAGACCTCTTCCATTTTGTGTCTCTGAACTCCACTATTAGTTGCCTCTGCAGTTTTTATTCGGTTTTGGATGTAATTCTGCACTTATTGGACAAAGATGGCTTGCTGTGGTATTGTCTACAGTAACATACCGTCCAAGAAGTCTCTACTTCTGGGGAGGCTTTATACGTGCTGATGTTTCGCCAGCAGTGGGGGAAAAAAATTCTGTCAGATCGCCAAGAGGAATGGAGCTCTGGTCGGAGCTGTTATCTCCTTCTACATGTTGGTTGGAGCAGACGACTGGTCGTATAGCAGCACAGCAGCAAAGTAGTCAGGACCAAGAAGCCGTGGTGTCAGAGAGAGGGAGTCAGTTAGATCAGACAAGAAGAGTACAGAGTCGGACTCTCGACAGACTGGACGATCGCTGGTTAGATCAGTACTGGCATGAGGAACACACTTCGGGAGCTGGAGTCATGAACAAATGGATGTCTGAGAGATGTGAGGTGAGTCAAACGTGTTTAAAGTTTTGAGAGGATCTGAGTTGTCATGACTTTGTGACTGCTTTTTACTGGAGATGTTAAGCAAAACCCTACCATGTCCTCACGCTCCACCGATGGTCAGTGTTGGGGAGAATACTTTGTAAATATATTTAGTTACACAATACTGGATACCTGCTTTAAAATGTATTTTGTAACGTATTCCGTTACTTTGCTGAATGCTGGTACTGTATTCTAAGTACTTGGAATACTTCCCCTTAAAAACAGCATTTAAGTCTATTAAATGTCACAAAATGCGCTGGTAGCTATTCCCACGGGAAAACAGAGGACATATTAATACTAAACATTAGGTACTGACTGAGAAAAAAGTAAAGTATTTAATAATTTTTGGCACAACACTGCTACCTCTAAGCGACCAAAACCAACCAACCAAGCAAGCAAACTGTTTTTTAGCAGTAATCTCTTTTTACATTTTATTAGATTTTATATTTAGGCATTTGAAATGAAGATTAGCTGTGTATCAGCCACAGCCAACCAGGCTATTTGCGACTTTCTGTTATAAATATGCAAATAATTGTAAATTGACATTCATTGCACACCAAATGGAAAGTTTTATTCTTGTGGCCATAATTTTCGGGAAACTCATCATGAAAACATATAATCAAGCTAACGTCATGTCAGATTCAGCCACTGTAACTGTGAGAAATGACCTAACTAACACGATATAGGCCCTGTCAAATGATTTACAAAAAAAAAAAGTGGTAGAGGATTTTGTTAGTTTTTGTATATCGTTGCGGTGTCTTTTATTTTTTTGGTGACTTTCATATACCTTGAAAGGCTGGCCAGCCAGATGCTTTGTTTCTAGTTTGCCGTTTGAAATTGTTGATGTGTGGCGGTGTAGTTTATTCAGACCCACCAGCAAAAGTTTACACAAAAATGTAAGAATTTTCCCACCTGGATCATCACTAATCTTTGCAAAAAATATTTTAGGTGGTAATACAAATATGCTGCTTCATTCATTGATACCGAAGTACAACAATCACTGGCGTTTGCCTGCATATTTCGCTGTTTGACACCAGAAGCATTGCGATGACAGTTGATGACTAGTGTTGCCAGATTTGATCTTTTCCCCCGTTTTAACCATCATGGTTTTAGTCGGGCTTTTTTCAGGAATGCTAGAATGAAATCTGGCATCACTTGAAAAAAATGAACTGCGAGAGAGCGACATTGAATGCTTAATTTCCTTCACCGCTTGTAGTTTTATTTAGCTGCAGTTGTGGCTCCAACCCCCCAGCTCTGGTTCTGAATCCACTCCTGGCGACTCATGTTAATGTTGGTGCTTGCAGGTCGGGAGTGTTTCAGCCATAGGATGTCTATCGTTTCGGGGCATTATGAGATAGTCTACACGACGCGGAGACACACAGTTCCCAAAACGTATATCTTCATCTTTCTGTTGGAAAGTGAAAAACACACAAGTATTACAATGGTCTTACGAAAGTAACTGTATTCCGAATACCATGTTTAAAAATAGTAACTGTAACGGAATACAGTTACTCATAATTAGTATTCTAAATACATACTACCGGTACATGTATTTCGTTATTACCCAACACTGCCGATGGTAACGGAAACTCAACCGTTTCAGGCTGTACTGACCAAAGCATTCCAGTCTTGTCATGTTGATATGTGCCCCCCTGAGATGTTTCTGGGTCTAAAGCAATGCTAGTGGATAAACAGGGCAAAAGTCTCTCAGCCATTGTCTTCTGACTGAAAGAGACTGCAGCCTATGTTAGCTTTACTTAGCTTCAGTTAACTTCTGACTAGCTTGTAGCTATGTCAGCTCGGAGCGTCAACCCTCTGACCCAGCCTCACAGAGGCACTCTCAGCTCCACCTCTTTGCCCATTTTTGATTTTCTGAGAGTGACGAGGCGAGTGATGCAGACAAGATGGCCCAGTGGGAACCGCCCAGTAGGCTTCATTTTCTGCTCTTCAACCTATAGGTGACCTCACCCGAGCGTTAGTCCATTGTATTTAAAGTCTATGGGTGAGACTCACTTGGTAAGTGTCTGAACCAGGGAAGAATGCTAGTCCAGGATGCTTGCAAGACATTCCGGTGAATTTTCTGTAGGGGTTTGATTGGGGATTACCGGGAGCAAGGTGCAGGTTCTGAGTGCGGGCAGGCAGACCTTGGGAGATAAACACTGGCAGGTTAAATGGTAGTAGGCAACCACACATGGATTGAGCACCAAAGGCTTGAAGGCCAGCACCGGCTGAGAGTGGTTTGACTGGGGAAAACATGGAGAAGGCAGAGGTAAGCTCTGGAACATTCCACAGAAGCACAGAGAAAGACACAGGGGGCTGGAGGTGTACCAACTGGCAGAAAACACTCCAGCGTCAGGGTTCTGGCTGCCAGCCTAGATATACATAGAGGTAATGAACTTGATGAGCTGCACCTGGTGGAAAAGCAGACAGGGTGGCATCGCCCTCAGCTTGGCCGGGACCTCTGGTGGTGAAACTACAGCATGTTGAAGAAAGGACAGACAGACAAACAAACAAACACCCCAGACTCCTAACATATACAAGTCCTTGTTAATAGTCGCTGATAGCAGCTTCTTATGTGGGCTGTTTAGACTCAGCTTTAGCAATAGGGTGAGAAGTCCCATCACCTTAGGTTAGCTTAAAGTAGAACTTCTGCCACTTTGCATCAAAGGGAGAGCATTGCGGTGATTATTGTCATATTTACGGATACCTTCCTTCAAAGGTTTTCTGGGGTTGTTCTACCGGGAGGAGGCCCCAGAGTTGGGCCAGAATTTGCTGGTCAATCTATATATCCCCTACGGCCAAGGAACACTTGAGTATCCCCCAGATTGTCATCAGGGCGAGAGATATCTGAAATATCTCACATCTGATCTTGGATTAGTTGAATATCATCAATGAAAGGAAGATTCATTTATGGCACCCTGAATGAACCTCTGCTCAAAAAGAATTTGTTACAACTGTACATGGAAACGTAGGACGTCACCATTTTCGAAATGGTCACAGATGTTGCGTCAAGGTCCATCCCCCCTCTTTTAAATGCAAGTTGCCCCATTTGGTGGCAGAATGAATCAGGCCACTGTTAAACAGGCCCTTTAGTCAGCCTCTTCAGTAATTGAATACATTGATAAAAGCCACCATAGTGAAGTTTGACCTCAACTCCCACTCAGAAAACACACAATATTCTTCCTGTGTGTATGCTTGTGATTATGAGTGTGACTGAGCACAATTAAGCATTTTCCATAACCCAAAAAGATCTCATATTGAAGACTCCTTATGGAGTTGTTTCTAGGCTGGACTTTTTTTGTTATTGTAGAATTGAAATGAATCTTTCAGGATACCTTATCAGATGAAAATGACACAAAGCATAACATTATATGAGGTATTCAGCTATAATGGGTTGAAATCATTTATGAGGAACCTGTAACCTAGAGAAAATGTTTGTGGCTATTTTTTCCAGTAGTAGGCCCTTTAACTTTTATTATTTCTTTCTAAAAGTACATATATTTTGAAACATATTAATCTAATTCCTTTTGCGATAGCGGTTGATTAAGTGTAAGAATTTACCTTTCAGATAGATACGAAACTGATCAGCTCTATTGATCAGATTGACAATTTCTGATGCATAATCAAGTACACCATAAATGATTCCATATCATTCTCCATAGCAAGGCTCTTCAGCAGTCAAAACTCAACCAACAAATAGCCCTGCCTAACAATCTTGAAGTATACTAATTTCTTACTGACACATTGTAACCTTTGGAATATAAAGTTTAATATTTGACAACTGATTTTGTACTATATGTATTTGACAACTGATGTTGCACTTTAGAGTTTTCAGCCTTTCAAAATATTCAGTCACAAACATTTTTTGTTTACTTCATTATTCATCAATAATTTAATCCCAATTTTTCGTTTGATTTCAATTTTAAACCTATGGAAGAGTATTTGGGTCAACTAAGAATTCTATTATTACAGTCAGACATATTTTATTTGTTGGCCCTAATCTTTTTCTGTATAAATTTGAAAAGTGTTTGAACAAGACTTTGAAACTTAAAGAGAAAACAACCCATTGTATTCAATTTGTATTTACTTCTATTCACTTGTCTACTTGGGAGTCTCACATTGCTTTAAATAATCCTCAGGGCCACACATATCCCCAAGTACTGCCAAATTAAAAGGTCTGAATACTGATTATTAGATGTTGTTACACCCTGGCTCTGTGTCATTTTTAGTTAGGTCTGAAGCATTGCCTGAAGACAATGACAAGCCAAGAAGAGGAATGAAATGCCAAGATGAATGGTGAAGGACTAGATCTCTGAAAGGACCTTCATCAGCAACCCTGGCGGTGCTGTAATTCCTGCAGAGTAGAGTCATGTGGGATGTTTCTGGGTAGTCTCGGGGCCCAGCAGGCCTTTTTTGGGAATGTCATGTTTTAACAACTTCAATGCCTTTTAATTCCTGCTTCTAAAAGTCTGTCTGGAAGTAATGGAATGTGTGTGAGGCAACAGGCCAGACACTAGTATTTGGAAATAAACTGTCTGTCCAATCCTGTTGGCCTCATTTCCAGGGACGTGGGAGCAGCAAGACTGCCAGTATGCAATATACTCACTCACGCACGTACATATGCATGCACAAACAAGGAGGGGGCATGCTTCCAAACACACCTTAAAGAAACATTTCCCATTTGCTTTTGCAGCCTAAAAGAAGCAGAGCCCATTTGTAAGCACAAACCTAATATAGTAGCTGTATATTCTAAACTAGTTCAGACAACATGAAATACTGCTCTAACACAAAATACAGACAGTCACGGGTTACACACTGAAAGTACAGACAAGTGAATGCTTTAATTTTTCTCATTTTTACTCTGCCTGTGCCAGTGTGAATGAAAGAAAGAGATATAGACTCACTCAGGAGATAATTCTCTTGTGTTAATATTGTTCCCACAGCAGTGATGATGAGTCTGATGGAATAGTTGCAACTGAACTGAAGGAAGCTCCTGGGAGACTAGAGGAATTAATGGACCATGTGTGTTCATATTATTAACTGTGTATGTGTGTGAGAGCCTGTGTGTGTGTTTTTATATATTTAGTCTCAAAGGGAGGAGCTGCACAGGAGTAAATGTGATGAAATAAGCTTTGAAAATAAAATAAGACAAAAAAAATAAAAAAAATAAGACGAAACCAATTATTCCCCCAAGGCATATTGTTTGGAAACTGACAGAAATAACAAAGCCTCCTACATCAAAAGGGTAAAACTGGTGAACAATGAAAGACAGCTTGACTGAGGTTCAGTGGTTTTTAAAATATTTGATAGAACTGTCTTATTAAAATTTGAAAATGAAGTTGATAATCAGCCTCAAAATCCAGGTTTATGAGTTTTTTAAATCTAATTTTAAGTTCACGTGTTTTTTAAGTAGTATGCAATGGACTGGCGACCTGTCCAGGGTGTACCCTGCCTGTCGACCGAAGACCACTGGGGATAGGCTCCAAACCCCCCACGACCCCTCAAGGATAACCAGAATAGATAATGGACAGATGAATGGATTATTAAGTAAGTAGTATGTCCAAATATTTGACTATTTTTGGGTTGTTGTTACTCACTTTAGAGTGGATAAACATTTCCAGTACATTCCAAAATTATTCAAACACCTTGACATTTTTCCTACATTTTCTCACATTAGAAGATCAAAAATAAATTTTTTTTTTTCCTAAGATTATAAGTGATAGTCAACGTAAGGAGTCACATTAAAAGGAGGTGGAAAATGATGATACATTATTCTACTTTTTCTTCTACCACTAAAGATCTGAAAAGTTAAGCATATATTTATTCAATCCCTTGAGGTCAACTTTTGAAACCATTTTTTTTTGCTGGTAAAGCTGAAGGTTTTTATTTTATTTTTATTTTTTAGTATTACTGTTGTGGTGTATTTCTGCATATGTATTTCTGTACCCATATGATGCTGCCATTACCCTGTTTTATGATGGAAACCATGTATATTACTGACAAAAGAATGATAAAAAAATCATACTCTAAATATAATGCCTTAAAAATATTTCATATCTATATTGACTTTATAACCAATTCTTTTTCTATAAAAGTGCTTGTGGAACATGGTTAGCATGTGTAATCTAATAGGGAGGTGGTTTAGGACGAATGTTAGTATAATTGAACAGACTCTTCCTCTTGTGTGAACTAAATGTCAGTATCCATAGACATTTAAATTGCTTTACAGCATCATTTTACAATCCTACACGTTCTTGCTTTTTTCTTTGGACGATGTTCTTTAAAGTCTGATCAGGTCGTTATAGAGTTCAAAATGGCAGCCCGTGGAGAATGATACAGTTCGTTGTAGTTGCATTTCTAACCTAACAAATTTGGTCACAACTTTTGAACCAAAATTTTAACAAAACCCCATAAAAAACCAACTTCAAAACATAAAAAATGGAACAAAGAAAAAGCCATTTGGTGTTACAGTGTGAGACATAATTCTCTATAAGGAGTTTAAAAGAAGAGTTTATTCACAAGATAAAATAAAGAATATACTACACAAAATTAAGATGATTGCAGCAAAAAGTGACAACACCAAGCAAATGAGTCTTACCAGCTTTTTGATGTTGGGCTGCTGCTTTGCTCTATCATATCCTGTTAAAAGATCCTACACATAAAAATTCTTCCTGGGATTGAAACCAAACAGCTTTTTGCACTCTGGGTGTGGAGAAGTATGCCGTCTGTGACAACTCGGGCACTGTCTGATCAAAATCAATAAGGATTTCTTTTTTTATTGATAAAAAACAGATGGGTTGTGAAAGGTTTCTTAAGAAGCTGTTTTTCTAAGAGTAAGAATATGATCTCCTTACATTTGTTTCATTAGGTTCTTCACTCATAGCTTAAAAAGGACAAGGCTGATTCCCCTAGTCTCAATATTTTAGTCTTATAGTAAAATTTTGCACTTTACATTTATTCATGTTAAGCTACTGACAGGGTCAGTCGATGTCCTTATTCGTGGTATGTTTCAAATATGAAGATATGGAGAAAAAAAACATTAGAGCTAAGACCTTGGCTACAGGGTCAGTTTTAAAAGATTGTATTTTCAAGTTAGATGAAGACCAAAATAAATATGTAATTATAAATCAAGCAAAAATCTGTACATTTTTTAAACTTTTTATTAACTAAATTTTTGAATCTGAATTATTCAGACTCATTCATTTTTCAAATCTTTAAATAGCAATTGCTAAATTGGCTCACATTGTGTTAAAAAATACAGTCATTAGAGAGAAAACTAATAAAATAGCCTACGTTATTTTACGTAAGCATTATTTAAATGTGTTAATGAGGTGGAACATATAGATATTCTGAATGAAGAATATGGAAAATACAGAGGAAAGGTTACAATATTTGGTAAAGGTTTTGAAATTGATGGAAGTAAGAACAATAAAGCATCAATAAAAGTAATTTTGAGTGGCAGATCTCTAGGGGAGTACATTTCTAAAGCAACTTGTGGAGTTCTCCCAGTCAAACATGGAGGGCCTCAGTGCCCATGACGATCACTGGTGCATATATGTTGTGTAGTTGATCGGAGCAGTTGGTTTGGTGGGAAAAACTAAAATCACCACAGACAATGCGATTCTCGGGACAGGTGATAATTGATAATTGAAACACGAAAAAAGAATCCCCCTTACTGGAACGACCTATATGCAATGTATTTCAATCCATTACACAGATTAAAGATCAATAATAAATGAATAAACAGGACTGCAAGTTAAGGCATTTTCCAGTACAGTTGCCTTCTAGGTGGATCCTCCTGGGTTAGTATCCTGCGTTGGGCTTTGTACTGTATGCAAAGGTTCATGTTCTGCATGTGTATGCGTAAAACTCTGTCTGGGTACTCTTGCAATCTCTTATCGTCTCGGAACAAGTAAATTAGGTTAATTGGCAACTCCAAATTGCCCTTAGGTGATAGTTCAAGCTTCATGAGTGTTTTTTCTTAATGTGTGCCTCTATGTTGCCCTGTGACTATGCATGGCAACCTATTCATTGTGTACCCTGCTTCTTGTCCTTTCACCAACGGAGACAGGGGCAAACCCCTGAAACCCTCAAAAGATTCAGATGGTATGGAAAATGGATGGATGCATAGAAAAAACAAGTTTGATCCCTAATTTGAGGATTTATCTGGATATTTTTTAACATATAATATTTTTAAATGGTTACTTGGTTTCAATGCTGGAAAATGAATCAGAACGATCTCTTTTTATTTGCCATCACTGCAATAAAAAAGGGTTAGATAAAATAAAGCTACTTGACCTTTTATAAATAATCCATAGAAGAGACGATTGTTTGAATGTTTGGCAGTCAAATGTTGCAGGATATAAAACTTAAAAAAGTGTTTTTTTTTCATATAGCTTTTTACAGTTTCCTTTGGTGTTAGCTGCTCTGCATCATAAACTTTTTCTTTTAGTCTCTCTCTCTCACACACACACACACACACACACATACACATATGAGGGGTGTGCGTGGGCTGACAGAAAGGAGAGGAATCCCTGATAAGCCAGTGGCCTGGCGGACGACACAGAGAGAGGAATGGTAGCTATGTCGGGCATTCACAACACTGTGTGGTGTCACCAAACAAAGCCTTCCCTTCTCCCCCCTGTCAAAGACACCATTGTGTCATGAGGAGAGAGCCTTTATATCACATACACATTCCACACATGCTGATCTCCAACATCCTCACACACACTCACTGAAACACGCACTTTGGAAAACCCTGTAACATTATTTATACGTTTGGATAGATATGTATTTATATTTACATCTTTTTATTTATTTGTGTATCTGTCCAGATACACATGAGCAAATTTAAATATAATTGAAATGTGAATGTATTTCAGTAATTCATTTGAAACGTGAAACTTTATACTGAATTGATTCATCAAACACAAAGCAATATATCTGAAGCATTGACATATTACTTCTGGCGATTGACAGCCCAAATGATTGGGTTTATTATATCAGAACAGCTCTCAATTATGTAAGAAAGAGAAAAAGTATTTTTAATATGAAAACGTTACGTTATAGCCATGTTTATGTCCTAAACAATCTTTTTAAAAAAAAGACTACTGAAATGACAGTTCTCACTTTGTCACTTATATTCTTCATAAAGATTGATCATTACATAGTGTTATACCAAAGCACGCTAAAAAAAAGTTTGGTGCAAGGAAGAAGTGGATTAGGAAAAAAGTGTTTAAAGTGCTCTGAATCAGAGACAATCTCAGTAGCTTTACAGTTTACTTTTTCTATAGCTGTAACTGGGCTAAAAAAAAAGGACTAGACTGGTGTTACATGGTTTAATATCCTCCTCTCAGATGAAAGTACATTTTTGTTTCAATCATCAGCCAAGGTCCTAGGGTCTGGGAGAATAGCAGAGACATACAGAGTAGAAGCTATGGAGCACTGTCAAGACGTAGATCAGTTGCAGTTTACCAGAAGGCTGCTATTTAAGCAACATATGATTCTTTCCATGCTCTGTTGAATTCATGCATTCAAAAGAAGCTCTGGCCAAGTCTTGAGGGTATATACAGTACAGCAGGTGGACATACTATGTAGTAGGCTGGTATTTGTCTAAGACACTTCTCATTTTGGTGTCATTAAATATACATTTTCTTTCTGGAAAATCAACATTTTCATTAGCTGTTTGCCACAAATGTCTTAACTATCAGTAATACATTTTTGAAATATATCAACCTTTGTTTAATGAGTTTCAGTTTCCTAATTTAAATACCTTATATTTTTCAATAATATTCAAATTTATTGAGACAAACATCCATTTTGGCTTTTTTGCCCCTAAACATCTGTGTTGGCAGGAGGGATACTCCTTGCAGAGATGCAGGCTTTACCAACATCTAACCCCCAGTGAGATTCACCTGCAAGGGGGTGGGAAAAATGAGATCTTCCTCAGTATCACTGGAAGTGTGGTTAGTTAATGAGAGCTGACATACACTCGGGGGGTACTGACAGTGAGAGTGTTAAAGGTTTGTTTCTGTAATTCTGTGTTAGTCTCTTCCTGTTGCTCTGACAAGCACCTCACTGCTCCTGCCACCTTCACCTCAGCCACAAAAGACCCATGTGAAGGTGGACATGACAGGAGGGTGGGTCTTCCATATGCCCCATGTCTAAATATCCATCGGCTCTGCAAACACCTGTCAATCAATGTCAGCGAGGAATGAGGGCTACAGTTCAACTCAAAGTACTCTGGTTCTACTGTAGACAGTAGAAAAAGAAAAAAAAGGAATTAGAAGCTTAAATTGTGGAAGATTTACCATTTACAGGTTGTGCCATTTGGACGACAGTGAACTATTTACTTTATAAAAGATTTAATAAAAGTATCCCAGTAAAATATTTACTCTATAAGAGATATAATAAAGGTATCATAAACTATTTCTAAAAATGTACTGTGCAATACCGATATTATATTATTCTAGGATTTATATGTGAAATAGGTGCTGTTGATTATCTGTTGAAACTAGGGGGCTGGCTGTCTTGTCAGCTACAGGGAGAGCTTCCCAGCATGGGGATCATCATTGCAGAGGAAGCTTCCAACTTCACTTCCCCAGCTTACAGTGACGAAGCATGCTGGGTCTCTTAGCCTGGACAAGAGGCCCCACTGAGTGGCTCTTTGACCAAAATAGGGGTCTGCTCAGATTGGTGGATAAAGACCCAGACAGAGGTAGTAGCTGAGCACAGGGACAATGCAGCAACAGCGATGGTCAGCAGGAGGTGAGGGAATTACCTGCCAATTAGGCAAAGTTAATGTGAAGACTGATGGGTGTCAACCTGTCAGAACCCGGGGAGGTGAGGGATGAGATGGATAAGCTCCATGTTATCCCTCAGATTACACTCTCCGCTGAGATGATCACACACAAACTCACACACTCATAGCCACTCATGCATGCGGCATACAGATTTTTTAATTCTTCAACAATTTATATTGCTGATGAAAATAATGTCGCAAAATAGTTGTTGCACACAATTATGTGTACAAAAAAAAAAAAAGACAAAAACTATAGATGACGAAATCGAATGCTTAGATACTGATGTTAGTGAATCTTTATGTAGAGTAACTGTTTGGCTCTTTTGAATCATTGCTGTACAATCTCCATGAAAAAAAGAGATAGGATAAAACAGCTGGTTATTTTATGGTTTATATGGAGTGTTCTCTACATTGTCCATTGCAAACTACAAATGGGACTTCTGACCTTATCCTGGAATTGAATGAATTTGAATTTAACTGCATTTTCCTTCCAATTAAATAAACCACCAGTATTGTTTTTTTATGACACTGACATATGAAGTCATTTAGAGTAAATTACTCAAATAAAAAATGCAAGTTTATTATATATGTGCTATTTTAATAAAAATAAACATCTGACCAACATTTAATATATAATATTTAAAAAAAACTTTCAAACAGCATGCACTTAAATTGCAAACAGAATATTGTGAGGTTTGACATCAGAATAGAGCAACAATGTGTCTTGCCAACTGAAGGTAAGAGCCGTTGAAGAAAAAAAAAATACTTATGTTATTAATACACCAAATTAATTTTCTTTTGGTGAGTTTCACGTGATTTTAGAATGTATGACATGACATTTGCAAAATGTATCTGCTCTGGTTTAGAATAATGAATACTCAGACATGAGGTACAATATCTTCCATTAACAATTTTCTAAAACTTAAATTTATATCTATGAAGCCTTTTACTTTTGTGAAACAAAATGATGATTTTGCTGCATTAGGACCCCAATAAATTAACCAAACCATTAAAAAAAACAATATAGAGACAATTTTTATTCAGACTGAACTGACATGCACTGGCTACAAATGGTTTACAAATAATTTCCATTTATTAAATTCAAAAAGTGCTATTCTTTACGTAAGAGCAAGAAAATGGCAACAGGTAAAGTAAGATGGAGTGCCTCGAACACCATTTGTTTAAAAAAGGCAAATCACTGAATTTAATTTTTTTGTTATATGGTTTCCTTAAGCTTAAATTTGAAAATGACAATGCTACATCTGAAAAACATGAGGGAGAAGTTTTCTTCTGTTATCTAAGTACAAATATTTAAGGAAAAGTTAGTTTTTTTAAAACCTCACCTTATTTTTAGCGAATATTATGTTTGATTAATCACCCAGACAAGTTTGGAGCCAATTGGAGCCTTTTGGCCTTAATCCAGTCTGATCAGCATATAGCTATGGAAGTCAACCAGGGCAGGAAATTTGCCACCTGTAATAAGACATTATCTGTCCCAAAACTAATTCATTTAGCCATTTCCCTGTGAGTTTGAAATGTCTCAGTGCTAAGGTATTAGCATCAGGGTGTTTTGCAGGCTTTTAATACAGGATTTTACTTTCTTTAATATAGAAACTACTCTTACATGTGTTCCTTTTGTTCTTTTTGTCTTTTCTCTGTCTTCCCCCCCCAGAACGTCATTTGAAGATGACCGATTGTACTGAGCCAGATTCTGCTGGAGGTTTCATCCTGTTAAAGAAGAGTTTTTCCCTCTCCACTGTCTGAGGGATTGTTGTGGTTGGAGTCTGCATGTTTGGGGGACAACCTCACATCAATGACTCAACGCAATCTGCTGGGGTTCCTTACGTTGTTTGTATAATTGTATTGAAATTACTTTTCTTGTAAAGTGTCTTGAGATTCATCTGTTGTGAATTGGTGATATATAAATAAACTGAATTCAATTCAATTGATTCCAATTTGCACTAACCTGGGATTTCAATGATTTCCTAGCCGTCCACCATTACAGCTGTAGTCTGCGGAAAGGCAGCCTGTGGATGCTGATCTTAGTCGAATTGGTCATTTAGCTAGTGCAATTTGGAAACAAGCAAACGTGAACCATGTTGATGTTTGCAGTAGCAAGTTCTGTGCAACGACCAGCATAGAGCACAGAGGGAAAGTCCTGCTCAGACTACAACCGGAAGGGGGCACAGCAGTGACGCAATTGAAATCATGTAGTAGTTTAGTTGTACTATTGCTTCCAAATGACCCCAGAACTAAACTAATAAGCACTTCTGAGACATTCTATACTCTGGGGGGAGTAGTGTTAACAATTAAAAACAAAACATGGTTAAATGAAGGGCTCTAAACTTGTCTGGTTGAGTAACTGAATGTACTATTTGCTAAAAATAAAGTACTAGTTGAAAAAAAACTAAATAAAAAAAATACCTTTTCCTTTAAGGCTGTTGTTTAACTCATAACTCAGCAAATGGAGAAAATGATGGACAGGGTTTTGTTTACCTTGAGGATTATCCCTTCAGGAAAACTTAGTCTGGATGGAAAAAACCTTAACACTGTTTGCCTGTGAAAAAACATAAGACTATTTCCAGAGGAGATTGAAATGGAATTAATTAACTCACAATGCTCTTTCAAGGAACTTAGGCTGCGTAAAAAAATATGTTAAGGGTTTTTATGTGACACATCACAGTTTGTTACTTTACAGCCTCCTCAGGAAACCATCTGCTGTTTGTTCCATTTATAGGTAAAAGGCTGGTTCCTGTGACACCTATGAAGCCCAAGAACAATGTGGGTCAATAGGACTGCCCCTTGATGGCTCTGGTATGTTTGGTATGATCTTTACAGGCAGCAATGGACAGTAACAGCAGGTAAGGTCGCATTGCAAAGATCAGAATGATTGACAAACAGATGGCTGACTAAGGAATTCCTTAATGCTTAGTAAACCATGTGCTTATTTAGTTTTATTTTTTTTTTAAAGATGCAAAAGTCTGATTACCCCCAAAAGTCTGAGTAGACACAATTAAACTCTCCAGATTCATGCTTTTGTCAGTTTAATGTATTTAAAGCTACATTTATTTAATTCACAAAAACTGTCTGAAATGGTTGATGATATATATATATATATATAAATGTATATATATATGGAATTATGTAGTACTTTTACAAACAATTGTGAAATAACCTGGGCTCCAAAGTCACCGGACCTGAACCCAATCGAGATGATTTAGGGTGAGCTGAACCGCAAAAAGGCCAGCAAGTACTAAACATTTCTGGGAACTCCTTCAAGACTGTTGGAAAACCATTTCGGGTGACTACCTCTTGAAGCTCAAGAGAATGCAAAGCAATAATCGGAGCAAAGGGTGGCTACTTTAAGGAATCTAAAAAATAACACATGTATTTAGTTATTTCACCCTTTTTGTTTAAGTACATACCATACATCATGTGTTCATTCATAGTTTTGATGCCCCTAATTGAGAATCTACAATGTAGTCATGAAAATCAAGAATAAAGAACATACATTGAATGAGAAGGTGTGTCCAAACGTTTGGTCACTATAATATATATATATATATATATACATATATATATATATATATTTATATATATATATATAATCAACTATACCATATACTAACCCCAATCGCCTCTCTGCGCTGTCTTTGGAGTTCATCCAGTTGCTCAGAATCCACGCAAAGCAGAGTAGAGCAGAGCAGAGCACAGGATCTCCCTCTTGCAGCGCCAAGGTCCACTGCCTCGACCTCTTCATGCACCTCTCCCTGTACCTCTTCCTCTCTCTCTGTCAGATGATCTCTCAGTCTGCCAGCCACGAAAAATTATTTTATGATTATGATATTATCTATTAGCAGTAACTTGGTACCAATTCAATCAAAATCAATTAATAAATATATCAAAGCTTATATCGCCCTCCAATAATGCTCAGATGTTTTACATAGAGGGCATGCTTGTAAACTGTCGGCATTAATAATACAGCAGAATTATGTATGGTTCTGTACAACATGTTGCTCCCACACCCCACCGAATTTGTTTTATACAACTTTTTTTTCTTTTCCAAACAACTTACTGCAATGGTGACCAGTAAATGCTAATGCCATGTATGGTATAGATACCATATAATATCTTGGTAGATTAATCTTTGCTCCTTTCCAGCCAAGCAGGGCTGTGGCAAAGCAGCCAACAGTAGAGGCTGAGTAGGGGAAACAGGTGTTGGCTGCTAAATTTGCTTTCAATGAGCAGAGGAATGACAGCTATGTACTGGTTTCCACTGTAGTTACTGGCACATTATCCAGACTGAGCATGACAGAAAAAATCAATTGTTGCTTTGACTACAAACCTTTATGAATGGGCGGCAGCTAACTTTATTGCAGCATTCAGTATTTTTGATTCACTCAGCCACTAAAGAATTCTGATATACATATTTTGTCAGTACATTAATTTGAACATAAAAAACAGCATTATAGATGGATGGGTTGAGTTTCTGCTTTCTTCTTCTTTTGAATAGAATGTCACCTGCTGTAGTTTTTCTGAAAATACGTGCCATTTATGACTTGATGTAAAGACTAAAAAGGGAAGGCATGATGTTTTCTGGCTGCTCTGCATGTGGGCAAGCAGTGGAATGTGACTGGCCGGTGTTATGGGTGTTCTTGCTGCATATTGTAAACATTCTAAATGTTTATCTTTTCCTGTGGGGTAACTTTGTATAGGTTTTTAATTTAACAGCCTTGCCTTTACAGTCAAAGCTCCAACAAGACTTGTGGATGTATTTCATTCCTCATTCCATATGTGACCGCAAATAAAAAGTGTTGAAGCTGAAATGCCTGCATTTTCTACTGGACCTTCAAAACATCCTGAAGTAATAAAAGTGAAAACATGATCAAATAATTGTTCAGCGTTGGTTCTGGCTGGCTCACTCACACTAACAGATACCAAAATGTGTCTATGTGTGGGAAAATGATCTGCAACCTAAAGCTGCATCCTACTGAATCTAATTTATTTTCACAGCTCTAGTTCACAACACATGTATGTGTATAAGGTAGTTTCAATTTACATTTAATGATAGATAAATGTGTAATCATGAATGAAATGAATGGAAATGTCAGTTGTTTTTTCAATAGGAGTCTATCAGGATCTCACAGCTTGACTAGGCAAAGATGGCTCTACCTTGTAAAAGTTTTCCAACTGAATCAGATTGTGGACATCTCTTGCCTTAGGCATTCTTTAGGTGAGCATTTTTCATCACATTTTTCAACTCTCGCTAGGCCATTCCATAACTTTAATTATCCTCCGAGAAAGCCTTTGTTGTGCTGATTAAGGTGTATGCTTTAACTTACTTCAATG
Source organism: Apricaphanius iberus (assembly GCA_028564705.1). NCBI lineage: Eukaryota > Metazoa > Chordata > Actinopteri > Cyprinodontiformes > Aphaniidae > Apricaphanius > Apricaphanius iberus. The sequence goes on along the minus strand of JAPXFQ010000644.1, from coordinate 1,212,000 downwards.
TTAAAAAATAAAATCCCTCTATATCTTCAGTTTTCCTATTGAAATTTACAACTATTTTTGATTACATCTGCCCTGACTAAAATACTATTTGTAGCCAAAGAAATGTACCCCAAAGGATGATATTACCAACATTATATTCCAAAATGGGTATGGTGTTCTTCATGAAGATGTGGAGAGTTACTTTTGTGCCAAACTTACCTGGAATAGTGCCCAAAACTCCAAATTAGGTTTCATCACTCCATTTGATAGTTTACAACATTTTAGAACATTTTACCCGGTCCAAGATGTTTATTTTGGAAGAAAGGGCTTCACTCTTTCAGCAACTTAGCAGGTTGCAATATGTTTAAAGGTATGATTGGGGTCAGTACATTTGGAAGACAAATTTGTGGCCCGCTTTTATTTCCTGGTCCACGTCTTAAGATACTGCTTCAACATTCCCACTTACTGTTCTTTTCTTATACTGCCTTGTAGTTTGTGAAGGGTAACAGTCCCTCTTGCAGCAAAACACCGACATAATGCTGCAACTCTCAAACTTTACGACTTGACTAGTCTTAACCCTTAACTTATTTTTGCATCAGAACATTTAGCTTACCTTAGTGTCTTTGACCCTGAAAGCATTTGCAAACTGTAATTCAATGCATAGTGCAATATATGTATACTGTATGTTTGTACATTGTATATAGTGTATATTTCAAAAAGACTAAAGTCTAGTTTATACTTCTGGCAGCATATTTGCTCTCGCACGCTCACTTAATCCTGGAGATGTTTTCATTTTATACTTCTCCATTGGTGTCCCAGTGTTGCAAAACAATTATCTGAGAGAACATAAGGGGTTGTAGACTTTTTCTGGTGGGTCTCCCTACCATTGCACTGATATCTCTGCTCAACAATGGTTTATTAACTTCAGCTTGTAAATGCACACTCACACAAGGAGAAATGCTGACAGAGAGTGAATTTTGGTTGAACTGGAAAGCTCATAGAATACTCTAAAAACTCATGTAAACAAGCAAACATAGCAGTCTGTTTGAGTTTTCTCTACAGCTTCTGGTGTTCAAAATCGACAAATGATTATACAGTACCAGATAAATTGGCCTTGCAATATAAAGCATCTAGTGTCCAAAGACTGCACTGACAACTAATTACATCAATTAAAGAGCTCCCTTCTGGTGAAATGATCTTGGGCTGTTGTTGAGTTGGCCATTCACAGATGTGTGCGCTCTGTTGCGTTTGACAGATAGTTAAAGAATTGGGCTCTATTCCGTGTGTCCTTGCGTGAGTGACCGCGAGCTGCTGTGTCGATGGATATTGGCGTCACGTCTCTCCACACCTATGCAGCGGGAGAAGTATAAACTAGGCCAAAAAACCAAAGGACGCATATTTACCCATTTACTGCAGATTTTAAGTGACTTTTTAATCATACTGTGATATTCTTTTCAAATGCAGTCATTGGAACTTAACCCATTGCGAATAAAACTAAATGTAATCGTTATGATGTACTCTATATTTACTTAGAAAGCCTATACAGTTTTAATGACCATCCTGTTTAAACATATATTAGACCTTTTATCCATTGGACCTGCAGCATTAAGTAGAAAATAAGCAATGTAAACTGGCATTGATTACTTAATTAAAAAAGATTATTTACAGGATATAGGACAAACAATTCTAAGCATGCAATAAATTAAACAAAATGGGAAAAAAAGATTAATATACACATTTAATTATGGTTGTTGCAAAAACAGATAGGTGCAAAAACACAACACATGGTCATGTGACTGAAACGGAGCAGGTGGTCGGAATGAGAACAAGAGCAGAGAGAGAAAGAACAAAACCCTGAGGGGAGCCAGTGCTGATGATCCTGGAGTCCAACACTGCACCCCTACTACGCCTACTACGTACCAGGCGAAATGCAGTATGTGAGCTATGGGGTCTTAATATATAATATAAATGTATATATTAATTTATATATATATGTGTGTGTGTGTATGTGCTTCTTGTGTGTGCTCAGCTGTTGATTTTGGTGGAATCAGATACCCTTGGAAAGAAAACAAAAGATTTGGAGAATCAAGCCTAATCAGCAGGGCAAGTATTCTGTGACAGTCCCAGCACGCTTCATTAGACTGCCCCATTGACAAAAACACAGCATTGACAACTGATCCTTTCACATATACCACCAACACCCTTAATATATATACAAGCAGGGTAAATTTGCACTAATTACCCCACTGATTTGTAGGCGTTGAGTAAGTTTGCGAGAGTTAGGAAGAATATCATTGAATGGAAATGACTGCCATGTGCATTTCTTACTTATCTTTATCTTTTCCTTGATCCAAATATCTGTATTTATAAAGATTTTTCTTCAGACAGCTGGAATTGTGTTGCTGATTGTTCGACTAATCATCCGCTCAATTACTCTGGAATGTGAGGCTGGGCCTTGTTATGACTGATCAGCTTTCTCTCTCTCTCTCTCTCTCTTTTGCTTTTCATCTCTTTTTTTTATAGACTCTGACTTTGTTTGAGTGCCCACAACATCTGTTTTATATATGTTTCACTCTGTTTCGGACTTCTTCAGCCTTCAATACAGCTCAGTTTGTTGCAGTACATTTGAGCTCAATAAATGTTGTTTTGGTTGATTTCGTTTTCATTAATGTAACACTTGAAATCAGCGAAGTGTAGTTATTTGATTTTATTTTGGTCTGACTATACATTTGTGCTGTAGAGATTTAGAAATAATTTTCAGACTGGATTTACTCATATACATTGGAAACATTGCATTGCAGTAATATTCAGACCTCATGAATCTTTCTACAATTTACAGCTTTTTCTTACAGTTCTTCAATTTACAAAAATAAACATCATTGTAATTTAGGGGGATTTTTTTTTTTTACCAAAAGAAAGAAGCTAATTATTTTGAGGTGGAAGGAAAAGGATAATTTGTCTTCTTTTAATTTTCTTCTCATTGCAAATATTTGAAAATTATACCTTCGATTTATATTTACCCTCTATGTTTTGATGTACCTGAATAAAGTCATGTGCATCCAACAGCCTTCAGATGCAACCTAAGTAGTAACTGGAATCTTATTGTGTGCAATCAAGTAATAGATATGCATGATTGTGTCATAAATACAGATGTTTTTCAATGACAAAGGGATTTGGAGAGGTTTAAAGGGTTGGTTGTTGTTATGTTATTAATTTTGAACATCATCCTAAAAAGACTATCCCCATTGTAGAGCAAGGTGGTGGCAACACCATGCAGGGTTCATGGTTATCTGGGATGAGAGGTGGGGGGTAAACGATGGCCGAAGAATATTATATTATATTATATTATATTACATTATATTATATTGAGTGACAGGAACTAATGTTTTTTGCCTATTTGTCTCTCAGTTAGCAACATAATTAGAAACGTTATGGTGCGTTCAGACTGCACACTGCGTCAAGCAATGCTCCCAACGCATGTAGTTTGACGTATATAGCTAGCTGAACTTCTGCATTGCTTGCACTTGCTACGTTGCTGCTTTAAAGGCAAGTAACGCTTGAAAAGTTGACAGAGCCAACGCACCAGAGAGACTCTGACAGATCTCTGACGGACTCAACCATAGACTTTACATGTAATCTTGCACAACTGACGCTGCAGTTTGGGGCGGTGTAAACGCACCATTAATGACGCATTTCAAATACTTTTTTAGTAAATGTTTGCAATGCAACCAGGAACAGCTGATTAAACATTAGGGTTGACCCAAATTAAGCATTTATCCACCCAATGACCAGCGGTACTGACTTGTGCTCCTCTTTTTTGTCAAAGAGCTCACAAAAAGCTTTTCTTGCACAGAAGCCCTGCTAAAGTTGGAATGTAAACATAGCAAAGTAATCGCAAATGCGTGCTTCTCCCCTTCTGTGCTGGAAGAGCACATCAATACCTCATTAACAAATACTTTATTGTAAAAACATCAAGAATTAGAATTCAATGGGGGGGGGGGGGTATTGGGCTGGAGGAGGTATTGTATCTATATCGTGGTTGTCGGGTGAGAGGCAGGTTACTCCCTTGAACAGTCACCAGTCCTTCACAGGGCAAGATAGAGACAGACAGGACAAAGAATCATTCACACAACTAACTCACACCTAAAGACAATATAAAGAGACCAATTAAACTAACAGTCATGTTTATGGACTGTGGGAGGAAGCCAAAGTACCCGCAGGGAACCCACGCATGCACAGGGAGAACACAAACTCAATGCAGAAACACTGGGTCAGGATTCAAACCCAGGACTTTCTTGCTGCTAAGCAACAGTGCTATCCACTGTACCACCGTGCAGCCCTATATTATATTATATTATATTATATTATATTATATTATATTATTTTATATTATTTTATATTATATTATATTATATTATATTATATTATATTATATTATATTATATTATATTATACAAACATTTCCTGATTAGTTGTTTACTAGGTGCCCATATTGCTACTGGATTTAAATGAATAAAAAAGCAATTCTCAGACTGATAAATGGATGTAAGAAAGTTACAGAAAAAAATGAGAAAACTCTGGTTTTATCTTCTTCTTTTACAAAAATAGTTTAGCTTGGGTTAATATCTATTTTTTTATTAGATGTGGCTGTTGACCAGCAGATGTTAATTCAAAAATGAAAAAGAAAAAAATATATATTTTCTGTTATTGTCAGAAATAAAAAAAAGCTCTTTGTCATAGAGATTACATGAAGGCTACAGATGGAAAAGGCAATTATGGCAACAAGGAGATGAGGACCCAGAACCAGACATTGGTTCTGAGTTTATACTTTTCTCTTTTGTTAAGGTTTAATACAACTTTGATGCATGTGGTTGTGTATACCTGGGCTTATAATTGAGTTTTTTTTTCCAATTTTTGTACTTGATTGTGAACAACAAAAAGGTTAAATATGAAGTTGATCTTGGGAGATGGATATGTTTGTTTGTAGGACCACATAATCCCCATTAAAGGAATAAGGCTTTCAATAATATATGTTTTATACCATTTCCTACGTCATAAACTGTTTAAATAAGCATTTAAAAATGCTTTGAAAAAGTTCAGTATCAGCACAAAACAGTGACTGTTTAATATTTAATCAAAATTTCCTGCTAAACATGCCGTGTTCCTTAAATTTCTAAATGCCTCCTTTGTCATTTTTCTACTTATGAGAATGGAATTTTATCTGACTTCCAGGAGTGTGTTTGAGTATATTTTGTGCTCTCTTCCTGCCATGGAAGTGCCTGTGGTGATTCTGCAAGGCTCCCAGTGGGAGGCCTGTTAGCATGTTAGTACATTATATGTGGATGCAGAGGCTACAAGCTTATGCTAATGAGGCGCCTGCCTCTAAACTTTAGCCTTTTATTTCATTTGTGGAATGACCACAAAAGTTGGAGAACAAAAAAGAGTAAACACATTTTGCACAACTAAAATTAGCTAAACAAATAAGAAAGGTGTTTTTTTTTCTTTGTTACAACAAAGCTATTGTAGCGATAAGTCTTGTCGCTTGGACTGTAGCAGTTTCTAGAGCAATTTGCCTCAGTAGTTTTGGTTTGCATTTTGCTTTGAAAACCATGTAACCTTGATGATGTAGCTGTAGGACTTTGATAAATCCTGTAGAAACATCAGCATTTTTAAAACCCTTCCCTCAACTTCATTAATTAACATGTATCTTTTATGCTTAATGGGTCCAGCCTTATTTACACTGATCAGCTGTTTTTCATTTGGCTTTCTTTTAGATGGTGTAATATAGTGTTTTAAAGGAGCCTGATCATTCTGTTGAAATCTTTGTGCAATCTTTAATTAGTTGAATGGATGTCAGTGGGATATGAAGGTCATACTTTTGTGGCACAAGGGCCAGTTTTTTTGTGGATAGAATAAAAATTGATGAATACACTCATGTAAAGCTGTCTGATAAGCCAAAAGTTGCAGATATGTTACACTTCAGCTGTTTCTACCCACTGCCAACATGCTAATCACTATCTCTATCAGTAAAACATGGCATGTTGGTTTGAGAAAACTTTGATGTCTATATGGGCCCTATAACTCATTTGATTTGTTGCTGTATGTTGTACCAGTGGCAGATGTAGCATACTCAACAAGACTTTCTATGTCACCTTAACAAGCATGTCTATATGAAGAATGAAGATACATAAAGCTCAACATAAACAGTGTTTCAGTGTTACACATGAATTATGTTACATGTTTTGAATGGAGCATCCATGAAGTGTGTTTTTTGTGATTGGGGGAATTATAGCAAATAAATATCAACAGTATTAAAATAATCTTGAGAATCGAAGAGAATCTAGATCAGTAAAAATCCAACTTAAAAGAAACGATCCTCCCCCTTCAGTTTTGTGTGTCTTTTCCTTGCAGTGCGTCAGGATTTGTTGATTCTCCATCTGGACATGCAGCTGCTGTGTTCCAGATTTAAAATCCCAAAAGTTTAGTGGAGATGGAGAATGAGATACGTGAGAGCTGAGGCTGGAATTTTAGTGGGTTGGTACTGTTGGTCAACCACCTGGTCAGGCCACTCATGGAAAAGGGAAACACACACACAGTAGATGTGCTTCATTCAAACCAGGAAACTTCATATTGATTTACATTGAGCTGTTTTGGACTTAATTTATCTTCAGAGAGTTAGAGATTTACTTATTGTCAAGGCTAAAATTTTATAATGCAAGCATGTATGCTGTCATGAATACAACAGCACCATCAGTTGGTTTGCACAAATGATCCATGCACAGACCAGGAAGCACCAATCAGAACATGTTCCATAAAAGGACAAAACCACTTTGTTAGTAACTGCTGTAAAGCATTTCCACACTGAAAAAACTTGATGAGTAATGTACGTATGTATGTATGTATGTATGTATGTATGTATGTATGTATGTATGTATGTATGTATGTACAGACATGGACAAAATTGTTTGTACCCTTCATTAAATAAAATAAAAAATCATAATGGTCACAGAAATAACTTTAATCTGACAAAAAGTAATAATAAATAAAAATTATATAAATGTTGACCAATGAAAGACAGACATTGCTTTTCATCCATGCTTCAACAGAATTATTTAACACATAAATGCATGAAACAGGCCTGGACAAAAATGATGGTCCCCCTAGAAAAGATTGAAAATAATGTGACCAAAGGGACATGTAAATCCAAGGTATGTCCACTAATCAGCATCCTAGGTGTCTACAATCCTGTAATCACTCAGTGGGCCTATATATAGGACTCCAGGTAGTCACTGTGTTGTTTGGTGACGTGGTGTGTACCACACTCAATATAAACCAGAGGAAGCAAAGGAAAGAGTTGTCTCAGGAGATGAGAAAGAAAATCATAGACAAGCATGTTAACTATAAAGGCTATAAGACCATCTCCAAGCAGCTAGATGTTTCTGTGACTACAGCTGCACATGTCATTCAGTAATGTACGATCCATGGGACTGTAGCCAACCTCCCTGGACGTGGCTGCAGGAGGAAAATTGATGACAGATCAAAGAGACGGATAATCCAAATGGTAACAAAAGAGCCTAGAAAGACTTCAAAATAGATCCAAGCTGAACTTTATGCTCAAGGAACATCAGTGTCAGATCGGAACATCCTTCGCTGTTTGAGCCAGAGGACAAATCATTAAAAAAAACAGACTGGAGTATGCCAAACTACATGCTGACGAGCCACAAAGCTTCTGGGAGAATGTCCTGTGGACAGATGAGACAAAAATTTAACTTTTTGCCAAGGCACATCAGCTCTATGTTCACAGACGGAAAAATGAAGCATATCTAGAAAAGAACACGGTCCCTACTGTGAAACATGGGGGAGGCTCGGTTATGTTCTGGGGCTGATTTGCTGCATCTGACACAGGGTGTCTTGAATCTGTGCAGGGTACAATGAAATCTCAAGACTATCAGGGGATTCTAGAGAGAAATGTGCTGGCCAGTGTCAGAAAGCATGGTCTCAGTCGCAGGTCACGGGTCTTACAACAGGAAAATGACCCAAAACACACAGCTAAAAACACCCAAGAAGGGCTAAGAGGAAAACACTGGCCTTCTATGAGCCCTGATCTCAATCCTGTTGAGCATCTTTGGAAGGAGCTGAAACGTGCTGTCTGGAAAAGGCGCCCTTCAAACCGGAAACAACTAGAACAGTTTGCTCATGAGGAGTGGGCCAAAATACCCGCTGAGAGGTGCAGAAGTCTCATTGACAGTTACATGAATCATTTGATTGCAGTGATTGCATCAAAAGGTTGTGCAACCAAATATTAAGTTGTGGGTACCATCATTTTTGTCCAGGCCTGTTTCATGCATTTATTTTTTGATTAATTTTGTTGAAGCATGGATGAAAAGCAATGTCTGACTTTCATTGGTCAACATTTATATAATTTCTATTTATTATTACTTTTGTCAGATTAAAGTTATTTGTGTGACCATTATGTTTTTTTTCTTTTATTTAATGAAGGGTACCAACAATTTTGTCCACGTCTGTATGTATGTAAGAATGTATGTATGTATGTATGTATGTATGTATGTATGTATGTATGTATGTTATAAATACCTGCCAATTCCCTTTTTTATGAAAAAAGTGCATTACTGAAATTATTCTAATCATGTTTAGTTAACACTGGAAATGAAGTAATATGTGTTATATACAAATTTTCTGAATTATTGTGTAATAAAGTGGTTAGTGAAGGTGCTCAGCAAACCAAGGCCCTTTTCTGAGTTTGAGTCCCATCCGCTGTTGTATATTTATGTGTCTTATACCAATCCGAATGTATTATGTTGACCAAACATGTTTAAATTAAGTTCACTCAACAAAATTCTTTATTGCTAAATCGAACCAAAATCAGTTGGGTGTAAATTATTTACACAATTGTATTATGTTCACCCAACAAGTTGTTTTTTGAGTGTATACCCAGACCAAGTACAAATCCAACCCTAAACAATTTAAAACGCAAAAAAAATCTGATGTTCACTTTGTTTACTCTAGAATTTTCACTACTTCAGGCAAACCACACAATTACAAAAAACTGTAAAATTAGATATTTTGTTGTTTAAAAATGTCATCAATTGTGACTTAAATTCAGTGAGCTGGCCAGAAATTATTGGTAAAAACAGAAAAATGTCAGAAAATCATAGTTTGTCTGACAATTGCTATTTAGATTGAATCTCTAAAATGTTTTGCTAATCTTTGCCTTTCCTTGGGTTACTTTATAATTTATCACACAGACATCAAAAGTGAAAGATGAATGGGATTTTAAAGTGATGTAAACATTCTGTTAAAGATATATTATCTTCTTCTCGATAATTACTGTTTTTTCTACAATCATTTTCTATGCTATCCATCGTTTCATGTGACTCATGGAGTTTTTGATCAACTAAATCGATTAATGGGCTGCCAAGAAATTCACAGGCATTATACCTTAGTGACTTTCAGCTTCAATATGTTTTTTGCATCCATGCAGAGATCAGCAGCACTTACCAGGATCAGGTTTTATTCTAGTGTTCTTACCAACAAAGGCAAGATGTAAATGTATATTGTTTTGCTAATCATCATAGTAAATAGTTACTGTAAAGGCTTTTTGTTATTTATTTTGATACTTTATCTATATACATTTGACATTTATTTTGTACGTAATACATCTGCTTCAGCTGGAGTAAAAAAAAACACATTTCCATTGCATGATATTGTGTGAAGGAGAAATTATATAGAGGTATGGGTACATTTTCAAAAGGAGTCGGAGCAATTGTATGTGGATGAAATCAATAAGATGCTGACGAAAGGTTTCAAATGTACAGTATGTGCATAATAATAAGAACATTCAGTCTGTAACATAATTTATATATATTGGGTTGGTTATTGATCCACAGTTGAAATTTGACCAACAGATTAAGAAAGTTTCACAAACAATAAAAGATATTCTACACTGTTTTATGCTGATAACAGGACAATACATCCCGAAACAACAATGCCCAATGTTACATGCATGCTATGATATTTTCACATATATCAAACTGCATGGCAATATGGCCTAAGAACAAATCAACAGCCATAAAGCACATAAGCTAATTGAACAATCAACTGATAAAAATAACGGACAAAAAGCCAATCCCTTATCCGTTCATTGCAATATTTTTAAAAAGTACAGATTGCTAAGCTTTGAAAGTTATGTCAACCTATTCTTGCTTAAGTTAGTATTTAAATGTAGCATCAATCTACCACCCGAGACACTTTGATCATTCGTCCAGAGACAGAAAAAGTAACAGGGTCCCCTAAAACTCAATAAACTACAACAGCATTTTAGAATTTTGTTTGGTCAGTCAGTCTTCTCTTATTTAAGTGCTGAACTGTGGAACTCACTATCAGCTGAAATGAAAGTCATACCTGAATTTATCATACTCACCACAAGATAAAGTCTTAGCTTAAAGATTGTCACAATTGTATTGGTTTTAGATGTGAATGGTGTATGGTGTGTAAGCATTTTATTATTAGTATTTATGTTCTTTTTTTATTCTATTCTGAAGCCAAACCAGGAACAAGAATGATAAAACCAGCATTTGCTCTCCACCTCCTGTTAAACAAATGAATTAAATTAAATGAAAAGCCTTAGTATTATATCGGTGGAACATAATACGTCCTGAGAAATGTCAAAAGGCCCATATTAACATTAGGGGTAGTAGTTCTGTAGTAAATTTACATTTCTTTGTTTTCATTTCAGGGTATCCTTCTGATATTGGTCTTATTGTAATGTATTAACCTAACTGCAGCCAACCTCATATGTAACACCTTTGTTCAATGTTTGTGACTATATACAAGTATAGCCTGCTTCAGTCTCACAAACTTCCTATCCAGACAGGAAATGCATTCTTTTGTGTCCAGTCTGGAAATGTGGATGTTTTCAGTAGAAAAACTGCCTTCGGAATGCAGCAAACTCCTCTTACTCCTTCAACGGAGTTTGTCAACAATAAAATGATCTCATATGGACTAGTTTAAATATGTTTTCTTGAAATCTGTTGGCTTCTTCATGGCTTTACTGAAGAAAAATATACATTAGTTTTCTACTTTTTTAAATTAATTTATTACTTCAGCATAAAGCAACTGTATTTACACTACACATTTCCAAAGGCAAATAAGCATAGGAGTAACTTAAGCAAAGATTTTCATACATCATTCACAAAATAACAGTTTAGCATGGTAAAACAGTACACATACACAGCAAACAATTTACAATAATCAGAAATTAACAATACAACCATAACTTGGATCAAAATCAAGCTCTTTAAACAGAACTGCTTGGTCTCACATTAAATAAAACAAAAACAAAAAAAGATTTGTACCAAAATAAGATTTTTTTTTCTATTTCTAAAGCTAGTAGTCTTTTGTCATCATTTGAGGGGTTGCGACAAGTTGCCAATGCATCATCGTCACATCACTCCAAGCCTGAGTTCAGCTCCATTAGGATTGTAAGGAGACATACATAAATGAAACTGTTACTAGTTGCTAGCTTCATCTACATTTTACATTACAGTGCTGGTGATGCAGTCATACTCTGATAAGGTCACATAATCCTGGTGTGAACAGATAGCCTGTCCTTTATTCATCCACTAGAACCAAATGGATGTCTTCACCTTGGTTTGATCAATAGCTGCAGAGAAGAAAAGATAAGGCAAAATTGTCCATGTTACTCTTTGTCACTTATTACAAATATTATTGTTTGTATAATGCTTAAAGGGATTGTTTGGGTTGTTCTAAATGATATGATGTAAAATCAGATCAATTGGTAATAAGTTTGAAAATGAGATTGTTTATAAAGGACTTATAGAGGACTTTATAAAGCTTATTGCTGTCTTTGATCCAGTCAGTTAAGGTATCTCGTTTTATCAGATTTTTGCCATTTTAAAAATAAATGAGATAGAACCTAAGCTGTGGATTTTAAACCTTTGCACTTTCATTAGTGACCAAAGTTAAGTTTGTCAATGGTTCTCACCTGAACAAAGTCTAGATTACTACATTAATATTGGACAAGTCACTTAATGTTAAGTCTGCCTGGAGAATTTCCAAACTACGAGACCTGGAAAACATTTAGGACATATTATATTTGATGATGTTGCATAAATCTCTGTCTGACACAAAAAGACAAAGGTGTACTCCACTCTCGATGGAACTAAAATGGCCAGAAAGGCAACAGCTTATAAGGGAAATTGATCAAGTCATCAGGCCTAACCGAAATGACTCTGTACAATAACATTAATGATGTTCTGCTGGATAAAAAGAGTGACAGCATATGCCAGAGTATCCTTCAAAAGTGATATGTTTCACATTTACTAATATAGCATTGCAGCCTCAGAGCAGGGAAGGATAACCAAGTTGTTTTAACAAGCCAAACTATTATTTCAATACATGCTTAGAAAACAACTGTTTTAAAATACCTGAGTCATACGTCTCCAAACATCCATGGAGGGCTGAAGAGGTGTAGGCAACAGAGGTTGCAGAGACCAAGCTGTTGCTGCTGAGATCCATCTCCGTTTTTCCCCCTTCACTGTCTGGAGAGCTACCAGTGCTGGTAGCAGGCTGACTTTGGCTCCTAACACCGGGCAGCAACAATGCATTGAACCTGGGATCCAAAGCCGGGCTGCGAGGTGGGTATGGATGAAGCATGGAGTGATGGTGCCTTGTGTGAAAGTGGGGGTGGGACCGTGGGTGTGAGTGGTAGACATCATGAACATTAGGGTAACCACTTGTGCTCTGGGGGCTCAGACTGTAGGTCCAGCTGTCAGGAAGGGAAGCTGGAGATGGAATGCTGGCTTGGGAAAGCACATGGCTTGCCCACAGTGCTCCATCTGGATGGCTGAAGGAAACAGGGCTGGAGGAGAATTCTGGGTGGACTGAGACAGAAACCGATGGGAGACAGGAGTTGGCTTGAGGTGGGAAAGGGCTGCTCCAAGATGAATTGCCCTGTCTATCAGAATGGGAACCGCCATCTGAAACAGTCAAAAAGTTTCAACACAAAGCCATGTAGAGAATTTCATTTAATCTGCTTTCGTGATGAGTGAAAAACGTTATATTCTTACCTTTCCATAAGTTATTATTGGCTGTGGCGGTTGGTTGAGTCACCCTAATGGGCTCACTCTCAATGATAAAGGAGCTGGGCTGACTGAGAGCACGGGAGAAATGCTCATCCACAACGTCCCCAATGTCCCCTTGAAAGTATGTGAACAGTACACACCGAGAGCTCAAGTACTCTGCCTCAGCTGGTTCAGTACTGTCCTTTAAGTCCGATTCAGTGGGAGAATCTCGACCTGATTCGGCAGTTGTTGCTACAGGACCCTGCTGAAAACCCTGATTTATCTGCAACATCCTTCTTCCTCCTCCATTCTGTGGCTGCTGCTCAATACACTCTTGCATCTTGTTGTAAGCACTTAGTTTCCTCTGAGGAGAGAACAAAAAAATAGATAAGTGAGAATAAACAAATTAGTTCATGACCTTTATTTTTACTTGAAACATGTAGACAGGATAGATTTTGAATGTTCTGCATACAGACCTTTTGAGAGAAAAGTAACAAAATCAGTAACACCAGGGAACAGATGAGAAAAGTCCACTAGGAATTAATTATATTAGAAATTCACGTGATGGAGAGAATTTCCACATTACAACACTAGGGCTGCATCGTTTTTTTTTAATTGGAAAGACATTTACACACTAATGTGATGACATTATATTCACAATATGCTGTGCAGAACTTTTATTTCGCTTCTTTCTCCAAGCTACGAAGTAATTTACCTTTTGATTTATTCTGCATTAATTAAATAAAGAAAAGGATTCACTTTGGTGAGTGGTAACATTTAAATGTTTATGTTAATATAAACCTTGTTCGTCCTTCATTGGCCCCCACTTTCCTAAAAGATCACAGATCTCAATTATTTATTACATAAAATTAGGAGAGTTGAAGTATTGTAAACTTGTGGACAAAAATTTGCAGGCATCAGAAAAGTATGTTCTTTTAGACATTCACTTGAAAACATGAAAAAATGGAAAATAAAAACTCCTGAAGATGATAAAGTTGTTTTATAATTTCATAAAATTATGAAATTCTGTTGTGGGTTTTGGTGTCCCACCCCAAGAATATCAGCGCTCCCCTTTTAACCACTCCCTAACAATTTTTTTTTTAGAAAAGGCCATGTCAGTAATAAATCGTTTAAATAAAGCAATCTAGGAAGCGTGTGAAAATAACTTTTTTATTCACAAACTACATCCCAGCTATTTTTCATGCTGTGAACCACATTCCTGTGTGAGTGACTGCCTGTCATTACATCACCAGGATTAATCGCTCTGTGTCTTTACGCCTGACCTGAGGTGAATACTGAACCCTAGTTTGGAATGTAATCATTGAAAAGTCAAATCAAAGGCGATTGACATGGAGTTGTTGCCTGCATTACTCTTAGATTTGCTTTTCAAAACTTACTTGTCACGATTAAGAGCGTACATCCCTGTTTTTATAGCACTTTTGGGATTAATAATTTTCTTTAACACTAAAACTCCGAACAGATAGATAAATAAAACTCACTGTCTATTGACAAAAAAGTTATAATGTTAGTGCCTCACCTGTTGTTGCTGCTGGTGGTGGTTATAGTATGTCGCCTTGTACGCAGCTGCAGGGAGATAGTGCGCTCCATAGCTTTGGTGGTACATCACATCCAGGCAACTCATAGCGAGGAAGCCAATCACTTTCGAAAGATAGAGAAAGTCACATGAAAGCAATAAAAGAGCCGTGGGCAACTCTCCTTGAGACTTTAGACAGGCTGTGTCCTCCGAGCCAGCAGCGGCTCCATATATGCCCAATCGCATACAATGGCCATGCCGTCCAGTTTGCATGCAAACAATGCGCCTCCCTGCTGTGCGCTCCACCAGTACCACCCGGGGCAACGAAATGAAAACCGTATAACACTCACAATATACCCGGGAAAATTCTTTCCGAACAACTTCCCAGATTGCTTTTGATCGAGTAAGAATTCCGTTCTGCCTTTTTCTCTCCTTCTGTTTTGAAGGGGAGTTATATTTAGATAGGGCTGTGGCCATTACGCACGCCCACCGGGGTAGGGCCTGCGGGAGAGAATCTCTGTCTGAGCCTGTGGGTTTCCATTCTGCAAAGTTTACAGGTGCATCTCAACAAACTATATTTGATATTGTCAAAACATCATTTCAGTTATTGTATTTCAAATCAAAAAGTGCAACTTATATACATATATATTATATTCATTACAATGTGTTGATATTAGTGTTGATGATTATTGTATAATGGAAACTCAAAATTTATTCTCAGGAAATTACATTAACACGTTTGTTTCTGCTATTAAAATGTAGACAATTGTAATGAGTAGATTGCAAAGTAAATAGGAACGATATACAGCTAATAAACATCAACAGCGAAAAGATCACCTGTTTAAGCGTGTTCAACCTTGTTTCCTTAGAAATTTCTTTAAACATTTGCAGTGGGAAACATGTTTATAAGTCCTAATATGAACTAAGGTTGACAAACATAAACAAGAAATCACTGAAGGTGGTGAGTTATTTATGCTCTGCTTTATATAGCACAGACAGACTTGGCAATGGCCTGAAGCCCAACTCAACTGTGTTCCAGTTCCAACTAAAAACAATATAATGTAGGTCTCACTATAGATTATAGATTTTAATTTTGAATATTGCAAGAAACCCTCAAATTTCTAAATTGAACGTTTTAGGGTAAAAATTAAATATATTATGCAACTGCCTTTATCAACCAGTCATGAAGTTCCAGTGGATAAGGTTGGTTTTTTTGTGTTTCTTGTTTGACATACTACAACAAAATATAAGTTTAAGCTCTTAACTCCCATTGGAAAATGTATTTCAGTATAGTGTTAATTGGGAAAAATAGTGCTTACACAGGTGGTATGATATTTATGTTTTTTTTAAGCAATGGCCTATAAATTCAAGACTCCAACTTTCTGTAGTTTTCCAAAAGTCACTGAATGTTTTCACCAGTAGGGCAGTCAACCTACTCAGTCAACATATTTGAACTTTTGGTCTCTGGCCCATTGACTAAAAGCTCATTGCTAAAGAAAACTGATTTTCGCATATTGTTTTATCAAATCTTTTAAAAGTTAAGAATTTCAAGAGAAGATCCACAAGGTCTGGACGTCGGGTGCACTCAGTGTTTCAAAACTCATAATAAAGACCCAGATATCCAGGACATGGACTAGAACTGCAGTATTTTTCTGTGTACAGCCGTTCTTCAACCAGAGGAAATGTCAGAAGCATCTTTCATTCAGTCTTATAAAATACCACATCCACATTTTGATCTGCACATTTTATTTGAAGACTGTCTAATCAGTGATGCCTAAATTAACAATTAAAAAATAATGAATTCAATTAATTAAATAATAAAAAAAAGAAATCAAATAAAACACCTATGGTTTCCTTAGGGACATCAGAGTGTTAAATCCATTTTTTCTCATATCTATCTATCTATCTATCTATCTATCTATCTATCTATCTATCTATCTATCTATCTATCTATCTATCTATCTATCTATCTATCTATCTATCTATCTATCTATCTATCTATCTATCTATCTATCTATCTATCTATTTTTTGTTTGTTTGGCAAAATAACAATGCCACAAATGTTAGTGCAAAAGTAAAGCAAACGAGTTTTCAATAACTGAAAATGTATTTACTTGCAAAAGATGTCTGCAAACATCACCTTTCTTACACTCTTAAAACAAATTTGTCAAAAACAACACATGATGTGTTAGATTTTAACAGATGTACCCGATCAGCTCAGGGACCACACATGTCATTTAAGACACTGTGTTATACTTTTGTTGCAATTTTAACACATTGTGTGTTAAAATGTTATATATTGTGTGTTAACATTAACACAGAATACGCTATTTTTTTTTAAAGTTATTTTTTTAACCCATCTTTTCTGAGCATTTAACCAAAAAGTTCAGCAAGACTTGTGCTTTAGAATTGACATTTTTATTTATTTATTATTATTAGGGTAAAAGTTTTCAAAAATCCAGCTGGAAATGCTACAAATATAAATAAGTTGATAACAATCAAAGTAAACATAAAAAAGATCTATAAAGTGTGTGTGGTGCTAATGGTATTTCCTCCTTAACAGTTAGACTCATTAATTTGAGTTGTGCTATTTGCTGCCACCTATTGACGATGCATAACATTTCATCAGTTTGACTTCTGTGTTCTCTAAAGAAATTCTTCACTTTATGAAGAATTCTATGTGAATTTGCAATGAAGATAAATGTATTTAAATGAATATAAAATAAGCAATTTAATTGTATAATAAACAAAACACAAAAAACAAAATATATTCCTGGGACAAGCAGCATAATCTCTATCAGATACATACACAGTATGTGATACTTTAAATTGGCAAACATTGATGTAGAATGCACAGTTACAACATTTGTTTTATTTTCTAAGTCATGGTGTGATTGATGACTGCTGAAGAACATAAATCATAATCACTTGGGTTGTCATCTCAAGAAGATTTAAACATAGAAACCTGATGGCTATAATAATAGATGGCTGTCTAAAGGGTGAAACAGAAACGTCAGTTTAGGGTCAGCTTAAGAAGAAATCATTCACATGTGCCCAATTAAACATTCAGTTCTGTTCTGTTTATTTTTAAGAGGACAGTTTATGACAAATGTCATTTAAAGGAATTTCCCAAGACAAATACACCAATAATAATACAAATTCTATAGAATTATTTAGTTACAGTGGGGCACAAAAGTATTTATTCAGCCACCAATTGTCACATTCTCCCACTTAAAAGATGAGAGGGGAACATAATTTTCCTCACAGGTATGCCCAAACTATGAGAGAAAAACATTTGAAAAACAAACCCAGAAAATCACATGATCTGATTTTTAAAGAATTGCTTTGCAAATTATGGTGGGAAATAAGTATTTGGTCAAAAACAAAAGTTCATCTCAATACTATGTAATTTACCCTTTGTTGGCAATGACAGAGATCAAAAGATTTCTGTAAGTCTTCTCAAGGCCTATTTTGGCCCATTCATGTTTTGGGGCTATCACTGGACAGCACAGACATTCAACTCCCTCCAACATTTTCAATGGAGTTTGGGTTATGGAGACTGGCTAGGTCACTCCATCATCTTGAAATAGTCAGTGTGTTTGGGAAAATTGTCATGCTGAAAGACCCAGCCACGTTTCATCCTCAGTGCCCTTGCTCATCGAAGAAGTTTTTCACTCAAAAAGATCAGTCGTTCTGGTCCTTTTGCGGAAAAACAGCCCGAGAGCATGTTTCCACCCCCATGCTTCAAAGTAGGTATGGGGTTCTTTGGATGCAACACAGCATTCTTTCTCCTCAAAACATGGCAAGTAGAGTTTTTACAAAAAAAAATTATTTTGGTTTCATCTGACCATATCACATTCTCCCAATCCTGTTCTGGATCATCCAAATGCTCACCAGCAAACCTCAGACAGGCCTCGACATGTACTTGCCTAAGCAGGGGGACACGTCTAGCACTGCAGGATTTGAATCCCTGGTGGCGTAGTTTGTTTCTGATGGTTGCTTATGTTACTTTGATCTCAGTTCTATGAAAGTCATTCACTAGGTGCCCCCGTTTGGTTTTGGAATATTTGTTTACAGTTCTTGTGATTGTTTTGTCCACACAGGGTGAGATCTTGCATGGAGCACCAGATCAAGGAAGATATCAGTGGTCTTGTATGTCTTCCATTTTCTAATAAGTGTTCCCAAAGTGGATTTCTTCACACCAAGCTGCTTACATATTGCATATTCAGGCCACGTCCACACTAAGCCGGATAATGCCTTAAACGTATAATTATTTAGTCTACACCCCCCTATCGTCCACACTAACCCGGCGTCGTTTAAGGTCTGTGGCCGGATAACTATTAGCCGGGTAAGAGAGCCGTGTAAATTTTAATTCAACGGCTAAACGACCTAGTGTGGACAGCTTCCCCGGATAATGAAAGGAAGTGGCGTCAATGAATGCTGCGTCAATAACAATACGACACTACACACAAAGACAACAGCGAAGAGTAATAAATCGATCTCGTCGTCTATCCACACCAAAAACTCTCTCTTCTTCTGAGCAGCTATTGCTCTCTTCGGTTAACGGGACAAGCAGATATGTATTGTGCTGTAGAGCTTCTTGTATATATTATGTAGGCACTGGCGTCACGTAGATTATACGCGTCTTTTCGCGCATGGCCAGTATTTGCACAGGTCGGTATGGGATTGCGCAATCATGGGAACTTAAACGGAACTTAAACGGGGCGTAAATGCTTGTGTTGAGTGGATAACATTAGGCGTCTAACTCCCCGTATAACCTTATCCGGCTTAGTGTGGACGTAGCCTCAGTCTTCCCAGCCTAGTGCATATCTACAATTTTGTTTCTGGCATCATTTGACAGCTCTTTGGTCTTGGCCATAGTGGAGTTTGGAGTGTGACTATTTGGGACGGGTGTATTTTATTCTAATAACGTTCATGATAATAAAGTTCAAAAAGGTGCAATTAATACAGGTAACAAGTGGAGGACAGAGGAGCCTCTTACATAATAAGTTGCAAGTCAGTTAGAGCCAGAGATCCTCTTTGTTTGTAGGTGACCAAACACTTCTTTTCGACCATAATTTGCAAATAAACTTTTTAAAAATCAGACCATGTGATTTTCTGGATTTTTTTTTCTCATTTCGTCTCTGATAATTGAAGTATATCTATGATAAAATTTACAGGCCTCCCTCATCTTTTTAAGGGAGAGATATTGCACAATTGGTCGCTGACTAAATACTTTTGTTCCCCACTGTTAATCTATGGAACTTTTACCAAATACAGCACAATTCTATTGGAAAGATGAATCTTATAATTCAGTAATGATTATAAAAGATACAGAACAGAGCCTCCAGTGGAACCAGAATTATAGTCCAAGTGCCATGACCAACTAGAAACTGAAAGAAAAACAATTAATCATTCAAACAAACATTATTTATAAAGCGCTTTTCACACAAATATTGCAACTCAGTGTTTTACAGATTACAAATTAACCCACATAAAACATATTCCAATCCCTCCTCCTAAAAAGTGCATCCATTGGTTGTGTGTCATCAGTAGGTACGGAAATGTAAAGCTGTGTATCATCAGCGTAACTATGAAAATTAACTTTATGTCCTTGATGATAACGAGGCTGCATATAGAGGTTAAAAAGCGTTGGGCCTAACATTGAACCCTGGGGCACAAAATGAAGATGATAGGAAGAAAACACATCAAATCACTGATCCAGGAATTATTTTATTGGAAAAGAAAACCAAAGTACCCAGAGTTAAGGCAGAAGTAATGGGTTCCATCTTTGCACCATTCTTTATTTTAACCCCAACAAATCTTACAAAGAGGAAGAGCACAAAAAATTACAATCAATCAACATATTTCACAAATACATATCTGTTTGCTTGTCAACCCTCTCCATATGTAACCATTGAATCTATAAACATTTGGATGAGGGATTGCCTTACTGGGAACATCCTGTGCAATAAAGTTGGGGCAAAATAGCTCTAACACAAAACATGTACATCACTGAGGATTTGAAGGTTTTTGCCTGTTTTGTCTAATTTCTAAATTACCTCAATCGTTACCTAAGAATTCCTCTTTCAGTGTTTCAGAAAACATTAACATGCTAAAACTAAAATTGACATAAGCAGAAACATTCTAATTAAGCGTAAAAAGGATACACACTTTTCACTACAATAATAAATGTGACTCAAATTTCCATCAATATTCAAATAAGTTGCTGTTGTCTGAATCACAGAAATTAATTGTCTGTTGCTAGCCACATTCGTCTACATTTTATCAGAGATTTGTATGATCTGAGGAAAGATTAATATTTAAGGAACACAAAGGGAAGATTTATTATGCATTTGTAGCCCATGCTCTGCAATGCATGCTGACACTTTTGTTAGCAGATGTGAAGACACTTCTGGGACCTGAACAGTAACAATCTCATCAATTTCACTGATGATTCATTCACTTTGATGACACAAAGGAACCCTGAATTATTCAAGCCACATGCTGAAAGTGAGTGGTATCACAGTGGGAGCAAAATGCTTGTAAAAAGGGACAGAAATATGTGTGAAGAAACATGATTTGAATAATATTTAAACAGAAGAAGAAAAGGCTGTGAAAGAATGCCTGTGTTGCTTGTTATTCACTTATAATAATTTGAGTTTGAGTTTTTTATATTTGTTAGGGACAGATACCAACATAGACAAACTGTACAACAGTTGTCCCATGCCTGGATCATAATGCTTGTAGCAATAGCTAAGTTTCAGCATTTTTCCCTAGATGGGCTTTTTGCACACAAAAAAATAAAATGGCTACAATAAAATTAGAATTAATAAAATAGTCTTAAAATGTAAAATGTTTTAAATTTAACCTTAAATCATACATATACATAATGAAAACCAACACTAACTGAATAAAAACACAAGAATATAACCAATTAGACATGTGTGCAATGCTGCTGTTGGCCCAGCATTGATATAGTTCATTTTTTAGGTACCAAAATTAGTGACCTTTTTTTATTAATCAGCATTGAAATCCAAAGCTCAGTACCTTTGACACACAATATAAAATATTGGCACCTTGCAGTTGCCACTAGAGGATGCTGTGGTGGATCTACTGCAGGTCTGCTGTTTAATCAAACGGTCACTCAAGGGTTTGGGTGCATAATTGTTTATACATTTGAAAATCCTCTTTAAAAAGCTAAAATTAATCAAGTTAGCAAATGTTAAAAAACTAGATATGACATTGCAATGATGACTGATGTCTGATACATCTTCAAAATTATTTTTGCAAATGTATTCATATCCTTTAAACCTCCTTTAAACCTTCGCTTTCATTTTGTTACTTTGTAGCCACAAAGTTCTATATAGTTTATTTGGGATAGTATACAATATGAACTGTACAGTGAAGTTGTTAGTAGCACTGCAGACTTGAAGTAAGAAGGTGGAAAGTTGAATCCTAGCTTGGGGTTTTTCTCCATGTTCTCCCTGTGCATGTGTCAGTTGTATGCTAACAATCCAAAAATATGACTGTTGTGTAACAGGTCTAGGTTTATTTAAAAGTAAAATTTATACTTGTTAAATTTGTTCAGCAAAATTGAAAATGTTAAAAGTGAGACTTGCATTTATGTTCAGCCACTGTTTTTTTGTTGTTGTTTTTTTTTAGAACATCTCTACCAGCTTTACCTATCTAGGGACTTCGATTTTTGTCCGTTTTTTTTCCAAAATAGGACATGTAAAGACAATGTTTAAGTCTTCACACATATTCTCATTTGGGTTTACATCTAAAACTTACTCTCGCCCAACTTGGCTGATGCTCTTTTTAGCATCCTGTTAGTTTACGTGGACAACTGTGTCTTGGTGAGTTTGGTTTTGTACCAGACCTATCAAACGTCCTCCTTGCAATTTTGGATGATGGATTGAACAGTTCTGGGTGAGATATTATTTTGGTTGCTTTGAAACTATTTGGTTGCACTTGATTTTATTTAGGGGTTTCAGAGTAAAGGTGGGTGAATTGATATGCACATCACACTTTTCATAATTTATTTGTTTTATTTTATTAAAGAATGCATTTCCCTTACTGTTCACAAGTAAGACCTTACTTGTGAACATTTATGAGAAAAAAATCACAAAACAATGACAAACTATTAACATAATTTTTGATACTTTTTAGAATGTGCAAATGAAAAACAAATCTTTTTTTGAATGAATATGACCAAATACTCAAGTTAATTGGATTAAAAGTATGACAAAAAGGAACTTAAAAGAAAAAAAATACTAACATGTTTTGATATAACATATTGCTGTGATTGAGTTTTTTCTATTAGTAGGATGGTAGAACAGTACAAGAAATGTCAAACCTCTGCAAAGTTCACAGAACACATTACAACAGACAAATATGCACAAACTGTCTGAGACAACCCCCTTGGACCTTAGGGGGGTTTCCACAAAACATCTGGATCAGCCAGCACCTCCACTCGTCTGCTCCTTAATGAGGCACAGAGAAGATTATTAGTGGATGCTTTAAAGGGAAAAGCAGAAGGAGGAGAAGGGAAAAGGCTGGAATTAAAGAGGGGGACTTGTTTGCTTTCCATCAAAGTGTCAAAGAGACCTCCAGTGCTTTTAGGTCTACAAAAAACATACTGCTCCCATTCATCTTTCACCGACACAGATCACAGAGACATTTGAAGAAAACGGGGATCCGGTTTTGGAGATCCATCAAGGGTTGTGTCTTAGATATAACTCTCAGAGGTAAAAGAGGATCAATCCCCTTTTCAAAATCTTAACAAATTTGACGAAAACATTATTCTTAACAGTAGCACAGCATCGTTTCATACTCCCCCTAAAGTAAAACTGATTTTGATAAGAAAAAATTATATGTCTTAAATTTCATACTTAATGAAGCAGGTGTGAAATAACACTGAGTGCTGTTAATGATTAGAGCTCACATTAGGCAGACTGCAACATCATGTTTTTTTTTTCTGTAGTTGTTGGGTTTTTTTGCCCTGGAGAGCCTATAGATGTGTACACCTGCCTGTGTTTACTCTCAAGATGACAGTATAATGATGGTGATGATGACAGTTATTATGAACATGAGATAAATATGATTAATAATGTTCAGATTTTTGAGCACATGGAAATATTGTGTTGTAACAGACATTTTCTGTCATCAGTAAGGGAAGTTTCTACATTAATATTTTATGCTCAATTTAATACGAAGGAAAAAAAAAACTATAATATAGTAATAAATGGATATATTAGTTTATCATTTATATTTATCAAAAACTAAGAAAGGGGAATACAAATTAAATAAAAAAATGTTTACACAAGCGATGCACCGATCCCGATATCGGGTAACAGGGCCGATACTTAAAATTTGGATACTCTGCAGAATTTTTTTTTCCTTAACATTTTAGTTTTGTGGGGGTTTTTTGTTTTGTTTTTTTATTTAATTCACGATCATTTGTTGTAACAAGCAGAGAAGAAGATAAAATCTGTCTTTCAATTAACTGCATTTTTTTAGAGGTATCAGCATTGGTACTCGGCGAGTTCTCAGAACCAAGTATCGGTATTGCATAGGTTTGGAAAAAATGGTATCGTTGCATCCCTAACAAAAATCTCCTGAAAATTAATGTCACATTACAACCACAAACATGGGTGGGTTTTTTATTTTTTTTTATTTAGGCTTTATGTGATAGATCAGTCCAAAGTAGTGCATGATTGCAAAGGGGAAAGAAAATGATAAAGGATGCATTTTTACAAATCAAATCTATAAGTGTGACATTTTTTCCTGTAATTTCTCTAAATCATACATGCAAACTCTGCGTGGTGGAAATTAAGCAATACATTATATGCACATCACCCTGAGCTAACCGTCTCTAGGTAAAAACAGGTTAGTGGCAGGATGAACTGTGGGGATACTTTTCTTTGATAGGGACAGGGAAGCTGGTAATAGCTGAGGGGAGGATGGGTGGACAGATTCCATCCTGGAAGAATTCACCCCATTACAGGGAGCAGAAGACTTGAGACTCAGGTAGATGTTCTCATTGCACAGTGACTCTTAAATTCCTGTAGTTGCTTCAATTGGTGGAAACACTGATGTGTAAGACTGGCTCAGTCAAATTCCACACCTAAATCCAGTTGTGATTTTGTGGAAAGATATGAAAATTAATTTTCAAAGAGGCTGTCTGGCTGCTCTCCAATCTGATAAAGCTTGAACTATTTTCTAAAGAAGAATTGTGAAAGCTTTTGTTTGTTGAAGGAGAAAGCTGAAAAGGCTCACTGATTTGCCCTCATGTTATTTAGCATGTGTTTCTGATGTGCACGATTTGAATTAATTAAGCCAGATGCATTTTCTACTCATGATGGCATTGTGCCTTAAAGAGAGTCATCATACCAAATGATCAATGTTTAAAATGCAAAGAACAAAGGAATATATTTGAGCAAAAAGTTTGCAGATTAATTCTTTATTCTCTATTTGGTGCGTGTGCAGCTGTGACTTGTAAATCTGAATGCTTAAAGCATTCTTCAAGTTTTCTGGTAATGATACTTTTCGTATAAACATATATTTATGAAACCACATGACCCATTAAAAAATAAGGACAAAAAGCGTTAGGTGGCTAGTCCCTTAAACATCTCCTATAAAGAAGGCAGCTCCAAAAACCATGATACAATAACAACACTCCCAATCCACTTTATTGGTAACACCTGTTAAATTTCTTGCTAACATAACAGTACATCAGCCATTTCTATGGAATCAAGTTTAGTCAACTAGATGTTGGGAAGACAACTTCCTAAATTTCAAATTACTTTAAAAGGAAAGGGGTTTTTATCCTGACAGATACAGTGGGGCAAAAAACTGTTTGGCAACCCCTGATTTGTGTAATTTGTCCCACTTAACAAGATTAGAGAGGTCTGTAATTTTCATTATAGGTAACCTACATCTTAATTGTGGGAGATGGAATGTAAAAAAAATCTAGTAAAATAACATTGTATGATTTTGAAAGAATTTAAATGGGTTTTTTTCCGAGTAAATCATTTTCTACCAATAATTCAAGTCAATTCACTTTTATTTATATAGCGCCAATTCAATAGGCTATCATTACATATAATACACGATTTTCATATGCAAAATTAAAAAAATAACTTGATGATTTCATTGTTTCTGTACCCTCTATTCAGAGGAACTGTCTTCTTGGAGGAGAGGGGTCTAACCATTAATGTATTCCCCAGCACAAAAAATATGCAATTAACAGATTTCATACATCATCAATAAAATTTTAACAAAAATATTCATCATAAGGAATGAAAAAAAAGAGTATCAACTTAAGATGAGTCTTATTGTATAATTGAGTTTGAGGAAGACATAAAACAACTTGGTGGAATCATTTGCACTCTAATGAAGAAAAGAGTCATTTGTAAGTTAATGGAAACAAAATTTAAATGTCAAGCCCAGGATAAAAAAGAAAGCACTAAATTACATTCATTAACTCACTGATTAGGTTTTATTTTTTCTTACTAGTTTTGCACATTTTCTTCACCTAAATGAGATTTGTAATTGTGTTCAGTGGAAAAAGAAAAGTACGTCCTCTTCTCTGTGTGTGCTCATGTGTTTGCAACAAGGAAGTCTGGCCGGTCTAGAGCATCCACTAAACGTGACGTTCAGTGTCAGCATGCTGACCTTTTTTAAAAACCATATAATTACAGTCCATCCTCCAGCTTTAGTTCCCACTCTGCGTGGATAAAGATAATGCGAGCTACTCAGGCTGCTAGCCAAAAGTTAATGAAATGATGGAGACTCAAAGGCAGGGTCATAGAAAAGGAGAAGAACTCAATACACTGATATTGGTCCTTTTCAGAGGGTCACTTCATAGAAAAAGTTTCCTCTTACAAAAAATGACCATGGATTTGGAAATTAAATAAGACAGTTCACAGAAAATGTTAAGTAATAATGCAACATTGTTACACAAGGCATTTGAATTTATACTCCTGATATGTGTGAAATTAAATAGATATGAGCAAGTCTATGTTTTAAATTTTAATGGGTTTTTCTAATTTAAATAACAAATACACTACTTGTTGATACATTGTGTGACTTTTTTACAATGCTTTCCAGCACAAGGTCTAAGTAAAAAAAAAAACAGGACTGAAGTATGTAGGAAACATTTTAGTATTTTGCTGCTAATATGAGTGTGTCAGAAAAATAGGGCTCTTTGTCTACTTTGTGCTTCAGCCACACATATGTAGAGCTTTACCCCAAATCTTTATTTAGATTTTTTTTTTTGTTGTAATTGAGTCTAATGATACTGCTGAGAGTTTCAGTCTGGGACAGTACTGAGACAGCTGTATATATTTTTTTTAATAGTTCTTTTTAACTGTTGATTATGCCGCCCTTCTGCTGTTGGAACGGATGGTTGCTTTTGACACAGTCAATTACAATATTATTTTATCCCAGTTGGAGTTTGGTGTTGGGCTGAAATGGTTTCGATCTTTCCTGCTTGACAGGTCGTTCTAAGTGACTCTTGGTCCATTTGATTCAGAAAGTTCCCCACTCAAATGTGGCGTGCCCCAGGGTTCCATGTTAGGTCCCGTTTTGTTGGCGCTATACTTATCCCTTGGGTCTATCTTTTGTAAGTATAACATTTTGTTTCCCTGTTTTGCGGACGACCCTCAGATCTAACTTACCTTCAAAGGCAGCGGTAGATTTGATCTAATCTTTATTACAATGTCTTGAGGATATTAAACCCTGGATGGCTCTAAATTTTCTCAAATCCAATGAAGATAAAACAGATTTTGTCCTTTCTGGGAATTCCACATCTAATGCTATTCCCATCTTCCTTCTAGGCACATTGTTTGACTTCAATAAAACTATTGCAAAAAGTCTAAGGGTTTATATTGATCGCTCTTTAAAGCTATCCAGGCAGGCTACTGCTGTTGTACATTCATCTTTCTATAATCTAAGGGGTTTTGCAAAGGTGAAACCACACCTTCCAGCTGGTACTTTTGAACATGTCATCCATCTGTTCATTACTTATAGGTTAGACTATTGCAACTCTCTGTACATAAGACTAGTATAATCTGTGTTGGGTCACCTTCAGCTGGTCCTGGCCGCAGCTGCTCATCTGTTGACAGACACTAAACGAGCTGAATATATCACCCCGCCTCCTTAAAGATTCATTTTAAAGTCCTGTTGTTTGCCTTTGAATGTCTTAATGGTTATGTCCCCTCTTATCTGTAGGAGGTTCTTTTATCCATATACTAGCCAAAGTCCTGACGTCCAATAAGTATTCTCATTTATAGTTACGTTTGTAGATATCATTTGACATAGTGTAAAAGAAATATAAAAACCTTTTCAAGGGTATGAATATTTTGTGAGGCACAGCATAGTCTTATGTCTTGGTGAAAGTCTGAAGATCTTTCAGTGATTTTTCGATTCAGAATAGGGAATGTGTCTAATTCTTGAATATCTACATTTTCTAAAATTGCACAGTATAAGCACCTATTTTCATAATAAATCCACTTAACCTGTCTGTCACCTCCCTCATCCAACTTTGTCAACCTCATCCCTGTTCTCCAGTCTGAAGGACTCGTCCTCTATTGCCCTTCCAGGCTTAATGACTCTAATTCCCTCATGCTAATGGTTCGTCTGATTCTCGGCCCCTGCTGGGACCACAAGCCCACTTCTTATGGCCGCAGCCTGGCTCCAGGGCAAGAAGGACCATGGACCAGAAAGACGGAAGAGAGGTTAAAAAAAAAGAGTTCTGGTTTGACACGTATAGGGCATACCCTAAAACAGATTGCCATCCTCTGGCAAATAAGAACATGTAGAAAAAAAGTGTCACTGAATGGCATAAGTGAGTGGGTATCCCACTGAGTGTGAAATCCAAAAGCAAAGGTGCCAGCAGCAGATTTTAAACAATAACATCTGGCTTTTTGACCTTACTCACCAACCCAGCAAGCCTTCAGGATGTGACAGTAAGTGTGTGTGCATGTTTCTGGCTCATCTCTGTTCATTTGTATGTAACTCAACAACTGCATCCAAGCGCTAGACTGTCTATCCTCTCTGTGGTAATATGTGTATGTGGGTGTGTGTCCTGGGAGGCTGGGAAAGCTGGGAGTGGCAGTGATGATGGGCAAACACTACAGGGTGAAATAATCTCTCATTACCCGCTATTCCCTGATGCTGCGCTGCGTCGGTGAGCGCAGCTACATTTGTCCCACGGGCAAAAAAGAGTGGAGTCACTCACTCGATTTATTAGGCCATCCCAAATTCCCCTGCCCTGCGCCTTCCCTGCTGCTACTGCCCCGTTTCCCTGCTTCCAATCCTCCCTCCATCTCCTCCCGCTCTCTCAGACACCTGCTGTCATCCATATGTCCTGTATTTTCTTCATCACTTTGTTTATAATTGTATAAACATGTTTCACATTTTACTTTTATTTGAAGTCTTACATTGATCATGTTTTAAAACACAATTATTCAATTTCTCCAAACACGTGGCCTGTGAAACGCAGTGGTGGGAGTAACACATTACAAAAGTAATGAGTTACAGGTAAATATAGCTTTTTTCAGTAGTAATGGCGTAATGTAATGCATTACTTATAAAATATACGGCAACATATTACTAGTCACAATTTTAGTAACTGAAGTTACAAGCACATTTAAAATGGTTTTCACACCCAAGTAATGCAGTGGACTGAATCAAGTTAGATACTGTGAAAAATCCATGTGCGTCAGGTAATCAGGATGTTTGAGGAAAATGTACATTTACACAGTAGCATTATTCACTCTTTCCCTTACGCCCTGACCTCATGAATCTATCTCATAGATCTAATCCTTTTCAACCATCTTTTTGATGAGTGCTTTCAGCTCCTTCTTTTGATGTGATTTAGCAAACGTTACCATCAGATTTTAAGGATGGAAAGGCACATACGACTTGAAGTTTACTAAAACAGTGTTAAAAATACATTACTTGTGGTGTCACACTTCTGTAAAATGTAAATTGATAAGTTACAAAAGTTACAATATTTAAAAAGTCGCATTACATATTTAATATATTTTGCCAGACGTTTCTTAAAACAGTGTAACTCAGTTACGTTTTTGAGACAGTAATATGCAATGCACACTCATTTCTTTTTAGAAGCTTTATCTAGTAATATCAAATATATTACAATTGTTTTGTAACTTGTCCAAGACTGGTTAAATGTAATACAAGTACTGCCTAAGTCAAAATAAAAAGGTTATACAACATGTGAACAGCAGTGATACCAACAACTGTTGTATGAATAAAATTCCCACCAAACAGGAATGTCTTATGAGGGTCATTATATTTCCCAAGAGGGTGAAGTTGGTGAAAAATGCTTTGTCTGTATTTGTGTTACAACGAAGAGAAGACAGTGCATATGTCACACATACTGCATAACCTTAAGTTCAAAAACACTAAAGTTCTTCTGCTCCAGCTTTATTGTGTCTAACACCATCATCTTTTTCTTTGTTTTTTTGGGGACAGTCTCTCTGTTGGTGCATTAGTGATGCAGTCATCATGCATCCATCAGAGTGAATAGGGGCTTCTAAAATCCCAAATCTCCCACTGCAGGCTCTGCGTCTCCCTGTTCACGCAGACAAGTGTATTTCAGCCTACAGTTACTTGTGAGGTATGAGGGAGATAATAATACATATATTCACATGCTTTGCCATGTTATCACTCATAATTTATAGTATGTTTGTGAAAGAAGAAAATGAGAGGCACACTGAAGAGAGCATCAGGGATTTATGAAATTCCAATGCAAATGATAAATCATGACTTATGATGGAATCCTTAGTGGTATGAAATATAACACCAAGCTCTGCTGCGATAAAAAAGGAAGCATTTCAGGAACAGGATTGCCTGATGTCTTGTTACTATTTATTTTTAATTAAATCATTGTGCAAAATTAAGTGCATTGCAAAATTATTAATATACATTGACCTTTTCAGGATTTTGTCACAATAGAAACAAAAACGTATATTGAAATAGGATTTCTACAGATAACCAACACAAAATAGCATACATTCATGAAAAGGAAAGAGATGCATGGTTTCCAAATATGTTTCCAAATAAAAATCTTTAAAGTGGGATGTGTATATTTTTTTACCCCACCTGACTCAATGATTTGAAGAAACAACGTTCAGTGCAATACACATTTGACTCAGCCAGATTCCATGTTGAGCATTTAATAACATCCATTTTCAAGTCATCTGAGTCCATGCTTTGGCTGGGCCATTACAACACATTAACATACTTTAATCTTAACAAACAATTACATTGTAGATCTAACTTTATGTTTAGGATCATAAAGGTGAATATCCACCCCAGTCGGAAGTTTTTTTGAGCATCTAACATATGCTTGCCTTTTTCTACGGTCTTCTCTGTAATTAGCTCCATTCTACTTCCCATTAACTCTTACCAGGTTCCCTGTGCCAGCCGAAGAAAAATAAGCTGCCACTACCATGTTGATTCATTCAAGATTCAGATAATTGCAAGTTTTGTGATACACTTACAGTAGTAATTTGCACTTACTCAATTCGATTGTGAGAGTGTAATGGGGGGGTGGGGGGGTATATATGAGTTATTCAATTCAATTTATTTATACACCACCAATTCAAAACAAATATTGCCTGAATGGGTAAAAAAAAGTCATCTATCTTAGGAAACCCCGCCACTGTATGGAGTCAATGACTTCCAGGAATCCCTCGTCCTTGACAAGAGTGTAGTGACAGTGGACGTTTGATCTTTAGATACTAAGTTGAAAACATTCGGAACTCATTCATTGATTTCCTTCCACTTCCCAATTATGGGATAAACTGTGTTATCTATTTAAATAGTAGTTTAGGTTTGTGATATGATACATTGTAAGAAGGTCCAAAAGATATGAATATTAATGCAATGGATTACATACTTGTGCAAAAATTATGTAAAGTATTGTTGTTGTTTGTTAGTGGTGTCAAACAGCTAACTTCCCCAGGTATTTTTGGAAACAATCATGACTAGGAATCTGTAAATGAGTTCAACTGTAGAGAGAAGCAAAATAAATGTCAGAAAAATTGTAAGCAATCATCAAGTGAAAAGATGTTTTCCTATTTCTTTCTTTCTTTTTTTTTTGGATGATCTCTTGAAGCTAAAAAGCTTGGTGTACTTTATGGCTCTGACTCCCCTCTGTTTGGGAAGAAATCTAATTTCACACATGATTGTTTTTTTCTCTCTGCTGGGTCTGTGTGCAGACACACTTTAGTTAGTGCCTTAACATTGCGTTCTAGTTTGCTCGGGGCTAGATCACAGGGTGAAGGAGGAAAATGAGTTGGCTGGAAGAACTAAGTGGAGAAAGTGGGAGACAATTTGATCTATAAAAGCGGTGAACAAAGAAAAAGAGGCAGGTGTTTTCTCACGTTTTATTTTTACTAGTTTGTTACACTGAAAAGTAAGAAGGCTTAGAAGATAATGGGAGCATAAAAGTAGCAATTTAAATGAAAAATCCTCAAAGCTATCAATTTCAATCAGACTAAATCAAGTTGGAAAAATGTGGAGTCCTTCATTGTTTTAATGAAATTGAAATTTGGCTATAAAAGGGGGAAAATGTCCAAATATAATTTACAAGTACAAATTTACATTGCACTGCTTTTGCACACATTCAAAGACAGCCTGGTTAGAGCCAGTCGGCTCTCTCTGTGCTTGGGGATAGATTTATAACCACCAGGGCCCTGTGATGATGAGGCCATTTAGTGGTGGTCCCTTTGGTCCTCCACTGATTAGTGCTAAACATCTTCTCTAATAACCTTAACAAGAAAAATGCCTCAGGACAACATGCCGATGCACTGTGCATTACACATACTCACCTCCTTGGAGATAAGGGAAAAACGCTGAGGGCTACTCATCTTCCACTTTCAAAGTCACCCCCTCCCTTGTGTTTCAACTTGGAACCTCACATCGTTTCTAGATGACTCCCCGAACACTTTTATTATCTTGTCTCCCCTCTCTTTTGCTTTTACCTCAGTTCAGACAAAAAAAAAAAAAAAATTAGGTTGTTACGGTTCAAGAGTCCCATTTGCCCCACACAAAACTTCCTCTGACTGTAAATATGAGATAGGAAAAGGAAAATATATGAATACAAACCAGAGTGGATGGCTTAATTCTCTTCTGGGGATGAAGGCAAGAAATGAAATTTGGAATCTAATATAAATGATACTGTTATACAGGGAATTACATGATATGTCCTCTCCACAAGGGGAAGCTACATCACTGCTCTTTGCTCAAATCTGAAAAAAGTTAATGAACAGAAGCTCGGTGTGAACAATTAGCAAACTATTTTTAGCCATTCTGATGTCATCTGAACTCAGTTATCCAAACTTGCTTAACCTGTTTTTACTCTTGCCAGATCACCTGCAAACATTGCTGACTAGAGCTTGGGACTTAAGTACTGCCTAGTGAATGGGCTTTGTGTGCATGACTGACTGTTTTTTTCTTGATGGGGTTCCTTGCAAAAGTATTCATGCCTCTTGAATGTTATCACATTTTACTATGGTAGAACCAAAAACAATGCATTTTATTTTGATTTTATGTGATAATATGTATAATAGTCCAACACAATATAATAGTTAAAAAAAGAGAATTATAATGACTTTCATTTTACATTTTTTGTTTGTTTGTTTGTTTTTTAACAAATTTTGAACATCTGGGCTGATTGGTGGAGCAGTTTTTAGTTCCGTTATTGTAGGTCCAGGGTTTAAATCCTCACCTGGGGTCTGTCTGGATGGAGTATATTCTCCCTCTGCATTCATGGGTAGTTTGGCTAACTCCTACAGTCACAAAACTGACTGTTAGGTTAATTGGACTCTCTGAATTAGAGAGTAAATTCCCCTTAAGAGTGTGTTATTGTTTTGTGTCTTGTGTCTCAGGGTTGTTTTATAATGGACTAAGAACCTGTCTGGGGTCTGCCTCATATGGGAGTGTTTGTTGAAAGGACAGCTTTTATCTCTGGACTTTACAAACCTGGTCTTTTTGGAGTAGTGTAAAGGAGCAAAGCCCATGTAAAAGTAAACCATCAGAAGTTTTATTCGTAGTTTGTCAAAAAGTAATTGACACAGCAGACACGTTGATATCCGGGGCAAAGGTTCACTTTCTGGGAGAAAAACAAACTCCAAAAAGGCAGACAAAATTATAATGAATTTGTTTAGATCAAAATGTTAGCATGGCCCAGTCAGGTTAAATCTATTCCAATAAGGAATCAAATTGGCAAGAACTGGATATTAGTATTCACAGACAGCCTACTCTCCAAGTAGCCTAGATGGATAGCATCTATTAGTTATTTTGAAAAGAAGGAAGGGCAAACATGTTGTTATCTAACTGTGCAATAATGGTAGAGACTAAAATTGCAGAAAGACATAGTTCCACAAATTATTGACTAAGCAATACCACAAATAAAACTACAACACAGTTTTCAGATGTATTTTTTAAAATAACAAACCCACAAATTATGTTTTTCTGTCTTCAGAGTGACGTGATGTAGTCTGACAATACGCGAAAAAGTTTATTTAAGCAAAATTAATGTTTTTTGCAGATACGTTACGTTTTTATTATGATGACACAATTATTTTTATATTCAAAAAGTCCGAACGCACGGTCAGATTGCAGAGACAAATCAATCTGGCTGGTTTGGTAGGCCTACTAGTCTTCACAATGTTTAAACATTTATCATCACATGACTTCATTTGCTTGCGTAGCCTTTTATGTAGTAAAAAGTTAGCACACTTCTTTTTTTATCATTACCAGATTGCCTTCTCTGTGATGCATTCATGAAATAAATTAACTATGGTTTAAATACAAATCATGAAAAAGACAAAAAAAAAGGAATTGTAAATATTTGAATAATTCTATACCAATCTAAAAAAATAATTGTTCTGTATAAGAACTGATACTGCTCTCATGAGTTGTTATTTTTATTTATTTGCTTTGAAAGCATGGCTGGCATTGATAATAGCGCTTCCAATAGCGTTTGCTGTGTAATTTTTAGTAGGGAAGGTTTTGGTAAGCTCTTAACATACAATAAATGGCTTACTTTGATCTTTACCACCCGAAAGAGCTCCAGTGTATTGTTATTATTATTTAACAGATCATTTTTGGCAGTACTTTCATATCAAATAGATTTTTTCGTAGTACACTTGAAAGCAGCACAAAGGTCCCGCCGTGACGCCAGCTGAGGGAGGAACTCCAACAGGCAACAGCAAAAGTCAACCAGGAAACGAAGGCTGATAGAGCAGACATACCGTCCTGGGCTGACGGTTTCACGACGGTGTTCGAGACAGGAGTTAGTATTGTTTTAAAATACATAACTTGAATTAAATTTTTGTATTCAATTAGATACAGAATAGCAAGATGGCTTCCCTATTCAAGAAGAAGACTGTCGATGGTAAGTTTGTTCTTTGTGGAAAAAAAAAGCTAGCTAACTTGTTTTTAGCTTGCTTGTTATCAGTCTGTTGTGTGTTTCCCGTTCAAATTAGTTGTCCCTCAATAACTCGTTGAACCTGTTCTCGGTCTTGTTGAGTCACCATTCACGTTACTAACCGAGGAGAAAACTTCGGACGCCGCCAAACTGAAACATGATGATTAGGAAGATGATTAAACTACAACAGATTTTAAAATGGTAATGAATTTGTAGGTTTCTTACAAACTAACTGAGGACTAAAATTAAACGCGTAGCTTGACGTTGAGCTGCAGGAAGAGGACGTTTTTTGTTTTATTATTATTATTATTATTATTATTATTATTATTACTCAAACTTAGAAAATGTGATTGGATTTAAATAAATTGAAAAACGAATCAAATGGCTCACATATTTAAAGTATCCGGAACTGTTATGTTTAAACAGTATTGATGAACAAAATCCCGGATCTTTATAAATGGTCTCCAGTCTAATGTCTCAAACTCATATTTTGTGGATACATTTCTGTTTTTCTTTCTGGCATAAATGAAAAACAATTTAGACTGCTTAAACTTAAACCACAGTGGGGAACAAGAGAGCGAAAATTACATTGTAATAAACTTGCGCAATGAATTTGATGGGTTGTTTAACTATGACATCTAGGTATGCTGTCATCCACTAACCTAACAAATTCAAGTTATATGCTTATTTTGGAAAGCCTTACCATATAAATATTTGAATGTTTTCTTCAGGCAAGGAAATCAGCCATTATGAGTTAAAATGGAAAATCTGACACTTTCTTTTTCTTCAGTTTTTTAAAAGGAATCTTATTATTATTATTTTTTTTAAGATAATGATTTCCTGGACTGGATTGCCAGAAATATCTAATATACTTCTCTTCACCCTTAAACACAAAGAAAGTAAGAAAGTAAAAATGTGAATTCGAACCAGGTTCAATAAAGACGGCTAAGCTTGTGTAGGAAAGTCTTTCCATTGCATTGCTTCCTCACTCCTCCCATCCCTGCTATTCCAGCCTCACCCACAGCAACAATCTGCATACTGTACTTACTGTGCTCCCTTACCTTCACTGTATGTTGAGCTGTCATCTGATCTTCAGACGTAGCTTTTTTTCTTTTCTTTTTTTGCCGTTTCCCATCTTTTGTGTTTGTTGAGTCCATTTTCCTCTGCAGACAGAGTTTTGGGATATTTTTATTTATTTATTTTTTGCTCTGGTAGTCGGAGCGTTTTCTGGTCAATTTTTTACTTTACTTGCCGTGGTCGGTGGTGGGGGGGTAGATCGCACATATTTGTAGGATGATATCCCTCCCACTTTGATACGTTGGCGGCACGTCACCTTATACGCACTTATGCATCATCCTTACAAGAGGACCACTGTAGTGATGTGATTTTAACAAAAACATTTTTTTGGCTTACTTTTTTTGAAAGTATAAACTTATTTGGCCATTCATTACTGCCTTGATATGATGTATTAGTCTGTCATCTAGTGATAAAATATAGATTTAATAACTAGTTTAAAGCTGTTAACTTTTTTTTAAACAAAAAATTTTTTTTTTTATCTAAATAACTTGCATTTTTTATACTAATTGATGAGCTAATCACTTCTCCTTTTTAAAGTATATATAATTTTCTAAATATTCAAAAGAAATATGTTTAGCTAAAGATGCCATCAGGATTTGCACTAATAACCTAAAGTAACTTCGTACATTATGAGCGTTTTTATTTTAAATTTTTTCCTGATTGTTTTGCTCTTGGTAGCTGGTAGATTGGTTCAGCCATCATTCAAAACTCCCAGATGATTGTGAGACTTCAGGCTCATGCAATATCTCACATGATGCTATTTTTTGTCGGTGTTTTGTGCTGAGTGACTCAGTATTGGTGTCATCTGCCGGAGCAGTTGCCACAGTTGTCCTTATTTATTCAGTGTGCTGCTGCTGCTGCTGCTGATCATGCTGTGGTTAGAATGGTTTAGATTTCTGCAGAGGTTTGGCTGTATTGTAGATAAGAAGTCTTAGTTTTGTTTGCGGTCTCTGTGTTGTTGTTTTTGTCTTTTGTTTGATTTTTTTGTTTTGTTTGTTATGCAAGAAGTATGGCATAATCCAAACGTTTATTTATGTGTTTTTTGAGGTAGCTTTTATCTACCTTTATACATGGGTATAATTTTTAAGAACTCTTATCTTTGTTTAGAGGATATTTAAAGGTTTGCATTTGTTTATAAAAAAGGCAAATATATCTTAATAGGTGGTGCTAATAATGTGACTTTAGTAATGCTGCCTTGTTTTTATCTACAGCTTTAGAGGCATTTCTGGTATATCAGTTTGTTTTAATAAATAGTCAATTAAATAGGTTTGATTTAAATTTTAATCTTAACTGAATTTAGGTTTAATCACCATTGTTATATTTTAACCTAAAGCATTTTTATTGATAATATGTTGTCTTATGGTTAAATTAGATTTTTTTAAAGAAATAGTTTAATTGTTTTATTATTAATATATGTCTGTGGTTTTAAACGTGTTTAGCTGGGATTGCATTTCCTCATTCTTTTATGATTTTTTTTCTGCTTGACGTTTTAATCTAGTTGTCAAATAAGTAAGCAATTAAAATAGCTGAGAGTTTTGTGTGATTACCTCTTGCATGCTTTTCCCTTTCTGTAAATCGGCTGGTAGTACAGTTGAATATTTGAATAGTGCTTTACCAATAAATCCTGTTTGGTTGATTGATATGAAGTATTAACCACACTGTTTTCCTTGTTTTTCATTTTCTAAAGACGTCATCAAGGAACAGTCAAAGGAGCTCCGAAGCACTCAGAGACAGATCACCAGGGACCGAGCGGCACTGGAGAAACAAGAGAGACAAATGGTTGGAATTCACACACACTAACCATTACAGTTTAAGAAGCAGAAAGTAAGAAATAATGTGTGTGCACAGTATTTTTGTAAGATTTCAGCATATTGCATCAAAGCTTTCAGGACCCCCCAGCATACGATGCACGTAAAAAAAAGAAATCTGTAAATCGTACTTTCACCACCGAGGACTAAGCCCAAGTGGCTAATGGGTCTAAGTGAAAAGATTGGAATGATCCGATGTGGTGGCTTTGCTTCAGGCAAGTGAGACGCACAGGCTCACTCAATGAGGCTATAGCCACAGCCGTGCGTTGCATTTTCCCTTTTTTTGTGTAAGATGAAAGAAGCAGAGGGTGTCTTCCTCATTTAGCTGTATTAAGTAAATATCGGATGGGACATAATTACTTCCCCAGGGAACCCCAGTTTTCTTCTTCATTAATGCTTTCCGCTAATTAGTCTGGTCTTTAAAAGCTTTCTTGCACACACTGAATTAAAAGGATCTTACCTATATCTGCAAGTTAGCACAATCATGAGGGTCCCCCATTGTGCTTCCAATAAGAAAATGTGTCCACTCTCAGATTTATAGGCACCGCCTTTATTAAAAGTGGAACAGGAGCAAAGATTCAAAGTATGCCTCATTATGATGTATATAAAATTTTACACTAGGGAACATAAATGTGTTAAAATGTGTTGAATTTGACTGGCAGGGTGAAAGTCTTTATATGTCAGTATTAATATTTATCGTGGGTTATTTATGCTGAATACTAGCTTTATTCACTTTTTCAATTAGCCATAAAATGAAGGAGAATCAGGTAGCCCTGAATTCTGTTTGAGAGCTGTTCTCCTTGTTTATTTTTGGCTAAATTGTTAATATTTTTTTTTAATTTGTAGCCAAATTTCAGAGCTCACTTTAATTTCTAGCCTATTTTCATTGTCTTTAAGAACTATTATAACAGTGTTCAAAATCTTTATTTCCAGCCTTTTAGCCAAGAGCGCTAATTAAATATTTGGATTAGGAGTACAGGGGTCATTTAGCATGTTTGTCAGAGAATAATGGTGGGATTTTACTCAATTAAAATGAAGGCGAGAGGATTTAAAAAACTTGTTCATCATCTTATATTAGCAAAGAGTATGATGAGTTAAATTAGCATTTTTTAAATTAATCAAACTATAAACATTGGTCTCTGTGTATTACCTAAAACAGGGATGGACAAATAATTTTTCAGCAACTGTGACTGGTCCCATTTTAGACCACTGGCTAAACACAAAATTTCTGAGTATCATTTTGATTATAAACTGTAAATTTATATTTTTTTCTTACAGCAGTAGATATTGCAACAGCAGCAATATAGTTTAACTATTTATATTGATATTTATTTACTTATCTTTTTAAGAAAAGCTGTTGTAAAAAATGTGCAGTGATTGGTATTATATATTATATGGTATTTTTTATATATATATATATATATATATATATATATATATATATACACTACCGTTCAAAAGTTTGGGGTCACATTGAAATGTCCTTATTTTTGAAGGAAAAGCACTGTACTTTTCAATGAAGATAACTTTAAACTAGTCTTAACTTTAAAGAAACACACGCTATACATTGCTAATGTGGTAAATGACTATTCTAGCTGCAAATGTCTGGTTTTTGGTGCAATATCTACATAGGTGTATAGAGGCCCATTTCCAGCAACTATCACTCCAGTGTTCTAATGGTACAATGTGTTTGCTCATTGGCTCAGAAGGCTAATTGATGATTAGAAAACCCTTGTGCAATCATGTTCACACATCTGAAAACAGTTTAGCTCGGTACAGAAGCTACAAAACTGACCTTCCTTTGAGCAGATTGAGTTTCTGGAGCATCACATTTGTGGGGTCAATTAAACGCTCAAAATGGCCAGAAAAAGAGAACTTTCATCTGAAACTCGACAGTCTATTCTTGTTCTTAGAAATGAAGGCTATTCCATGCGAGAAATTGCTAAGAAATTGAAGATTTCCTACAACGGTGTGTACTACTCCCTTCAGAGGACAGCACAAACAGGCTCTAACCAGAGTAGAAAAAGAAGTGGGAGGCCGCGTTGCACAACTGAGCAAGAAGATAAGTACATTAGAGTCTCTAGTTTGAGAAACAGACGCCTCACAGGTCCCCAACTGGCATCTTCATTAAATAGTACCCGCAAAACACCAGTGTCAACATCTACAGTGAAGAGGCGGCTGCGGGATTCTGGGCTTCAGGGCAGAGTGGCAAAGAAAAAGCCATATCTGAGACTGGCCAATAAAAGAAAAAGATTAAGATGGGCAAAAGAACACAGACATTGGACAGAGGAAGACTGGAAAAAAGTGCTGTGGACGGATGAATCCAAGTTTGAGGTGTTTGGATCACAAAGAAGAACGTTTGTGAGACGCAGAACAACTGAAAAGATGCTGGAAGAATGCCTGACGCCATCTGTTAAGCATGGTGGAGGTAATGTGATGGTCTGGGGTTGCTTTGGTGCTGGTAAGGTGGGAGATTTGTACAGGGTAAAAGGGATTCTGAATAAGGAAGGCTATCACTCCATTTTGCAACGCCATGCCATACCCAGTGGACAGCGCTTGATTGGAGCCAATTTCATCCTACAACAGGACAATGACCCAAAACACACCTCGAAATTGTGCAAGAACTATTTAGAGAAGAAGCAGGCAGCTGGTATTCTATCGGTAATGGAGTGGCCAGCGCAGTCACCAGATTTGAACCCCGTTGAGCTGTTGTGGGAGCAGCTTGACCGTATGGTACGCAAGAAGTGCCCATCCAACCAATCCAAATTGTGGGAGCTGCTTCTAGAAGCGTGGGGTGCAATTTCTCCAGATTACCTCAACAAATTAACAGCTAGAATGCCAAAGGTCTGCAATGCTGTAATTGCTGCAAATGGAGGATTCTTTGATGAAAGCAAAGTTTGATGTAAAAACAATCTTATTTCAAATAAAAATCATTATTTCTAACCTTGTCAATGTCTTGACTCTATTTTTTATTCATTTCACAACGTATGGTGGTGAATAAGTGTGACTTTTCATGGAAAACACAAAATTGTTTGGGTGACCCCAAACTTTTGAACGGTAGTGTATATATATATATATATAATTCAAATTTGAATCCCTGAAAACAATTTTTACTCTTGTTTGCCAAAAACTGAGGACACCACTTAATGTTTTTTAAGGTCTTTTTTTAGGCCATAAATTGTGCTTCTGGAAAATTGCACTATAGTGCTTACATACCTATGTAGCAAAAAACTTTGCCTTGTAAAGAAGTCTTATTTTTTTTGATGCCTTTTTTTAAGCTGCCCTTTTAGTTGCAGTTGAACAATATTTAAGGAACCAGTTATACGGGCTGTGAAATGCTCAGATTCCGCCGTAGAGTACATATAGCCTGACTTTAACATGCAAGTTCCCAAAAGACTGCCAATATTTTCAAATCCAGGTTGTTC
Source organism: Apricaphanius iberus (assembly GCA_028564705.1). Classification (NCBI taxonomy): domain Eukaryota; kingdom Metazoa; phylum Chordata; class Actinopteri; order Cyprinodontiformes; family Aphaniidae; genus Apricaphanius; species Apricaphanius iberus. The sequence continues at coordinate 1,170,604 of JAPXFQ010000644.1, read as the reverse complement.
CATGGCAAACAGGTTGAAAGCTATATAAAAAAAAAGAGTTTCCAGATGACTACTAAAATATGTAGTTTGTACAAAATGGCAAAGGACTGAGCTGACCAGCATGTGCCAAATGTTAGCTCTATGTTTCAGGACCCCAACAGCCGACATGGCTATTTAAGAAATATCGCTTCTTGTTAAATCCTTTGGTAGAACTTGTCTACTTCCTTTGACCATATTTTAAAGAGTAACTCACCCCCTACAAGAATCTAACTCTCTCCACATGTTCAGTTTGAAAAATGATTGATATGTAGCCTGCAGCGCTGCTTGCAGTGGCATTCCACTACTAGATTTTGGCAAGAAATTCATATTTGTACAAAAATATACAAAAATACAAAAAATAATGACCAGACCTGTAGACACCACTATTTGGCACTCATTTATACAGTTTATTGGCAAAAAAAGTTTGATTAGGGGGTGAGTTGCACTTCAAAGACCTTACTAATGCTAAAAATAGCTGAGTCTTCTCTCTGTCATACATTACACAACAAAATCGGCTGTTGTCAGACTTGAAAGCACTTAGGTGCGTTGTATTAACTGGCTGGAGAATTATAGGATTTCTTTAGTTAAAACTCAAGGCGGATAAAGCTTAAGATAGGCCAGTTCTGGAAGCTGCCATTTTCTTGGTGCGCCTCTAATTGTAGAGCTATTTCAAAAATGTTCCAAGCAGAAACATGTTTCGTTTATTAAAACAGATTAAAAGCACTTTATTTTGTTTGCTAAAGATATAAAAAAAAAAAATAAAGACTTGTAAAACAAGGGTGCGTTAGTATTGAATAATCCATTTATCACATACTGTAGCTAGGTAAAGCAAAACAGCCTGACTGCTGCATTACACCTTAGCTGAGTGGTGCATTACGTCGTGTCTAGGAGGTGAACATCTATCCATCACAATGCAGCTCTCTTCTTGATGTTTAAAAAGGAAATTATATGTTGAGAGGCTCCAATCAATGGCAGCAACAGATTTTCCCCCTCATGCTCCTTGTTGATACATGGAGACTTTCTGATAACACTGCAGTTTATAATGCAACTATTTTCCTTAAAATGTACAGTGAACCACATATTAACTGATCCTAATGCGTTTAGTAAATGACAATCAGTTGGGTTAAGAGGTAGCAGCAAATAGCTACGAGGGGAAAGACAATTTTTATGCTGTATCAAATATGAATAATTTATTATCAGTTCCTGAAGAGGATGCTTTCAGCATGTAAGAAATTGACAATATATTCTGTTGCTAAGAGGCCTGGCTAGTTTACTGTAACCTGTGGCTTATACCTGTCTCTTGGGATGCTCTCACACATCCATGCCCACAAACATAAGCCCTAAAGGCATTAGCTTACTTTTTCATGTTTACTAAAGCTAAATGCTTGGATTGGCTTGCCATCGAGTTGTAGTTGATCCAAGAATATGTTTATGGTATCTCTTTTTATAAGCATACTGTTACCTCTGAGGGTATGTGAAGATTTATCAATACAAATACTTTTGTTCATATTTGTAATTTGCAGTGCTTGAATACATTTATTATTTATAATTGAATTGTACTGATATCTCTTTTGTTTTTCTTTCCAGGAGTTGGAGATCAAGAAAATGGCAAAAAGCGGCAACAGGGAGGCTTGTAAGATTCTTGCCAAGCAGTTAGTTCAGCTGAGAAAGCAGAAGAATCGGACGTACGCTGTGAGCTCCAAGGTTACCTCCATGTCAACGCAAGCAAAAGTCATGAACTCTCAGATGAAGATGGCTGGTGCCATGTCTACATCAGCCAAGGTAAAATCATGCGCTGTTAGTTGAGGTCAGGTCTACTCATTTTTTTAACTTTTGTAAATTAAACTTAGGAATTACTTCCTCTTGCATACTGTATATAGACATATGACCTTCAGAAATATGACCATACATTTGTTTTTCTGACTTTTTTTAAAAGTGTTCTTTTGATCAAAATGTAAGGATTATATATTGTGGAAAATGCGCTTGTTCTAAGGGAAGTCCCAACATTATTGTTAATGAAGTGTGACAAGCATTTAATGCCCAGGAGCAACGTATCGTACAACCGCACACCGACAGGTTAAATATAATTAGGCTTCAAATTAATGGAGGGTGATCAGGTGTGTGCATGCTTTAAGGAGGATATTAGCAGCTTAATGTCAAATATACATCATATTTATTTAGACATGTGTGTACAGTTCTTTACAAAAGAATTTAGGATGGATGGATGGAAAGAAGAAGGGAATGAATTATGTTCATAACTGTCTTCCTAGCAAAGTCTTATGTTGAAGTAAACTTCTGTTTTTTAGATTTGTTCACACAATTCTCTATGGAAACATGATTCATCATTTTTTTTAACCCAGTCTTTACTTATTCTTTAAAACGATTCATTTGGCCTTGATCAGCAAGGCGAGTATCCTAACAAATCTACCGTGGAAGTAGGTTTCTGCCTCCTTCAGCATTTTTGACAGTCTTTGCTTATCATTCAACAAAGCTGAAAAATATTTTATCCAACCTATTTTTTGTTGTTTAAAGACGATGCAGGCTGTGAATAAGAAAATGGATCCACAGAAGACACTGAAGACCATGCAGGACTTCCAGAAGGAGAACATGAAGATGGGGATGACAGAGGAAATGAGTAAGCACAGATGATTAACACGAAGATGTGGTATTTACAAGCATTTGACAAGAAAACAGATTCTAAGTATTTATAGGGTTGGTATGAGGATTTGTTTGTGTTTATTAGTTGTAGGTATTAGGTTTGTGTTTAGGGAAACAAATAAAACCAAGCTTTGAGAATGTTAAAATACCTTGAATTTCCAGCCAAACCTTAAAACATTGTTTTTGCCGTTTTCTCTCTCTTATCTATATTTTTATCTCTCCAGTCAATGACACTTTAGATGACATTTTTGATGAATCAGGAGATGAAGAAGAATCTGAGGGCATTGTCAACCAGGTCCTGGATGAGATCGGCATTGAGATCACAGGGAAGGTGAGGAAGTGACTCTGATGCAATCAGTTTAGCATTCAGTTGTGTGCAAAGCAATAGCAGTTCACTATGACTAATCAGATCAATCACTGTTTTCGGTAGAAATTACGATATTATATGTCAAATAATTAACTGGTAGGGGTAGTCGAGTCAGGGAAACCAACAGACCCGACAGAAATGATATGCTTGTTCCTTACTCTGTGTAATTGAACAAGTGGTTAAAAGGGGCTTTTGGAGTCCAATCAGAGAGGAAATTCATTATGTGAAGAAACAGGTGTGCTTCAGTTATTCTAGGACAAAGCCAGTACATCTCATACATGCAATTCCCTTTTAAAACCTGTGAACGATGGGTCTCGACCGATTTTGTTAGAAGAACATCATGCTTTGATCAAAACGTCTTTGGAAAGGGAAAACATTTAAAGAAGTACAGAAAATGAAGGGCTGCTCAGCTAAAATGATCCCCAGTGCTTTAACCCATCAGGATTTCTTGGAATGGGCTTGCTGCCTTCCTCATTTAAATCCACTGATATTTTGACTTCTAAGTTCTATGAACTGATATCTATTTTAAATCATTAGACAGCTAAGAGTCTTGTGATCTAATGGTATGTGCCAATCAAGTATATAATCATAGTTTTAGAAACAGCTAACGCGTTTGCAAACACCCCGCCAACTCACCCCTCAGTAGTCCAATAAACATCACAAAACTAATCCATCTTGAACAAAAACAATGTTTTTACATCCACAAGAGTTGAGTTACGGTCCTCCAAATAGTGGTTAGTCCAACACAACAATAAACCACATCAAAAAAGCAAATAAAACAGCAAATATACAACTCATAAATTTGTAGTTCTTTTACCTCTGCTACGTTTCCGATGATGCCACTTCTGCTAATTCTCCAACAAAAGCCTACCCGTTTTAGTGCGCATGTCTACAAGTGTTAGCTTTTGAATTACCCTATACTTGATCCGGGTTATCCCTTCTACATGGCACGTCTGCATCAATAGCTAATTTTCACGTTGGTCCTTCTTTCATGTGTTTTTCGAACCGATCACATTCCACACAGTCAACAGAATGCTGTAAATGCAGATATATGACATTATGGTGTGTCTTTATCACTGCTATTAAAATAGCGAGCATAAATGGCTCATCCAAACACAGACATGAGATAATTATGAACAATGAGCAGCAGTAACATACCTTTTCAACAACGTGTCCAAACACCCTTTGCTGTCAGAATACAACATTGAAGAAGCTGAGGGCTTTGTTTGAGAAGAGGCAGTAATGATTCTCATAAGTTTTTTTTTTAATCATTGTAACACATTCATCCAGGACATGGCACATATAGCACTCTTTTGGGCACCTTTGACTTTTATTAGATAAATGCGTGCAAAATATATAAATATTTTTTGGTTTATTGCTGTCAAATGTATTATGAATAAAGGTAGTAATTGAGGCTTTAAATCCACTTTGTGTTTTAGGTCTCCACTTAATTTTAAAGCCCCCATTAGAGTATGCACTCTTAAAAAACAAAAAGGCAGATGTAACTAAATTGATCTTATTACATGTATTAAAAATCATGTTGTCTGGCAACAATAGCAATCAGACATATCACAATTATGGGATAATTTTCAGTTTTGTTTCCAAAAAGGCCTCAGCCATGTCTCTACTTAAAATGATGAACATATTTGATCTTAATTTCGGTATGGATTTAAAAAAAATGTAGGGTGGAAATTTTTGATATATTAAAGGGGAATGAAAAAAAAAAATTGGAATAACTTGGGTGAAAACAGAAGACTACCATTTGAATGGATTGCACAGTAGCCAGAAAGGCAAAGGCTCAGCCTATAATCGTCTCCAGGGAGATCAAAAACAGTCTGACTTAACCTGTAAGTACTGTGAATTAAAAGATACTTGTGAAGCTAATCAATCGACAAGAATCCCCCTGCAAATTCCCACTGTTTTAAAAAAAGACGTAGTGAAGAAAAAGAAAGAACATATGCCCTGTAATTGCCAAAAAATGACCTCAGATAACCCCCAAACGCAGAATTCAAGCCACAGCCCACTCTGAAGACCATGAATCAGAATATAATATATTAGAGGGATTAGGTGTTTTACTCATGTTGTAGAAAACAGTTATTATATTGAAGAGAACAGTTGAACACATGCAGTCGAGCCCTTGTGCTCTCTATATATGGGGTTATAGGGACAAGCTTAACATTTTGGGAGGGTAAAAATAAATTGTTTTCCGCACATTTCTACAGACCTATCATTCCTAAATGAAGTAAAAGCTCTTGGCTACGAAAACAATGGATTCTCTGCATGGCTTTTTTTTTATATTCAGCTGTTAAAATGCTTAACAGCTGCCACATGGTGGGGCTCACCTACAGCTCTTCAGGCTCTGCACACTGTTACTGCCAGCCTTCCTTCTGCTGAGAGTCTGGCTCCCCCTGGGGGGCTTCAAAAATTATTACTTTGGTACACACTCCAGAAATGCACACTTTTTCCAATAACAGCTGCAGTGAACATACAGACAGCTTTCTTATATTATCCTTGTCTTATAAGGGGGGTAACAAAAGGGGATAAAAACAAAAAAACACCCTTTGTGATAGTTCTTGTAGTGTGTAAAATTTATAGTGTGGAGAAAACCATTTTCTGTTCAGTTCTAATTGTACTAAAACTGTGCTTTTTTAAAATTATTTTAGTTTGATAATATTTTATGCCTTGAAATTTAAATGTAAAATCCAATCCTGCATAATCTGTTATTTAGCTACATTAAAATGATAGGTTCAATAATATGATAACAGGCTAGTGCTTCACATTTGTTAATCTTCCCATAGACCCCGCCACATTTAATTAGCCAATCAAATTTGAGCTTCTGCCTTGTCGGCTGTCGACAACTTATACGCACATCATGCAAACCTGTGAGAGTGGGACTGGGCACACGGAACACTCGTGATTACAGTCACCATATTGGAAAAGAGCATGAGTCATGAAGAAGTCGCTCACCCCTTAAATGTCCAACAAAATACAACAGGGTGATGTTTGATAGCGCTTGCTGCTTTCCTCTTTGACCTGCTGTGACAACACAGGTAATGCATGTGCACAATTGTTGACATAGGGCCAGAGGGAGTTGGAGGGGTGGGATGTTTAGGGAGTATGGGATTATAAAATCTCTCTCTCCCTGAAAAACTATGGACAGTAGTTTTAAAAGGTGGTTTGTGACCTTTCATAGTACTTGCATACTGAGTATATTAGCTTAGAAAAGGTTGCTACAATGGATGGATGGATGTGTTTAGAAAGAAATCCTAAAAAACCAAGGCAAGGTTTTATCCTATTGGAGTTCGGCTCTTTTGTTTTCTCCGTCAAATGTTTTTATAAATAAATATCTAAGAATTGTGGTTTGCAAATAAAATCTAGTACAGGCAACTGCTTTAACTATTCTAACTAGTAAATAATGTACCTAAAGGAATACACCTTTTTATTGGTAAAATAAACTCCAATAAAATTTCCAAATTTTGGCTTCTGATGTTAATATTTTTAAGAATATAAATACTTCCGCAAGGTTCTGTATTGCCAACTCTTTTCAGACTTTAGGGGCCTAAAAGATCAAGATTCCTGACAATGACCGCAAAATTGCATGCAACGGTCGGTTGTCCTTAATTTGTGGGTGATTTATTAAGATTGCGTGAAAAATTCATATCAGGCGCAAATAGCAGTATTCAAATTAGGAGTTTTGCGACTGCTAATGCGAGCTGCACCACGGCTAGAGAGAGGAGAAACATGCGCATGGATTGAGGGGGGACGGACATATATATATATATTCTTTGGCTGTTACAGAATCAATTACTATTAGGCTAGAATGTATTGAATTTTGTTTTTTCGTTTGTCAGTAATAAATGTAATTCATCCGGTGTACATGAGCTGCTCTCTGCTGCATGCACACATCGAATTGCAGGGTTAGACTGATTAAAACTGCAGCATGTCTGAATTTTGTTTTTAAAATGTCATATTTAATGCCAATGATCATTGTGGTACTGTGTTTGATTACTACATTTTATTAATTTGAGTCCAGGAAGGGTAACCACTACGGGGGAAACTAATGAGAATGATAGCTCACTGTGCGCTCACCAGGTGGAGTCGTGATGAGAGTTCAGTGAGTTATGATTCATCTTTGGGGGAAAACGGGTAAATACTTACATAACTCTTAGGTTTATGGCCATTAGAGTATTAATTACTGTTAGGTTGTGTGTGTGAATTAAATTTTTCGTTTGTCAATAATAAACTAATGTTAAATGTAGCGCAAAATTAAAACATGCTTTTCACAAGTGCTACATGTCAAAGTGATCCCAGATGGTTTTCTAACCTTAAATTTGGAATTTTGTTTTTGTGGTTGAAAAAAAAAAAAGGAAATCAAGTTCTTGTGTAATGACACATTTTTGGCTCCCTGGAGCTTCTGTAGCGGAATTGGTATTGGTTTGCTGCACAGACGTTGAGCTTGAGACCCAACGCTCTCAGTTTTGCCTATAGCCCATTGCAGTCGAAGGCAGCACCACCACAAAACTTATTTCAACACCTGAAACGGAGGCATCCAGCCAAATATGAAAAATGCCAGTCTCTCCGAGACGAATAAATCCACAGTAGCAAACAAACCTTACGGCTAACTACCGAATCCTTTGCATGAGTTGTCTGCCATTTGAACTAATGGCTTTTCTTAATGAGGGGGATTGGAAAAAGTTTGTAAATAAAAAAATGTAATCAGAGACTTTATTTTTAGGCCATATCGCCCAGCCCTACCTCTTGCTAATGGGAATGTTCTTGCTTTCAGATGGTGAGAGCACCAGCTGCAGGAAAAAGTGTCCCCAGTGCCGCAGCCTCCAAGAAAGGCACCATATCTGACGACGAGATCGAGAGACAACTTCGAGCTCTGGGAGTGGATTAATTGTCGTTTTCCACAATTGTTTACATTCTAAACTGGTGCAATTCATAACTGGTTGATACAGACTGTCAGACCCACTGGTTTAGTCATTGTTGGAAAGCTGCACTATTCTACACCCACACAAGATAAAAAGGCAAAACTTATTTTCTCACACCGTTATGCATATTGCCTTAAAGTTCATTGGACGTGTATTTATAAGAAAATATTTATTGTGATAATTGAAAAGCCACATCTTGGCCCAAAAAACTATGAGAATCTGTCTTTGGAAGGGCTACATATGGAGCTTGGAAATGGCTTTTCCATTTGCCTGTTTTGGTCAGCCTTTAGTTAGTGCTGTAATCAATGATGGATGCGTTTTTTTCTCCAGGAAGTTTCAGTGCAAGAAATGGTGATTAAAAACAGCTTTGGGGTTGTCAATGAACAGATGGTTCTTGCTTTCTTTTTCTCAGACCATTTACCTGCTGTTTTTGTTGCTCCTGGTTCATTTAAATCCATCTGAATCACTTTCTCTGAAGCGGACCATCTCCATTAATGCCAAAAACAAATTTGCATTCTCTTGTCATAGCTTAGGAAATTTACTTGCAGGTGTTAAAATACCCATCACTAAATTTGCAGCTAAACTTTAACTTTAATTGGTAATTCAAGAAAGACTGGCAGTGTTCTTAATCAATTGTCTGATACAAAGTAATTAATTAAATAAGGTTTTATTTTGGCTTCTAGGTTGTTTGATTTAATCAGTGATTGCAGGAATGCAGTGGTTCTGCAGTCCCTTTTTTCTCTCAGCTGCTGTGCAGTTACTCTCTAGGAATATTAAGCTGCCTCCTTACAAAAGAAACTACTCACACTACAGCTACAAAACAATGAAAGTGTATGCTGAAATGACACTGATTTAAAATGTTCTAGGTCTGACTTTCCAACAAAGTGAATTGTTAATGTCAGCAGCTTCAGGCTTTGTGAAAGAGACGGCTCCTTGTAACATCGGATTTTCCCCCCTCTCCAGTCTCTCATCTCTACATCAGTTCCTGCTCCCAAGATGAACTGAAGAAGTCATTCTTGCACGTGTACAACATGCATATATTCCGTTGAGGTTTTGCTAATTATTTCTCCCTCTATCATGTACCAGTCTAACATAATTGTGAACACAATTAGGGTTTTAACAGATTTTGATGAGTGCGGTTGCATGGGTGGGATTGTATCTTTTCAAAGTTGCACATACTTGTGCTTGTTTATTTCTTTGTGATTGTAAATTGACTCTGTAAAAGGTTTAGGGCTTTTATAAGGAATAAAGTTTCATCAGGTACAATTCTGCTTGGTGCTCAAACAGTTTTTACCTTGCAAGGTCATACTGTATGCATCTTGCATCTTATATGGAGGGGTGGGAACTGAACATGTCATTTTTCTCAGTACACATTATACTACTAACTTCTTGAAATTCACAATTTGTTTTAGCAACCAAAGTGATCCATTCATGGAAAGAAATTAAAACAAATTTGTCCATGTGTGATAAAGTGAATAGACATGGGGAGTTAAATATTGAATACACACACTGAAATGTAATTAATACCTAATGGAAGTACATTTGGTAAGGATGACCAGTGATCGTCTGTGGAAGAAAATTAGTGTTCATTGCACAGGTTTGGTTTTGAGTCCTATCGACTCCACATCTTTTTTTATTTATTTACAAATAATTTCCTAGTATTTATATAAAAAAAGTTAACTCGGTGCATTTTTTTTAAGCTGTGCTTTCTGAATGCTGACAGACTTTAGCAGTATTATTCTTACTCCCTTTGTCGCTTTAATTAAGGTGAAAGGTGGTGAGATTGACAGGCACCAGCTCCTCTGGAGTCAGATGAACAAACATTTAAAGACCCAGATAGCATTTATTTCTCTATATCTCTATAACATTTGTTTTATAAGGTTTCAATAATGCTTTTATCAACTACATACTATTAAACAATACAAAATTGTATTTCATGTATATATATATATATTATAAATATTTTCTTGGCTGATTTTTCCTTTTTTTTAAATAAAACTAATGAATTCTGTTTTGATTTCTTTGCATATGTGGATTGCTTTGGTTGTTGCTGACCTCTAGTGTGAGTTTCATATCAATACCCTCAGAAATATAGTGAGAAAGATTTTGAATCTACACTTACCCCTGCTGTAAGCCAGCATTTGTAAAAATAAATTCTGTACATTCTAATCAAATAATTTTTTTTCCACATATTCTAGCAACCCCTTGATTTTTGCCTATTTATGTTGCAGCCATACCAATGTTTACATTCATGTGGTGTCCTGACAAGGTAAAATATAAAGATTCCTCAGCAAGCAATATAATTGAAGAGTACAGTTGTACTATCAGGTTTTGAGACTACCTAAATTGTCTTTAAAGTTTAAAAATTTCATGGTGCAGCGTTGGATATAGGGATTATGTCGATGTGGGGAGGGATCCAGTGAAACTGCAATGACTGCCTGCAAAATAGGATTCCACTAAAATAAAATTTTCCAGCAATGCAGTGCTTGGAAAGGTAAGTAGGAGTGATTGTTCCTGCTCAAACCTTTGGATACTGGCCTGGTGTCAGGACATCAAAGAACCACTTCACCCCAAGAGAAACATAAAGAAAATGACATTCCACAGAATTGGTCTACTTCAAGGGAGTGGTCTTACAATTCAGCCCTTAAACACTGCTATTAACTAAGAATGATATGAAAACAAGAGCAAAGTCATGATGAACACTGTTCTTCCCATCATAATTTTTGATCATGTGACAGGGGAAGGTGACAACTGAGTGGCTCAGGGTCAAACAGAAATTGTGGGTTCATTGCCAGATCTTATTCCCATTGAGAACCAATGCTTAGTATAAACGTTATCTTTTTCTTAACAAGAACCTTTTATATGAACCAAATAAATTAAAGTTTATTCTTCAATTTCAGTTTACAGTAGACATGTGTAACACATGAAAAAACACACAAGAAAAATTATTTAACAAAACTAAAACAGTAAATTTGGAAACATTTCTCTAGTCTTAAAACTTGATTTTGATGTCATAGTTATAGAATGATAGGAATTTTTGAGCTTGTATGAAGAGAGCTTTAAGGGAAAAAACTAAATAAACAGACACAGATGATTTGCACTCACAAGAAAATCAATGGGTTCTTCAGTGAAAATAACTAATTGTAAAACTCTGTTACTTAAACAATAGAAAAGTTCACTATGATGTATTATCTTAACTTTTTTTTACAACAGCATTAATAGTAAAACCATTTGCATGTTGCAGCAGAAAACAGATAAGGCATCAATAACGTGTAAATCAATGCACTTTAACCTTTTACGTTTATTCAACATGTATGGAAAGATAAAGGAGACACAAAGAGTAACTTTTAAATTTGCAACAGTGCCCTCGGAGCCAGCTTCAGTAACACAAAGGCACTTTGACACTTAATAAAGAATCTTTTCACCAAGTCTGTTTAAGGCACAACTTGTCTTGTGTTTTTACACCCTAAAAATCTCACTGGCAGTCCATAAGTTTGCTGCATTTAATTCCCTAGGCAGCACTCGAGTTATATAACCAAACATAACTCACAGCGGAAACAGCTCGTTCCCGAATTAAAGCGTCAGATGATTTTATTTATGAATCCCCACTCCCTCTTCCTAATGTGTGTATTGATTTGGTAATAGAGCTATAAAAACAAAACTTGGCACAGGTGAAGCATTTTGTCATAAAACTCAATTTACCGTTTGAACCTAAAGTACCTCCCAGTATCTGGGACAGACACTTCATTTTATCAAATGAGTACTCAACATCTTTGGTATGAGTAAAGGTACTCTGTATTAATCTTACTGTCATTTTAACATATAAGCTCATCAAATTAATCAGTTTCAAGATAGCAGTTACCGACAGTGGATGTGAGTTCCCGTTACAGTAATACAAGGCCCAAGCAGTCAGCGTTCTCTCTTTCTGTTAAGACATTTTACATCAGTCAGCCCAACAATCAGCACTAGCTGAAGATTCCCATTATATGACACGTTACCAAAGCAGCACCAACACAGGAAACAACAAAATCAGAACACCATCACAGAAATAACAAACAAAAACACCCTCTGTACTGCTAAAAAGTTTGATGTTTGACTGAATTGTCAACCAAAGTAACAAATTACAGCAAGAAATGAGGATGTAATATATTACTTTTCAAATAAATAAGTTCTTATCAAAATTTAAATATATTATGGAGCTGGTTTTCATTGCAGCTACAGGAAAAAAATTTTTTTAAGTGGTTTGATTAAGTAGGAGCACAAAGACATCGGAATGAAGAACATACATATAAAAAAAGAGTTACCCTAAATGGTAATCTCGTTTAAAAAAAACAGCATCTTCACTTTTCTGGAACAAACAATGACAAGCTGAAGGATGGTTCTGTGGATGAAAGTTTTCATAAAGGCACTGAGCTGATCTTTGAATCTACAGTACTTTTCTACATAGTGGGGCTTTCAGAGAAAATCACATTAGATGATTGGCTAATATTGTGTTTAGTATTCAGATGAGAAACATGCATGCAGCTAAGATTCAGTATGCCTTTAATGTTAGGAGTGGACAGCTGCGGCATTTAGTTTGTTTGGGCTTCAAAGTTCATGCAACATGCAACATAAGTTTTGATGTCAACATGTATCCTTTTTTTTAAATATGTTTTTAGGAACAACATTTCCTGAAGGAAAGGAAAATAGAAAAACACATTGCAAACCTACGGTATCTTGTAAATATATTCAAAATCCTTGACGATTTTCACATTTTGTCACAACACAAATGCAAAAAAAAAGTTTCATTTTGAATTTTTGACAAACACCAAGGAAAATGTGAAAGCAGTCATTTTCCTTTTACTTTATAATTCTGTGCTACTTTGTGGTGGTCTATCACACTGAATCTCAATAAAGAGATTTTATGTATGAGGGTACTGATATTCTTGTAAGGGACTGTAAATCCTTGTTTGAGTACATTCATACTTCATAGAAGAAACTTCTGGAATGTTTTGACGTTTTAGTCAATGGTTCTGCTTTTCTGCATCTCAGTATATGTATTAGTTTTGGAACTATTCTGAAAAGTTGTCATCATGAAGGAGCCTATGTCACATTAACTCTGAAGACACTTTAGCAGAACTTAATTTTACGTAAGTGGTCTTTGTGTTTTACCCATTTGTGTGAGGCAGTTTGGACTGATTTTGGTCAAACAGGAGCTAAGGTTAAGGCTTGTTTTGACACGTTTCTCTCTTTGTCGTCTGTTACAAAACCATACTCTGACCACCTCCTTCTCCAGGTGGAGCCCTTTGGCTATCCGGGATATTTCCTGAGAGGATGGCTTAGTTTTCTCCACAAAGCTGCGCTCCAGGGCCTCCTTAGCTCCGAGGCTGCAGTATCAAACGAAGAACAAAAACCAGAAAGAAAAATCCTTCAACACTGAATTTACAGTTTACTGGTTTTACAGTTTTCATTCTCACAAAGTATACCTGATGGTTGTTCTTCTTTTCCTTTTTCGTTCATTCATTCCTGTTTTATCACTGTACAAAGCTACAAGGAAGTCAAAGAATATATTGTTATTCAAGCTTATGAGTGCTTTTCTGTAATCACAGAAAAATGCAAAACTAAAACATTCAAATGTAATACCATTCAAACATACTTCACTTGTTAAAGGAAATGTAATAATTAATTCTGGCTATTTGGCCAGTGACTGAAATATTCTTAATAATTACTAAATAAAACGTTATGTGACTTTGGGCATGTACTGTACTGGTATTTTTTTAAAACAAATATAATAAAACGTTTGGTTCTCTAGAAAGCAGTAGATATTTTCCTTTTTTTTAATTCTGAAACAACAAAAATGGAATATTGAAGTTGTAATTTTACTACTTTTTTTTACTATTTATGTGAATACAAATTAAAACATAACCCTAGAAAACCCTTAAAACATTAACCCTAGAAAATATGTTTAAACCCCCAAAATTAGATTTCTTTTATCACTTCAGCTCTTTTATTTGGGTATTTATGGTTTAAAAAAAAATCTGTTTCTCATATTCAAACCCATATTTTCTATGAACACATTTATATACTGTTTTAGAACACATTACTTTGGTTTATTACATAACTTTTACATTTTGGCAATACATTGTTTTGAGAGTTTGGGGGGTGGGGGGGTCTTCTCGTATCCTTTTTTTTTATTAACTAAAAACTTCCTTGTAATATTCTTACATACATAAGTCAACGCAGTATCCGTAACAGTACAAAGAGCCCTCATTCAATATCCAAAATAAACACAATAAATGTTTTTCTTCCACTTCATATCTATGCATTACTGTCCCAAAAAAACAGTAATGCATGGGGGGTATAAAGACTTATGCAAGGAACTGGGTATATTAAAGATTGTACCATTATTTCATCATGCCACTCAAACAAAAACTAAATGTGTTTATCAGATGCTGTCTTCTCGTTTATCAGAAAAAAAAAAATGAGTGCACTGTTAAAAATGGAACATCAATGTACTTTTTTAGTGCCCCATCCTAGTAATATCATTTACATAAAATACTATAGTAACAAATCAGAAGTATAGGTTTAACGTTACTAAGGTGAAGAAAGATGACACCTACTGTAAATATACACTGTATGGGGGATGATGGAGTGGATTCTTGTGACTCACCACCAGCCAGCTCAGCCTCGTCGAGCCATTTTGCCAGAATGGCCTTGAGCTTGCAGGCGTTCTTAAAGCTCAGCTGCAAATTTTCAAAGCGGCAGATCGTGGTCTGACTGAACTCTGAGCCATGCACTGCGGCAAGAGCCTCGCCTACATTAGTCTGAGTGTAGCCTGGGGTCAAAATAAAACAAAAATAGCAATGCTTCATAGAATACAGTCAGCAGAGGAGAAGCAGGATGAATGCAAAAAACATCTATAAAAAATAAACAAAACAAAACACAATTGGACTGAGATATAACAGGTTGTGTTAGGTCGTACTCACCAAGTTTGATCCTGCGTATTTTGAAGTCATTAGCGAACATTTCCAGTTCTCGTATCTGTGGGGAGTCCATAAGGGGAGCTTCCTCCTGCTCCCGCATCCCTTTCCGCTGTACATCACCTTTCACCTCTCCGCTGGGGCCCCCAGAGACCTCATCAGCTGAGAGGAGGGCAGATGGTAGAGAGGAAAAACCGTGGCTTAAAGCACAAGAGCTGTTACTCAGCCCATGATCTGGAAACTTGTATATGCAAGGAGTCAGAGACCCTGCAGGGAGGAAAAGATGACAGAAAGAGATTATGTAGTGAAGATATGAAACTTTGAGAGCCCCAAAGACTGCCAGAAAGGTTTGGAAAGTTGTTTAGCCACAAGCCTTTTGTGTATCCTTTTGAATTTCTGTCTATTCTGTTTTCCAAAATAGCTTGTTTTCAGTCAAACTGGATTTAATGTTTATGCGAAAAGTTGGTCTGAACTTTACACAAAGCCTTCCTAAAACACATGCATTGATCTAAACCCTACAGCCTCTACTCTAACAGGTTTTCCTCCAGTATTCAATTGTATTTATCTACTTCTTTTGATCAGCTTTGGCCGGCTTTCCTGCATCTACTGAACAAAAGCATGTCCTCATCATGATCACTTCCCATCCACTTGTCACATCCATGTTTCAGTTTAAAAGTATTCATGTTAATGTGCAGTGATTCTCCACCCCCCCCACCCCCCCCCCCCCCCCCCCATACGCAAAATTTTTGGTCGTAGGCCTAAAAAGGTTTTGATTTGATGTGATTTGTTGATCTTCATAATGTTCTGAGGCCTGCATGGCTTCTTTTACGAGCATCATAAGGGCTCTAAGAAATGATTGGAGCACTAGACGTTTGCATATCTTTAGAGTCTTGTATTTAAAACCAGTGCTCATGATTCTCTTGCAAAACCACTGAGAAGTTTTATGAGCTTGATCGAGCGTGTTTCTAAGATAAACAGCTAATAATGACAATTTCCATCCCTTAGTGAATAGAAGGTTTAAACCTAATCAGTGCCACCCACTTCATCTTCTTTTCGTGAAACAGCATGTAGACTTAAGCTATCATTATTGCATCTACAGACAGGCGCGCACACACAATCAGCGCCCACCACTGTGCCTGTGCAGATATTTGTTGTGCGAAATTGGTTCTCTTTTTGAAGCTGCACACTTGGGTGACAGCTGAGCCAGTTTAATTTACTGATAAAAACAGAGTGCGGAGTCTGAACAAGGTAGACTGTGACATGAGTGCTAAATTAATCTCAATGTATTTTTTTTAAAGGGGGCTTGCTATTTTTTTTTCCTGTCACTTAGCACAATGTGCTGAAGTTTACCAATAATTTAACGAAACTCAACATTTGGTTCAAGATTAGAAGAGTTCTCTGCTTGCGATTACCTTTTAAAACTTTACACACTGACGAAAACAGAAGAAAATTCATAGCTGCTATTCAACATTTTCATCACAGCTATTGAAACAGAGTAGTGGAAGTGCTGGCTCGTGCTACTCATTATGCATGACAGATGTCTTCCAGGGTATCACACAGGGAGGAATATGATGCTATGCTTTGTTTCAGCTTCAGCTAGAAACATGCTGGCCGGATGTCTATAAAATACGTAATAATAATTGTACAAGAAAAATTATAGGACTACTGATTGATCAATCTAGTATTCTCACAGGGACAACTCTATAATTTTAATTTCTGTCAGTATTGGTTGAATATTATAACACCCACAATAAGCCCTGTAATACAGACCTATTGTGTAAATAGGGATGAAGTGCAAACTGGTACACACCAGGAAAGTACAATGCTCATTGGGATAAATTTCTGTGGTATCAAATACATGCATAAAACCCAGTTAATATTTGGTTAAATGTTCCTTATCAGTAAGAGAGAAACCACACACTTTTCATGAATATCAGAAAGGTCCTGGAACAATACCTTTAACAGATCTTTCTACCGATTCTTCTACCACACAAAAAAATGCTATAAATTGAAATGCAGGTTTTTTAAATTCTCTTCTTGTTACAACGAATGATAGTGAATTAAATAAAAAATAAAATATTTTCAAAAATTAACAAAAAACTAAAATATCAAGTGAAAAATAAACATTTAAGTATCGGTTAGCTAACTGATACTGATATTAGTATATTAGAACAGAATCGGTCTGAGACCCAATACCAGTATCGGTATCAGTGTATCTCTAGAATAATAGTTAGCTACTAATACTACTACTTTTAATAATTACATTGTAGTATAGTATTAGTACAGTTATTTAAAAAGAAAATCACAATTAAAGAACTTTTTACTGAACAAGCTTTTCTTCACATATTCAAGATGCATCACAGCCGCAACAATAAACCCACCAACTGTTACCGTGGCTATACTTTGGAATTTACATCTCCACAAAAAAAGCTTCTTAAACATGTTTTGTCCATGCTATATGCAGAAGGACACTACAGGAACAGCCACCTTGCCCAGCTATGTCTACCTGGCTCATCTCTACTTGAATCAGAGTCCATTTTATTGTTTATGTTAATGTTGTTTTAATGATGTTGGGGGGGGGGGGGTGTATGTAAAGAGCTTTATAAAGATTGATTGATTGATTGATTTATTTCCCTGCCTGGCAACTAAGTAAATATTTAACAGGGTGTCTGTACTCAACAGAACAGTCAGAAAAATCTTAACTTGAAATCAGCTGGTCAGATTTATTGGATTGCCAGGAATGTATCTAGGGGTTTATACATTTATATAACAAATTTACCTTTGGGTACGAATAAAGTCTTCTGATTCTTATTTGGCATCAAAATGCAAATATGCACAAAAAAGCCTTATCTAGGTTAATTAAAACTGCTTATAGTATCCTGTCTGCTCGTAGAAACACAACAGCCTCAATCCTGGGTGCATTTGCTGTTTAGACTGCAGACTGTTATCTACCCCTGAGAGAAAACTCTTAATACAGAGGACATTCTGGGCGTATTGGTGACAGTGTGATGAAAATATGAAAAATAGCACAACTACTGCTACCAATAGTCCTCCTAGCATTGATGCTGACATTCATCTGAGAACTGTTTTAATTTTCTTACAATAATCATGATATGAGCTTTTCATGCCTTTACATACATATTAGGTAGCAGTAGTGAACTTTACCCGACTGGTTGAAACCGTCTGTATTTTTAATGTGTTAAGAGTGACAACATTCTTAAATGATGCATGACACAAGCTGGCAAAACTGATATGCATAATCGACATTACGTAGAAATATGTTGCCAAGACATGAATTGTGATTTTACCATTAAACAATCTCAATATATATATATAACTCTGAATGTAATCCAAAATTAATAAAGGTGATAGTTTTATTTTCAGTTCAACTTAAAATAAAAACAGAAAAAACTCAAAGCATAATTAAAAATGGATCCAGATGATTTCTCATTGTAAATGTCTGACTGGCACTGCAGAAACACCTCATAGAAAACAGCCACCCACCAAGTCTTGATCAATTCTTTCTGTTCAGACACAGGAGCCTTAACATCCAGCTATTCAGGAGTAGACAGGATATTGCCTGGACAGAATGCTGCCATCACACAATGCCTGACTGTAAAAAATTGTTACGAAGTGTTATCTAATGTATGCATTAAATAATCTATTCACGAAGGTGTGCTTTTGTACTGTGAGAAAGCTGTTTATAACACTGACATTTCAAAAATGTACTGATTGTACTGTTAAAATTATTTATCATCTCACACAATACATGTAGACTGAATAGTAAACTGCTTTGACAAATTAAATTAGCAATAATCAAGTTTAATGTCAGCAAGACCTTTTAGTTTCATTATTTATGGATGTTTCTGTTTTCTATTCTGATCAAGGCAAACTGTGAACCCCGCTTATGCTTCTTTAATTTGATTTGGGCAACATTTTCTATCAAACATGTCTATCAAACTTAACAATAGATTCTGCCCTTTGGGTAATAGAAGGAAATGTCTTGCAAAGGTATGCTGTCAATATCATGTTTTAGGATATGCATGTCGGGGTTATGGTCAGTGTTTTCTAATACATGTATGTATTATATATATTATATATACATATTATTATATTATATATATTACACCTAGTATTTGCAGAAATGATCTTCCAGTTTTTATTAATCAGAGTCAACTTTAAACAAATAGATTATTAGCCTGGAATTGAAGGTACTCAAAGTTTCAGGATTTTTGAAGTTTTCTTGTAGTTTTTTGAGTTGTCTGGAGGGTGGATACACGACAATAGATCTCGGTTTGCTTTGGCGCCAAGTCATTCAGGAATTTAGATAAAAACAAAATTATTCTAAAGTCTGTTCTCTGAGATACAGGAAACCAGTAGAACGATTCTAAAACTAGATTGATCAGCTCTACTTTCCTAGTTTTAGAGAGGAAGTGAGCAGCACTGCTCAGGATCAACTGCAGCTACCAGATTAACTGTTCAGTTTTGCTAAATAATATTCGACAACTTGACAATCACATGCTACTTTGTGTTGATCTATAACACAAAATCCTTAGAAAATACATGAAACTCTTATGGTTGTTACTTGATAAAATGGTAACAGGTTCAAGGAGCATAAATACTTTTTCAAAGGCACCATGACGACTGAAACACTAAATTTAGCAGCTGCTTTTACTGCAAAGGCTCGTTACAACATGCTCAACCAAAGAAAAGGTATTGCTATCACCATCTCTTTGCTTGGTTCACCTGGACCCGCATTCTAGCCAGAGAGCAACACTGCAGATTTTCCAATAGAACTGCATGCATGGATAATCTCCACTTGTACTCTTGACATCACAGAGAAGTTAGAGTTTTTTTTTTTTTATTTAGGAAAAACATCTTTCCTTTTTACCCCAGAGTATAATATATATATATATATATATTTTTTCTTGTTAATTCACCTTAAGGTACCCTTGTCCCCCCCACATAGAACTAGTTACTGAAAGTGGACCTGTTTCTTGGCTCTACCTAATGCATCCACTGATGTTCCCTGGGGAAACAGCTATGCAACAGCGAGCACAGTAGTTGTTTGTGTGCTATGCAGACCTATTGGGTACCATACCCTCACCCCTGCCATTACCCAAGTGGATTTACTGGCTGTGTGAAGGCTCCTTGCTACCTTTCTTTTGCCGTAGCTTTGCTCTTTCCTTGAGCAAAGCCAAAAAGCAGACAAAATGTAAAAGGAGCACAAAATAGGCATTGTAACAGCTAAATCTCCCACAATGCTCTCTTTTAATGAGGTTTGATTTTTTTCATAGCCACTGCCTTTTCAAAATGTACCTCATGCAACAAATACGGACTGGTATTTCTGCTCTTGTTTACAGTTTTTGTACACAATGTCTCGTTCAAGTTTCCTTATTTCATTTGCTCTGTTTTTCTATTGCAGCATCTACTGAGTAAAATGTAAGCCCGTTGACTTGAGAGGTCGGTGCACTGTAGGAATAGCTATAGGGCACTCCCAACTGTTAATGTATACTTCCAGCCAGAAGAAACACGTAGCTAAATTTATAACATTATTCTGAATCTAATTATGCCACGTTTTGGAATAATTTAAGGCTCAAGCCTAGGTCTTCTGTCTAAATCTTGCATGGATACATGTGTACGTTCACTGTGAAGTGCATAATATGCATTAAAACTCTCCCATGTTAATGAAAAGGAAAATATGCAAGCTTGGTGCACTGTGGTGGCCAGGTTTTTTTCTGAGCTCATAAGAGCTTAAAGATTGGAATCAGGGTATTTAAGCTCCTTTCTGCATTCCATACTTTCATTATAAAATGTATGAAATGACAAGGGAGCTCAAATCTTTTCTCTAGCAAGAATTGGAAGATTGCTTGTTTTCACTGTCAAAGCAACTGGTCTCCCGGTTCCCAAACAATATTGTTAACGAGCTGATACACAGTGGCAAAGCTTTTGTAAACTTATATTGAAATTAGCTAAATCTGCAGTTTGCATGTGATTCTCCTTTATCGTCATAGCTAACTGACTAGTTGAAAAATGAATTACTACGTTCACCATTACTTTTATTATTTTTTTCCTCTTGGTTTATGTTTTTGAATGAATTACTCTAATCAGAAAATGATCTAAGTCTCATGCATAATTCAGTTTAATGATGATAAAGATAGTATATATCTTAGGCTTTTTCAGTTGATTTGAGTTCAATTTACTATTGAGTCAGTTGGCTGTTATCAAAAGTGAAAGATTAATCAAATTAAAGTCACACTAAAGCTATTGCCATTGTCTCTGACTGTATAGTGGCATATCTACAAACATATCTTACTGCCATTAGATTTACATGCAGTGAGAGAAAACCAAATTGTTACCTTAATGTGACTAAATCTGGTCGTCTTAAAATCATGTATACACCTTAGTCCAACTAAAGTCGAACATGATTGGCCTGCTCATAATCATCTGAGATATCCAGATAAATGGTTTAAAACAACAACAACAAATTCTTCTTTATATACATTACATTCTAGGTAAGTCAAGATTTGAGTGGCCTGGACATGTCTCCTTCTGGAAGTGACAAAAACGCAGAAGCAGGAATAGCACCGCCAGTACGACAGCAACAAAGCAGCAAAAACATGTACAACACAAATGGTACTGTTTGTATGAAATGTGTTGCAGTGTTTTTGTCAATTTCTTTGTACGTTATGCATATCTTACTTTTACTCTGTCTGCTTTACTTCTGCCAGCATTTCTTTACAGTTATTTCAAACACTGTAGGCTAAACAGAGGAATACCAATATGAAAGTGCCATGTTGCCACCTAGCATCGCAGAGTCGAAGGCACTTCATTTATAATTAGATGTTCTTACATAACATGTACATTAGGATAAAGACTCCTATTCTGTTTAAGGTATTAGCTCAGCTATTAAAATAGCTTGATTTAGATTTACATGTGCATGCAAAGGTCAAATTTCTTCACACAGTCTGTGTTTTAGCTGAATAAACAGAGAATAGGTTGGACTGCTGTCAGTTGGAGTCACACCGTGCACTTAGCATGCTGATGTAAGTGAATCTTCATCAGCACAGACAGGAGACAAATGCAAAGAACAGCAAAAGGGGGGGGGGGGGGGGAGACCATGTTCAGGATGGCATGAAGACTCATGTTAAAATTACTTAAATGAATTTATCGTTCATGCAAAATAAATTAACAAACCTTTAAGGTTAAACAATATTCATTTTTATTTGTTCTTTTTTGCTAGTAATAACATCAACTCCATATCCTTTTCTTAGTCTTAAATCTCTTTGAGCAAATTGAACAAACCTGATTTTTCTGAGTCATGAGAGTTGACCTTTCATATAAAAAAACACTCCCCCCCTTCATTCTCATCTCATTACTTTCCTCACCTATATTCCTTTATGCTCTGACCTTTCGTTCCAACTAATGATAATGCGTCCTTCTTTTAATATCTTTTTGTTTTAACATGTATGAAGCTACATACATTATTTCTGTTTCTTTCTTTAAAAAATGCAAACAAACGCTGCACACAGCTCTATTTTTGCTTGCCTAATTTTGCCATTTACTTACTTGCCAGAGGTGAGACTATTGAAGTGACAAGTTAGTCTATCTCTCAGTGGTAATAAAGGTGTGTCCCTTTTTGATTTAATCTTAATGCATTTTAAGCTCAATTCTATTAAGTTGTTCTGTAGATGTTGCTGAGGTAGACCTCAACTAATTAAAGCTATCACTTTGAGAAGGATTATCTGAAGAATTAAAAAAATAAAATAACCTCTTGAAATGTTAATTATTTTCAAGGACCAGACTTCTGTCGGTAGAAGATTATTCAGGAGCAAGAAAGATTTCAAGCATGATACTGCCATTAAATGAGTCACTGGTAACAATAAATTCACCTGCACTTCTCATGGTCCTATGCCACACTATCACAGAAGTCAAGGTAGACACTTAGCTCCCATGTACCACCATCTCTATGATGCTGCGCGGACAATAATCACCAAACACTGAAAACATATTTCAAAAAAGGATAACTGTGGAGCACAGCTGCACTTAGAACATGAACTACAATGTACAACAGAGAACTTCTACAATTAACAAAAACATTTTACCCATAAGTCTTTGTGGCACACAATTGTTCACCAACCTTTTTTTCACGGTTGCCTTTTTTTTTGGTCTCTTTTCAATTATGATTTCCCGTACATTTTCATTGCTGGATTTATGGAACAAGATAAGCCAATATTGCATATCCATGATTATTAAAATAATAGTAATAACGTAAATTAGAAGTGTAACGCCTTAAGGATCCCTAGCACACAGCCATCTACGGTGGCTTTAGCATAACAAAAATTATGTTTTTGTTATGTATTTGTTATGCATTCAAAAGACAAGAGTACTAATGGTACTCATTACTAGTACTAGTACTCTTGGTACTAGTACTAGTAATGCATGTATGTGCAGATTTTCATAAATGAGGAAAAGACATAGCCAAAGTTAGAGGACTGCAGCAAAGAGTGGTATCTTGGGTAAGTCAGATCTTTTTTGGAACACATTTTTTATGGCTTTTGTTCAAATTTTTACCGTTTGTACAAGGAGGACTATCAATTAATTTATTTAGATATTTGAATAAAACATTATTTCCAGGAAATGAAAGCATTAAACCCTGCTTTGAATCTTATGCTCCTGCTGACAGAGTTATACCTCAGCTCTCGGCAGGATTAAAAGGAATTAGCAAGACATTTATCAGTTTTGTTTAGCTTTAACGCCACATTGCACATCAAAGGTAATAAAGTCTTGAATTAATTCTAACTGTCAGCAAACTTGAAACTAATCACAAAGTAATTACATTTCCTGCCTAATTTAGTGGAATTAAGGTGCAAGCGAGGGAATGAGTGAATGTTTGAGTGCGTGCAGAGTGTGGGTCTGTTCTTTACCTTGTAATGGACTTGCACCACTCACCATGTTAGGGTGAGGGACACCACAGGTTTGCAGGATACGAGTCTGAGATATACTGGCAGAAAGCATCTCTTGGGCTGCAAAGAAAAAAGAGATAACAGACACAGAATATTGTATTAATCAATAGCTGGATTTTCCATAACCTTTTCCAGCTGAACAGAAAAAAAATTAAAGTAATTAATTTTGGCCCAAAAGAGGAACGAGCAAGAGTTAGCACACAGCTTCAGTTAATCCAGCTAGAAACTGATCAGGGGCAAAATCTAGGTGTAATAATGGACTCAGATCTGAACATCCACGGTCACATAAAGGCAATAACAAGGTCAGCCTTCTATCACCTGAAGAACATTTCTAGGATAAAGGACTAATGTCTAATCAGGACCTTGAAAAACTCATCCATGCATTTATCTTTGGTCAGATTGATTACTGCAACAGCATCCTCACAGGTCTCCCTTAAAACTCAATTAGACAGCTGCACCTGATCCAGAATCCTGCTGCTCGCGTCCTCACTAGAACCAGAAAAGTAGAGCACATCACTCCAGTTCTAAAGTCCTTACACTGGCTCCCTGTTGCTCAGAGAATAGATTTCAAAAGGTTCCTACTAGTTTATAAATCACTGAATGGCTTAGCACCAACATACATTGAAGAACTGCTGTCTTTATACCAGCCCCCCGGACCACTCAGGTCCTCCAACTCTAATTTATTAATAGTCCCCAGAATCAGAAACAAACATGGAGAAGCAGCTTTCAGTTTCTATGATGACTCCTGATGACTGCAAAGCTGCCCAAACACTGGGCTGCTTAAAACGTATCTGTTTAAAGCTGCCTTTTTACTAAACTATTATAATTGCTCCCTAATATTTTATTTTATTGATGCTGATGTTTTATGCTTAATTGCTGTTTTTAAGTGTCATACTTTAATTTTCGTACTTTCATGCTGTTTATGCGTCTTATCATATTCCTAATTGCTGTTTTTACTTTCTATGCTTCCATTATATGTTTGGTTTCTTTATCAACGAAGCACCTTTAATTACCCTGTAATTAAAGGTGCTTTTATTCGTGTTGTTGACCGGAATCTTTACATATCACTCTGTAAATTAGTAGTTATACTGTATATTGAGCAGCTTTCCCTTTGGATAAAACTAGTGCTAAACAACTGCATTCATTATTCCTCTTCTTGTTGATCAACTAACCAATTAACCATTTACAGGAAACTCTTTCATTCCATCTGCTCACCTGCCATCATGCCGTAGGTGGCTTGCTGGTTGCTGTAATGGCAGGGGGTGACTGGGTAATGCAAACTTGCAGGAGCATTACTGAGGGCGTTTCCAAGAGAAGAAGTTGACAGGTGCATGTGGGACCTTTTAGAGGGCTGACCCAAGGACAGTCCTGACGATACTGATGGAGAAAACCAAGAACAAAATAAACACTTTTTTATTTATTTGACATAGATGAAAAAAACTTCAACTAAAAAAGCATTTTGTTGGTACTTTATTACCATGTTGTTGATGTCTGAGAATTTTGATGTCTGAGTGGTGTTCAATTAAAAAAACATTCATATGTTAAGCTTAAATTTTAACACATTATTGCATGAGATGAAATATGTCAAAATGTGACCTCATAAAATCGGAATTTCCTTTATTTTCCCCTGGATTAATGTTAAAAACAAATTCAAACATTCAAAAAGGATATTAATTATTAAAAGTGGAATTCCAGCAGCATCCGCGCCTAGTGGATCTCCAGCGGTAAAACACAAACTTGCAGTCCTGCTGCAGTGTAATTGTGTATAACGTCCAAATTGGCCCGAAAGAAGATACAGAAGTACTTCCGAGGTGTCCATAAATCCGAGGAGAATATAAACATGGTAAAATTAAGGCATTTGGGTCAGATTAAACATCGTTACAAGAGACATTTGGACTCCCCTGAGCACTCATATTCTACGGATACATCTGATCAAGACTGGATGTATAAATATTGCTGAACAGCTCAAACTGCCTCCAAAATTCTCAGGGTGAGAGAAAAAACACAAAGTTTGCAAAAAATAAGGTCTAGGTTGAAAAAAAAAGGAATTTGCATTACACATATCATTTCACATGTCCCATTTTCCCATCTGTTACATGAACATGTAGTATATGATTCCATCTATTCTGAGCCTTAATAATTAGGAGACATTGAAATCCCATTAAAGTGTTTTTCCACAAATCTCCATCATAAAAAAAGGGTAAAACGCAAAACTTTCTCGAGATAACGCAAAACTTTCTCGAGATAACGCAAGAGTTTCTCAAGATCTCGCAAAATCCATGTATTTTATTTTTTTCTCACCTTAAAATATTTTCTCCACCATGTCCCCTACGGGGCTCAGTAGACTTACACTTAATCATACCGGAAACAATATATTTTAAGTAGAAGCTTACACTTGTGTGTATTGCATTTGTCATTATATAATTTTGCCCCCCCGAGAGATGGCTAAATTAGTTGATTGGAGATTTGTCATTAATTCAATTAGAAATAAACTACATTTTCCATCTTGATGCATTCTCCTAATTATCTGTGAATACAGCAACAAAATGGTGTGTTTTGGTCTAAGAATTACCCAGTAAAACCAACAGCATAATTTCTGATAAATGCATTTGTGTCCAATACCCTAAATCCTATGTTGTGTATTTTGCCTAACACTGGAAGTGCTATAGAATTCATGGAGTAAAATATATAAATTCTTAAAATGCATACAGACGTAACATTGACATTTAGAGTGAA
The DNA here is from genome assembly GCA_028564705.1 of Apricaphanius iberus. Lineage (NCBI taxonomy): Eukaryota > Metazoa > Chordata > Actinopteri > Cyprinodontiformes > Aphaniidae > Apricaphanius > Apricaphanius iberus. Next base: position 1,143,966 of record JAPXFQ010000644.1, on the reverse strand, counting down.
TAAACTTTTGCTTGAGCTTTGAATTTTCTGAAAGTTATTTAATATACCAGGTTTTAAAAGATGAAGTGTGGTTCACTTGCATATCTATAGGAATTACTTTATGCCTAAATATACCTGAGATAACAATCATAACTAGTTAATAATGCTCAAGGGATGCCGATGCTCAGCAAATCAAATGTTCATATCTTTCCTGGAAGAGAAAGATTAGAGTGATTGTTCCTGGTCTTCTTTGCTACAGTTGGGATTTAGCATCTCAAATACACAATGTGGATTAAGGTTCATGTTAATTAAGCTTCCTAAACTTTGCTGCTGAGCTTTTTATTAGACCTTTAAAAAAATGTTCTAGGAAATAATAAAACGCTTAAAAGACAAAGCCATCAATGGAGCAAAAAGTATCTAAAAATAACTCTATAACAATAGGAGCATCATTTAAAAAACACCTAGGCCTAAAACCCCTAGAAGTAGGTAGAACATTGTGCTTGATTTACCTGCAGAAACCAAACTGTGAGCATGGGATGTGGTCGGTAAACAGTCACCGGTGGACCCATGGTGCATGAGGATTGGTAAAGGTGAATCTCCTGCCAGCGACGTGAAGGAATCAGGACCAAATGCCTGACATGCCATTTTTCTTTGGCTTTCTTTGAGGGTCTCAGTGTATCACTGGTGTTTGTCTCTCAAAAGATCTCTTTTCTTTAAAGGGCAATAACTCACTTTATTTGGTCTTGTCTTCCATTGGTCTTTTCTTCTATTTATATAGCATTCCTAAAATCTGTCTTCTTGCCGTCTTTCTTGAGATTCCGTGTTCTTTGGCCTTCTCTTGTTCGGGTGTCTTTTTCTGGCTGTGTTAGTTGTCTTACGCCTCAAGTTTTGTCTTCTTTTCTTGTCCTTTTATCTCTGGCTCAGTCAAGCATGCATCTCCCTTGAGGCACTTGGAGATAGAAAACTGCAAGAGGTTACTTTTTTTTGCTGTCAGCACCTCTGCCAGACCTCTTTAAAATTTGAGGGACAATCCTACCCTAAAACAAGACGAATACCAAAGTGTTTCATGTTCAATTTAAAATCACTGGTGTACCTGCTGAATGGGATTCTCATCTGAAGAGACCTAAACAATGCAGCCCTGCGGTCTGATTTAACCTTCGTCGATCAATGAAAATCAGCTTCTGTCATGTCCTCAGCATTTTTCTGCCCTAGTCTACTGCAGGTATTTATATCCCACCTACATCTTACCAACCCTTCTCACAACCTATGAGATCCCCGGTTTCCTGTTGAGCTGCTCTCCCCCCTACCATTCAATTCCCTGTCAGTGTTGTAATTGCTTGTTGTTTGTACTTACCCATGTTCTTCTCATCCCATTTCCAAATCCAGGATTAGGGTACAGAGCCGCCGAGAAACCTGATCTTCTCTTCACCTCTGCCTCTTTACCTTGGTCTCTTTCTGTCTCCATGATTACAAGATTGTGAGAAGACAATAGGAAAGAAAAGAAAACACTCAGAGACACTCAAAAATTCCAAAGTTTCTTAATGTTTTATTGGAAATATGAGTTAGCCGATGATGCTGGTCAAAATTTCTATTAGTCACGATAGTAACTAGATCAATTTAGTTTAATAAACATGTAAATTTAATTCCTTGAATATATAAACCTAAAATCAAAGCCTCGTTTAAAACATGTTTTACAAGTATTAAAACAAGTATTAATATCTGATCTTGTCTAATTGGACAAAAATAAGGAAGAACACATTGCATTCACAAAAGGTTCCAGACCTTTGTAATAGTCCCATACACTGAACTTTGTTAAATATACAGTATATATATATATATATTTTTATTTTTTATTTTTTTTTTATTTTTTTTTCTTCAGTCACATACTTCAGTGTAATTTATTGGGATTTATTGTGTAGAAACCAACACAAAGCTGTGCAGTTTCTATTCTGTTATGCAAAACAGCTGAACTCTGTCAGACTGGATGATCAATTTTAATCAACTGTGATCCACCTGTTTGTCCATAATGCAGCTACCGCTTTCTTTCTTAGTAAGGATGGTGTTTTCAAGAAGACATAGAAAGCATTTTCCCAGATGCAGCACTAATGCAGGTAAATATTTGCATATTTAAAGTTAAACTTTGGTTTGTCAAAGCAGATCACCGTCTTTTGCTTGTTCATGTGTCCCCTAAACAATAATATTGTTCTCAATTAAACTTGTGAGAACTTCACAGAGTAGATTTATTCACAATGAGATTATATTACACATAGGCTATGTTGAGCCAGTTACAAAAAACTTGTAATATATTTTATATTACTAGTTACAGCCTCAAAAATGTAATATGTGATTATGTTTGCATTACATATTACTGTAACAGAGTTACACCACTTCAAGTTACTTTTGGCAAAATTTCTTAAATATGTAACATGATTTTTTTTAACTGTAAATGATCAATTTACATTTTACACAAGTGGGACACAGAAAATACTGTATTTCTAACACTATTTTATTGAACCTCAAGCCACAACTGCCTTTGCATGCCTTCTGTCTCATGATAATGTTTTTTAAATCGCATCAAAAGAAAAAAAGAAGGGACTGATCTGATATGGTTGACAAAGGTGAGACTTCTGAGATGGAACATTCTTTTAACGGGTGGTAAGGAGGTTCATTAAATAGTGTAAATGAGGCAAATGTGTAAATGTAATGTTGATTTTTTCCTCAGCCATCCTGATTCTCTGATGTTTTGGTTTTCAGCGATAAAATCTGCAATGTGGATCTTTTAGGCCATCCAACTTGATTTAGTCCACTGCATTAGTTGGACAGCAATACAATTTTAAATATGTATTGTAACTCTAGTTGCCGAAATGGTAACCAGTGATCTATTTCTGTACATTTACATTATAATTCCAGCATTACTAAAAAAAATATATCTTCCTGTATCCTCTTACTTTTGTAATGCGTTACTCCCAACACTGCACATAGGCTCATCATGCTGTCACTGTAGAGGGTCAGTTTACAATGAAAGCATAATAAATGAATACTGACAATTGTCACCACAACAATGGCAGGAGCACAAGATGGGGATCTAAACAAATTGCTTGCTAAATTCATCTATAGAAACAAATGATCCAATGTAATTTCGCAATATACTGTGAAAGGATCAGTCAACTCTAGAAAGCTACAGTTATCATCTACCTCCATGTTTACACATAAAATACCTTTTTTTGTGAAGAAATTTCTCAGAATCAATACATACATCAATACAAGCATTCCTCTTGTGTACATGACTGCTTTGTAGCTCTCATGTGGGGATAATGATCTCAAACAAATGTTAAAATTAATAATGGACTACCTCTTATTGCATATCCACTTGTTTTCCAGACATAAATGTAGTGTAAGATATGTGGATAAACCTTAAAAGATCACTTAAAGTGAATCATAAACAATTCTGAAACTTAAAGTCAAAGATGATGTATTCCTGATATGAGACAAAAATAGCTTTTATTATTATTTTAAAGGTGTTGCAAAGTAATACAATCCAGGTATTTAAATGTATGTATGTACATATCATTATTATTATTATTATTATTATTATTATTATTATTATTATTATTATTATTATTATTATTATTATTATTATTTATTTATTTATTTATTTATTTATTTTGGTCATATTCACAATTAACTATTTAGATTTAAATACCTTTGGAGTGTTTCTTTAACGTGTTTTTTCAACACACAAAAAATCCCAACACATTGTCCTGGATGGTACAACTTTGACAGGCAAATTTCTTTGACCACACACCTTGACATGTCCTGTGGGAACTTTGGTATATTAATTGTTGTTTTTGTTTCAGGTTGAGGCAGATTGACCTGGAGCTCTGACCTTAAACAGTCCAAACTAAACAGATAACTGTTTGAGAAGAGAGGTCACTATTACTATTGTTTCAGAGTGGTGTATGCATTGTGCACTGGAAGCAGAGCGCTCCAGGTAGAGACATTGGCTCTCATCACTGTAAGTAAAGGTTAATCTAAAGAGTGTGGCCACCATGTGCATTCTGTTGTGTCTGTATTTGTGTTTATCCTTAGCTCTGCTTCACTATTGTTGGTGTAGGCGGGCACCAGGTGGAAAATAGCTGGTGGGTGGCAGGCAAGATTCAGCTTGTTTAAGTGCATGTAAATTTAGAGATAATGCACTAGCATTGTTCTTCCTTGGAGTAGGAACTAAACAAAAATTCACTTTAAATGATTTTCTTATTCTGTTATAATGACTTTAGGCCTATAATATAGGACATCCCTAGACAAAACTAATTTAACTAAATCAGAACTGAAAAGAAAATGTTACAAAACCAACTGATGGGAATGGTGATACAAATGACATTCTCACCAGTACCAGAATCATCCTCAAAATACTTTTTCTCTGTCTTCTTTTCTCTAAGCCAAGAACTCCCACTCAGGCTGTAGACCAAGGTCCCAGCTGGTGGATGCAAGACTATTTGTACACTCTCAGAGAAAACCACCATTGTTTTAAAGAAGTTTTAAGGAAAAGTTAAATTGTAATTCACCAATACATTTTCAAAGAATATAATATAACAACTTAGTGTCTCAAATAATAATTTTGGTTGTTTAATGTACACAAGCTCAAAGAAAGTGTCTAGTGACCACATTTTCACAAATTACAACTTCATCAGTACTGACTGGTCCCCTGCCACCCAGAAGCTAAAAAAAACTTATCTTCTTTTTCTTTTCATTTCTTATTTATGAATGCATTATGTTGAATTTTGCCACACGTGGTGCTGATAACAACACTCTTCGGTGTATAAGCTTTTAGACAATAAAGACTCTCAGTAAGGTATTTTCGGTATTTCCTCTGTTTTATCCTTAAAATGAAGTCAGGGGACACTCAGAAATCAGCTATTTCAAAGGAAACCTTGGCTCTGACAAAAATGCTCAGTTTCATCCTTTTGAGCTTCATGCTTGATATGAAAAGGTTGGTAGTACTGTCAAAATATAATACCTAAGATAAAATCTATATCTACATTGTCCCTTCTGTGGACAACAATGGATGTTTCTATTCTATATTCTATTCTGCTCACATCCTCACTAGAACAAGGAAAGTAGAACACATCCCCCCACTTCTAAAGTCCTTACACTGGCTCCCTGTAGCTCAGAGAATAGACTTCAAAATGCTCCTACTACTTTATAAATCATTAAATGGCTTAGTTCCAAAATATGTTAAAGATCTGTTGTCACCATACCAACCACCCAGACCACTCAGGTCTTCCAACTCTTGTCTACTAATCCACTCTATAGACTTTGAACCAAAGATAGAGAAACAGCTCTCAGTTTCTATGCTCTCATTATCTGGAAAAATCTTCCTGATAAATGCAAAGGTGCAGAAACACAGAGCAGTTTGAAATCAAAACTAATTTGTTTAGAGCTGCCTTTGGGTAAATGATTATTATGCTTATTTATTTATTTATTTTTTTACTTTCTCTAATGCTGTATTTTTATGCTTTTCATGCATTGTTCTTAATTTCTATTTTTACTTTTCGTGCTTTTATTATAAGTTTTGTATGTTTCTTTATCCCCAATCATTTAAAACATATTGGATTACCTTGTTGAAAGTGTGGTATTCAAATAAAATTGCCTACAAAAAAGAAATTGGTATTGCTAGTTAGGTAATGCTAGCCACTCTAATTGTGCTAAATGCAAACACAAGATGCTGAAGCCTTTTTTCAATATTACCTTTGTAATCATGAGGTAAAATGCTCTTTGGCTGTGAATGCTTAATCAAAAATTGTTGGGGTTTGACCTATGCTCTTAAGATATTACCTCAGCAACTTCTCATGGAAGGCGTGGTTAAAAAAATTTTTAAAGCTGGTTTTATGCTTTTCTGTATGATAGTTCTTCAAGAAAAATTAGGATCAGCCAAAAGTTTATATTAGTAAGTTAAATGTGTTAACAACTGGAATTCAACCACACACCTCGGGTCAGTGCATCTTTAGTTATATGTGGTAAAACTGAACTGTTTTTATATTGAACATGTTCTATGGGACCAATTGTCATGTCTCTGTTCTGGCTAATGATACATTTATATATTTAGTAAGATTTAGACTAGCCTATTTTTAATTCTACATAGATCCTAGATGGTTATGGTAAGTTTGTCTCCTTGGAAATGAAATATGGTGTCTGATTAAAAAAACATTTTATTTTTTTTAAAGAATGGGACAGAAATAACAAACATGAATGTTTTCTTTATCTTGGAAGATTAACTTAAAAGCTATAAAGGTTTGTATTCTGTCAAATACCCCCAAAAAAAAATCTAATACCATACTTGAATTTGGAGGTATGGTGGAAAACCAAGTTAATCAAAGAATAAGAGTGTGAAAAAGGCAGAGCTTTCCCATGAATACGCAAGTATACGCTACTGCACAAACCAACACACACGTGCATATACAGACCCTAAACCTAATTAGTAGAGAGACAAAGAGTCAAAGGGGTTCTTTTAAAGCACCTGTCCTATATCACCCCCTTCTTCACTTACACACACACACACACACCACCACAACTCTCCCATGCACACACACACACACACACTTTCGAGCCTGCACTAGCACACAGATATAATTTTTCAGCATTTTCAATTAAAATTTTTTCTCTGTTCTCATTTATTATCCCAAAAAATCCCATCCTCCTTCAAATGAGGTGCACACAAATTTATTTCGCCACAGCCCAAGCATACAAGCGGCTTCACTGCACCCACTCCTGCAGTGGGAACAGTGCTGGGTGACACATTCTCACAGGTATCACATCCATGCTTACAGTATGCCAGGTGTGTTTGCCCATGTCTATGTGAGTGACAACAACAGAGTTTGCTGCAAATGTGATGTCACAACCCAGTGGGGTTCATTTTGTTGTGTGTGTATGTGCCCATGATTGTGTGTGTGCGCGCCTGCTGTCTCCTTGGAGGAAAAAATCTTAAACTCCTCCTGTTATCATAAACATATCAAAGGGTTAGTTTTAATTCATCATTTCATGGTATCAGCCTGCGAACAATGTCAGAAAAAGGACTAGATTAGTATGTTCATGGTGAGTCTCAGAACATGTTCAGCAGACACACTACATGTAAGGTAAAAACAATATTTACTGAATAAAAAACGTTTTTAACAGTACATAAAATCAGAGGTGTTTTTTTGGTTTTTCTTTATACAAAGACAACACACATTTGAGACAAAAAGAAAAGGAAAATTCCAAAGAAAGTTATATATATATATATATATATATATACATTTATATATTAAGCAGAAATTATCATTATGGGATTTTTTTGGGAAAGAAAAAAGAAAACAAAAAAAACTTTGCTTTCATCTGACCAGAATACATTCTTTAAAAAAATGCTGTTTCCCATATATAGGTTATTGCAAACTAAAAAGCCGAAATATGTACAACTAACAGCTGTACCACCATGGGATTTTTGACTCTTTGTTTCTCTGAACAATGTTATCCATGCCTGGCCTGGCATTTTGGTAAGTTTATAGGTCTATTGTGCTATCAGGCTCCCCTCCTATGGAACCAGCTCCCAGGGTTGGTTCATGAAGCAGACAATTTGTATATCTTTAAAACTAGGCTTAAAACTTTCCTCTTTGACAAAGCTTACAGTTAACAGGTTAGACAGGTAGCTAGGAAAAGACAGGTTAATGTTAGTAGCCAGGTAGAGTGTCAAAAGCTAGCAAGGGATATGAAGAGGTAGAGTAGCTAGAAGAGATAGATTAATGTAAGCCAAGTAGAGAGTGTTAGTAGCTAGGTCTCCTAGTAGCTAGGAGACAGGTTAATGTTAGTAGCTATGCTGCTTTAGGCTAGGCTGTTAGAGGACATTATTAGGGTCTGTTCGTACTTTCTCTCCTACTTCTCCCCAACTGCATGATGTGCTGTCAGTTCAAGCGCTAACCTGCTTTCTCTTAGTCTCTTCCTACAGCAGGTGCTCCTGACCCGCCATGCTTGACGACCCTGACTAAGATGGCATTACAGTGACGGAAAGTTCTCCATGTCCTGCAGCAAACTTCTGCATCAGTTCTGTTGTTCTTTCTGTGTCTCTGTCCTGCATCTCTGTTCTGTATCTCTTTTCTGTATTTTCCAAACCACAGACAGTCTCGGCAGATGACCGCTTGTGCTGAGCCTGGTTCTGCCGGAGGTTTCTTCCTGTTAAAAGGGAGTTTTTCCTTTCCACTGTCGCTTCATGCTTGCTCAGTGTGAGGGATTGCTGAGAATTACACAACCCAATTTTCTGTGGTTCTCTAATTTCTACATTAAACATTGTATTTTAATAACTCCTCTTGTAATGTGCCTTGACATGACATTTGTTGTGAAACGGCGCTATATAAATAAACTGAATTGAATTGAATTATAGCTGTGCTATATATTTATCATTTTCAGGTGATAGACTGAATAGTGCTCTCTGAGATGTTTAACGTTTCAGATATTAATTTTAGGGGAATTTTGAGGAGTCTTTAGGTTTTAAGGCAGTTGTGTGGACTGAATTTTATTAGCATTGGTCAAAATGGTGCAGCATAGTGTGTTGCCACAGTGACTTTGAAATAGTTATCTGGTTACTGATTACTCCTTCCAAAAGTAACTTAGTTAAGTGCTGATTACTGTGTTTTAAACACAACTGTTAGATTACAAGTTACTTTATTATTTACTTTCAGTAACTTCAATAACACTCCCCACTGCCTCAACAAAAAAACATTAACTGGTTTGGATCATTTTCACTTATTGGAAGTGCATTTACCAGTGCATTTAACCTCGTGTAGATGCCAGAAACAGGCTGCGTCTTGGGCATGTACTTGCTTGCACACTGTACATACTACTGGAGAGTTCCACATAACTCAGATCGGCTAGAGTACCAGATTTTTTGGGTAGAACCAAAAAAAAATGGCGACCATAACGGAGATAATCAACTAGCAAATTAATCATTCAGTTAGTACAATTTGGAAACATGCAAACGCAAACCAAGTTGTCGTCGGTAGTAGACAGTTCTGTTTAGCATACCGCTATAGAGCACAAAGTGAAAGTCCTGCTGAGACTATAACTGGGATGGAGCACAATGATGTAATTGAAATTGTGTGTTAGTATATTTGTATTATAAGCCCTGGAACAGAACAAATAAGCTCTTCCGAGATGTTATGAACTCCGAGGGGAGTAATGCTAATGACTAATAACAAAACATGGTTAAATGAAGGAGTTTTGGGACAAACAAATACTTGTTACAGGTGACAAATCTCCTGCCCGCGTCATTCCCTTTATAATGATATATGATTATCGCAACTGAATATAAACTTCTTCCAAACTTCTTCCAAACTTCTTCCAAACTTGTCTTGGTGAGTAAATCCAAGTACTAAATGCTAAACATGAGGTCCAGGTTGAAAAAAAAAACAAAACAACTAACTTTCCCTTTAAGTAAAAAAAAAAAAAAAGTGTAAGCCTTGAGAATGGATACAGTATCAGCATTTATGTAAATAAGACATTTTTTCACATATTTCTTTAGCATTGACAGCAGGAAAGAATTTTTCCTTGAGAGTCCTAAATACCAACATTTTTTTTCCCTCAGGAACAAGAGAGCAACACTAATATAGTTTGGTCATTATAATAGACAGACAGGAATCTGAGCCGGTTTTGTCAATATCACACAGTTGATATAACACTCATCGTCTCTCTGTCAATAATAGCCTGAATCTTTAAATGCTTCTTCATTACGACCTGAAGTTCTTAGAGTGCTGATTGACAGACAATTAGAGTGGAGCCTCAGTGTGTTTCAGAAAATCACAAATATATTATATAAGTAGCCTTTAAAAAAAGTCAATTATTATATTAGTAGTATTAGTATTATGGCACACTGTTACAAAAGAGGAGGAATCCTCATATAAGTAATTGTGTTTTAATCTTTAAGACTGGTTTGAACTGCAAAACAGCAAATAATCACTAGCTTTGTGTAGTCTAAACTTGTATTGTGTCACATTCAAAACAATACCATGGATGAATTTACAAGGTTCTGATGAAAACTGAATTTTAAGCTGTCACCACAGTATAAAGTCAAGGATTTTCTTATAACAAATTCAAATCTTTAAAAAGAAAAAAAAGAAATATTTACTGAGGTGTTCAGTGTGTGAGACTGGGGGCTTTTCCGACTCATAATGCATCCTGAACTTTATTGATTTATTATGCACCACATTCTACAAACAAACTATGACTGCATCGTGGCAAAGATGAAACTGAGATGCCTGTTTTTCATTTTATGTGTCCGTTCATTATGTAGAAGGGAACACAGAGTGAAGTTTGTCGGATGCTTGAATACATCATGGCAGAGGTCAGCTCTCCTGATGAATATCAAGCGGACCTTCTGTACTGCTCCTGCGGCCATCTGCCCATAGCTGAGCCTGACTCACAAACGCCACCCCGGACATATCAGAGAGGGCTAATTTCATCAATATATTCAACAAACCCTGTTTGAACTGCAAAGGTTACTGAGCGAAGCGGGAAACTGGAGTGGGTTCTGGTGTGTTTTGCTTGGCTCTCGCAGATTACTATCGCTCTTCATTAGGTAAATGTCAGCTTCAGATATTCGCTAGCTCAATGACAGTTTACCAATTGTTACTTGCTTCTGGTTCGGTGTTGAAGGAAGGCATTGTGCTGCTTTTAAATAGCTTTTCTTAATATACTGAGATTTAAACTGTTGAAACATTTGTCTTAACCATAATTTGTGATTTTGTCTGACTTTTAAGTTACAATTGAATTTAAACTGCTGTCTAAACCAACTGCTGGTGAAACAAAAGAAGACATTTACACTACTTCAGTCATTTGCAAACTAATCGTACAACATTTAGATGAGAAAAATAGATACACTATCAATTGGAAATAACTTTCTTTCATCTTCTGTTGTCTGATATAGTAAAAAAGTTGAAAACACTGCAATGAAATTGACAATAAATCTACATTTTCTCTGCAACAGAACTATTCAATGTGCTAGAAAGATACAGGCATCTTTCTGGAAAACTAGACTGAAACGTCTGAGCAATGCAAGCAGTCAGAAGCAGCAAAAACAATGTAATAAATGATAATAATGTTATGGACCTACTGTGAAACTCCATCTGAGGTCTTTGATTCTTGCATTTCTCCTTGAATCTTACAGCCACATTTCAACCAGTCTCTGCCCTGAGCTCACTGTGTATTGCTTCTGAAAAACACACTAATGCTATTAGACTTGCTAAATATATTTATTACACAGCGTATTGAATGTTTAAAGAGACTTTTATTTTACAATCCATATACAGTTGTGGCTCTCGCTGAGTTTCGCCCACGGCCCTTTACATAGTCAACTCTGTCGTTGCTTCTCACTGCTCTTTGTGAGTCTGCTTTTTCTTTTTTTTCATCTCTTCCTCTGCTTTCTTTAGTCCTGACAGTTTGAAGGACAAATCAGTTTGAAAAAGAAAATGCTGCAGAAAGACAAAGAAATCTGCTTGGAGATATAACTCTTAAAAGCACAGTGAGAAGTCAAATCAAAGTTTATTTCTCTAGAAGTTTTCAAAAGAGCATCTGCTGAATTGATGTAGACTAAAATGTAGAATATTAAATCCAAAATTACCTAATGAATGATAAACATAAACTTGTTTTAAAATTAAAAAAACAGTGCTGTGAAAAAAAACAATCCTTTTTCACATCTTAAGATAGAGAAATTAGTTGTATGAAACACAGGTAAAAGGTTCTGCAATTGAAAAATTTGCCATCAGTTCATTTTCCATGTGTTTTCCATGTGTACTTTTTCCACATGAGAAAAATATGAGGAAAAATGATACACAAATAGAAATAATGTTATGTAGTAAATTTTGAAACAAATATGAGGACTTTTTCACATGCAAAACATTTCCTAGAAAAATTTCCCACATGCATCATATGTTAAAACTATCTACCATAACTTTCGGACTATAAATAATAAAGACATTTTATAGACTTATAGTTTTGCTTTTTTGGTTTGTTTTTAACAGCCTAACAGCCTCCGAGGGGCACTCTAGAAGGAAGCGTACAAGTGAGACATGTAATTTTTAAGCACACACGCTTATCATGAAAAAAAAAGAAACGCAAACAATGCAGTTTTGAAGTTAAAGGCAGTCGAACTATCCATCAAAGACGGAAAACGAGCTACTGCACATAAGCTTGGCATCAGCGGATTGATGGAGAGACATTGGAGGTGGCAGTTGGAAGAACTGAGTAAATGTAAAAAGATGACATGAATGAACACATACGTAATGTATGGAATTACTGTTTGTACTTAAATAGAAAGGGTGAAATAACTGAATACATGTGTTATATTTTAGATTTCTCAAAGTAACCACCCTCTGCTCTGATTACTGCTTTGCACTCTCTTGAGCTTCAACAGGTAGTCACCCAAAATGGTTTTACAACGGTCTTAAAGGAGTTTCCAGAGATGCTTAGTACTTGTTGGCCCCTTTGCCTTCACTTTGCGGTTCAACTCACCCCAAATCATCTCGATTGGGTTCAGGTCCGGTGATTTTGGAGGCCAGGTCATACCTTTTTGTAAAAGTACAACATAATTCCATATGTGTTCATTCATAGTTTGGATGCCTTCAGTGAAAATCTAGAATGTGAATAGTCATGAAAATAAAGAAAAAGGAACTGAATGAGAAGGTGTGTCCAAACTTTTGGTCTGCACTGTACATTTTTACATGACTAAAGTTATCTGGAGTTACATGTATCGTTGTTATTTTGACTTTTCGCTACATGTAGTTTCAACACATACCATGTTGTCAATCAGTTGTAAGAGGACGTCAACTAGGTGACGTCCGTGTATTTGTATGAAATTAGATGTGATAAAGCTGCACTTAATCTTTGTAAAGTTAATAATGCAATAATTATTTTAATTAGCCAAGTCTTTAAGAGGTTGTGAAGACGTCCACTCACATCCTTTGCACGTCTTGATCAAGGCTGTGAATAGTCGTCCACTGACGTCTTTTACATGTTGTAAAGCAAAACAGAAAAAAAAACAGTAATTATCTACATTATATACATGATTTGTACACAAATTGTATTTTTACTTTTTCTCATTAAAATAAGTGTAATTACAAAGCCGCTGCATTTTCTTATTTCAATAAGACTAATAATAGATTTTAGGATATTATATAATCCCGCGATAGCTGATTTTACACATAGACTTCAGAACTTTAGAACTAGAACAATGGCCATATTGTCAACTGAAATATACTGAGTTTGGCTAACATTAGCTAACGTTAGTAGGCTAAATGTCACTTTGAACTCATGCAATGGGATAGAGCTCCAGATGTCACGTGACTCTCAGAGCTTCAGTGCGACGCTGGCAGGCAGGAATGTAATTAAAATGAACGTCCGAGTTTACTGCCCATTTTAAAACAAAAGATATTATTGTATACACTGGCAAATTAAAAGATTTAACATCTCCAACCCTTACCACGCCCCTGGGATACTTTTGAAAACTTTAGAAGCTGTGGGACCAGACCTTTACCTGAGTTGAGATACCCTGACATTAGGGCTGGGCGTTATGAGCTAAAATTAATATCACATTATAGTAAGCATTTCACCTAGATAAAGATAAGTGCTCCACATAACCCCCCCAAAAGCAATGTTGCCCTATAGGCTAGGCTGCACCGGTTAGAATGGACGCACCCTATTTAGATGTGGTCCCAAGTCTCATTGTAGAAGAGGTGTTCATATTTTTTTAAATTTAAAATCAAGTTACATTTTAATGAAATTAAAAGGCCCATGTGTTTTATTTTTAAGTTTCATATAGTTTAATTATTTTATTGAGAGCTGGGACTTGGTTGCTTTAGTAGTGTGATTTTCCAGCAGCATGGTTTAAGAATTTCCCTCAGGAGCAATTATTTTAGAACACTGATTAGAACTTTTAAAAGCATAGAACTGGTTTGATAAAGCCTGCAGTCATGTTGCTGTGACCATTAAAGTTACTTGTAGAAGTTTTTCACTGCTTAGTAAACTTCCATGTGGAATATGCGTAGGCTCATAATGCCATGGTAACAAAAGAGAACCTATCATAAATGGTGTAAAATACTATTCCTGATTGGTTGACTGTGGACAAGGGGGTTGTACTTTGTTCTGAGCTTTTCAATAAAAGGCATGGCTGTGCTGAACAAATTCGAATGCAATGGGCTAATGTTGCATTCCTGACACACACACACACACACGCATGTTGGGTTTCCATGTCTTGTGGGGACTTCTCATTGACATAATGTTTTCCGTAGCGCCTTACCCTAACCTTAACCATCAAAAATGAATGCCTAACCCTGACCCTTACCCCAACCTAACCATAACCTAAGTGTAACCCTGACACTAAAACCAAATTTTAAGCCTCAAAAATTGCTTCAAACTTGTAGGGACCGGGATTTTGGTCCCCACAAGGGAGGTCGGTCCCCACTTGGATAGTAAACTTCCAATTTTTGGTCCCCACAAAGATAGTAATACCAGGTCCACCCTCACACACCCACCCACCCACACACACACACACACAAATATATACAGTATATATATATATATGCCAAACAGAAAATTGTGTCTTGTCTGAGTTGCATTCCCGCCACTCACATAACTGCAGAAAAGGAAAGAGAGGCCAAGGATCTCCAATGGACGCTGGGATGTCCACTACTAGTCTGGGACTAATTTGTAGAAGCGCAACACGGCAGAGCAACAAAATTGGCAGGACGATAGATGAGGCTGGAAGACTACAGTCAGACATCCAACAAAATGGATGATCATTGGTTAGATTAGTACTGGCGTGAGGAACACAGTTCAGGAGCTCGAGGCATGAACTGGTGGATGTCTGAAAGATGTGAGGTGAGTCAAAAGTATTTTAATTTTTGAGAGGATCTGAGTTGTCATGATGACTTTGTGACTGCTTTTTGCTGGAGGTGTTGTTAAGCTAAGCCCGCCCATGTCCTTGCCCTCTACCATGCTTCTGAGATGGTAATGGAAACACAACAGTTTTAGGCCGTACTGACCCGACCCATTCAGGTATTGTTATGTTGATATTTGTTCCCCTCCTTAGATGTTTCTGGGTCTAAAACAAGCCTAGTGAACAAGTGGCAAGAGACTCTCATCCGTGGTCTTCTCGTGAACGCGGCTGCAGCCTATGATAGCTTCAGTTAGCTTCCGACTAGCTTGTAGCTATGTTGGCTCAGAGCATCCACCCTCGACCCCTACCCTCACAGCGCCACTCTCAGCTCCACTTCTTTGCCCATTCTTGTGCAAAGATCCTGTGTAACACATGTAACATGTAACATAAATATGATCTAAATTTGAGGAAATGGTTTATGTACCTGATATAAAGTGATCATCACATAAGCGGGAACCTTTCCTCATCGGGCCGCCAGACCTTCGTTTTAGCTGATTGCTAGGGAGTTTCATTGCAATAATCCGTTTTCTGCGTTCTTGATCCTTGGGAATTTTGCTAAACTCTCTTCCCTTATCTCATCCGCATTCGTGTGGCATCCTGGAGCACAACAGGTATCCACCATATTTACTAGGGATGTAAGAAAATATCGCTATGCCAATATATCACAATATTTTATTTCATGATACTGTATCAATATTCAAAAGCAAAGTAGCGAAGAAAAAAAAGAATTTGAATAGAATTTTTTCATAAAATTAAAAGTTAGGTAATAGGAGGCTGTTTTCACCTTACTGGTTCCAGTGGATGACCTAGATCTAATAATAAAACTGGATGTGTTATGGATGAAACAGGTTGGAATGTGACAGTTTTTCTACAGTTGAATTCAGTTTTAAAAATCACAATATAAAGTCTTACTCATAGTACTAGGATATATCGCAATTTACACCATGATCTGGGTGAATACTCGATTCTGATTGGCTGGAGGGTGTAGGTTAAAAAGTGATAATGTACACTGAGGAAAGGCGTCCCATCAAATTAAATTATGATAGTTCTAAATGTTTGCACTTACTCAAATAGCAACAGAGTATCAACATTATTTCACAGTTGACTCATTGCAAAGTTTTGCATCATCCTCTGGACACACACAAGTAAATAGTACACTGGCCTTCTGAAATGATATTTCAGACTTCGCAGAAGACATTAGGGCTTCGCGTTGGACGGTTCGCACCTCCGTGTCAACCATTAATTTCTGATAATGGAAACCTTGTCGGGCATTATCTCTTACATATCGTATCGTGCCCTTCGTTTCATGATACATATTGTGTTGCCAGATTCTTGCTAATACACATCCTTTATTTTTACTGGTTCTAAGTTTGGGTTAGCCGCATATAACTATATGCTATATATATACTATGTAACTGCGGGAAATTGCCTGCTACTATGGTGCTGATTAGGTTTGAACTCTTGTATGTTGGGAGAAGTGACATCAACACCCAGAGCTCTTTACCGGAGTTTTAAAGTAAGTCAAACTATACAGTCAAAGTTATTACTGTAACTTGTTAATGACGTCTTTTGAGAGTTTCATTCAGAAAGTATTACTTTTTAAAATGCTTTGTAGCACTTTGAGATCGCTAAATGAAAACATTATTTCAATTGTCTTCACATTTAGGTCCAGCAAGTGTCCAGAATTGGTGGCATTAACAAAGTTATGAAAATTTTGTTCGGTTTCCCTGGTGAATCTATAAAATCAATAAATGTGATGTGGAATTTTTTGTTTTTTTTATTGCATCTCATTATCTTTGATCTACAAATGAACAACTACAATGTAATTAAGATCATTTATTTTACAGTGTCCTTAAATGTAGGTCTATAAGTAAAGTGTTGTTTGATCTACATGTGATTACAATGTGTTATAGACGTTCAGGTATGACTGTACCGATTTAGGATCTTTTTAGAACCTTTGTCAAGTTTAGATGTGCAACGTCTACTGTAGATCGCCTGTCACTTTTTGGAATTCACTGCCAGAAAATATGTGGAATTCACGGCTAGACAATGTCAAAGAAGTTGGTTCAACTTTAATTTTGGAACTTTTTTTCAACCATGACGGGAAATCTCAGACTGATGTGGTTTCAACGGTCATTAAATGTCAAAATGTTTGTTGGGTTTTCAGGCAGAGTTTGAAAAAAAGGCACGTCTTACATTAAAATCCCCATATTGTTATCTAATAATTTTAATAAGACTCACAGTATTGTTTTTGCTGTTGCTGCGCACTTCCAGCAGAGATTCAGAGCTCATGTATGACGGGATCTCTTTGTGAGCTTTCTGATGAGGGAGAAGGAGATACATGGACATTTCCTGAAAATTTTTCTTGAAAATCTGACCATAACTTTTTGAGTTCAAACAGAATGTCTGCAACTTCTTTCTATGTAAATATATAATGTTACAACATGCTAATGTGCGGATTACAGTCAGGTGTGTCTTATATTGTACTTGTACAAAATGTATTTTCTTTTTAAATTTGGCTGCTGCAGTTTACATTCATGTGCGCTCAATATTCAGAAACGTATGGTATTATTACGTGAAACATGTTGGAAGATGTCCAAATGTAAAACGCATGGGAAAACATTCATCCAACTGAAATCTACATGCATGTTTCACATAGTGAAGTTGTAATTTGTAGTAATGTGTAACACATACTGGGAAATTTACACTAAAAACATTCGACATGTGGAACTTTTTTCTCAAATACAATTCCTATTTGAAAACTGTTGTTGCTTGTAAAACACATAGGGAAATGTACACTTCTGAAACACGTGGGGTAAAAAAAAAAATCACGTCAATATATCAATTAGAAACACGTGACAGGTAAAAAAAAATAATAATCACGTTTTTCCACCTATTAATATTTTGCTTGATTTTTTTTCTAATAATCCTTTGCACTCACAGATATTAAATGAAAGTTTATTTTAGTATGTATGAAATGAGATAGCTGCAGATGAAATGGGTAGAAATACCCAGGTGAATTAAAACTTCATAGAGGTGAGGTGGTATTTCAAAGCAAACCTAATCACATATGAAATTTCACTTAATAGCTAAAGTTCAGCATCTTGTCTTGGGGGATTGGATAGATTTTTTTATTAGTCTAAATGTTATGTAAATGGGGTGAGAAGAATACACATAAAACTAAATTTAAAAAATTAGACAAAAAGTTCTACACATTAACATGCACATGGTTATTTGCATTTAACTGTATGTAATTCAGTTAGACTGTACCCTGGAATTGCCAAGTGAAAATATTCAAAAAAAAATCAAACATGCAGCAACCAAGCGACACAACGACTGAGTAGTTTACTCATCTGCTCATAAGGCGGCAAATTCAATGTGTTCTCATTCATCTTTTTCATTTCTGAAAAACACACATCAACATAAAAAGCTCTTATGAGAATAGTTAATTAAAACTGTTTTTATTTCCGGTTGCTCTTACACATTAACCAATAAGGTAAAAGGAAAACTTGTAAAGAATCTCTCATACGAGATTTTGAAATGTTTGTGTATTTTTAACATTTTTCTTCTTACAATGACAATCTTCAATGTTTTTATAAAACTGTATTTGCTACACCAACACTAGGTAATTGATAGTAATGAAGTGGAAGAAAAAGTAAACAATGTTTTCATCTTTCTAAAATTAAAATTTTGCAACTAATTGCCTTAATTCTGCTAATTATCAAAAAGACCCCAATTGTGTATAATTAAGTCACAATATAACTCTAGCTTTTTTGTGACGGTTTTATAATAGAGAGTAGGAAACAAACACTGTCAATGAGATCAAAGAAAAAGGTAGACAGGTCAGCTATAGATATGTTTAATGCAGGGTTTGGTTAAAAAGAACATCCCAAGCTACGAACATCTCATAGAGCACTGGATAATCCCTTATCTGCAAATATGAAGAGTATGGTATAACTACAGACCTACCAGGATGTGGCCATTCACCCAAAGTAACTAAATGGGAGTAAGAACAATTAATCAAAGAATCTGGAGGAGCTGCAGAGATACACAGTTTAATTCAAGGAAACAGGGTGCTAACATACAAACAGAACAGCAACAACCAATGACCCTTCAAGTCAGTCTGTTGTCAGCGCCGGATCATTACAGGAGTTCAATCCAGATGTCCACCGTGTGTGTGCCTGCCGTCTCTGTCGTCCTACACCTTCATTCCTGCCATCCAGACCACCATCATCACCATCACTCTGCATCTTCAATAAACAGCTCTGCACCTTGCTTCTGCGTTTGGGTCCATACCTTCATACACACATCCTGACAGAGACAGCACAAAAGAACAACGAAGAGTGACATGATGCAACATTGTTAGACGAGATGAACCAGCAGAGACATTAGGGCATAGGGGAACAGTTATACATGGGGAAGTAATCAGGGAAAACTTGAGACAGCTGAGGGCTATAAGGATGCAGACACAGACAAAGACTTGGACGAAAAGTCACATAATGACAGTACCCCCCTTAAAGGTGCACCCACTGGTGCACCAACAGAAAACAACCAGCCAGGATGGGAGAAGGGGTCGCAGAATGGCGGGAAGAATTAGAAAAACTAACACATAGTCGCAAAGAAACACAAAGAGTCTAAAAATGTACAGAAAATAACTACAAAACAACCTCTAAAAGAGGAACTCATCATATAATTCTGAAGGCCGGCTTTGGGGTCCTGGGAACCACGCAGAAAACCCGGCTGTGCGGCCATGGCTTGGAAGCAGCTCGTGGAAGAGGGCCGCCTGGACGTCTTGGAACCATGAGAGTCAGGCTCAGGGTTGCAGGCAGAAGTCATTCCGGGAACGGGCTGCGTTCTTGGAAACAGGGAAGATTCTGACTGGGTCCTCCAGGAGATTGGTAGGAGCGACCCTTGGATGGTGACGACAATCCCGGCTGGAGGATTGTGGAGCTGGGGAACTGACTGCCTCATGCCTTTGAGAGCCAAATTCAGGCGGACAGAGGACCAAACACGTAATGAGGTAAGGTGAGTCCCTTGCTGGAGATGAATTTTTAGCTGGCTGCATGGCGCACCACTGGCAGGGGGTCATCATGTTAGGCTCCTAATTTTGCTCTGCTGGCTTGTTCTGTCATGTGTTGTTTAAAGGAGGACCCAAATGCAGACCGTTGTTTAGAGTGTTTAAGGCTCATATTTGATAATTAAGTTCAAACACAGGCTCAAGACAGCACAGGAGGACGATGAAGAGTAATGACATGAGAAGTCATCAGACAAAGCGAACCATCGGAGACATGAGGGCACAGGGGAACATTTATACACTGGGACATAATCAGAGGAAACTCGAGACAGCTGAGGGTAATAAGGACACAGAGATGGACGACTGGGACACAAAGCTTCTGGTTAAAAATTAACGCTTTCTCTACATCAAAATGTGCTTTTTATATTCACAGAGATTATCTATTAAATCCATGGCACAGTTCAAAATGGATGAGAAAATAACGTTTATTGGTTTATTCCCTCCATTTATATTTTTTGACAGTAGGGGACCCATGGACTGGATATAGAAGGGCAAGACTTAGACTCCCCATCCAGAAAATATATAGAGATTTTTATTTAAATTTAAATCAGCACAGAGACTGAAACAGAACGTTTCAATCAGATATCAAATAATTCATGCTAAACTTTGTACTGTAATGCATACTGTAATTTTGTATTTACGTAAAAATGTTGACCAACAACATTCCCTTGCTATGTGGCGGAAGGGTTCAATTTTACATTGTAATATACAAATCAAAATGTTTATTCAGATGAATCAATTAGTCTACTACTATAAATCTGCATTTTGCATTTGTGGGCTGTTCCCTTACCTGGACACCAGGAGGCCACAGCGAGCACTGAACAGATCAAGCTTTGTTTATTTCCCATTAGCCAACAGCAGCAGGGACTCTCCTCTACTGTAGAGCTCATGTGCAAGCACTTTAGCACAGATAAATTAGAGCTGGTGTTACATGGAAGCTCCTTATGTTAGATCAATATACTGAGTGTTCTACAAAGGTTCTCATAGAATGTATTGTAGTCAACATCACATTGGTGTTTATTTATCTGAACTCATTCATGCATGTAGCACACTGGCAGTTGTTGACATGCAATAAAAAACAGCTACAGGTACAATCTCAACAATTTTCTCTGGGATCACCTATCCTTGGCAAACAGCTTACACAACAGATTTTGATGTAGTTGGTAAAAAACCAATGGCTTTAGCTTTTTCCTTCGTACAAATAATACAGTGAAGAAACAAAGAGAGGGTCTGTAAAGTTTAAAAAGAAAGTAATTGTAGCATGCAAACAATTACACAAAAAATGTGTCATATACATGAGAAATATTAGAATATTTGTCTTATCAGGCCATATAACAGTTTATGTAATTATAAATGTTTCAGGAATTTTGGTTTGGAAGCTGCTCAGTTTTCCAATATGATCACCACATGGTCTGTAGCTCTGTCTCCTTCTTTTTGTGAATTAGCTTTGATACCTTTTGAACTACAAACAGCTGCGTGGTGCAGGCACATATTACACTGTGGAAGTAGTGTGAGAATAAGTATTCTCAAGTTCTTTTCATCTCTTATTTTACACTGCAGTTTATAAAACATTAAACACAAGCTGATTGTGAGAAAGTTTGGGAAGCACTGTATCTTTAAAGCAAAAATGTCTCATACAGGGAAACAAACCTCAGGGTAGTTAATGTATTTATTGGTCTCTTTTACTTTTATTTCTAATAGATTTGATAAGGTCTTTATCTTACATGAATCTTTGTGAGTAGTTTTCAATTAAAAACAGGTATTTTGATCATGTTTCAGGGGGTTGCAGTTTGTTGGAGGAGTTGGTGGAAAATATGGGGCAAAATGCTGTTCAGATTTAATGCTACCCACAATCACAGAAATTGCAGTCCCCCCCTCATCCGCTGGGGGCTGGCTACAGAAAGGACCAACTTCCTATTGACTCCCCTGTTAAACATGCCAACTTCACACCAGAAATAAACATGATTACACCTGGGTTAAAAAAACAAAAAACATTTTAGCTTTAATAGGAAATTTTAGGTTTAATAGGCCGGGTTTACCATCATGACAACTTTGAAGAGGAAGAACTTTTCAGAACTCATCTGTTCAGATGTAATTTAAACTTGAAATTATGAATAATTAGTGGTGTGCCATTTTTATTGTCAGGTCGCAGGTTAGCCGTCAGCGTTAATCTGAGACATCCCCACCCCTGTTTGCTCCAGCGAAGGCCGCAGCTTCGGCCTGACATTAACATTCTAGACTATTTTGTTTCTCTGAACTTGACGATCAGTTGGGTCTGCAAAGTTTATTCCTGTTTTAATGTTAATCATGCAGTCATTGGACAAAGATGTCTTGTTGTGGTATTGATTGCACTAACCAACAGTCTAAGGCGTCTATGTGCTCCATTTTTTTTACTGTGTAAATTATAACATTTCTTCTTCTTATGTCTTTACATATTGACTATTTAAACTTGTTTTAGTCAAAATTCACATAGCTTTAGTGAAAGTTATGGAACAAAAAGGCTTAAGGATTTTATTTGACAAAATTACTAAATCGGCAAAGCAATTTTATTTGTATAGCACACTTTCAACAACAAGCTATTTCAAGATGCTTTACAGGTTCTGTACTAAGAAACCAAAAAAACATAATGGTAAATGCATGCAATATAATACAAGTAAAAATAGCAATTAAAGGGCCTATATCGTGCAAAATCAAGTTTTTGGAGTTTTCAACCATCTGGTAATGCAATTTTCATCATAATAACCTCGAGCCGATCGCTGGCCCTCCGTGGCGGCGACGTCTCATTCGAATGTCTGCCCTATCAACTTTCGATGGTACGCTACGTGCCTACCATGGTGACCACGGGTAACGGGGAATCAGGGTTCGATTCCGGAGAGGGAGCCTGAGAAACGGCTACCACATCCAAGGAAGGCAGCAGGCGCGCAAATTACCCACTCCCGACTCGGGGAGGTAGTGACGAAAAATAACAATACAGGACTCTTTCGAGGCCCTGTAATTGGAATGAGTACACTTTAAATCCTTTAACGAGGATCCATTGGAGGGCAAGTCTGGTGCCAGCAGCCGCGGTAATTCCAGCTCCAATAGCGTATCTTAAAGTTGCTGCAGTTAAAAAGCTCGTAGTTGGATCTCGGGATCGAGCTGACGGTCCGCCGCCATCCTGAATTCTGCTCTCTCAGGAGCTGCCCCTCCCTCTCCTAGAAAACGACTGAGTGTTCAACTAGTGACAACACTAGTTGAAAAATGGCATCCATTTAATTTCAGTGTACTTTGCTGTGTTACCCTAAAAAAGTCTGGTCCAATCCAGTGCTTTGAGCCATCTAATTAGTAAATAAAATCCACCTATGTATATATTTTTTTTCATTCTTGACATAGAGACCAATCAACACACCAGACATATAGGGAAAGAGTTGTGGAGACCTAAAAACAAGGTGGGTTAAAAAGTAACATCTCAGTTTTTCCAATATCTAAATGAGCATTGTTTAATTTTTCAGTTAATAACTAAAATAATATTGTTCAAAGGCAAAAACTGAAAGTCCCGTGGTAATTTAAATGAGCTACAGGATACACAGTTCAGGTGAGAGGATCTCCAGACCCCAAAACTAATAAATATGATCTCCACAAATCAGGTCTTTAATGAAGATCAGCAAGAAGAAAGATGCAGTTGAAAGAAAATCAGCAGCTGACGGAGCATATGTATGAAAGTCGGTGCTCTTGTCAGATAAGACCACACATTCTATCCTGTATGCAAAATATTAAGTGCAACACACAGTCATACTGCAAAGTGAACACACTATCCTTATTTTAAACACGGTGATGAAACATCATACACAGGGAAGCTATTCTTGAGGTACAGCAAAGCTGGTCAGAATTATTGGGAAGATCAAATTGAACTAAACATAAGGCAATTCCTCTGTTAAAAGAAAAATGGGAATTTCCTGTTTAATTTTCCTTATTCATATATTCATTACATTGGGTTGGTCTATCACATAACACCCTTAGGCTATACAATCCCAATACATTTGCAGCTGTAATATGACAAGATGTGAAAAGATTCAAGGAGTAGTAACACTTTTGATTTCAAAATGTATATTCTTTTGCAAGGATATGAACATTTTCAGAATGAGTTGTTTAAAACTGCTAAAGTCAGCTAAAACAGACAGCGTACATTTGATTATCTGTGAGCTTCCATGAGTTGAAAAATGCATGTACATTTTGGACAAGCTACAGTTATTTGGCGCAATCTAGTAAATTTAAAATTCTTGAAGTTATGACATTTTTATTTATGCTGTTTAACTAAAAGTATCAGCAAAAAGTACTAACTAGAAAAGCAGCGCAGACCTCCAACAAGGCAGTTCAATACCACACCCAGCCACGTGTTGTGAACTAATTATAACTTTTTTTTGTAGATTCTTTGAAATTATGACTTTCATGAATAAATAAAATATTCAATGACTCTTTACTTTGAACTATTAGAACCAAGTCCTCATAGAGAGCTGTAATAAAAAAAAAGTATTAAGTAGAAGAGCATCGTCTTAGCATCACAGAGAACGCAGGTGTTCGAGCAGTGCGCACTATGCATGCCATATATTTTTTTTTCCCAGTCAGTACCTAATGTTTAACATTAATATGCCCTCTGTTTTCTTGCGGGAGTAGCTACCAGCACATTTTGTGACATCAATGTTTATGTTTTCTCGAATTGCATCATGGTAGTGAGTGGCAGGAAACAGCGTATTTTGTCTGTAATATGATTGTTTTGCACATTTCAAGGACGATTTAGCGGAGCAGATGACTCACTCCTGCTGTGTGGTCAACTGTACGGCCCACTGGGGGCCTGATAAAAAGTTGTATTGTTTTTTTTTTTAAGAAAGAGATTGCAGGCGATCAGGAGATTTAACCTGGATGCTGAAAAGAAAGTCTGGATTCCTGCAGCAACTGACTGAGTTTGTGAGGCTCATTTTCTTCATGGTAAATCCTTGGATCACGTATTTGTTATTTAGAAAATGTTTATTTAAAAAATGTGAAGTTTGCGAAATTTAAAATTTCTGTGTTATATTGTTCTCGCATTCAGATTCAGATGTCCCAAAACGCTATCAACACCTGATTATTCATGCTGCTGTACATGCAGTAACTGTAAATCCTAGCTGCTTAATTTAGATTAATTATTAAAGTTGCTTACATGACTTTTGAGATGATGGTTACGCCTCTGCCAACTAGTTTAATTTCATGGCGAAACAAAAAAAGCCACAGAGACAATGGAGTAGGGTAGTAATCCCTCCTCGCCAATGAAATGCAGTAATGTGTCTGTCTTAGAAGATTAAGACAGACAGGAGAGTAGAGGAGTGAGTAGGAGGATTAGCACAATTTAAATGATAGTTTTTTAATCCAATAAATATCTGTGGGTCAACCAAATTCACTTACATATGGACAATATAATTTCATTGAAATTGATTAAATCAGCTGCTATAGACTGGCAACCTGTTAAGAGTTTAGCCTGCCTCTTCCCGCTGAATGCTGGAGATAGGCACCAGCCCCTCGAGACTCTTCTAGGATAAACTGGTATAGATAATGGCTGAAGCGTGCCTTTATTTCTTTGATGGAAAAAGTTATATAATTTATATTGTGTTAATCCATCGAGTAACATTTTCTTTGAGTGCATCACTAATTCCTTCACCATGAAAACATACATTCAGCAGAAACATAACTTCCATGGTAGAGGTAACAAAGGAGTGTCAGAGTGACATTCAACAACAACCGAGCCAGTCGGTCCATAAATTTGCGATAAGAACCAAAAAGCCTGTGTATCAGACAGCTCTGGTCTTAATATGCAGACAAGTCCTGTCTGTAGTGATGGGAAGAAAGAGATGGCTTACTTCCCTTTGTGCCTTTGGCTTTCCTCCTCTAAATTCTAAGAGCTGATATGATAAAAGAAACAATGTAAGTAAATTAAAAAGGATGATAACTACCCAGGTGAGAACATGGAACAATTTGTCAAAAGATAACATGAGTATAAGTGAAAAAATGGGCCACACAACAGAATTTTAAAAAACAATACGTCTTTTCACTCTTTTTTTTTCTGTGTCTCTGTATGTGGTAAAGACCGTTGCTGGGAGGCTCGGATCAAACGGTCGTGGTGATGAAAAGAGCAGGTCTCCGAGGACTGATAGAGAGAGAAGAGTATGAAACACAGAGATCAGAGAGAAGGAACAAATGAAGGATAATTTGCCCTGATGATTCAGAATGTAATGAAAAAGCTTCAAAGATTGGCAGCATGAACTCAGGATCATTGGTCATATTGTGTTATTGTAAACAGATCAGCTTCTCTTTGAAGACCTTCTCATATTAGGCACAGACTTAGATTCTTCACTTCGGCTGCATTTCTGTTGTTACTGTCACCTTGAATCCTGGCTCTGTAGTTGTAAGCTAAAAGCCTGGAACAGCATGTTCTCATGGTAATGGCTGGAAACTATTTAATGCTGAACATTAAAAGCCTGAATACACCATGTACGAATCTGTGCAGAAGTTGCCCTTGTTAATAATGACATATTGTCTTGTCTATTTACCCTCAAACCAACCTCCACTTAGATATAACCAACCAACAAGCTTTCAAGTGAGCTAGATTTCTCAGTTTCACTTTCAATGATTCAGCAGCTTTGCAGGCATCTGTCAGTTTGTTCCAGACTTGTAAGGCATATAAACTGAAAGCTGTTTTTTCATATTTGGTTCTAATTCTAGGAATTGTTTCGAAAACTAGAGTTGGAGGACCTAAGTGGTCTGCTGGGTTGGTATAGTTACAACAGGTCGTCAACATACTTTGGAGCTAAACCATTTAGTGATTTATTAACTAGTAGGATTATGTTATAGTATATTTTCTGAGCTATAGGGAGCCAGTGTAAGGACTTTAGAACTGGGGTGATGTGTTCTAATTTCCTGGTTCTAGTAAGGATGCGAGCAGCAGCATTCTGGATTAGCTAAAGCTGTCCGGTTGACTTTTTAGGCAGACCTGTGAAGATGCTGTTGCAGTAATCAATCCGACTAAAGATAAAAGAATGGATGAGTTTTGCAAGGTCGTTTTGTGACATTAGTCCTTTAATTCTAGAAATGTTCTTCAGGTGATAGAAGGCTGACCTTGTTATTGCCTTTATGTGAACCTGGAGGTTCAGGTCTGAGTCCATTATTGCACCTACTTTACTGGCCTGATCAGTAGTTTCTAGCTGGATTAACTGAAACAGTGTGCTGACTCTTGATCGTTTATTGCATTTACTTAGTGCTTGGATTGGTACATAATCACCTGGTGACATTGTAATGTACAGCTGAGTATCATCTACATAGCTATGGTAGTTGATCTTATTCGTTTATATAACCTAGGCTAGTGAGAGCTTATAGATATTAAATAGAAGAGGCCCCAGGATGGAGCCTTGGGGAACCCGACATGTGATTTCTGTTTGTTTTGAAGTTTCCTATGGAAACAAAGAAATCTCTGTTCAGGTAGGACTCAAACCAGTCAAGTACTGTACCAGAGCATCTGACCCAGCTCTCCAGTCTTTCCAGTAGTATTTTATGATCAACAGTGTCAAACACTGCCTTTGAAATTGCTGAGTTTTTATTCTTTTAACTTTAGCCTTTTAACTCACAGCAAGTTGTCATGAGAAACAAGAAGGCCATGTGCGAGTATAGAAGAAGGAAAAAACAAATACTGAGCTCCTCCTTGAGAGCTGTATGTGTATATCAGAGCATTGTGGTCGACAGTACAACTATCGCAGACTATTTCACTCCGGAAAAATGATCAAAGTCTCCAGAAAGGATTTTCAAAGAAGCAGAAACAAAAAATGTTCATTCACAGATTTTCCAGTTTCATAAGTACTGACCCTGAAATAACTTGACATACGACATTTTTTTAAACTAAGAAAAGCTACTTCCAGTCAGTAAACAGAAGAAAGATTTCTCAGTTGAATACTAACACTGTATCTGCCAGTTACATCTTTAAAATTGTTTTACTTGAAATTAGTTTTTCTTTTTTTTTTTACTGAAGTTACTGAAAAACAACTATAATAGGAGGTAATACTGAATTATAACTTGTGCAACATAAAGTGAATGTTGCCTTTTTTTCCCTTTTATAGGAAAAAAAAGAAATAAAATCTCCGTAAAATTAGTTTGAAAATATCACAATAAATGTTGGGTGAGGTCTGGTCCCTTTTGTTTTGGTAGTTTGTCTAAATATTTTAATAACAAGACATTGAATAGATAGTAGTTAACCATTTTCCCCCCACATTTTATTAATTTTACAAAGATGACATGTTAAAAATCTGTAAACCAAGAATATGTATGTTCATGATTATTTAAAAATGTTTAGTAGATATAACCGACAACAGTTCTTGTTTAAAAAAGATATTCATGATCTATAAAACATTACCAAATGCATTAGAGTATTTGTAAACATTTAGTTATTCAGTATTGAATCATTTGGTAATATAATCAAGAGCTTTTGTACATCCTTATCTAATAGCTTACAAATGATCTGTTGATAGAATACTAAAAGTATGCTATGATTGTGTAGTCACAAAACATTATAAAGTGTTACCCCCTGAGCTGTTAGTATCTTGCCTTAGAGATGTATCAGCTGCAGCTAAACTCTGTGTCCCCGTTCCTGTGTCTTCTCTTTCAAGAAACGTTCCAAGATAGCCAGAAAGTCATATTCTAACTTGTAGTGCTCTTCTTTGAATCACTTAACCACAAATACTGCTGGATGTATAAATGAAAAAGAAGGAATACAGGGAAGAAAAACTACAGCCCTGATTTTAAACTATTATTATTTTTAGCGTCAAGTGATAGACCTTGTGCTGTTAAGCCAAATCAGCTTCCTTTATAGGATTTGTTATTAGAAGGAATAAACCTTTTGCTTATTTGCATAACTTTGAAAAGTCCATTTCAATGTGGATCATCTCACTGACATTTCAGTGCATGCACCGAACCACTTTGTGTCAGATTGTGTTTGAAGGAAACCTCAAAACCTCTGTGTGTTACATAACAAAAGCAACAGCCCTGTGTCATCTATGATAATCAGAATATCAACACTCATGCATCATGACCACGGTTTTTACACTAAAAGGTCACTTGCCAAGAAAACACAATAAGAATATATTATTTTAGCCTGTGAAGAAAATACAGTGCAATGCAGTGACTAAATGTCAAATCTACATTAAATGCTTAGTGCTGTTGTGTTGGTTTTTGCAGGTCCTATATGCAACTAGATTAGAATGTGTGAATGGCATCTTGGCTTTAAATTGCACATCCAACTGTTTTATCCCACCTCTGTGCCAGCACTTCCCGCATGTCTCATTGCACTCGACACATCAAATAATAAAATATCTTATCAGGGTCAAATAAATGTCTGTGTGGAAAATAGAAAAAAAAGGATTACAAATGAGGTCTGAAGATACAGTGTCTCCATGGTAACAACAGATAGCACCGCAACAGATTACTTGTCAATCAGACATATCTGATGGAATGAAAAGCCCATGATAAGGAGAAAGCTGTAAGCACGTGTATGAAAAAAGCAACAACATCCATGGCAACAGACATAATTAACTTTACAGAAACAGTGCGCACTGTCAGGGTCAAGAGGTCAGATATAGCAAATGTCAGATATTGCATTGAATGCAGAGACCTACAGTACATGTCAGATTAAAGTAGGTTATTGTATACACTGAAAAAGGAGAATAATGCATAATTGTGAATGACTGGCTTATTCTCTATATTATCCTAAGCCTTATTTCAGTTGACATACATTTTTTCATCAGTAAATTGTTTTTTTATCTTATGATTTAATTCCAGCATTCAGTGTACACACATACTAATAATTGTCACACCAGAACTTTGAAACACTCTTGAAATCTATTATATTGAGGACATCCCTTTCCACTTCTTTTTGGGTGGCATCACTAAAAAACTGGGAGATGTAATATAATAGTATGCAATCATTAATTCCAAGGTTAATGGATACAACTCAAATAAAACTCAAATGCTTATTCTTGAGTTAGGATTATTTATTCTAAAATTTCAAAACTGATCCTATTCTCAAATTCAGAAGGGTTAATAATCTATTTCTTACTTTATCTGTATCTGCTTTGCTCTGAACAAAGACCTATTACAAGATCTGAAAAATGAACAATTCAGGGACAACAAAGAAGGCAAAAAAGCATGTTCTACACAGACTTTCACAGTGCCTGACATCAGGGCTTTGTGACGGCCAGTCTAACACCTAAACTTTGCTATACCAAAGCCTGTTTGTAACTAATTTTGTAGTGTCGTTGTCCATTTAGAAGAGTACCCAACCTTTAACTGCCTGACTCAGGTCTTAAGATGTTGGTTCCATAGTTCTACAAATCGTTTTTTTTCTCATGCAAAAAACCCCCCAAAAAACAAGTGAAGGTCTAAAATTATCTTCTTAATAACTTGCCTGAAATCGTTGACTCATTCCACAGTACAACACAAGGAAGCAGTGTGTCTGAAGAGTACCTTTATTAAAAAAAAAATCACAAAAAATCATCAGATATACATAGAACATTAAATTATTACGCTTTAAGAAATTCCAGAAATACATACTTTTCCAGAATCTCAGAACATAAAAATAACCCAAAAATTCTGTTTTCGACCGTTGACAATATTCTACATCATACCTCTAATACTTTTCAGAAAACCCCCTCAAACACTCTATATGCCTTTAAAGCGGCGGTAGTGACGCCCCTGTTGAAGAAGAGCAATTTAGATTTTAATGATTTAAATAACTACCGACCGGTATCTAACTTACCATTTTTAAGCAAAGTTTTAGAAAAACTTGTTTTTATTCAACTTAATGATTTTATTAACGCTCATAATGTCCTAGAGAAATTTAAGTCTGGTTATAGAATGAACCACAGCTCAGAGACGGCGCTTTTAAAGATTTTAAATGATTTTAGATTAAGCTATGATGCTAAAAAGGTGACAGTGTTGGTTCTCCTGGATCTAAGCGCTGCCTTTGATACAGTAGACCACACTATTCTTTTAACTCGTTTAAAACAGATCGGCCTCTCTGGTGCTGTTCACAAATGGTTCACATCCTACCTCACAGACAGGACTTTTATGTTAAGTTTGGATACCTTTTCTTCTATGGTCCATAAGATCACTTGTGGTGTGACCCAGGGTTCAGTTTTAGGCCAAGTGCTTTTAACCTGTATATGCTCCCTCTTGGCAGTGTTATCAAGAGACATGGAGTTAACTTTCACAGTTATGCTGATGATACAAAGTTGTACATATCCATGTCTCCTTATGACACACGGCCAATGGATGCACTTTTTAACTGCATTTTAGACATTAAATCCTGGATGGCAGAAAACTTTCTCCAGCTCAATCAGGACAAAACTGAGGTTTTAGTTATCGGTCCTGAGGCTCATACAGAGAAATTTTTACCAAAACTGCAATCATTGTCTTTTAATCCTTCCTAACAAGTGAAGAACCTGGGTGTGATTTTTGACTCTGAGCTGACTTTTATCCCTCACATTAAAAACATAATCGAAATGGGTTTTTATCAGCTAAAGAACATCGCCAGAGTCCGCCCCATTCTCTCGGGCCAATACGGAGATGCTAATGCATGCTTTTATCACCAGGAGAATTGATTATTGTAATGCCCTGCTTTCTGGTCTTCCCAAAAAAACTACCTCAAGTTTACAGCTTTTACAGAATCCAGCAGCTCGTGTCCTGACGAAGACCAGGAGGCGGGAGCACATTACACCGGTCTTAGAATCACTGCATTGGCTGCCCGTATGTTTTAGGATCGATTTTAAGGTTCTTTTAATGGTTTTTAAGTGTCTTAATGGTCTTGGGCCTTCTTATCTGTCAGAAATGCTTTTACCGTATGAACCCTTGCGGTCTCTGCGCTCCTCTGGCAGCCGTCTCCTTATCATCCCCAAAGTCAGGACACGGACTCATGGTGAGGCGTCTTTCCATTATTATGGCCCTCACCTCTGGTACAGGCTGCCAGAGGATCTCAGGGCCGCAGATAACGTTCATGTTTTTAAGAGCAGGCTCAAGAATCACCTTTTTATCTTAGCCTTTAACTAATTATTATTTATTAATATATTTTTAACCGCTCAGCATGTTTTACCTGATTGAATTTTTAGTTTAGCTTTTAACTGTTTATTTATTAATCTGCTTTGCATTTGTATCTTGATCTATCTTATCATTGTTTTACACTTATTGTTTTATACCTTATACACTTTATATTTTATAAACTTTATATTTTAACGTATTTTAATCTTTCTTGCCAGTGTTTCCTCTCTGGGAGCCCCCTGCATCGGGGGCGGTGGTCGGCTGTGGCTACCTGGGTGCCCCCCAGGTAGCGCTTGGGTGGAGGTGGGGGTACCAGCCCTCGCTCCTCTGGACGCCCTTAGTCCGAGCCTTGGCTGCTGCTGTTGGTCTGCTGCCGCCGATGCAGATGGCTCCATGATGGCGTTTCCTGGCTCATCTGTACTCAGCCCACTGTTTTTGTAGCTTTTAAGTGTGTGTGTGTGTGTGTATGGCTGATGGGTTGGGTTGGGGGGGGGTGGTATTTGCGTTAATGATTTTATTTTTGAAGGGGGGGGGGTTGTGGGGTTATTTTAAATCTGTAAAGCACTTTGAGTAACTTTGTTTGAAAAGCACTTTATAAATAAAGTTTGATTGATTGATATTTAACTTTTTGAGAAAGAATCTTTCAGAAACTTAAAAAAACATAGTACGGTGTCATATTAGCTTTCCCACATAGTTTTAAGTCAGGCAGTTATAAAACTTTTTTATAGTTTTGGTAAATATCTGATTTAAGTGTATATAAAGGGGCGGACTCAGTCTTTGTGTCCTTGGGCAAGACACTTTACTACTGGTGGTGGTCAGAGGGCCTGTCCGGCAGCCTCGCCCCTGTCAGTGTGCCCCAGGGCAGCTGTGGCTACAACGTAGCTTGCCATTATCAGTGTGTGAATGTGTGCGTGAATGGGTGGATGACTGAATGTACTGTAAAGCGCTTTTGGGTCTATAGGGACTGAGTAAAAGCACTATTTACCATAAAATATTTACAAACTAGTTGACCTCAACTAACTTAAGCAAAATGGCAGTCATTAGTCAGGCATGTGCATCTGAGAAGTCATGTAGAGTGACAAGCCAATAAGTAAAGGAATTAAAATTGTGAGCATGAGTGTTGAAAAAAAAAACAAACAAAAAAACACCAATTGATTTGAGTGGTCTATAGTTGCCAAAAACTGGTTCAATTTACTGGATGTCAACCTACATAAAATCAAGATTTGATGTCACCAAAGGGCTTAAAATATATGTCCCAGTCAATGGGTCAGATTTTTTTCTTCTAATTTGCTGTTCAACTCAGAGTACGTTTTCTCTGAATTAAAACCCCTGATGCTGAAAAGTTATCATGCATCTAAAGGGTATATACATTTTATTAACAGCTGCTGCTGTACCAAGCATAGCAGGATAACAGTTAAGCATGCTTATTAAGATTTTTTTTCAGGTGACTAAATGAAAATACTTTGTTGTTTGGGTACATTGAAATAAATATATATATTTTTATCCTTGCTTGTGTTAAACTTGTAGCAAAAGGGGAAACACTGTTCCATTTGTTACAAATTATCTTTGTTAGCTACTCATGAAGGTTCCCATGGATATTTGATAAAACCTTTTTTGGGTTGGAACTGGCAACTTGTCAAAATTAGTTCAAGTACTACAAACATTAGAAAGGTAAGCTTAGAGTATAAACTCTTAAAAAAAAGACAAAAAAATTAGATTAATTAGGATTTTTACTCACACCAAGAGTCTCCCTTCAGCACCTGATGAAAGTGTTCAGAGCCACTTTTATCGCCACATGCTTGTCCAGGAAAGAATTGGTGCAAAGTTAAACCTACTTTTACAGTTATATAGCCAATGCCTTCAGTGGTGAAAACAAAAAGAACTTAATCTCATTATATGCAGACCTGGGCTTTGTACTGATTCCTGACAAATCCAGACCAGTGTAACTTTCCAACAATGTGTAGACTTTGTAAAATATTGTTTATAGTAGTTTTTTGAGCTGTTACTCAAATTTTACTTTGTAATAATGTTGGCACATATTTCCAGGTTTCTGACATAAATGTTAAATGTAAAGGCCAGGTTTCTAACATAAATGTTAAAGTATGTTAAAAAAAAATGTAAACATAAAAAAATAAATATAAACAACTAAGTTTTGGCCCTGTTTGGACTGCCATTACAATATGGCTCATTTGAAATGTGCCTGTATAAGGGCTTGAGGATATGTAAACACCTATGTGTGAATGTGTGAAAGGTGCTAAGACACTTTCAATCATGGTTTGGACAGAATTGTTGGATGTTTCCATTCTAATTAACTTCAGGCTTGTCTTGTTTAAGCTTTATTTAAAACACACCTTTTTATTACCTAAAGCAGAACCACCAGCGAAGTTTCAAGTTTGAAACAGACAGACGGACGGATGGCTGGAAAGAGATCACAGATACAAGAGCCTGAAATTAATTACCTCCACAGGCTGTCTGGACTCTCCCCTAGAGATGAGAAGAGGTTAGAAGCTTACTCATCCGATAGGGGCTCGGAGTAGAGCCGCTACTCCACCACATTGAGAAGAGCCAGTTGAGGTAGCTCGGGCACCCTATCAGGATGCCCCCTGGTCGCCTCCTTGGTGTTCCAGGCATGTCCCACCAGGAGGAGACTCAGGCGAAGACCCGGGACATGTTGGAGGGACTATGTCTCTCAGCTGACCTGGGAATGCCTCAGGATTCCTCCCAAGGAGCTCGCCCAAGTGGCTGGGGAGAGGGAAGTCTGTGTCTCTCTATCTAAGCTGCTGCCCCCTGACCTGACAATGGATAAGCGAAGGAAGTTGGATGGATGGATGGATTGACTTGAAAAGCTCTTCAGGAATGGAGAATGGGTCAAAAATGTAACTATTTTACAGCTTACAGTAGCTTTTGTTCTGTGTTAATTTGATGATTCTTTCTGCTAATACACTTTCTCATGTTGACCAAAACATGCATGAATTGGAATATTAAAATTCACTTTTTCAGTATATTGTTGTTCAGGACTCAATCTTTTTCAGATTAGAGTTTTATTATAAATATGGAAAAAAACAACAACTCATTTTTGGCATTAATTTAATAAAATATGTATCCAGGGAGATCCCTGGTATTAATTTAAAACATGGCATATGCACATGGTGTCGCTCTTCATCCTCATCATTTTATTATCTGTATCAGATTCCGGTCAATGGTTTGCAACACATCTCACTTTGTGATCCCAGCTTACCCTTTCATCCCATGGCTGATAACGGCTCTGTAGCTACCCGCTGAGGTGGATCACAGTGGTGGATTGAATTCAACCCCAGTCTATGATGACCCTTTTAGCTAATCAAAGAGGGATGCGAAAACGTGCTTCTGACACACTGAAAGCAAGATTTAAAGCTACTTTCATGTTAGCTTGTGATGGACTCACAAGTTTTACCCAGTGCTGAACCAGTGCTAGTGCTCCATTCATCCTTGCTTCAGTGCAATCGAGTCTACCAGCACCATATTCTATAACACAGCCCATCCAATGACGCTCTCACCTGCTAACTTCCCTTTGTCCATGGTGCTTTTGGGTTGATGTGCAGATCAATTCTTAATTCCTCTAAAGATGATATGTGCAACTTATTTAGCTGGTATGTACTGTTGAAAAATATTAAGGAGAAGCAACTGTCTAAAGTTATTGTGAAAACAAGCTGTCTGTATATTCCACAGAGAGGGCAACATTGATCATTAACCTAAAGGATCTACACCTAATTATAAAATTCAGCTCTGTTTACATTAGATAAAGATTTGTCAGGAGAACGTGAGTGCATGTCAAATTTGTTGTCTTTGCTTTTGCAAGGTAGATGCAACTTTAGTCAAAGTCAAAGACATGACTTTCCAGCCATGATTTCTAGTGACAGTAGGATCTAAATTACTGGTGGAATTATGTGAACCACTGATGGTTTTCATCATGCTAAGTAGTGGTTTCTGTTTTGTCCTTGGCAACATAAATTGCAAAGTCCTCTAGCAATCTCTTTTAGACGGGAGGAGTGCATAAACACATCTGTAGCAAGTGTTTAGTGCTTAGGAAGCAGTGTTAAATAAAACTTTACCCTCACACATAATTCACAGTTAAATTTGCTAAAAGATCATACATCATTTTTTAAATTTTTTTTATTTAGCACCTTTTGCAAATCTGTCCACACGTTTCCTTTTCTTCCCCACATTTACTTCACACAGCCTCACTGCGAGAAGCTGAGACAGGGTAATGGGATTGCAGGACATGAAGAGAAATGGTACTGCAATGAAAAGTACCCACTGTTTGTTTTTCTTTTGTAACGTTGTGATTGACTGGGGGCATGTTGAAGGGTACATCAAAGCTACTGTACCCCCCCCGATATTGAAGGATGGGATTCAGCCACTTAAGCTCACACTATACTCTAAACAATAAGTGGAGATAGCTGAGAAATTACTACAGCAAGGCTGCACGGTGGCGCAGTGGTTAGCACTGTTGCCTTGCAGCAAGAAGGTCGTGGGTTCGTATCCCGGCCCAGGGTCTTTCTGCATGGAGTTTGCATGTTCTCCCCGTGTATGCGTGGGTTCCCTCCGGGTACTCCGGCTTCCTCCCACTGTCCAAAAACATGCATGATAGGTGAATTGATCATTCTAAATTGTCCCTAGGAATGAGTGTGAATGGTTGTCCGTCTCTCTTTGTGTTGGCCCTGCCCAGAGTTCATCTTATTAAACCTGCTTTGCTTTGAACAAATAATGAGATGGTACTACTGGCTGTTCCACAGGATGCATAGGTTGCTTTTTTTCTGTGAAATAAGTTGCCACTGAGGAATTTAAATGTCTTTAAATTAAAATAAATTGTCCATTTAAGTTAAATATACAGACAATTCTTCCAGGTAAAACCTAAAGATGAAAAGACAAAGCTATGTATATTGACTAGTGGAGGACACACTTGCTTGACTGACATCAAAGGATATAAATCTATGGATCAAAGAGAAGTGGTATGGGAATGCTTTACAGATATCACTATTTTCTCCGGGAATTCTGAGCTTTACGCTACCATTGTCTTTTAAAGGAGTCATAACCTATTACTATATTGGATAACCAAGCACCATTATAGCCGTTCAAGTCATTCAAAAAATTTCAGTGAAAAAACCCCAAAACATTGTGCTTTTTTGTCCCTTTTTCTAAACCCAGTATTGTCTCATGAGTCCTCGATGAGTTTTCGACCTCTACATTTTGAAAAATACCCCAACACACCCAGTGTCCCCTATAGCCCCAACCAAGGTTATTATCATCACACCGAATGGAATAACGAAAACAAGAATAAAAAAAAAACTGTTTGTTAACTGAAATAAAAATAAAAAGGAGAATTTGCAACAAAATGAAAACAAACTGAAACTGTAATGAGTGTTCACAAAACTAAAACTAAATCAATTTATTGAGAAAATGTGCTTAGTTTTCGCTTCATGAAGTGTCTCATAAAGTCTTAAATAATTATTTCTATTTCACTCCCTGCCTACTGTGCATTGTTACCAGAAACAAATGTGATCATGTGTCGTGCCTTATTGGTTGCATAAATAATAAAAGTATCAGAATGGGAAAATAACATTCCATTGACTCGCCCCTTTCGAGACAAATCAATTCAAATCAAACTTTATTTATAAAGCTCTTTTCAAACACAGTTTTTCAAAGTGCTTTACAGATTTTAAAAAACAACAACCCCCCCTTCAAAAATAAAATCATCAACGCAACTACACCCCCCTCCCAACCCATCAGCCATACACACAAACACACACACTTAAAAGCTACAAAAACAGTGTAGTACAGATGAGCCAGGAAATGCCATCATGGGAGCCATATGCATTGTTAGCAGCAAATCAGCAGTAGCAGCCAAGGCACTGACCCAGGGCGCCAAGAGGAGGGGGGGCTGGTACCCCCACCTCCACCCACCCACTAACTTGGGGCCACCCAGGCTGCCGCAGCCAGCCACCGCCCCCGATTAAAATACGTTAAAATATAAACTTTATAACATATAAAGTGAATAAAGTATAAAACAATAAGTGTAGAACAACTTTAAGATAGATCAAGATAAAAATTCAAAGCAAATTAATAAATAAACAGTTTAAAGCTTAACTAAAAATTAAATAAGGTAAAACATGCTGAGCAGTTAAAACTATATTAATAAATAATAATTAGTTAAAAGCTCGGTTAAAAAGGTAAGTCTTGAGCCTACTCTTAAAAACATGAACGTTCTCTGCGTGCCTGAGGTCCTCTGGCAGCCTGTTCCATTGGTGAATGCCATAATAATTGAAGGATGCCTCACCATGAGTCCGTGTCCAGACTTTGGGGATGATAAGGAGACGGCTGCTAGAGGAGCGCAGAGACCCCGAGGGTTCATATGGTAAAAGCATTTCTGACAGATAAGAAGGCCCAAGACCATTAAGACACCATAAAAGACGTCTTTGGATTACAAGCTATTAGAAGAAGTTATTGAAACAATGAACACGCAACAGTCTGCAAAAAGAACTTCATAACAGTTGAGCTACTGCTAATAAACAAGCCAACGTTGCTAACCAACACTGGTACTGCAAACTGCAAATAAAAGCAATGGGAGCCAGAGCTGTGTAAGATTGTGTAGGTGATGCATGTATCTGCTGTGGTGATGGAAAAATAATCCCTCTCTAGTTCCTTGTTGTTGGTGTTTTTTTCCTGGCTGTACGGCATTATTCCAACATGTCAGTCAAGTAATCTGTGTTGCTGGGGTCGGTCTAGCTTCATGTAAGCAAAGGTCGAGAGAAAGCGCCAGACTCCAATTTTGGATTATTTATGTGCAAAATGATCAAAAGCATCAAAGTTGGTTGGCTTAATATGCTTGGCTTTTGTTTTTTTGCGTTGTCAGTTAGTATCATCATATATGACCCGTAGCACCTGCATTAATTGTTTGACTTTCTAATGTACAGGTGGTGCTATTGTGGTTACAGAGCTTTGAACGCTACTCTGCCATATATGTTTTATACTTACCTGAATTGTATGGCTTTTAATGTGGCCTATGTCAATACATTAAAAAGCATAAATATTTTCTGAGATTTTGTTATAAATGTCTTCCTTTTTATAGTCTTGCCCCAGTACACATCTTGTTTAAGACAACTAAAACTGAAACTAATACAAACTAAACTGAAACTAAGCATTTTCAAAAAATTAAAATTAAACTAAACTATCCAACAAATGGTAAAAACTAATGTACAATATAATAATAATAATAATAATAATAATAATAATAATAATAATAATAATAATAATAATAATAAAAATAATGTCAAAACTAAATAGAAACTAAAACTATTGGAAATTTTAAAGCTATACTGGCCCTGAGTCCCTTTCTTATAGCCACACTAGCAGTTAACTGCTGTTTGTTATACACAGTAGAGTAATAAAATCACAGCCTTACCGTATGAATTGCAGGGAAGTCTCTGATTGTTGGAAGGCCCCCTCTTTCCAAACCAAGCATCAATGCCATCTTCGCCTTATATTGTCCTAAATTAATAAAGCATTCTGGCTTAAAATGTTGAGGACAGACACCTACAATGGTTGGGAGGGTTGCAGGAACAGCGTAATTAAAAATGTATTTAATCCACTGGTCACTGTTCTCTGTAGAATGCAATGAAAATAAATGCTCACAGTTACATTCTATTAGCTTTCCGAAACAATTATTTGAGCTGAAATAAGCCTTTATGGGTATTATTTTTTTTCCAGGACATGTAATGCTCAAAGAGTAAGCACAAAAGTATTTAAGTGCACTTGATCTAAAATGGGAAACTGCTTATGGGAATATAAGATAGGACTTTCAAGTGTAAAAGGGATGTTGAACAAGGGAAAGGGGTGATATTTCAAGTTAGACAAAATTACAAGAGGAAAGCAATAAGGAAAGTGACTGTGATGTAATACTAAGAGGATCTGAGCCAGAAAATCACTAGAGGAACAATAATCAGATCAATGAGCTGAACAAAGAATAATAGAAAAAACCAAGGAAGTTTGAACCCTGCACCAACATGTCCAGCATAGTATAAAGCCCCAGGAGTTAATGTAACTTCTCCTAGCATTCAACAGTTCAAATTGAATCAGCGCCATAGTGGCAGGCAGTCTCCCACACATATTATTGTTATAGTTATATGCGGCTAACCCAAACTTAGAAACAATCGATATGATGGATACCTGCTGTGTCCGAGGAAGCCACAATAGACGCATGAGATGAGATAAGGGAAGAGCGTTTAAGAAGATTCCCATGGATCCAGAACACAGAAAACGTTGGATTACTGCAATTAAACGCCCTAGTGATCAAGTAAAATTAAGCTGTGGAACACCTTCGAAGAAAGGCTTATGTGTCAACCACTCAATATCAGGTTCATAAACCAACGTTTTCTCAGCGTTATATAGTATTTATTTTACATGCTTTTATTAAGCTTCTTAGCGGAATTCCTACAGTTATTTTACCCTGGATTTTTCTGTCTTGTTGCTCACATAGCAATTAGTAAACATCTAAAACTTTGCAGAATCATAATCTTTGTGATGTCTGCATGCTGCTGTTTACATGTCTTGTGATCATCACGAGGAACAGACTATATTGTAATTTATTTTTTTGAAGCAATTATTGATTAATAGTCTGATATTGACAGACAAAACATAGCTGCCCGTTTCTCATGGTAGCTAAAATGAGGGCAAGTTTCCACTTACCCTCCCACCATGCAATCCTTTGCAGGAAGATTACAGATCTGGATCTTTATAAACTCAGATTGTGTCCATTTATATCCCTCCAGGCTTGTATATG
This sequence comes from Apricaphanius iberus, assembly GCA_028564705.1. Taxonomy (NCBI): domain Eukaryota; kingdom Metazoa; phylum Chordata; class Actinopteri; order Cyprinodontiformes; family Aphaniidae; genus Apricaphanius; species Apricaphanius iberus. The sequence goes on along the minus strand of JAPXFQ010000644.1, from coordinate 1,103,058 downwards.
CTTTAAGTGATGCTCCGGAGTAGGACGATGTAAAATTGATCAGGAAAGTGCATGTAAGGGTATCTAAGGTACGGTAAGGGTTTGCTCCAACAGCTTCTAAAGTTTTAAAAAGTATCCCAGGGGCATGATAAGGGTCGTATATGTTTAATCGTTTTAATTTCCGGGTATATACAATGATAGCTTTGGTTTTAAAATGGGAAGTGAACTCAGACAGTATTAAATCCAAGCAGGTGACTTTCATTTTGATTACATTCCTGACTGTCTGGATCGACCCTATGCTCAGAGAGTCACGTGACGACTGGAGTTTTTTATCAGTCCCTTCATCATCGATAACTGCTTCTATGTGTTGGGTTATGGAGGGGTGGACCCAATATCCAGTGGACATTGAGCAAGAGACAGGACAAACCCTGGACAGTTTGCTAGTCCAAGACAGTACAACACAGACAGCCATGCAACCGCATATTCATAACTAAGGACAATGTAAAGTAACTGGCTCACCTAATTGAATTGTTGTGGACTCTTGGAGTTGACCTGGAGAAAATCCATGCATTCTTCACGCATGTGAAGTTTTCATCCACGGATGGGACACTGTAGGACACAGCTGGTTAGCTGTGCTATGAAAAAAAATTATTTGGTATTGCGGAGCTCATACACTGAAAAAAATCTTTCTTTGAAAGAACTTGAAAAAACCATGTCAACTAGTAATCAGAATCAGAATCAGAATCAGAATCAGTTTATTGGCCAAGTATGTCACATACAAGGAATTTGACTCCGGCAAACTTTTTCCTCCAGTACAGAACTTGAATAAGTGAAATAAAAAAATAAAAATAAGAACAAAAATAAGTAAAAATACAAATAAATATCAGATCGTAAATAATAAAGGATAATATATACACCAAGCCGGGGTTATTTTACAGTGAGTATGTACAGAAGTGCAGAGTTATAGTTTATTGTTATGTGAGTGCACTCACACACTGTGACTAGACAGAGTTCGTCAGAGCGACAGCCTGGGGGAAAAAACTGTTTTTGTGTCGGGTGGTTTTGGCGTACAACGCTCTGTAACGCCGACCTGAGGGGAGGAGCCTAAACAGATTGTGGCCAGGGTGTGAGGGGTCAGAGGTGATTTTCCTGGCCCGCTTCCTGACCCTGGCCCGGAATAGGTCCTGAATGGAGGGAAGATCGGCCTGGTGACGGATCCGAACCAGACAGAGATGGATGAGGTCAGGACAGACTGGACTATTGCTGTGTAGAAGATGATCAGCAGCTCCTGGGGCAGGTTGAACTTCCTGAGCTGACGCAGAAAGTACAGCCTTTGCTGGGCCTTTTTCCTTATTATGTTGATGTGTGAGGTCCACTTCAGGTCCCGTGTGATGGTGGATCCTAGGAACCTGAAAGACTCCACTGTGGGGACTGGCTTGTTGAGGATCATGAGAGGAGATGTTGATGGTGGTCTCTTCCTGAAGTCCACTGTCATCTCCACAGTTTTGAGCGGGTTTAGCTCCAGGTGGTTCTGACTGCACCAGAGAACCAGCTGTTCCACTTCCTTTCTGTACACAGACTCGTCGCCGTCGCGGATGAGTCCAATGACGGTGGTGTCATCTGCAAACTTCAGGAGTTTCACAGAAGGGTCCCTCGACGTGCAGTCAGTGGTGTAAAGGGAGAAGAGCAGTGGGGAGAGAACACATCCCTGGGGGGCGCCGATGCTGAGGGAACGGGAGCTGGATGTGAACTTACCCAGTTTCACCTGCTGCCTCCTGTCAGTCAGGAAACTGGTAATCCACTGACAGGTGGATGGAGGCACGGTGAGCTGGGACAGTTTTTGGTGGAGGAGCTCTGGGACAATGGTGTTAAACGCAGAGCTGAAGTCCACAAACAGGACCCGAGCGTAGGTACCTGCAGAGTCTAGATGGTGCAGGATGTAGTGTAGAGCCATGTTGACGGCATCATCCACTGACCTGTTTGATCTGTAGGCGAACTGCAGGGGGTCTAGCAGGGGATCTGTGATGTCCTTCAGGTGGGTCAGTACCAGACGCTCAAAGGATTTCATGACCACAGATGTTAGGGCAACTGGTCTGTAGTCATTTAATCCAGTGACTGGGGACTTCTTGGGAACCGGTATGATGGTGGAGCGTTTGAGGCAGGAGGGGACCTCACACAGCTCCAGGGAGTTATTGAAGATCTGGGTGAAGATGGGAGCCAGCTGGTCAGCACAGAATTTCAGAGAGGCTGGGGACACTCCGTCTGGTCCCTGAGCCTTTTTAATTTTCTGTCTCTGAAATAGCTGGCGCACGTCCTGTTCGCAGATCGTCAAGGCAGGTACGTGGGTGGTTTGGGGTGAAGCTGGGTCTTTTGTGATGGAGATGGTGGGGGAGGTGGGAGGTGTGAAAGTCCTTTCAAACCTGGAAAAGAAGTCGTTGAGGTCCTCAGCCAGGCGGGGGCTCTCCACAGGGTGGGGGGATGGTCTCCTACAGTTAGTAATGGTCTGCAGGTAGCTCCAAACTGCAGAGGGGTCGTTAGCAGAAAAACGGTCCTTAAGCTTAGCACTGTAGTTCCTCTTTGCTGCTTTGATCCCTCTTGTCAGCTGGTTCCTGGCCTGTTTGTACAGGTCCCGATCCCCACTCCTGTAGGCCTCCTCCTTGTCCTGGCGTAGCCGTCTCAGTTCTGCAGTGAACCACGGTTTATTGTTTTTGAATGAGCAGAAGGTTTTGGTCTGCACACACATGTCCTCACAAAAGCTGATGTAGGATGTCACAGTGTAACACACAAGTGTAACACACAACTGAATCAAGTTTGTTCAAAGTGAAATATAAGGTTTGATAAAAATTAGATTTTCATTCAGATTTCTTTAAAATTTAAAGTTAATTAAAATGGTCTAACTACTTTGTTCCAACTTAAAAATGTACAGAAAATCAACTCAATATGTTGAAAAAAAAACTTTCTTTGAAATAACTTGAACAAATCATGTCAACTGGTAACACACAATCGAATCAAGTTTGTTCAAAGTGAAATATAAGGTTTGATTAAAGTTATTATTTCATTCTGAATACATCGAAATTTTAAGTTCATTTTAACTACTTTGCTCCAACTTAAAAACTTACAGAAAATCAACTCAATACTTTATACTATTCTAGTTTTTACTGTTTGGTCTAAAACTTTAAAAAATTAAAAAATTCAAGATGTTCCTACTTAATATTTTGCTTCATTCTAACTTTGTTTTAAATAAGTGCTAAATATATGAAATGTTTAGAAAATAAAATACACAGCATGTGATAATGTACACTTCAATACAAGTTCTGTCACAATTTAACAAAAGAATGACTTAACATAGTGGCTTATGTATAACTACATCAAAAAGCCAAACATTACACTGCATTGTAAACATTTTGGGGAATACTATTGAGGGAAGATAAATTCAATAGCTCACAACATGTTATTTTCAGCTGGAGCTGAACAATTCTAACTCTCAGTACAAAATGACTGAACAATATCTATATCAGGAGTCTACAGTTCCAGTCCTTGAGGGTCAAGGTAATGCAAGTCTCAGTTGCGTCCTTGGTTCAACACACCTGAATCAAATGGCTTAATAACCTTCTCAGTAAGCAGGTTAGGAATCTATAGCCCTGTTAATGATCTTATTATTTGATTCAGGTGTGTTGAAGCAGAGACAAAACTGAAGGTTGCAGGATACTGGACCTCGGATACGCAGTAGTTGGTTCTACTTAATTTCAGCACGTTGGATCATATAAAGTAATCACATTAAAAATGTACACTGAATTTATGTAAAATATTACGTTACATTAACTATAGACAAATACACTTTTTTCAGTGTAGTATTTTGAGAAAATATGTACCACATCATTACACCACCAACTACCAGAGTAATTGTTACAAATACCACTGCTTTCCTGTTGTTTACATTAAATTCTGACTCGAACATCTGAATCCTCGCCGTTTTTCCAATCTGTTATTGTCCAAATTTAGTCTCATGAAAAATCTGTATTTCCTATAATAAGAGTTGATAGAAAGCTGGTTTGTGTAGATGATTTGATCAATGTTATCCATTTTAGCTATAAATACAATTTTAATAATAATAGTTTTATTCCCAGCTCCAGCTTATCATGTGCAGATATTTTACCAGGATGCTTTCACATCATACTTTACCTTTTTTTTTATAAAGTGAAAGGAGTTGCACTCATATCTAGACATTCTGCCCACACACATACTGTATCTGAGTTGCTAGCTGATTCTACAGTAAACAGCATCATTTTGTATAATAGTTTATCACTAAGTAACAGATTATTAAAAAGGTGGTGAAGAATAATTACAAGCCTCTTAACCTCATCAACTCCAGGGAATTCAGACATTCACCCCCTCCTTCCCCCATGCCGTCGCATCTGCGGAGTTGTGGGTTGGATCAGTTGAAAGACAAATCTAGCAACAAACTTTCCAAATTAAGGCAGTGAGTATTATTTACCTTCAAACATATCATTTTACAATGTCATACTAGCAAGTAGGATATTGATATATGGATAAGGCGCAGCTTCCTCATTATGTATACCTGGCACTTTCACAGTCAATGCTAAAAGCTTCATCCTACATTGATTTGTAATAGCAGGGAGTCCTGATGGAACCATTTATGATGCTGTGCACTATGAATTGTTTGGCAGCTCCCACCAAAACAATCTTGTTAATTACACAGTTAACTGAGCCACTGGGATATACACTGCAGCTTCCATGGCAATGTGTGAGAACATTGTTTGTACTTGAATAGATAATATAAAAGTAAGAACAAATGTAGGTAGGTGGAGTGACAGGGATCAAAATGAATCAACATTTTCCTTTATTTAGTGCTGCAAAGAAATATTATGAACGGAACAAGTAAGTGTATCGAAATCACAACTTTCAACATTCGGACTGTTTTCGTATGTTTTAATTAATTTATTCCGTTTTGCACTAAATTATTTTCATCAAATTCACATTAACCTCTTGGAAGGTTCCTTTGTCATCAGGTTTTGCTGAAATCTACAGATAACAAAACCCTGCATCTGAACCTATCTTTAAAGAAGATAGTGAAAATTGTTTGTGGAACTATGGCTGTCATTTTTTTAACAATTTGCTAGGAGCTATGAGCTTAGTTTGCTGAGTTTACCTATCCGTGAAAGTGCAATCATGTAATAATTACCGGCTTCTATAGAATATTACTGCTTACAATGTCCCACTAAAGAACTTTATCATGTCCAAGTGAGAGTGGAGAGAGTTTATCTTATACCATACAATATAAATATCTGCAAAGAAAATAATGGATAACTGAGGTAATAAGTCATATAGGAAAACCCAGACATCCTTCCTTTCAGTAACATATCCCAGCTCACACTAGGAGATACTTGCGTATCCCAGGCTGCAAGTAGCATATTGTCCCTCCAGTAAGTTCGAGGTCTTCCCTAGGTTCAGAATAGCACCAGCTATCCTTTAAGCTCCTCATAGATGATCCTAACTTGTCTCTGACTCTTATGAGACTGAGCTCTTCTACCATATAGAGTACTATTTCATCAACTTGTACCCTAGATCACATTCTTATGGTAATAATGAATACCCCATGACCATAAATGATGGTCAGAAAGTAGACCGACCTGTAAATCAAAAGCTTCACATTTATGAGAAAGGTTATTAGCTGGAGTTCTTTTCCATTTTAAACAAAGCATGTCAAAGAAATTTGAACTTGTGCAATACATGTTGACTTCTATCATCTAACGTCTCCTTCCAATTATTTCTTATCTGGCTTCTTTCTATCACATGTTTGTCTTATCGACCTCCAACTGTCAAACAGCATCACCAAGAATCTTTATAGCTGTCCTCAATACAAAATTAGAATCTGACCACAGTCAGTTGTCAAAAACCAAAACGGGTTGCTCCCAGTTTCTTAAATTGAGAAGCAAATTGATCGAAAAGTGGAACAACCAAACAGTCTGTTGGCCGGATTGTTTGACCTCCGTCGCACACAAAGGAAAGTGATATGTAGTATTGGAAAAAAGTCAGTTTGTGTTTGGCTCCATTTCTGCAGATATAGTACACTAAAACGCTCCTATATTCTCAGCCCAGCGGGATGATGCACACACAAAGATGAACAGATACTGTAGTGTTGTTTCAGCTGTGACATAAAATGAGAATGAGGAAAAGAAACACACCAGTAACCCCTGCTTCCAATCGGGACCATTTTAGACACGTATCACTCACAAATGCGTTCCACCCATCTGGTCCTGCGAGATCATGAAATCACAGGACAATTGCAATTGCATAACTGAATGGGTAGTATGCTGATTTTTTTTTCTATGTTAATAGTGTTGCACTGTTTAAATTGATGTGCCAACTCATCTCCCTTGCAACACATTTATTTTGCAGAAACAAGGAAACAACAGTTCGACTGGAACAACTCAGTGTGCAGTCTGCTCTTACTACCTACTTATTTATTCTGAATTTAACAAGTACAATAACACATATGTACTGTAGAACACAATATCTCTGTAATACCGAAACGGTTTATAATATAACCAATGGCTTTACATTTTCATATTTATAAAATTTTATATCCACATGCGTCACTCAAGAATTGATTGACATTACAAAAATATTTCTCTGTATTAATGGATTCTATAATGAGCTCCTACAGTTCAGTTTTATAATGCTTTTATTGGATTTTTAAACTACAATTTCTAACTTCTTTTTAATACAATTTATTTATCAGTCTTATGAACTCTGTTTATCTATTTAAATACATGCATTTGAATACATTTCGTATATTTAGCCAAACTGAAATAAACAAAACATTTTACATTTTCTCAAGATTGTCCCACAAATATAAAGTGCAGTTCTGATCAACAAATAACTCAATGGGTTATACAAACTGTTATCACAGACTAATAACTGGATCATAAAGCTATAGGATTAATTCCATTTGCTGCCTAGTCTACCCTATGCATTTAGCTCAGCCTTTCAGTTTACACTGCCTCTCATAATAATGCCTGTTTACTCCGATCCACACGGGCTCCGGCTACAAGCTAATGCTACATTGGCACTACATTACATTTTTACATTTCTCAGTGGTCATCTTATATTATACAAACACATTTAACAGTTTAACAGTAACATTACGCCATTTTACACGCACATGGTGGCAGAGCACCTTAATGAACGCCTAAACTTGTGTATTCACTTTTGACCTGACATGTACAGTATAAGAACGATTACTTCTGTTGTCTATTGCACATTCATCATTTACGACCGAGCTTATCTGCAGAAACAAAAAAACAAAACAGTTCAACTGGAGCAACTTGGTGTGCAGTCTGCTCTTACTCACTACATAGTGACTCTTCTGAAGGACTAGTTTATACTTCGTCTTCTATGTTGAAACAGATAGACACCATTATCTGTTGACGCAAGGGCTCTCCATCACCTACGCAATGACGGACAGGGTAGAGCTCAATTTTCTAACTATTTGTCTCCGTTAATGGAGAGCTTATGCCTGTGACTGGTCAGCTTAACAACAGCCAGAGATCATTTCACCAAAACGGTGCTCTATAGTCAATGTAATCAGTAGTCAATGCAGCATTTGGGCACTACATGCTTTATATTGAAATGACAGTTTATCAAATATGGTCTTTTGGTGATTTTAAGCACAAAGATGTGTAGAGAACCACAGATTATGCTATGTTTGTTTACATTTTTTTTTTATTTTTTTTTATTTTTTTACGTGTTCTGTCTAGCAGTTTGCCCCTCAGAATTGGTGTCTGAGTACCAAGTAAAAGCCCAACAGATTTACTTTCCCAAGCAGAGTATTTGCTTTGCTGTAACACTCCACTTGATGTATATGTATTAAATAATCTTTATTAGTAATTACTGAGGGTTCAATTTCCTGAAGTCATGGACACGAAACCGAGAAAAGAAGGAAGAAAGGAACAAGACGAAGAAAAGAAACCGCACCAGCAGAGGCGAGAACCGACAACACAAGACAGGGAGGCAAACAAAGAACACAAGGAAACATCCCAGTCCTCCACCCCTGCCTGATGGCAGAGAAGCGGCAAAACAAAACAAACAAAAACAACGGACTGAACAGAACCCCACCAATAGCCCAGATCCAGCAATAAAAACAAAGAACCACACATTCACTACACACAAGCATGGATTAATAAACACAACACCAATGTTTCTGTTAAGCTCCTGGCAAAAGCCAACCAATGACAACAACCTCAACTCAAGACACGTCCGTCCACACCAATGTCCCCACACCCATGTGTGTGCGCGAGCATGCAGGTCCGAACAAGGTCTCCCCATGCAAGTGATTGACAGCTGGTGCAGGGAACCGTCAATCCGTTCCACAGGAATCGACACAGACATGAAGGAGGCAGGAGACGCAAGCATCCAGAGTCCCACAGAGCGCAGGAGCCGCAGGCGGACCAGCGCAGGGCCGACCACCCACCAAGAGAGGAACAGATGGAAGCCCCAGGGGAATACCAAGCAGCCGCAACGCCGGGGCCCCGAGAGATCGCAGGGACGAGCCCACGGGCTCCGCCGGAAACCGGCCACGCCGGGTAGTGACGGAGGGGAAGAAGATGCACCAGGCCAGAGGGCAGCCAAACACCCAATCTGACAAGTAGACATAGACAGACAGAGACACTCATACGTACCCTCCCTCTCATGCGCACACATTCTAACATATACAGGACACACGAAAAAAGGACGCTGTACACTCATTCATACACCCCATACAAACTCTATACTCCCAGGCCCAGGGACAGACGCCCCGATAGAGCACCCTGCCCCTGCACCCGGGAGACGGACCCCTTGCCGACCAGGACGGGGACAAGCAGACCGCCAAGGCCCCCACCCCAGCAAGAGTAGCCCACTAGCCTAGGTCCCGACCAGACGACCTGATAATCTCCCCGGGCTCCAACCCCCGATGGTCCAACGAACAGGGGTGTGGAAAGACCCCCTGCCTCTCTCCCCCTGCTCAATTGTGGTGTTGTTGCGTGTTGTTCTAATGTGCACTTAAAACAGAGGGGTGGGACATGGGGATACTGCCAGGTACCCCCATCTCCCTCCCCGGGCCCTCAGTGTCTAGATGCATTTAAACAGTTGGTACAGGCACCACAGGTGAGGCCCCGTATAAGGGGCCCCGCCTCTAGTGCCGAGGCGCACCCACCGCCAGGTCCTTACATGTGCGTGTGTCATGTAAATGTTGCAAGTGTAAGTGTCTAAGTTGCTGAATAAAATTGGGACCCAGGCCGCCACCGGGTAGCGAAGACGGAAACTCCATCCCGCACCCCAGTTACGTGCCCACGTCCCAAGGCCTTGTGAATGGTAGAATGAAGGAGCAGGTGGACAGAGGCAAATGGGGATGGGGAAGAAATAACTGGGGTGACACGATGCCAACCCCAGGGAGCCAGCTCCCCTGCTGACCCCAATAGACACCCCCGTTCAGCTGATCCACCAGGGGCGGGAGGCCCCAGCACGTCAAGTCGCGGCCCCTCCGAGCCCCATGGGGGCCCAGGCCATCCGCCCGCTCCCACCCCAGGGGCAGACCTAAATCCCTCCCAACATTCAAACTACTCTAGACACCCAGGCTGACTTTAGGCCACCCTCCCCCCGTACAACCAGCCCCCCCCCCCCGTCAACAAGAGAGGCCCCAAGCACCGCCAGCGCCCGAGGAACACCGCGCTGAGGCCGGAACCCGGCGCAGCACCAACTCGAAAACCCCGGACATGCCGCGCCGGGCAGGCGAACAGACCGAAGCCACAGGCGGCCAACCCCCCCAGGCCGACACCCTCCAGCCTTGCTACTACCCCCCGATGGCCGGGAGGCAACTGAACCCAGCATCCCCACCCACCAGCCCACACCCCACCACCCGGTCAGTCCACCGCGGAGGCCGACCAGCACAGTCAAAGGGCCCCCACCCCAGCACCCCGCAGAGTGCTTGGACCAAAACCCAGGAGCCATGTCCAGTGCCAATTTGACTGATCGGGCCCAGAGATGCCGGCCACCAGCCGCGGCCACCCGCTGACACCCTGACGCGCAGGCGTCCCTTTGTTTCACAATCCGGAACGAAATTTTTTTCCAACAGAGACACTGTTTGTGGTGGTTGGTGATGAGAAATTCATCATTCCCTACCCTTATTTACTTCAACAGAGCTCGGCAACATTTTTTCTATAAATTATACTGTGGTATTCATTTCAACATTTTTCTGTGTTGCCAACAAGAAGCCACATTTCCATTTGACATATTTTCTTTTAAAATGTATTTTTATTGAAAAAGTTCATTCACATTGGGTGTGGAATGGATGTGGTGCAGACTCTGTATGGCTTCTGCAAAGGTTAAAAAAACATTGAGTCCAATCAGAGCATCCACACTGGCTGTGGTGCATATATGGTTAACTTTCCTCATCGGGTTTACTTTTTCCGGACACCGCATTCAGATTTTCATGACTCAACTCAACTCAACTCAACTTTATTTATAAAGCACTTTAAAACAACGATGGCTGAAACAAAGTGCTGTACGCACAAGACAAAAAAAACAATAAAACAGTTAAAAAACAAAAAAATAAAATAAAAGCAAATAAAAACAAACTATAAAGCACAGAGTCTCATGCTGTGTTGAAAGCCAAGGAATAAAAATGGGTCTTAAGATGAGATTTAAAAGCAGACAGTGAAGTTAAAGAAATTACATATTTAGTGGTAGAAGATGATTGATGCACATAACTTAGCAATGTTGCTAAAATTAACATGATTTGGATATTCAGAAGACAAAAAAACAACAACATAAGATGTAATTAAATATAAAACTATTAAACTACATGAAAACGGAATGTTCTTACATTTTAGAACAAGCCAAATTAATAAATTATGCTGAACAAAAGCACAAGCTTTTGTTTACCATTGCTCTCTCTGTATATAGTTGTTATTGAGTGAATTTGAGTAAAGAACCAAGGTTTAAGGTCTTCTAAAATTACTCACCTCTGGATTAAAAGTACCTCTTTGTGATTTTTTTTGTTTTACTACGTTGTACTTTGTTCTGGTCATCTGTCTGGATTTATCCTGTCCATTTATCCACAAATGTTTTAGCAAAGCTTTCTAGAGGATTTGTCATAGAAAATTAAATGAAACACACTGATTTTTTAACTTCTTTGCTGCAAAGAAATTCTACCTAGAACAGGTTCAGTTTATGTTCCTGAATGTTGTCAAGTAGTTCAAAATAATGAGTTGTTCCTATATTTTAAAGTCTAATAATATTTGTAAAACAATACAACTTCGTAATCAGATTTTCATGTGAGTCTTATATTAGACTGTAATTTTAACAATGTTTTGAAACATTAAATCTTTAATGCACTGGTAAAATTAAGGCCCTGTCCACACGTAGCCGGGTATCTCACAAAACTGAGATATTTTTCTACGGTTTGGCCTGTTATCCACACGTAGCCGGAGGTTTTCAGCACCGAAAACTAAGCTTTTTAAAAACTCCGGCCAAAGTGGAGGTTTGCATTTTGTCCGTTTTCAGTATCTGCTTGTGGAAAGTTGAAAACTGAGTTTTAAGAGCCGTAACGCCACTATCCGCAACAAAAAAAGCTCCAACACCACAAGTGCGACCTGTGTTTACTCTCGAAAACAGTATTTTTTTCCTCAGCGCTGTGTTGGTATCATCCATTGTTAAAGCGGGTCTTGTTTGTTTGCTTTTATAAGCTGTATGACTGCTGCGTGCTGAAGATAGAGGATATAAAGTTTCTCTTGGCTGATAGGACTGGGGAGAACTACTGCGCCCTACAGGTTTGCCACGTCTATTAATGTGCTGAAAAACGCATTTATCCGGTTACGTGTGGATGGAGATTTTTTTTCAAGGAGCAGATGAAAATCTTAGTTTTTTTTTAAAAAAACAGCTACGTGTGGACATGGCCCAAGTCTTGGTATATTTTGTTGTATTTAACATTAACATGACGGCTTGCAAATTGCCTAGCTTCTGGCACAGTTAAAATTTTAGGAACACATTTTGGGTCATGGAGCAGAGAGGGCTGGTAAATATGAAGTCAGTTTGTCTCTTGAAAAACATTCATATGTTTGTGTCACACTTGTGTAAAACAGCCTCCAGGTGAGACAAACAGTTGTGAAAACATAGTTGTCAAAGCATTCCAACAGAATATCGTAGAAACTCTGTTTCGTAAGGAATTATTACAATTGTCTTTTCACAACAATCTAAAGTGCAGAATAAAAAAATAAATAAAATTAAATTAAAAAAAAGATTTTTATACTTAAACTTCCATATCCTTGTGAAGTGTCTTGCCAAAGAATACAGCGGTATGTAAAAATATGGAAGCAGAAACAACACAAAAGCAGTAATCAAATCCACAATTTCTGTGTCACAGACTAACAACTCTGCCACTGAGCTACAGCCACCCTGGGTCAAGCTTTCTGAAGAGGTTTTCATTGAAAATAGAAGAACCTGACTAAAAATAGGAAAGTACTACTGTTTTCTAATTAATGCTTCAATATCTACCAAATTTGTCAGTGTTGAATGTAATTATAATTGGCTCCACACGTAATCCTGCAGTATCTGGATTCCGTAGAAATCTACATCAGGATCCTGTTTGTGAACTTCAGCTTTGTCTTCAACACCATCCTTCCAGACCTCCTTCAAGGCAAGCTTTCCTAGATGAACGTGCCTGATCCCATCTGCAGGTGGATCACTAACTTTCTGACGAACAGGAAGCACCACGTAAGGCTGGGGAAGAAAGTCTGAGACTCCCGGACCATCAGCACCGGCTTCCCTCAGGAATCTGTTCTTTTTCTTCCGCTCTTCTCCCCGTACACCAAATGCTGCACCTCCAACCACCAGTCTGTAAAGCTAATTAAGTTTGCAGATGACACCACCGTTATTGGATTCATGGGGATGGGAATGAGTCTGCCTACAGAATAGAGGCTGCACGTCTAGTGTCCTTTTGCATCAACAAGAGCATGGTGTCTACCAGCCAGTAGACATTGGAAATTATAGTGGACTTCTGTAAGCACACAGCCCCACTCCCCTCCATCATCCTGACTGACACACCCATGACCACTCTGGACTTATTTTGCTATCAGGGTACCATGATCATCTATAATTTTAAGTGGGAGCCTACAATCACCTCTGTCATAAAGAAGGTCGAGCAGAGAATGTACTTCCTGAGCAGAGGCCGGGCTTAAAAGTTGTTTTGTCTGTCAATCTGACCAGCAGAGACAAACAAATCTGGTCACAGTCTATTTTTATCTGTCATATTTTAAATCCTCTGGGGGGACTGTCTCCAGCAGTCGTCTGATAAGTTAATACCCATTCAATTGTATTTAAGTAGTATTCAATCAAAACAACCTGACCAGAGAACTACACACAAAAATAAAAAAAAGGTGTGCACTTATTATAAGATTACCTGATCCTGCACAGCATGGAATGCAAATGCTCACCTTTCTTTGTAATCTAATAGTCGGATAGTTGCAGAAGTTATTGACATGAGGTTTTCGATTTTTGCCTTGGACAGAGTAGCTTAACCCTCATGGGGGTTTAACTGTTGATCTGCAGACAGAATCTGTCCTTCTCTCCCACACTGGAGAGTGCAATTAACTTAATCATATCAGACAAAAAGTTTTAACATGAGGAAACATTACTCCCATTGTAGCAACCAGAAGTCGAAAACTCTCAGAACAAACCTTTTCCTGACCTGTAAACTCGTAAACCCGGAGGAAAGCCTGCAGTTAAAGAAAGAGCAGGCTGGACGACACCTGCATATGGCACACATTGGGCTCTTTGGAGCGTGTCTAACCGGACGCACTGGGATGGATGGACTGTCGACCTCTCCAGGGTGTACCCCACCTTTCACCTGATAACCGCTGGTGATGTGCACCAGACCCCTCGCAACTCTTCAAGGAGAAGTGAATTATTATGGATGCAAATTATTTACCTGTGCTCCGTGCACAGAGTTGAAAAAACATATGCGCAGAGGGAGGTGTGTATACTAATCTGTAAAAATGACGGAGAGACTTCAGATTTTTTCATCCCCGTTCTAAAAAACCTGGGAAATACAGAAAATATTAACACGTGAACGCGACCCCTGTTCCTGACGCAGCTGAAGAAATTCAACCTGCCAACATAGACAATGGTGGAGTTCTACACTGAAGTCATCGAGTCCATCATCCCCTCCTCCATTACTGTGTGGAATGCTGGAGCCACCATCAGGGACAAACAGAGACTGCAGTGTGTTGTGCTATCCCTCCCTAAGACTGTTCTGACCACCTCCTCTGTTTCAGTCACATTAATCTGTGCTGTGCTCTCTGTGCCTGTTTTTTTCATTTATCTTCCCTTGCACTCATGTATATATCAACTGTTTTCACACATTTTATTTTTATTTATTTTATGCTTAGACGTGTTTGTTTTATATGTTTGCACAAAGTACTGCAGCAATTTCCTAATGGTGTAAATCGGCACAACATTTGGGAATAATCCCTTTCTGATTCTGATTAAAGTAAGATGTGTGTAATCGAGTTGAAATATTTATCAAATTTCTGTTTAATTGATGTTTAACTGAATTGCATTAGGACAAACTGAAATGAATTGGTTCTAATTGGATTTAAGTAGGATACAATACAGGAGGAGTGCATTAAGCCCACAGGTTTATGACTCATTCATACATTACAGGCTTCTAATGGTTATTGACAGTCCCATATTTGGCAAAGACTAAATGTCAGGTTGAAAATTCCAGACCAAAAGCAACATCTAAAAATCAGTGAGAAAGCTCATATCAGCCTTAAATGGAAGCTAAACTGTTCATACACTTAAACTTTTTTGCACATTTTGTCACATTGAAACCAGGAAAATGTATTTATATTGGAAATTCATGTGAAAAACCAACACAAAGTTGTCCATAATTTTGAAGTAGAAGAGCAACGCTGTTTTCTATAAAAAAAAAAAGAAAAGTCTGGCATGAATTTAAATTCAGGTCCCTTTACTCTGAGACTTCTGAATAAAAACTTAACCCATACAACCGATCGCTCTCAGAACTCACTGGTATACATACCGGTGTACTCTGAGGCATTATAAGTTTATTGGGAAGCATTAATGAACAGAATACTGGAGATCAAAAACAAACCAGACAGGCTGGAGAACATGGAAAGCTAGATCACATTATAAAAAATATATCAGAGGTTAAAACATCTCACTAAATCTGTTTTTTTTCCCGAAGAGTGACAATAAGAAACCCATTGAAAACGAGTTATCTGGTCAGATCAAAAACTTTCTTTTAAATGCAGTGTATGAAAGGATCTTAACACTGCACTAAAGTATGAAAATACCAAACCTACCATTAAACACTGTGGAAAAGAAATTCATAATGCTGTGGGAAGGATTTTCTCCAGGAGGGACAGAAAAGATTAACTGTTTGCATAAAGATTGATATGAGGCTATCATAACACAGTGACCTTTTACTTCCAATGCTGTTAAATAACTTCCAAGTTTGAGGCTGGGGAACAGATTAATATAATAGTAAAACAGCTCACCATGTCAACATGCAGGCAGAGCTACAATGGTATGGAAACCAAGGTAGAATTGAGAATCTGCTGCAATATGTAAAACTGATATTCTTCAATTCAAATTCAGCATGTGCTGATTTACAAATGTTGCACAATTTAAATTTCTAGATCTGCAAAACAGTTTGACACAAAACCCAAAATACTTGAAGCTGTGACTGCTGCAAAAAAGTAGTTCTAGACTGCATTAACAAAGAAGGGGCTGAATAAAAATGCACATCTCACATTTCCATGTAGATTCTGTATGATTTCCTTTCACTTGATAATTATGTGCTACTTTGTGTTTGGCTAAAACATAAAATCTCAATAATAGGCAATATTGAATTTTGTGGCTATAAGATGACAAAATGTGAACAAGCCCAATGAAATAATATGTTTAAATATGGCCAGTGTCACAATTGTCATTAATTGAAAAACAATATAGAGTGGCACATTAGAGTGTGAGGTTACATTATCAATTTCATTTATGCTTTATGATGTACCACTGTAGAAGGGACTACATCTGTGATACTAGCTGAAAACTGTGATGCTTGCCATGGAAACCATTTCTAAGTAAACATATTAATAAGAGAACGTATTTCTAAGTAAAGGTATCATAACAAAGGAAACGGATCATAAAAAAATATGATGCCACATTATGATAGAGGTTGCCTCCCAAAGCCTCTGTATGTCATTATTTTTTCCTAATTACCACCCACTGATTAACTCACTGACTTTGGAACTGTAAGAATAAAACACTCAGTTTATCTTGTTGCATGTTTTGTCCTTGATTCTCCCTATTCTGTATGCAACAACAGCTCTCTGATTGTAATGTATGCAGTGGTGTTTGGCTCTGTCATAATTTATGGCCACGTTGGAAGGTGGCTGTCGTGCTCCTTAAATGGACTGTGACTGTGAGCCAAACCGGCATTACTGGATTAACGTTCTACAAACAACAAAAAAGGGAACAGTTTTATTCAACAGGGGAAATGCTTGTGAGAGAATGGTCATGCAACAAACAACATGAAAAGTAACATACCCTCCTAAACATTCCCATCAATTATTTTTGTTGTTGTTGAGATAAGAACTATGAAAGACCTAGTGATTAAAAAAAATAGCCTTTCTTTCCCTGTGTGGCATCTGGGAGAAGCGGAGCCCTGATTATCTGCAAATGAAAAGACAAACAGTGTGTATTTCGTCATGCAAACCAATTTCAAGATTATTCAGGAGTGACTCCCCGCTCAAGTCTGAACAACTGAAGGACCTGTAATAATTGTCATAGCACCTCTTTCCATGAAAGCCAATAATACAACTAAACCATTAAAGAACAAGTCTTCAAGGCAAATAATATGAACTGCCTGTGAGAAGGTACATTGTAAAAATAACGTTTTAGAACCATCAGGTTTGAGCTTCAGTAAATAGCCTTCACCACATCTAGATCACAGACTGTATTAAGCTGCTGCCAACTGACTGATTATTTTCACGGTTTTGTTCAAAAGGAAATGAACAGGTCTACCTACTAAAGTGTCTGATGAGTAGCATATAATAGAATAATCCTTTATTGTCCGAGAAAGGGGAAATTCAGGTGTAACAAGAGCAAAGCAACAGCTAGTAGAAACACTGGCTTAACACAATTATCAAAAGTATAAAAACGGAATTTAAAAATGGAAAACAATAAGTAAACAACATTAGGGACAAAAATCTTTAAAAAACAGAGTACTGTTTGGTTATAAAAATGAAGTGGGATATGCAACTGAGTATGATCATTTAAAAAAAAATATTTAAAAATTTAAGAGTATTTACAGAATGTGCAAGTGTAGTTGTGCATTAAAAGTTAACATTTACAAGAAGTCAGCAGAAGATAAACTGTGAAAAAACACAGGCGAGTTAGGTGCAAATTGCAGCAGAGGTCTAAACATTGTTTAGATTGTTGGGAGCAGTTCTGGTTGTAAAGTGTAACAGCTGCAGGTAGGTAGGAACTGTGATAACATCCCTTCATGCATATAGGATCCAGAAATCTGTCGCTGAAGGAGTTTTGTAGCTCAGCTACATCTTCATGCATGGAGTGGGAGACACCGCCCATCAGTGATGTGTATACAAAGGGTGGGCATCATGGGCAAAGGGAGCTCATCCAGGTGGCAAAAGCTACTTTTCCCACTCAGAGTGTAAATACATTGTTGTTGGGGATTTTGTATGTTATTCTTGTCTTGCTAATAATGATTTAAACACAACTAAACCAGTAACCTAACACCGGGATAATTGTTAACTTAAAGTGTAACTAAACCCCAAAACAACTTTTTTTTTCTTATGAACTGTATAACTGGGTCTTTACCAATAACATCTTTCAGTTTAAGGCCATTTCTTTCCAATTTTTGTGTAAACTTTATTTTTTGTTCCAAAAAACGTCTTAGTGCTGCTTCTCATGGTAATCGTGTGGTACTGCATTTGAATTTTGTAATTGGCTTATAGTGGTACATCTTTTCCATTGTCTATGTCACATGCATAGCCTCACAGAGACGCCCTCCCTCTCTCAGACACACTCGCCCATCTTGAAATTGCTCAAACTGTGTGCTATAGTATGTGGTGCTACATTGGGCACACAGAAGCATGTCGAGAGAAACAAAGGAAGCTGAAATCCACTTTGGAGGACCACAACGTTGAAGTGGTTTAAAACCATAAGTTATAACCTATATGTTTTAAACACACTGTGAATAAGGACAACAACAAAAACTCAGGTAGTTCCCTCCGAAGCTACTTTGCATCAATACTAGTGCTACTGTACGCTCTCTGTGTTTGTTTGCTACTATACGTGCTGCTGGCTTCAGGCAGCGCTGACTCAACACCCTGAGCCAACAGTTTACCGTAGGTAAATAGAGGCTTTACAGAGCTCGGCGGCCGCTTGCCACAGTTCAGTCAAGACTGTCTTCAAGACCACCCCCTCGCACTCATCCTCCAAACTTGGCCATGCCCCTCCGTGCCTCCTGACCCTGCCCACTTCGGTACAGTTTTTCAAATGTTGCCTGGTGGCGGGATGATGCTTTTTCATTGGGTTCAGTTACTCTTTAACTCAAATTATTCTTGATAAATTGAGCAAAACAGGGCACCAGCTTTGTACTCTACATAAAAAAAACAATATTAAAGGGACTATATCATGCTGTTTTACAGCTTTCAACTTCTGGAATAGACATATATATATACTGTTCACAAAAATTAAAGGAGCACTTTAAAGAAACACATTAGATACACCAGATCTCAATATGAAGTTGGATATCTATACAAATAGCGACAGGGCGATGTCTTAGGAACAAAAGGATGCAAATTATTTAAATGGTAATAGAAGTTTTCAGCCTACAATTTTCTAGACACCCTAAAATCAGAGTGAAATGAAAACTGTGACAGGCTAGTCCATTTTTTCAAAAACTTAATTTCTGCAACTCAAAATGCTTTTCAGTATCTTGTGTGGCCCCCATAAGCTTGTATTCATGCTTGACAACGTTGGGGCATGCTCCAAATGAGAAAACGAATGGTGTCTTGTGGCATTTCCTCCCAGATCTGTGTGAGGGCATCCCTGAGCTGTTGTACAGTCTGAGGAGCAACCTGGCGGCACATAATGGACCGAAACATGTCCCACAGCTGTTCTATTGGGTTTAAGTCAGGGGATCGTGTAGGCCATTCAGTTGTTTCAAATCCTTCATCCTCCAGGTACTGCCTGCATAATCTTGCCACATGAGGCCGGGCATTGTCGTGCATTAGGAGGAAACCAGGACCTTCTGCACCAGCGTAGGGTCTCACAATGGGTTAAAGGATTTCATCTTGATACCTTACGGCAGTCAGAGCACCATTTCCTAGGCAGTAGAGGTCTGTGCGTCCCTCCATGGACATGC
The DNA here is from genome assembly GCA_028564705.1 of Apricaphanius iberus. Lineage (NCBI taxonomy): Eukaryota > Metazoa > Chordata > Actinopteri > Cyprinodontiformes > Aphaniidae > Apricaphanius > Apricaphanius iberus. The sequence continues at coordinate 1,083,608 of JAPXFQ010000644.1, read as the reverse complement.
CTCCCCAGACCATCACTGACCCACCACCAAACCTGTCATGTTGAACGACGTTGCAGATAGCATAACGTTCTCCTTGTCTTCTCCAGACTCTTTCATTTCTATCACAGGTGCTCAGGGTGAACCTGCTCTCGTCTGTAAAAAGTACAGGGCGCCAGTGGCGGACTTGCCAATTCTGGTGTTCTTGAGTAAATGCCATCAGGCCATCTTCATGAAGTCTGTTCCTGATTGTTTAGGTAGAGATGTTCACACCAGTAGCCCTCTTGAGGTCATTCTGTAGGGCACGAGCAGTGCTCAGTCTGTTCCGCCTTGCACAAAGGAGCAGGTATCGGTCCTGGTGATGGGTTGAAGACCTTCTACGGCCCTGTCCAGCTCTCCAAGAATAACCACATGTCTCCTGAAACTCCTCCATGTTCTGGAGATTGTGCTGGGAGACACATTAAACCTTCTTGCTGCAGCACGTGTGGATGTGCCATCCTGGAGAAGTTGGACAACCTGTGCAACTTCTGTAGGGTTGAGAAATCGCCTCATACTGCCAGTAGAGATAATTACTCAAGCCAAAACCAGCCAAAAAAGATAAAGAGGAGAAACTTGAAATGACCTCCACATGTAAAACCAGTCATGTTTTGAGGGTTTTCTAATTGTTGCCACTGTAGTGCACCTGTTGTTAAGTCCATGAACACCAATACAGCTGAAAGTGATTAACGATGCCCTCAGCTGCTTAACCAAAATGAAAATTATCAGACAGGTTTAATTGATTTCATGCCAGGCCCAATTAAAAAAGTGTTCCTTTAATTTTCGTGAGCAGTTTATAATAAAATGTTATCATTGGTGTTATGCAGTACGTCTTCCAATGTTCATGTGGTACAGAGGACTCTGTTCTTCATTTGTTATCCGTTTAGCTAACTTACCAAGGATACATGTAAGGAGCCTTGATGCCTTCTCTCGGTAAAACATTTCCCAGAATACAGCATGGTAGGAGCTGGCAGCAGCTACTTCGGGGGTAAATTTTCATTTTAAATGTAAGTCAGCTAATTTTAGCTATCTGGCTTATATCTAAAACATTGATTTTATTTTTTATTATTATTTTTTAGATCCAAAGCAGTGATATATGGTTGGTTAGTTGCTTAGTACTTGCACTTTTGGTGGCTACCAGGTACTAATTCGCTTACACATTTGATTTAAACGACATATACAAAATAAAAATAAAAGTAAAATGGTCGTTATATATTTCCAGTTCCATGGCTGAAGTAATGTTTCTACCTTACAATGCGACTAAAATGGGCGGGACGTAAACACAGCAAGTAAGCTGGCAGCCGCGGTTATGTGAGGTAATCTGTTCCATTAAACCCTTTTCTTTTACCAAAGAAGAACAGTGTCCTCGTAAGCAAGGTGCCTCACCTACCCACCTCACCTACTGTAGAACTTATTTAAAGCTCCTTTTAGATATGTGAAAGACGTTTTTTCGCCGATGTCCTGGCCCCAAATACAGTGGGATATATTTATCCTATTCCTAAAGCCAACCCTTCACTCATAAAAAGTGTACGGCTTTCAAAAGTCTGGAGGTATGAGATCATGTTTTTCACAGAGCAAATAAAAATATCCAACAGTAAAAGTGATCAACAGTAAAAACTAGGAGGTAAACTGCATCTAACTGGTTAGAGGTAGCCTGACCATAACATATCATTGGTTTTAAACAACAAGTTCCATTCCTTTGATTGTTGCCTAGTTGCAACAGCGCTGCCAGTTGCATAACAATTTTTGATAGGTGATAAGAGAAATTTATTATTGCAAACAGATGAACTTGTTCCCAGCACTAAGCATGATAAAAATAATACATTTAGGTGTGTACACACGTTTGTATGAGCAAGGAAAAGTTATCAGAAACATTTTTTTTTAATCATATGGCTCTTTTAACAACTTTTGGATACTCAAGCACAAATATTTTTCTAATTGCAGTCTGTCTGGATGTCAAGTAAGAAGCACAGACAGAAATTATATTCTGTAGTGAAGAGATAGTAAAGGGAAATAGGTAACACATACAAATGTGCAAGCTTAGAATAAACTTTTATATTGGCTTTGATACAGATTAACTTTATCCATACAAACACACTAAAAACCTACCTAAATACAGTATATGGGGTCAATTATTATAGGGAAGATCTAGCGTGTGTGCTTTGTTGTGCTGTTAAAAAACAAGACAAAAAACAAAAAGATCAGAATGAGTTTCATTTCTTCACAGAAAACACTTTAATTGGCCAAACACCGTGTATACTGGTACAGACAGCGTGAACCATGGCATGACTTGCTGTTAGCTGCACTCTGCTGTGCTCATTAGAAAGCCATAGTGTAGGCTATTCCAGGCAAACTAAGGATACACCAACACTTTTCACATAGGTGAATTAATTAATCTGGCACTTGGCGCCATGTCACGTCCTTGCAACAGAGGCTAGTAGCAATGTTTTTTACTAATGTAGTCCCTAGTCTAAATCATCTCGTGTAATTCCTTTGTGTTTCTTATTATTTATATTTACAAATGATATGATTATTGAGGTCACCAGGAAATCCATATTGAGTATTTTTTGTCCCAGTGGGACAAAAATCCAGGCCAAGATTTTGATACCATCCCAGGCCGCCACCATCTAATTAATACAAAATGCCTACAGTGAGTTAAGTCCTGCACATACTGATATAAGTGTTAAATAATAAAACAAAGGCTACAAATGCACTCACACAAAGCTTTTTCTGTGTCTTTGCCAACAAAATAAAAAATGTTGTTCTGCTGCAATAACCTGTACTGAAATCGCATTGCTCTAGTTCATCTACTACTACACTGCTAAATGTGAAGATTGCACATTTCAGAAACTGATAAACTGTAAAGTTCTGTACAGAAATGTAAGTGGATTGGGGGTTTTCCTTGTATAAAAAACGACCTTTGTTTGAGATAAGTAGTCTTTCAGGTGTGGTTAGTAGAATTATTCTATATTTTTATTTTTTTGCATAAAAATTAGACTACACATTATTAGATGTTGGCTTGAATCAACAATTAAAAAGGGTATATGTTTTTGTCCTCATACTGATTTTTTTTGTTGTTGTTGTAGTTCTGTACAAATTGTAATTTATATCTGCTCGTGTGTCTCCTGGCTCCCAAACTGTACCCTCAACTAATAGTTTGTGTTCTCCACTCGATCACAGAGACTGTTTTTATACAGTACGAGAAAAATGTATTAATGCCTTAGTCCAGATGAATTTAGGACTTTTGCCTGACCACCCACGATAAGGTTTGGGCCAGAGAAAACAGATCACATTTCTAGTAGAAGCTAACCATCAGCTACTCCACAACATTTGGTTTTGTGTTATTTGTGGAAATAGCACATCAATGTAACCCTGTTTACACAAGAAAGAAGAGCTGAGGAAGAAACTGTTGGAGTTATTGATGCAACACAAGGGAATTAAGTTAGTTACTAGTTTGAAGGCAGCATGAGCTGCATTGCTGTTAGCCAATCAGAGGCGAGATGTTTGCATATCAAGAATATTGTTGAGTAACACTTTTAATCCTGTCTTTCCCCCCACTTTCTCCTCTGTCAAACTGTAACCTCCTGAAACAGGGGCGAGAGAGGATTTTTTCTTAGGGAAAACAACTCACTAGGCATTCATACAAAATAGAGACCACAGCCAGTTTAATGGAAAAAAAACAAGTGAATGAAATCTTTAATCAGACTAATACACCTATATAATTCTGGTAGAAAACCACATTTATCTGCATAATAACAACAGCACTGCTTACAGTAGGGCAAACAATTATTTAGTAAGCCACTGATTGTGGAAGTTCTCCCACTTAAATAGATGAGAGAGTTCTGTAATTTTCATCGTAGGTACATGTCAACCGTGAGAGACGGAATGTAATTTAAAAAATCCAGAAAATCACAGGGTTTAATTTTCTAAGAATGTATTTGTGAAATGGCGCAGATAATAAATATAATATCCAGCGAATATCCACAACAGAATAACACAAAAAGTACCTGTAATTATTCTTTTAGATCTATTTCTCTTGTCATCAGGTTGGAAAATGTGTGCATTTATTAAGATAATGTCTCCTTTTTGCAAGAGTATATGTTTTCCTTTATTTTAAAAATAAAAATAGAAGTAAAATGTAAGTTCTTTAAAAATACCAAAACATTTCCAATAGCAGGTATTTATCAAAAGTTATGTTGTCTTCAAGAAATGGGTGAGTAACAGGATGGATGGATGGATGGACAGACAGACAGACAGACAGACAGACAGACAGACAGACGGCTTAAATCTTAGTATTGTTCCCATTTAGAAGAAACATGCCAGTAAGATTGCAAGATTACTTTGAATGTACATGTATTATTGGTATAAATAATTTTGAGTTTAATTGTAGATAGACAGTTACAAAGACCAAAAGTACAATATAAATAGAGATAAATAGCTAACCAGCAATTACGGGGGAAATAAAGAAATTCTTGATTTTTATTTTTTAAATTTCTTATTTTTTGGCCCAAGGGTCTTTATATGGTCTGCCTGATGGTAGTATTTGGAGAAAAAATGGAAAAGGTGGAATAGGTCTGTTGTGATCAGAGTTGCTTTCTTGATTATTGACCACCAGTATAATTAATGTAGGGGACATCTAAGGTGAGCCATTCATTTTACTATAAAAAGTTGTTATGTAAGAAAGTTTTGCTTCATGCTTATAGCTTAGTGCAGAAACCAGGAGTTACATCTGAGTCATTTTAAGCACAGCAACATTTAAATATTTAAAAGGACTAACATAAATTACTTTCTAAATAAATTAACCTTAATTTATTTCAGAACATTTCAGAGAGTACTTTTATTGTGGCCAGTCTATGGCGCACCTGTGCAATAATCATGCTGTCTACTTAGCATCTTGATATGGCGCACCTATGAGGTGGGACGGATTATCTCAGCAATGAGAAGTGCTGGTTATCACAGATTTATACACATTTGTGAACAATATTTGAGAGAAATTGTTATTTCGTGTATGTAGAAAATGTTTCAGATCTTTAAGTTCATCTCATAAAAAACAAAAGCAAAAACAAAAGTGTTGCATTTATTTTTTGTCAGTGTATACAGACGTGGACAAAATTGTTGGTACCCTTCATTAAATAAAAGAAAAACTCATAATGGTCACAGAAATAACTTTAATCTGACAAAAGTAATAATAAATAAAAATTATATAAATGTTGACCAATGAAAGTCAGACATTGCTTTTCATCCATGCTTCAACAGAATTATTTAAAAAATAAATGCATGAAACAGGCCTGGACAAAAATGATGGTACCCCTAGAAAAGAATGAAAATAATGTGACCAAAGGGACATGTTAATCCAAGGTATGTCCACTAATCAGCATCCTAGGTGTCTACAATCCTGTAATCACTCAGTGGGCCTATATATAGGACTCCAGGTAGTCACTGTGTTGTTTGGTGACGTGGTGTGTACCACACTCAATATAAACCAGAGGAAGCAAAGGAAAGAGTTGTCTCAGGAGATGAGAAAGAAAATCATAGACAAGCATGTTAACTGTAAAGGCTATAAGACCATCTCCAAGCAGCTAGATGTTTCTGTGACTACAGCTGCACATGTCATTCAGTAATGTACGATCCATGGGACTGTAGCCAACCTCCCTGGACGTGGCTGCAGGAGGAAAATTGATGACAGATCAAAGAGACGGATAATCCAAATGGTAACAAAAGAGCCTAGAAAGACTTCAAAATAGATCCAAGCTGAACTTTATGCTCAAGGAACATCAGTGTCAGATCGGAACATCCTTCGCTGTTTGAGCCAGAGGACAAATCATAAAAAAAAACAGACTGGAGTATGCCAAACTACATGCTGACGAGCCACAAAGCTTCTGGGAGAATGTCCTGTGGACAGATGAGACAAAAATTTAACTTTTTGCCAAGGCACATCAGCTCTATGTTCACAGACGGAAAAATGAAGCATATCTAGAAAAGAACACGGTCCCTACTGTGAAACATGGGGGAGGCTCGGTTATGTTCTGGGGCTGATTTGCTGCATCTGACACAGGGTGTCTTGAATCTGTGCAGGGTACAATGAAATCTCAAGACTATCAGGGGATTCTAGAGAGAAATGTGCTGGCCAGTGTCAGAAAGCATGGTCTCAGTCGCAGGTCACGGGTCTTACAACAGGAAAATGACCCAAAACACACAGCTAAAAACACCCAAGAAGGGCTAAGAGGAAAACACTGGCCTTCTATGAGCCCTGATCTCAATCCTATTGAGCATCTTTGGAAGGAGCTGAAACGTGCTGTCTGGAAAAGGCGCCCTTCAAACCGGAAACAACTAGAACAGTTTGCTCATGAGGAGTGGGCCAAAATACCTGCTGAGAGGTGCAGAAGTCTCATTGACAGTTACAGGAATCATTTGATTGCAGTGATTGCCTCAAAAGGTTGTGCAACCAAATATTAAGTTGTGGGTACCATCATTTTTGATCCGCCTGTTTCATGCATTTATTTTTTAAATAATTCCGTTGAAGCATGGATGAAAAGCAATGTCTGACTTTCATTGGTCAACATTTATATAATTTTTATTTATTATTACTTTTGTCAGATTAAAGTTATTTCTGTGACCTTTATGAGTTTTTCTTTGATATAATGAAAGGTACCAACAATTTTGTCCACGTCTGTATATTTAACTAATTTCCAATATGCAATTATAAATATGTTGTTAAAACATACATGTCACATACAGTAGTATCCCAATTTATATAGGGATAAATACCTTAAAAAATATATTTTTCTAGTTTTTCAGGAATCGATTGTAACATTTCAAATTCTGAGTGAAAGCTTCAGTTTGCAACTGAACTTTTTATTTTATTTTATTAAGTAGAAATAAAATAAATTTAATTAAATTCAGCTGCTTCTTTAGTTTCACAAGTCAATAGACAGCTGTTGATTTTTTGAGCCAGTGTTGTGACCACCAGTTTTTATGAAATAACATATGCCTTACGTTATTATTATTTTTTTAAGTTATGCTTGTATTAAGTGATATTTATACATCCCAGCCCCTCATGGAGATGCTTTTTCTAAACTGCCGAAATCTGGCACACAGCAGAAACCTCGAAGGGGCTGTGTGAGAAACACAGTTGAAAATATAGCAAGGAATGTCGCCAGCAAGCTGCCCTAATAGATTGCCCAGATCTGGTGGACTAATTACTATTTTTAACTCTACCATGGGTGTTTGTGTTAGATTACAAAAATTAAATAAATAAATAGAATAAAAAGCCCTGCTGTGGCTGTGCTACTTGCATTAAGCTTGTGTAAGCGCATTGCCATGGATTTGTGGCATGAATGCATCACTAACCAGGGAAGTTAAGGGATTTAGGGTCAGTATTGGAATTTTGTAAGCAGCCAAAAATGTTGGTTTTGAATATGGCAAAATATATGTAACACATGAAATATATAGTGTTTTTCAAAAGGGTTGAACTTTTTAAGTATTGCCATTTTGCAAATACAACTTAAATTTGATTTTGTTTATGATTCTAAACTAAGAATGTTTTCTGTGTGAGTCTGTTGGTGAGCTGGTTTCAAACTATACATCTGTTGGCAATTTGCCTCATTAAGCTAGAAAAGAAAAACACCCAGGTTCTAGAGTTGCACAAGAATTAGCCTTAGAAAGAAATCCTCCAAGCACAACCCAAGCCACAGTCATCATTTCTCACTCCATTCTCTGCTTATCAACTGCCTACCTGCTCTCTAACACTCTGTCCCTCCTGGACTTACCAACATATCACAACATCATAACACCTTCTGAATGAGCCACCCAATTGCCTTTGGAAAAACAAACTACCGTATTAAACATCTCGTTCCATGCTTGCACTGAGCCCGAAACCAAAAGGCCTTTCTTAAATGCTTCAGAATGTTGTATATTTTTATAGATTTCTCATTTTAAAACTGCAATTTGTTTTTTTGTGTGTAGGAATTATTTGCAATATTTCCCTCCGCAAATCCAACTTATTCTGGCAAAGACAAAATGTCCTTTTAACTAGATAATTGTTAATCTAAGGAGTCCCTAAGGGGACATAGGAAAGAAAAAACAAAGTTGGCTTCTTGTGCGCACAACTTAGTATCTTGTGCACACAAGTTACTAACTGGTGCGCACCACTTATTATCTCGTGCGCATGAGATAGTAAGTGGTGTGCACAAGATACTTTATACTGCATAAACATGGGCATCAGTTTGATTTTAAAATTGCTAGGGACAAAAACATAAACTTAAGAGTAGTTTGAAGAATGCAGAAGACATTTACTATTGTAGGAGCCATAGGCATCATTTTTACCAGGGACGCTAGGGACATGTCCCCAGCAATATTTATGATTGATGTGTTTGTCCCCACCAAACCAGGTGCGGAAATTCTTTACCAGCACTGTTCTAACAGTCACTTGTGCTCCCAGCAAAGTTTCTGCATCAGTATCTGAACAGAAAATTATTTAATTCACTCCACTTTCTTATGCAGTCATGTTTCTTTCTGCTCATATACTACATTCTTTGCAGTAGATATGCCATGTTTTAAAGGACTGGTAGTCAGCTACAGGGCGGAGTCCTGCAATGTTACTGGTACACATTTCAAGATGGAAAAAATACAGTTATACGGTTCCCTTGCTATAACGCGGTCCACCCTTTGCTGCTTCGCTGTTTGGATTTTTTTAATAGGCAAGGCAAGTTTATTTGTAGAGCACAATTCATATACAAGGGAATTCAAAGCGCTTCACAGTTGCATAAATTAAGAAAACAGATAACCAGAAAAAGAAAACATCAAGTAAAAAAATTATTAATTACAATAAAAAGCAAGAGTGCAGATAAAATACTTTCAACTCTGATATGCACGGGTAAAAAGAACTGTTTTCAGCCTGGATTTAAACATTGTCAAAACTGTTCCAGATTTTAGCTGCCTGAAACTGAAATGCAGCCTCACCGTGTTTATTGTTGAGTCTGGGAATCACCAGGATTATTAGTCTTTCATTATTTGGATAGGCAGCTGAAATTTATTTTATGCAAAAATCACTTTACACAAAGCAAACACTGTCCATATTCCCTACCTAGATTTTTAATTCCTGAATCGCTGGATAATTAGCAACAGCATTGCGTCATCAGCGCAACTTCGGGAAAAATTACCTCTTGCTCCCTCCACCAAAACACCATATGGACATTTTCTACTTTGGAAGTCTTAAACAAAACAATACAACAACAATATTGTCTCACACCCAGTCTGCTCGCAGTAAATAAACTTCCTCCCTGAGTCGTGAAATTCAATTTGGTTTTTTTTCCACCTGAAACAACTTTATGCGGATCACCCACAGGTAGCTGCCCTGTTGCAGGACTTTCAGCTGTAAGCTGAAGTTTCTCCAAACAGAATGGTTTTGGGTTTCCAAGAGGAGCACGTTCGATTGTTGCGCATTCTGCTGGTGAAGAATGTGCAACAATAAAACGTGCTCAACAATGCAAAACAATTAAAGATGCAATTTTCACCACGTTTATACACTACAGTGCATATTGTAATCAGACATGAAACATAAGAATACTTAGAGGCTATATAAATATTTAATAATTTCCCCCAGCAATCCTCAAACCGCATCCAAGTTTATAAATATTGTCTCCGTCAATTTAAAAAAAAAACTGACGCCCTTGGTAGGAGCCATGACTTATTATATGTTCATGTATTGATCACTGGGTTTAGTTTTTAGTATTTTTTTTTGGCCGCTGCACATAAGCACTTCAGTTTATTTCACCTATCTGTATCAGATCGTAATATGTTGAAAGTGTATCCAAATCGGGATCTCTCTCACATATATTGTAAATATAACATAACTGCAGTAAAACTAAACATGCAATTAACTGAAGTGAAGCTGGAGTTTCTCCACAACAGAACGACAATGGTTGCCGAGGAAACCCGTTTGTTTCTGTTCCGCATTCTTCTTCTCCAGCTGTCTTCCCTTGGTGAATTTTCCTTATTTTTTGTTGTTCCAAATTCAAAAACTTTGATCTGTCACGAACGAAGCAGTGTGCAGAGTCTGGTCTCATCTTGTTGTAGATTGTGAGAATAATACTATCTACATAGCCAGCATTGTTATCAGTCTGCTGGCTGTCAGTGATGTTTGAAAATTAACAAAACACGCTGTCTTTCAACTTTTATTGACTGAATATATATACTATATAGCCTACCACTGCACTCCATTTTGTAGTCAAATGTCAAAAGGAAAAATACAGTAGGCTACTTGTATACGAAAAATAAATAGTTTTGGTGGCTTCCAGTCACTGTAGAGGCTGGGGATGGATTCTTTCTATTTGTATGAGCTTTCATCTTTTGCAGAAATACACAGAGATGGAATTGATTTCTTGTTTGAGTTTATTTATTTACAACAGGGACAATACATGTTAATGAACATCTACAAGTAAATATGCAAGATTAAAGCCTACTACAAAGTACTTTGCTGTTTACAGAGTAAGACAACTGGATCCGATTTGGATCATACACTTTAAACATATTACGATCTGAAACAAGGAGGGGAAATAAACTCATGTGCTTATGTGATGCAGTCAACAAAAACTATAGTTACCCAACTCTCCTCTCTTTCTATCAAAAAACAGTGATTGACAGTCTGACAGCTGCTTCTTAATGTCACCGCCTTCATCCAAGTGACTCCTGTAACCATCAACATCACAATCAAACAAAATGTAAACCCCGTCATTAATACATGAAATATAATAAGTTGTGGCTCCTACAATAGTGAATGTCTTCTGCATTCTTTAAACTACTCTTAAGCTCATGGTTTTTGTTCCTAAGAATTTTAAAATCAAACTGATGCCCTTGTTTATGCAGTATAAAGTATCTTGTGCGCATGAGATAGAAAGTGATGCACAACAAGATAGTAAGTTGTGCGCACAAGAAACCAACTTTTTTGGGGGCTTTCCCGTGTCCCCTTAGGGGCTCCGTATTAACCTGAGTATTATGTCTAACAAATCCCTCAACTGTTTAACTTTTATTCTGAATAATACATTTTAGCTTAAAAATATAAAAATGAAAATTTAAAAGTCTTGAGGATATCAATTAAATGGGGTTTACAGCCCCCACACCATTCCAACCCTCTCGCTTGTCGGACTACTAAATGACTATATTTTCTGAGCTGTAATTACTCTGTAATGAACAATAAAAGAATCCTGAGCCTCCCACTCAGCAGCTGCACAATGACTGGACTTCACTGGAGGAAAAAGAGTTGGAAATTCAATGCCATATTGTTTAATCTGTGTGCCATCTTTTTATATTTATCTACTAGAGTGATGGTTTTGGATGTGAACAGAGAGAATCTATATGATCAGAAGTCAAAGCACTGAAGATTCCACAGTTTGAAGTAGGACTAGTTTCCTTTTCTGTACATTTCAGCAAGCGAAACCCTAATGTATGTTTGTTGATACGAGCAATGTGTAAGGTGCATTTGTATCATTTGTGAAATCACAAAGGGAAGATACAAAGAGCTTCTGTTTTATTAATTCAATTTTTTTCAATTCAGTTTATTTATATAGCGCCGTTTCACAACAGATGTCATCTCAAGGCACTTTACAAGAAGAGTTATTACAATATAATGTTTAATTTAGAAATTAGAGAACCACAGAAGATTGTGTCGTGTAATTCTCAGCAATCCCTCACACTGAGCAAGCACGAAGCGACAGTGGAAAGGAAAAACTCCCTTTTAACAGGAAGAAACCTCCGGCAGAACCAGGCTCAGCACAAGCGGTCATCTTCCGAGAACGTCCGTGGTTTGGAGAATACAGAACAGAGACACAGAACAGAAACACAGAAAGAGCAACAGAACTGATGCAGAAGTTTGTTGCAGGACGTGGAGAACTTTCCGTCACTGCAATGCCATCTTAGTCAGGGTCGTCAAGCAGGGCGGGTCAGGAGCACCTACTGTAGAAAGAGACTAAGAGAAAACAGGTTAGCGCTTGAATTGACAGCACATCATGCAGTTGGGGAGAAGTAGGAGAGAAAGTAGGAACAGACCCTAATAATGTCCTCCAACAGCCTAGCCTAAAGCAGCATAGCTACTAACATTAACCTGTCTCCTAGCTACTAGGAGACCTAGCTACTAACACTTTCTACCTGGCTTACATTAAACTATCTCTACCTAGCTACTCTACTTCTTCCTATCTCTTCCTAGCTTTTGACACTCTACCTGACTACTAACATTAACCTGTCTCCTAGCTACTAGGAGACCTAGCTACTAACACTCTCTACTTGGCTTACATTAATCTATCTCTACATAGCTACTCTACCTCTTCATATCCCTTCCTAGCTTTTGACACTCTACCTAGCTACTAAAATTAACCTATCTCTTCCTAGCTACCTGTCTAACTATTAAAAGGCCTATTAACATATCTCTGACTGTAAGCTTTGTCAAAGAGGAAAGTTTTAAGCCTAGTTTTAAAGATATACAAATTGTCTGCTTCACGAACCAACCCTGGGAGCTGGTTCCATAGGAGGGTAGGAGGGGAGCCTGATAGCTGAAAGATCTGCCACCCATTCTACTTTTAGAAATCCTAGGAACTACCAGTAAACCTGTAGTCTGAGAGCGAAGGGCCCTGTTAGGAACATATGGAACAATCAGGTCTCTTATGTATGATGGAGCTAGATTATTAAGAGCTTTATATTTCAGAAGGAGAATCTTGAATTCTATTCTAGATTTTACTGGGAGCCACTGAAGAGAAGCTAAAACAGGGGAAATGTGATCTCTTCTTTTAATATTCATCAGAATCCTAGCAGCAGCATTTTGGACTAACTGAAGACTTTTAATTGTTTTCTGTGGACTACCTGATAATAAAGAGTTACAGTAATCCAGTCTTGAAGTAATAAAGGCATGGACTAGTTTTTCAGCATCACTCCTGGACAGGATGGTTCTAATTTTTGCAATATTCCTAAGGTGAAAAAAGGAAATCCTAGAGACTTCTTTAATGTGAGATCTAAATGACATATCTTGGTCAAAAATAACACCGATGTTCTTTGCTTTATTACTGGAGGCTAATTTAATGCCGTCTAGGTGAAGGGGTTGACTAAGTAGTTTCTTTTTCAGAGCTTCTGGTCCAAAGACGACAACTTCTGTTTTATCAGAATTTAGAAGCAAGAAGTTTAGAGTCATCCAAGTTTTTATGTCTTCCAGACATGCCTGTAGTCTACCTATCTGATTGGATTCATCAGGATTTATGGATAGATATAGCTGTGTATCATCTGCGTAACTATGGAATTTTATCCCATGCTGCCTAATTATTTTACCAATAGGAAGCATATATATAGTAAAGAGAATCGGCCCAAGCACTGAACCCTGTGGTACTCCGCAAGTAACTATTGAGGTTGAGGAAGATTTATCATTTACCTGAACAAACTGAAATCTGTTAGACAAATAAGATTTAAACCAACCTAGTGCTGTTCCTTTTATACCGACACTTTGAAGCCTTTCCATGAGAATATTGTTATCGACAGTGTCAAAGGCAGCACTGAGATCTGAAAGGACCAGAATGGTCACCAGTCCATTGTCTGAGGCTATGAGAATATCATTAGTAACCTTCACCAGAGCTGTTTCAGTGCTATGATGAGCTCTAAAGCCTGACTGAAACTTCTCAAACAGCTCATTATTGTTTAAATGCTCACATATCTGGTGTGCAACTATTTTCTCAAGAATTTTAGATAAGATGGGAAGATTAGATATCGGTCTATAGTTAATTAAGTCGTTTTGATCAAGAGAACGTTTCTTAAGTAGAGGTTTAATTACAGCTATCTTAAACTCCTGTGGTACATATCCATTGACTAAGGATAGATTCATTATATCTAAAATTGGAGCAGCGATCAGAGGGAAAACTTCTTTTAAGAGTTTAGTTGGGATTGGGTCTAAAACGCAAGTTGAAGGTTTAGATGAAGCTAATAATTTTAGTACATCAGAAGGTTCGACTGCATTAAAGCAGTTTAAGCATATATTAGGTTCAACCATTTTTGACGTTACCTCATTAACTAGGGAGGAAGCAAGCATATTGGGAAGGTTCCCAATTATCTTATTTTTTATAGAGTCTATTTTATTTATAAAGAATTGCATGAAGTCATCGCTACTAAGAGCTTGGGGAATGGTTGGCTCGATAGAGCTATGATCCTGTGTGAGTTTAGCAACTGTATTAAAAAGAAACCTAGGATTATTTTTATTCTCCTCGATTAAAGATGAATAATATGCTGTTCTAGCTGTTCGAAGGCTCTTTTTATATAGCAATAGACTATTTTTCCACACTAAATAGGAATCCTGTAAATGCGTAGAGCGCCATTTTCTCTCTAGTTTTCTAACGTTCTTCTTCAGGGTATGTAGCTCTGAATTAAACCAGGGAGCTAATCTTCTAAGGCTGGCCACCAAGTTGTTAGGGGTTACGAGTTACATCACTGTTTTCTGTTGTACTTTTATGCACTGAGGAAATTAAAGTTGGAAGAGCTTCTTTAAAACTTGCTACAGCATTGTCTGATAATGTTCTGGTATAATGAAGTTTTCGTTCAGGTTTGATATGATCTGTTAGAGTAAGTTTAAAAGTGATGAGGAAATGATCAGACAGAATAGGGTTATGTGGAAAGACTGTTATTTCTTCAGTCAATGCCACAAGTCAGCACAAGATCTAAGGTGTGGTGACCGCGATGGGTTGGTCCCTGCACATTTTGAGTAAAGCCTATTGAGTCGAAGATAGCGTTAAAAGCTGTATTTAGACTATCACTTTCATTATCAACATGGATATTGAAGTCTCCGACTATAATGACTTTATCAGTGTTTAAAACTAAGTCAGATAGAAAATCTGCTATCTGATCTAAAAATTGAGAATAAGGGCCTGGTGGACGATATAAGACCACGAATAAAAGTGGCTTTACTGCTTTGTTATGTGTATGAGGAAGGCTAAAGATTAAATGCTCAAAGGAACTGTAATTATTATTTTTTTGGAGATTAATTAGTAAATCTGAATGAAAGATGGTGGCTACACCACCTCCTCGACCAGTACTTCGAGAGACACTAAAGTTTAAGTAGCTACGGGGAGTTGACTCATTTATTGTGACATGGTCCTCTTCCTGCAACCATGTCTCTGCAAGACAAAACAAATCAATATTATTTTCACAAATTAAGTCATTTACTAAGAGTGTTTTTGAGGGGAGAGATCTTATGTTCAGTAAACCACATTTAATTGATTTGTTTTTATGATCAGTCCGAGATTTATTTATCTTTATGAGATTTTTATACTTTGGTCTAGTAGCATTAACTTTAATTCATTAGTTTTGGGTAGTGGACGGGAAACTATCTCTATAGGGTAGTGGGTGGGTGGCAGTCCCTGTTCCTTGACCTGGACTCTGGGTTCCCTGAGCTGGACTCTGGGTTGTCACGGCTTTGGGGAACAAGAGATAACCCTATCAATGTTCCTGGAAAGAAGCGAAGCTCCGTCCTCGGTGGGATGGATGCCGTCTCTACGTAACAGTCCAGGTTTTCCCCAGAAGGCCCCCCAGTTATCAATGTAGCCCACATCGTTTTCTGGACACCACCTTGACAACCAAAGGTGAAACGACAGCACACGGCTGTACATGTCATCGCTAGTACGATCAGGCAGGGGACCAGAAAAAATTACAGAGTCACACATCTTTTTGGCAGCCCTACACACCGAAGCTACGCTAATTTTAGTGACCTCCGATTGCCATCGCCGGGTGTCGTTGCCACCAGCATGGATAACGATCCTGCTGTACCGCCGTTTGTCCTTGGCCAAAAGCTTCAGATGGGACCTAATGTCCGCAGCTCTGGCCCCTGGAAGGCATTTGACTGTGGTATTTCGTGTCTCTGGAGCCACGCTCCTAACTATGGAGCTGCCAATTACAAGAATCGGCCTCTCCTGCTCGGCGGGTGCGTCGCTTAGCGGGGCGAACCTATTGTTCAGAGAAAGGGGCTGGAGGTTGGCCGCGGGCTGGGGTCTGGCGCTAGGCTTCCTACGAACCATCACCCAGCTCGCCTCAGATCCCGGCTGCACGGGAGCTGTTGGAGGACGGTTAAGGGGTCCTGTCCTAATCGACTCCGCTATCAGTCACTCAGTATATTAATGGATAATATACTGTTTGTCAATACCACAGACTGCAGTGTAAACATGCCAGAGATTATTATTATTTTTGTTATCAGCGTCATAATAATTTACTTAGATTAAATGTTGTATTTACAAAAGTTATGAAGGTGACGTGGCAAATGTGGAAAAACTTTGCTTTAGTTAGATAAGACTAAACTTTATGTTTTTGGATTACATGTGAAACACTATGCACATTTGTGCTGAACTGAGGTAAAATGTGATGGCAGCATCTTTCCATGAAAATTTTTTGGGTTTTTTATTAGTAACGACTGGGAGCTACAGTACAGTATGTACATACAGACCAGTCCTGAAAAAAAAAAAAAAAGAAATCATGAAAGCGTTAAAAGACTTGAAACCATTGCAGCGGGTACCTTCCAGCGGTAAAATAACATTAAACATCCACTCAAAGGTACATTTGAACAGTTTTTACAAAAGTATATGCATGTGTTAGACAGACCTTGTCAAAGTTTATTCACAAATAATCTGTGAAATGCTTGAAAGTGATAATGTCAGACATTCTCCATCTAATTTGAGTGAACGGGAGTTATTTTGCAAATATAAGAAATCTCAGTCCCTACATGCCAGATTTCCATGTAACTTTTCTGCTTGAATCTACAAATAGCATATTTTTTTATATATTATAAAAAAAAACATGCACACATTTTTGGGTTATATTAGGATTTGTGTTTGTATGGTGTTACAATATAAAAAAAGTGGCAGCAGTTAAAATAGTTTTGGAAGGCAGATTTTGTCTTGAATGATATTTGTGGGTTATTTTATAATGTATTGCACAAAAACTTGTAATATATTTAAAAAAAAATCTGAACAGCCAGCATTCATATAGCCTTTTTCAGTCAGAGGACCACAAAGCAGCACTATATTAAAAGAGACATATGGAAAATCCACTTTTTTAGCCCTTAATTGCATGTAAATGTGTATTTTGGGTGTTTAGGGGTGCAGACAACTTACATTTATCCTCTTCTGGTGCTGCGTTTATATCTTTACATTCTTTTTAGGTCATATTTTTCAGTCTGTTTAGTTTTCTCTATTCGCTGTTACGTTTTCTCGTCTATAATGTCACAGCATTTGTTGTTGAACTGCCAAATAAGATAATGGACTTCCGGGTAACCAATTCCATGAAGCCGCCAATTTTTTTTTCCCCACAGCGATTTTGTAGTCCAAGGTCAGTCATGTTACAAGAAAGCAAGTCAAAATGTTCAGTTATTGGGTGTATTAACCCACACAAATCCCTACATCGACCCCCAGCATCAGAGCCTCTGAGAAGTGCCTGGTTAAATTTTATTTTTAATGGAAATATACCGACATCCGTGGGGAAAGTTCTCCTCGTTTGCGCGAAGCACTTCGAGGACGAGTGCTTCAGCAACCTCAGTCTGTATCAGGAGGGATTTGCCAAAAGACTTCGTCTGATTGAGGAGTCAGTTCCTTCTCTCCACGGAAACAACGGACAAAGCAAAGCGGTAAGCTTGAAATAACACTAAAATGACAGTAAACCTTATTTTAGACATGAATGTTGTGTGTTGATATGTCGTACGGGCGAATGTTTTGATACTTGTAGCATTGTACATTCTGCTTCAGTTAGCGATGTGTACTAGCTTTTAGCTGAGGATATAACTGTACTTCAAGCTTTGAATAAAATGATTTGGCTTTTTTTGCCGGCTTTTGTCGTGGGGTACACATGATTTACAGGAATTTAGCGACGACATCTTCGCAATAAAAAGTTTATCTGCCGGTAGTAATCGTATCGCTGCTATCAGACTACAAAAATGTCCGAACGGGGTGGAGCGGAACGCTCTGTAACCTGGAGGGGGCGGGGCATGAAATGTTTCGCTTACATTTAAAGGGACCGCACCAAAATGAGTTGCTCTAAAGATGCTCCTCAGAACGGTATAAGGAGGGTCTGTGGGGCTACAATAACATGGAATTCAGACTAAACCACTGTGGTTCTACTTTACATAAACCACAAATGAATGATTTACATGTGAAAAGGAAGGATTTAAAAGCATGATATATCTCCTTTAAGTCATTCACAAAGTCATTTACATGCTAATGGAGGCAAGCTACATTTTAGCCAAAGCTTTCCTAGGGCACTCTGACGAATTAGGCTATCGTATATTGGCGCCACCAACAGGCAAGGTGGGCGAAGTGTTTTGTCCAACGTCAATAACCGGGAAAGACAGAATGGGGTTTTTCAACCAACCAGGTTACGGGACGAACTCCTGTGGTAAAATGATTTTTTTACACGATATACATACGCATTAACAACTTTAGAGATTATTGTTTTTGTCCAGATAATAATTATTAAAAAAAGATCTAAGAAAAAAACATGTGAAAACATGAAATAAAAACATAATTACTGAATAATTTCCATCTGGTTCAACAAGATTTTTTACATACTGATATTCAGAACTTGAGTCACCCCCAGCTTGTACTTGTGTATGTTGAGCAAAATAAAATTCTTTCACAAGGTTGGAAACTATCTCTCTTAAGATATGCTTGCGATGCAGCGCAGCTACTGCACCTCATCTTGCTTAACCAGGGGAATAGAGGCAACACCAGTGACAATGCACTTAATTTAAACCAACAAAAAACAGTAAATAACAAGATGTTCCTACCATGTTCTCAATATGAATTGACAAAAAAAAAAACAGCCAGGGATCAGTAATAAGACTCCAACATGCTTTTTTGTATGGATTTATAATTGCTTCTGTGTGCTTGAAAAGGGGTTATCATATAACAGGGGAAACCATATTTTCAAATGAGCAAAGCAAACAAAAAAACTGCTCACCAGAGATTAACCCTCAGCTTCAGTAGTTGAAAGCATACAAGTTAAATGAAAATGGACAGAGGAAATACTTTTCTGTGGAATTTTTCCATGCCCAGCCACTGTTTATAAATCAGTGTGGAAAGAACAAGCTTGGTAACTAGATATAAGCTGAAGCCTTTTTGGAAAAATAACCCTTATGGGATAATACTATTTTGCAATTTGTAAACAAGCACATCATGTATGAAATGGGGCTGTCAAATGAGGGAGATCAAATCTGTTATTGAGTTTCTTTAAAGATTTGTGTGTATTATCAGTTCCTTAGAAGCTAAATTTGTTAAAGGAGAAAAATCAGCTTTCTGGCCGGAAGTCATGTAACAAATCTATTGATCATGTTGTCTGACAGCAGCAATCAGTGATGTTGGAAACTGCATGGTGCTCGACTATCACCTAACAACAGGAGACAATCATGCTTATTATTGTGGACATGAATGTTATGACTTTTGATTTTTAATGATTAATTGAAGCATTCACACTGGAACGAATACAACTTTTGTTAAAAAGTGTTTAAAAAAAACAGAATCAGGTGAACAATTTTGAAATTATTTTTGTATTCCAAACAGGGTAAAAAATTAGAGTTTAAACTTATAATCATTTAAAAATGTATTTTACCCTTAAACATTTAGATGTGACAATAACTGACAAATGCATACAAAAGATAACTTTAGTATATACAAAATGTAGTTTTCAAAGATGACTTGCAGTAATTTGAAAATATAATTCAGTCCCTTGTTAAAATATAAGTTGATTTGATTAAAGATTATCTCCCAGCTATCAGAATGACTTATAATATCCTGAGCTGTCTCTGTAGTTATGCTGCTATAGGCTTAGACTGGCAGAGGATAGACTGACCACATTTCTTTACTTTTCTACTTTTCTCTTCTACTACTCTCCAGTTGTTTTTTGACTGTTAATTTTGTTTATTCTCTTTGGGGGTTTTTTCTCCCTAAAAGCTACACCTGGTCTGACATCCTGGTCAGTTGTAATGCCTTGTTGGATGTGGGGTATCAACTGGAATGAAGCTCCCAGTCAGTGTTGTGTCTTGTTATAAACTTAAATGTTATGTTACATTTCTTTAACATTAGTAGTCTTAGATCAGTTATTTTTGTGTCTGTGTTCTGTCTTCTCTAAACTGCTGTCAGTCATGGCAGATGGCCACTTGTACTGAGCCAGGTTCTGCTGGAGGTTGCTTTCTGTTAAAAGGGAGTTTTTCTTCTCCGCTGTCGCTACATGCTTGCTCAGTGTGAGATATTGCTGAGGGATTGCTGTGGTTTGAATCTGCATCAACGGTGCAGAACTGACAGCTAATGACTCAATGCAATCTGCTGGGAAACTATCAAACTGATTGGAATGTATGATTAAACTGACTTTTCTTGTAAAGTGCCTTGAGATAACATCTGTTGTGAATCGGCATTGTACTAATAAACTGAATTGAAATGAATTATTTTTCACCACTCACATAAAGATAAAAGACCAGGAACACATGTCTGTGAAATGTATATATAGGCCTACTATAAAAAAGCCCCCCCCCATCATATTTAAAGTCAGGAGGTTGAAATCTCCATCCTTACCATATATGGGAAATGTTGCAAGATGGCAAAACAAAACCACGTTGTTAGCACAGCATAAATTTGCTATTATTTTTTTGTGAAGAAAACTCACAAAAGTTTTTGTCTGCTTACTTGTTTTTTGTTGGAAATATGCCAAAACATGCTGCCAGGTTTTGTGGAAACTCTAAAAATAGTATAACTGTTTACAAAACGATCAGTATATGGCTGCAGTCATTTCTGCTGGTGTAAACAATCAATTCTGTCATCCAACCTTCAGTTTATTTTAAGTACATAATCATTATATATATATATATATATATATATATATATATACATATATATATATATACCCATTACCTTTTAGATTTGTTATAAGGCAAGAGTTTAGGAGCATTTTGTATGGCAACGTGCCTTGGGTAATTTGGGGATACAATAAAAATAGCAATAAAACAAAATAGCAACATAAACATTAACACGTACTACAGTTATAACACTCCAAATATTATTACGTAATCAGTTAATCAAAGGCAGCGCAAATGCATGTGTTTTTTGGATGCAGTGTTCTAGATCAGCTGCAGCTGTCTGTCTGACTTAATGGGCAGACATGTGAAGACACTGTTATAATTATCAGACTGATGAAAGAAAAATGCATGGATGAGGACTAATGGTCCTTTTGTGACATTAGTCCTTTCACCCTAGAAATGTTCTTCATCCCATACCCAGAACATAACCTGGTCCTGAGCAGGTTATGTTCAAAGATTAAGTTGTTACGGTTACTAACATACCTTAAAAGATACCTCCATTGTTGGAACCGAAAGTTGAGATTATCCACAAACTTACCCTCAGACTTATCCGGTTATGTCACATAGCCTGCTTTCTGGAATGGACCCCTGTACTGGCTTATATTCTTGACAATTGATTTGATCCCATCATTAGAAACAAGTGTGAACATTTTTGAGTTGTTGTATGTAAACGATGACAGCTGTGTTGTAGTTGTGTTTAACTTTTGCCACATGTATTTACCATTTTGCTACACCGTGCAAAATGTGTTTTAGTGAGTTAGAATGTGTTTAGAGTTTTGCAAAAAGAGTGAATGAGATTTGCAAACAATGTCTAAACTACCTGAACATTTTTAATGTTTTGCCTACAAAGTGACTGATTCAACAAACGGGTTTAGGCCACTGAGCGCTGGGTTCAGACAATGGGGTTTTGTGTTTTAGCAATTGTGAAATACTGAAAATCTATCCCATTAATATTCCTCTTAACTTTAAAGTGTGCACAGCTGGCATTATAAGCTGGTTTTCTTGCCCCAGGGTGCAAATTACTCTGACTGTTAAACAAGCAATTTTTTCTATTTTATTGCTTAGGAATAAAAGTTAAAATTTGACCAAAATCACCATTTCAAAGAAAGTAAGAAAGAAAGAAAGAAAGGAAGAAAGAAAGAAAATGAGCTCGACCAAATCAAAGGATTTCCTCCTAATTGCAGTGGTAGAGAAAATTTAGTAAAAATGATAAAAGAAGATTCACTTTCCCTAATTCAATGACAATCTCCAGTGAACAATTTAATCATTTTGCTGGTAGTAGAGTGCATTCATAAAGCAACTACAATTTTTGGCAAGGACCTCAACCTCAAGGACATGAAGGTTTTATGGGACTCCATGTCTCTCTCTTTGGGAAGATCAACATTTATCTCACTAGATGCCTTAATTTCCCCACTGTGCGACTCTGTCTATAGATGGGACTTTAATGGCAGACTGCATTTCTGTTCATCAGATAGGGCTGCTAATAGCAGCCACACAGTATCAGCTGCAACTTCAGTCACTGCTGAGATGTGAGAGAGGCTACAACTCAAAGAGTGATTCATCTGTCTGGTTCGGATCCGCCACCAGGCAAGACAAGGACAGACTGCAGAGAACAGTCAGGACTGCAGAGAGGATCATGGGAACCGATCTTCCCTCCATTCAGGACCTATTCCGGGCCAGGGTCAGGAAGCGGGCCAGGAAAATCACCACTGACCCCTCACACCCTGGCCACAATCTGTTTAGGCTCCTCCCCTCAGGTCGGCGTTACAGAGCGTTGTACGCCAAAACCACCCGACACAAAAACAGTTTTTTCCCCCAGGCTGTCGCTCTGACGAACTCTGTCTAGTCACAGTGTGTGAGTGCACTCACATAACAATAAACTATAACTCTGCACTTCTGTACATACTCACTGTAAAATAACCCCGGCTTGGTGTATATATTATCCTTTATTATTTACGATCTGATATTTATTTGTATTTTTACTTATTTTTGTTCATATTTTTCTTTTTTTTTTTTTTTTTTTTTTATTTCACTTATTCAAGTTCTGTACTGGAGGAAAAAGTTTGCCGGAGTCAAATTCCTTGTATGTGACATACTTGGCCAATAAACTGATTCTGATTCTGATTCTGATTCTGATTCTGATCTCCTCTCAAGTGAACAAGACACCTATTTGTGGTTGTGGACAAGTAGGGTTGTGCACAGATGTTTTGATTTGTGTGTATTTTTTTTATAATGTTGATCAGCACCCTCTGTTACCTAATCAAGAACCCATACTTCAATGGCACT
The DNA here is from genome assembly GCA_028564705.1 of Apricaphanius iberus. Taxonomy (NCBI): domain Eukaryota; kingdom Metazoa; phylum Chordata; class Actinopteri; order Cyprinodontiformes; family Aphaniidae; genus Apricaphanius; species Apricaphanius iberus. Next base: position 1,060,459 of record JAPXFQ010000644.1, on the reverse strand, counting down.
TTCTCTTTTTTACTTTGGATCTTTCAGATAGACCCAAAAATACAGACCCTGCTGCAATCTGTGCTTCATGTGTTGACTGGTTTGGACTTACAAAAGGTCTAACCAATAAGTGCTTTCAGTTGCCTCATACTTGTGTCAATTTTTAGACTGCAAAGATTTTTTTTTTTTATAGCAGATGATGTTCTTGCTCTTGACTTTTTTTAAACCCCCTAATTTCTCCTGAAATAAAAAGATGAAGGGAAAAGCTCTCATATTGCTTTTCATCAAAGAACAATGACATATAAGCGAAAGGCAGACTAATGAGGGCAGATGCTTACATGTTTTTTTTTGCAGCCTCATAAGGCAGAGTGACACACGTTTTGATAAAACCTCCCACACAGTCACTAGTGGTTAGCAGAAAATGCCAGCAGTAATTTTGAAAAAATAAAATAATTGCCGCACGTTTCAAGTTAAGTTGCTTTAGAGGCTACTTTAAATTCAGGGGCAATTAAAACTTCTTGGTTTGTAATGATTCTTTATCAGGACCTTAATTTGTCAACTGTGCGTTACATAACACTAGATCTTTTTTCTGTTGAACAGAACTGTTGTGATTTATCCTTGACATTTTGGTCTCCTAACTGAAGCCTCTGGAAGAATTTAAAGATGAAATTATTCTTCCACATAATCCTCCTAGCAGGTTTCATATGGTTGCTTAATCAATTTCGGAGGAATGTCCAGGTGTTCTGTAGTTTCTGGACAACATAATTTCCAACTTTTACTCTTTGTACTACCAGTAAAATTAAAGGTCTGATATCAGGATAATCAGATTATAATGTAGTATTAGGGTCCCAAGTTGGATTTATTTATTAATTTATTTTTAATTTTGACCAGATTTGTTTTGCATTGAAGGTCAAAAGCCCTATGAAGAGGCTTTAAGGCTGCATATTTCAATTAAATTTTCACAATGAAACCGTTGCACTCCTATATTTCTTTTCAATTTTAGTTTTGTTATACTGTATTGCTCAGATAACATCCTGCTAAAAACAAGACATAACCATTTATTTGTTCTTTATACATATAATGGCTTACGTAGTGTGCAGTTCAACTCATGCCCAGCATCTTTTAATATTGACTTCTATGTCAAACTGTTTTTTAGACAGAAATAACCTCCGGCATTAGCCTATTCTCTGAAGGTCCCAGAGCCAGTGAGAAATTACACAGTCAAATGCATAACATATCTAACTCATGCATTGCAACAAAGAGGGAAAAAAAATGATATTATTCTGTTAAGGTCAACTCAACATTTCAGACCGAAACCCTCTCTGAGTCATGATATTATTGTTCTAAAGCATTGTTTCAATATTTAGAAAGTAATAGGAGCTAGCTAATGGGTATTTTCAAGGAGTAATGAGTGGGTGAAAAAATGGATAATTCTCTTATTATGGAAATGTAAAAGCTCAAAAGCTGAACAACAAAGATTATTATTATTCTCTCATGAACTCAATTGCTTGTTGTTTTTATCTATCCTTTTTTTGGCAAGTCACATAATTGGCAATACATATTTATTGTAGAGATTGTGAGATTGTTTAATGTGTTTTTGCTTCATGGTAATTATAACTGCTTAATCAATTATTTGAATAAGTGGGACCTCTAACAATTCTTCTCTAGTAGGTAAATTAAATAAGAGGTTATTTTCAAACATTTTAATTTTTTAACGCAATGTTGAAAACATGCATATGAATGCACCCAGTGAATAGTTTTTTTATTTTTATTGAAAGTACTACTTTGCAAAAAATATATAATTTGTATTACTACTAACCCACATTGCAGAAATCCAATTTCATTAGTAAGTACTGTTGCCCCATTTTCTCTGAAGGTTTTTCCAGTAAAACTCTAACAAGGTGTGGAGGTATTTTAATTGTCAGCCTCGAATGTTCTTTTAGACTCTCTCTTCTTTTTGTTCAGTGAAAAAATATTTTCTAAAGAAGATTATATTCCAGTATAAGTGTTTTTTCTGCTGTTTACATAAGATGACTTGGGTTTAGCTTGTGCATTCTCAGTAACCAGATATTTCAGACAACCAGGCAAACTGACATGTATTACCATAGTTTTTGTTTTGTACACATCAATCTTACAGAAAATGAATATACATACAGATGGTGATGCAGCTTTGCTAAAGCTTGACATTTACATCATAATAGAAATTATATATTTTATTTAAAACAGTTTCTTAAATACATATTCAGTAGAACTGTGATCAATGGAAAAATGTATGTTTACATTAATTAAGAAATCTGATAATCTCTCACTATGTGGATAGTGAAAATAAATGACTGTTTCCTAATATCTCAGTTAAACTGCCGGGTTTATGTGATATAAAAATTAGACCACAACACATAATTGTTTTATTTGTTGTTTTTTTCCACCATTAATAGGACATGTAATCTGCACAACTCAATAGAAAAAAAGCTGAAATCTTTTACAGGGAAATACTGTTTGCTTGAATCTATGTTTAAAGGGACTATACCAGAAGTCGCGTTAACCGAATATTCTTAGTATTTGACAGGTCTTTTTAGAACGGTGACAGAGAAATCGGACGGATGTCTGTCAGTTTTACAGATTAGTTTACACACCTCCCTCATTTCTTACCTCAGTTAAAGTCATGCCTGCAAATCTTTAAATTGCCCGGGGCAGGACTGACTCAGCTGTTGTTTCTGTTTATTTGTGAGTGGGCTGTCACGCAACATGTGTGAGCCCATTCAGGCTGCAGTTACACGTTTGGCCTAAGGTGGCACTTGTGAGCACAAAACTTGGGATAAGTCATTTTAAAGATGAAATTATTCTTCCACATAATCCTCCTAGCAGGTTTCATATGGTTGCTTAATCAATTTCGGAGGAACGTCCAGGTATTTGTAATGTTGTAAATGCAACAAACCTGCTACCCTTTAATGTCTTTACCATGAACATTATTTTGTACTTTTTACTCTGATCCAAATGTGCTTCAGCAATGTTCCTCTAGATCCCTCTGATGCTTCCAAAGCTCTTTGGAGATAAATTTGAAAGAAAAATAACAAAATGGCAGGAAACTAGATTACAGCTCCATTCAGGATGGACTTATGAATGATATGCCCAGTAGTTTTGCTGTTGTTTTTTTGTTGTGGCTATTATGCTGATGATCAACAAAAAACACTTCCAAAATGTTTTTGTGCTCCTCAGCCCTGGAACATACTTCCTACAAAACTAAGATGTTAACACCTTTAAGCTAGGCCTAATAACATAATTGTTTACTGTTATTGAAGGTAAAGTTTTGATCATATTTTTTTATTATTTTTTATACAGTGATTATAAGTGTTTGACATATGGTTGAACCTTCACAGTTTTTTGTAATTTCTGTATATTTCCTTTGATTTCCTGTAAATTGCTTTGAATTATTCTGAGAATGAATAGTTCTTTGCAATTGCCTTGCCTTGTCTAGAATGGACAGGGATGTATGAATTTGCCTTATTTTAAAAGCACATCGTGTCCTTTGAAATGCGCACTTCAAGTTAAATAAGTTATATTTTTGTCTAAATAATCCAAGCAATAGTGTCTCTCCCTTCCTGATCATCAGACTTCTGTTGTTATTGATTTGGATTAAATTTGTTCAGCTAATGAAACTTAATACACACCTCATTTAGGGAAGGGGACACACTGATTTGAATTCCGAGTACAATATTTCCCACAGCATCAAACCTATTGTTCTCCTTTAGCTTCACATACAATTAATTGTTTTCCCAATAAAACATACAATTTTGTTGCATGTTATTTACTGCCTAACAAAGCTTTTAATGGCTGTTCAAAGCAAACTGGGATGGAAATGGATAGGTAATAATTATATGGTAATTATGGTACATATGGTACATTAAAGGAGCCGCTCCATCCATCTGTCTCCTTTAAATGACTAATAACTAATGGTAGAGAAAATTACTCTCATGTGATACAAGGTTGTTCCAAGGTTGCTTCACACCCTCTACCTGCCTTTTAGTTCCCACGCTGTGGACTGAACATTTGTTTCATTTTATTTGTCTTACTGTTGATATGCCAATGTGTAGGTGCTGGAAAAGCTGGCTTGTTTGGAAAATAAAAGATTATAGTTCCATAAAACAAAACAACAAAAAAGTATTTAAATCAGCATTTTAACAAGTGCTCTAAGGTTTGTGCCTTAAACCTCTAATTTACAATTCTTGAAGAATAAGAAGAGCATTTTAAGTGATCAAAAGCACACAGGGGTGTTATGGAGTGTGTAGGACATTAAAATGATCATGTGCCCAGAGGACGTTTGTTTTACAGTTTCCTTTTAATCAAGAGATAGGTAGAACTTGACGTGCACACACACAGAAACACTGATGGTTCAGACAAACCCTAATCACCCCTAGAGCTATGCGGTGGCACATGGGAGACTGCAATCTCTGCAGGGGTGTTATCACAACTTACACATCACTTTTACTGATCTGGTATTATATGTGCCCTTCCTTTGACTTCTGCTCACAAATATTTGAAGGGTATTTCAATCTTTTCTTTCAGGCTTTCTCACAGGTGTAAAATGTGTATGACAGAAAGAATAAATAAAATATTTTCGACTGTAATGGAAGAAACAGTTTTAGAAAGTTTTCAGCTCTGAACTTGCAATTTTGTTTATTTTCCTTTTTGTCAACAACACTCACTTTTTCGTTATTTGGCAAGTTGATAACTCGCTACAATTTGTAAGGATTCCTTAGACAGAAAACTTTTAAACTAACTGGAATAATGCACAATTGTGGCATGAAAAAAAAACTGATTCCAGGTGTTCTCATGACAGATTGTCTGACTGTATCAAATAAACACAAACACAATTTTTTTATGTTTCAAATATCTTCAATGTTCAAATACATTTCTGGTAAAAAAAAAGCAAACAACTTAAACGTTTTTTTTTTTTTTTTGTGATAGGCCAAAATAAAGTAGCACCTTATCAGGAAGTGCAGGGGAAAGGTATAAATTTACAAAGGTATTTAACCTAAAAGTGTTAAATGTGTGGCCTAAACTCATATTGAACTCCTCCAAGTCCATACTTTCTAGAATCCAATTTCATTGTGATTCCATCAAGATTTTTGGAATAAACCAGCTTTAAACTATTGACTGTACATATTGTCTATATATAGACAAAGTCTGTGACGGCAGACATAGGTTTCTGAAGAGCTGCATTGAAGCCTTTCACCGCTGGCATCTTGGCTACATCATACATCGTGTTACGCCCATAGACTGTAAATACAATGTCTTTAAATTACATCTAAATTAATGAGTTATAAATGAACGAGTTATAAAATAATAATCACTCCCCTTGTCATGATGACAGTAAACCTGACCAATTAATACTAAAATAGATTTTTGAACCATGCTTGAACATTTTTCGTTTGTTTTTTTCTGCTGTGCAGTTCGCATTTTTACCATCGGAGTCAATGGGACCTTCTGGAGCCAATCCCTTCCAGATGAGTGGGTAGGCTCTTCCGGATAGGCTTCTTATTTGCCCCTTGCTTTAAACATTTAAAAACTGAGTTTGATATCCATTTTGATGTATTGCCCCTTAATTTAGACTGGTGCAGATTTCTGCATCAGTCAGGTTTTACTGCACTATTTTAACATATAAATATGCTTTGATCAAAACCATTCCATTGTCACTCTGGTTGTGTGTTAATTGGTTATTTTTCTAGTACAATATGACCTTCTATTAGAATCTCAAGTATTGTATAGCTGTAAAATGCTTGAGACCCCAGAATGCCAGACTTCAATAGGTTCTCTTCCAGAATTTTCCTGTAATTAGCTCCATTCATCTTCCCATCAACCATGATCAGTTTCCCTGTTGCTGCTGAAATTAAGCATCCCCATACCATGACGATCCAAACACCACGTTTTACAGTAGAATGGTTTGTGCACAGTTAGACCGAGTAAGAGTTTAAAAGCAAGCATAGTTTGTAGACTTAAAAGTTTGATATTGCCCTCATCTGACCACAGCACCTTCCTCCCCATGTATTCTCTACATGGCTTGTGGCATACCGAAAAAAGATTCCACCAACTGTGACTCTTCCTTAAAAGCCTGATTTGTGGAGTACGTGAATGTCTGAATTGTTTAAAGATAATTTCTGCTGATATTTATGTCTAGAGTTCCTTCTGTGTCATCAGTCTCTAAAGTGATTCTTAATGGTTCAGCTTTTTTGTAGTCTTGTGTTCCGTTTTGTTGAAAAGACTCATCTCAGTAGCTTTGGGTTTGTACCACCTTCTTTCCTTTTTTGGACAAATCCTCGAACAGTTCTCTATAAACGTCAGTGAACCATTATTACTAACAAGGTTACTTCTACAGGTGAGTGGTTACCCTAGATTTTAGTTGTGGTTATCAGTATAAAGGGGCTAAAACAAAATCACACAAGAATTTTCAGAATTCCTTTTATGAAAACAGTTCTAATTTACCTCCTGTTTTATGGTTAAGATTAACTTTGTGTTGGTACATCTGTTAAAATTCCAATAAAATGCACTAAGGCTACTGATTGTAGCTTGAAAGTCAAATCATATGGTATGGTAAATAAAACCAACAGGTCCATCTGTGTATCTGCAACAGTTGTCTAGAAATACTCCTGACACGCATTATATTACATTAAGAGCTAGTAAGAGAGAAAACCTGAGGAACAGTAGTAGGAATAGACATTTCAGTTTGCATTTCACTCTTACATAAATCAATTTTTGCCTTTTGGTAATCAGATATTTGTTCTACCAAAAGTAGGAAAACCAGATAAATATTGAAGTAGTTATAATAAAGTTCCTAATGACTGAAAATACAAATCTATATTTAAAAACTGACAAACTTTAATGACTCAGAAATTATCCTTCAATTTACAAAGTATAATTGTTAATGAAACGGGATTAAATGAGTGACAAATATTAGACAAGCACTTTACAGGGCACTTTACAGAAGCAAGCATTCTGATTCTATAGTGTGTGTCAAAACCTGGAAAAAGGAAACTGTCTTTCATTGGACATCTTGCTGAGAAGAACAGAATTTTAGAGTCAGGTAACAAGGAGACAAGAAATAAGGTCCAGAAATCCATGTCAGTGAGTTGAAGAGAGAATAAAAAGGTTTATAAGACAGAGAGGCTCTAGCCAAAGAGTCAGTGATGTATGCTGGGGCATATTCACTGGTACAGTAACAAGCTGTCTCACAGTGGTTAGACTGACAGAGCAGAAAAGTTTCTTCTTATACAGTATATTTTTCCATATTAACCTTCCGACTTAGACTGATCTGCAAACACTCAGCAATGACAACCTATTTAAAACAGGGCTAAGGTAGTAAGTACACTCCACCTAGCAAGGCTGTTAATCTCAATGGTTTCAGACGAATTGTGTTTCTATCACCCCAGTAGAAGGCTTTCATACTCTGGTATCTCTTCAATCTCATTTTGCATTTGAGTACAGCTTTGCTGTTGGACTTGAAGAGGACCTGACAGGTGACTACAATTTAAGCATCATTCACGAAAAGATACAGCTGCCACCTAAAAAGGTTATCCAATGGCTTTGCAGGTGGGTGGATGTGTCAGACTATTATTATGTGGACTAGCTGAATCATTTGGAGCCAAATATCACTAAAAACAAGGCAGCTGACTGGTGACTTCGGATGTTTCAGGACTCCTAATACACTTCTGTCAATAAATGTTGTAGATGGTACAGGATTAAATACGTTTGGGTAATATGGAGCTTTGGAAGTCCTTGAGTAAAGGACGACCAATTAATTTAATGCTTGTTGTTCATTGATGCATTTCTTCTGTTTCTGGGTACAAATCTGTCTCTAAAGCTGTCTTCCATGCTATAGTTTAACAATGTAAAAGCTTTGTTGTGGATGTAAAACCAAAGATCTAAATTCTAAATCTTTAGGAGGAGGAAAAACAATAGAGAGCCACTGAACGACATTGTTTTCAAAGTGTGTTTTTATTGTGCACAGTTTACAACTTTTATTTTTCTTGAAAGCATTAAGCCTGCCGCACACGAGAGCAATCTGCTGACCTAACAGTCATTCGAGGCTGTTAGCTCAGCAGATAGCTCGCTGTGGGCGGCTAATCTTTTGGTGATTTTTCGGCCTCACAAGACACTGAGGTGAAAATCAAACAGGTTTGATATTTTTCACCTCGCGAGGCGAGAAACCCGCTGTGTGCGGTCTCTGTGAGCTGTCTGCTGAGCAAAAATATTCAAGCGACCAATCAAAACGCAGTCACTGATCACATGATTGCAAGATGGCAGCGCACCGAGAAGATTACATTTTAAAAGATAAAGACTCGTGGACATTTCGCCAGACTATACGTTTTTATTTGATGCGATGCCATCATGGAATCATGTGATCGGAGACTGTGTTTTGATTTGTCGCTTGAATATTTGAGCTGAGCAGACAGCTCACAGAGACTGCAGACATTGAGGTTTAAGATCCTTTAAAACTTGTTACAGCATTGTCTGGTAAAAATATACTATAATAATTTTACATGCTGTTCAGATAGAGTATTGACACACCTACCAGGGCCAAGGGAGCTGAATTCCATTTGGACAAGAAATTGTTTTTGATACAGGCAAAGATCACTTTTCTCTTGCCTAAGTCTCTCAGAGAGTCTGTCAGCGGTTCTAGTTCAAATCCATATTGCCAAATCGGGGGTCATATTACCTTCCAGCCGGCTGAAATACTTCACTAAGTTGTTTCCCATCCAGTGAAACAAGTCAAATTTTGCTCACACATCGCAAATAATAATAATCTGGGTTTTGACAGCACAGCAGCCTTCCTGTAGAATGGCCAGCCTGCCAATTGCTGCCTTTAAGCTTTCAAGATTCTTTAAAGCAGCTAAACTGTCATCTGCAACATCAGAAGCAATTAGTGAGTACCGTAATTCCATATTTGCATGTCACAGCATCCCTGAGTTGGTTCACTCAGATAATGGACCACAATTTTATTCCGATTCATTCAGACAATTTACATTGGAATGGGGTTTTATAGCTATAAAACATGTAGCCCTCATTTTCCATAAAAAAAAAACAAGGAGGCTGAAAAAGCAGTCAGGCCCATAAAAGGTCTCATGTTAAATTAAAAAGATCCTTTTCTTGCTCTTATTGCTTAGTCTGTTACTCCAAAATTACAATGAGGAGGAACAGTTACCATCTTTAACAGACCCCAGGTTCACCAGAAACTTCTATTGATCCACCCAAGGTTACACCTGAGACTTTGGTTGCAGATGTACGGCCTGCACCTGATTCAGACATCATCTAGCAGATTCAACATATTTCACCATCTAAGAGTTATGTTCCATTCAAAACCAGAAGACCTCCAGCATATCTGAAAGACTTTTTTTTTTAAATTATTATTTCATTAATGTTTTTACATGTCCTGTGTTTTTTTATGTTGTGTTTTGTATGCATTTAATGTATGCTGCATTTTTTTTTCTTTAAATATATCCTTAAAGATTCAAAACCAACCACAACAATAGCATTACAGCCCATGAGTTTCTTTAAGCTTTGCACAAGAAATATCCGATGCATGAAAATTCTGTTACAGTTGTTGTTAAAGTTGATGTTTGTATTTACAACAGTCAACTTTTAAATACAGTTTTTTACCTTGTAAATTATGTTCTCTGTAGTTTTTCCAAGTGTAACCTCATCTGCAGTGAAGCTTATTCTCCCAAAGAACTATAGCTCTTCTAACTTGATCTTTTAGGCCACAACTGTGATGCTTCTTGGACAGTTCTGCAAAAAAGTGACCACACCACAGAAAAAAGGCCAGCTCAATATGCACTTTAATTCCATTTTAAGCCTCATGTTATTCTATTCAAAACAAACGAAGCAAATTTTGATCTTACATCTGCCCACACATTACAACTAATTGCATTACTCTATATATTCGCAGCATGATTATAACCCATCTACATCCAGCAGTCAATACAGGGAATTTTGACATCAATCAGTGATTTAATGTAGGAAACACAGCGGGAACAAATTTACATAACATCCAGCTTAATAAATAGGAGAGTGCTTTAGCACTCAGAGGGTGGTGGGTTGAGAAAATGATAGAAAATGTAACAGAACACCTCCGACACACACACTAGTGCATTGTCTAATCAGTGTTTTCCAGTTTCTTAATTAGGACTCACATCCAACCCCTCAATGTAGCCATCATTGCATCTATTTGCTTTTTCTTTAAAGGCTTTTCTGTTGTTTTAAGATCATGTTAAGTCTTACCCCTCAATTCCACTACATGCGCTCCACCCCGCCACGGACACCGCAGCAAAACCTATCCCGTTGTAATGAAAAAAAACTATTCCACTACCGCCGCTGTGCGGCGCAGAGCGCCGGCCGCCGTTTCGCACTCCGGCAAAAATAGGATTGAATCTAATTTTGCCGGACGCCGGAGCAAGTCCACAGTAAATCTACACAAATAAAAAAGTACCAGGCAGGATACAGAAAATGCAGATCATCCAATTTTTCAAATTAAATCAGTAAAGACAGACTTTTTTTTTTAAGACAGAATTTTTCTTTGTATGCATAGCTATAATTATTTAATCTCACTGAAATGTATAAATATATGTTTTCTGAAATAATTGTGTGTATTTATACATATATTACACACTTTAAAAAAAATTTTACTTTTCAGCTATTTAATTCTGAAATGTCAATACCTGTCGCACATCCTAGTAGGTGAGTCGGTCAACAAATACATCTTCAGATACGAGAAAAACCTTACAACATGGATGAAGAGAAACTCATCGTCAAAATGGAAAAACATAAAATACTGTATGATACAACTCATCCTTTCTACAAAGACACAAAGAGAAAAGATGAAACCTGGGCCGAAATTGCCAACGTTTTGGGAGTGACTGGTAAGTACATAATGTGTACCCCAATGCGAATGCTTCGTTGAGCACCTATGGGCTCCGAAGCGGAGGTGGGGCGCATGCAGTATAATTCAACGACGGCAGAGTTAGAAATCACCTCAACACAAAACAAAAGCACATTTACTCTTTCTCTGTAAAATAAGTAAATCTGTTTCTGTGGTATACTGTGAACGTAAAAAGGTAACCAAAGTGCACATACTGCTGCCATAAATTCACACAGCATCCCACATTCATCAATAGATCTCTTATGTTCTCAGCTCAAATGGTGGTGTGAATCTTCAGACAGTTAAGACCAGTCTGTGACCAACTAGACAAAATTAGTTTCCATCTTCTCTTCTCAGCTGGTTGGAAGCATTAGAACTGTTGTAAGCAACCCTCCTGCAGCCTGCAAACTTCTCACACCACAGGGGTGTTTATGCTTCTGGAACTTCAAGGTAATTTAACCAGATATTTTCAGAGAAGGTAATCTCTTAGCCTGCTCCTCTGGGCTGCCGTGTGTCCATATACAATCGACCCTTTAAAGGAATCAGATAAAGACACCCGCAGATTACAACTTTTTCAGCTGCAAGTAGCGTCACAGATCAGTGCAAAACTGTGCCACGAGCAGCAGAAATAACAAGAGATTGACATGGAAGAAGCAGGGCTTGTTGCTGCATTTCTGTTTGATCCGACTCGATTGGGCCATTCCAAGTATATACCCCCTTCCAGGTACTCCATTAGCTTTTGAAATGGCCTTGGAAATGGTCTTGTTGGCCCGGCCTGTTTAGGTGGAGACACGCGGGTATCGGGACGTTCTGGTCAAATTACCCTGAAGTTCCAATAGTAGAAATGTGACTCATGTCGTCAGAAAGTGTGGTGTATTTTGGATGTTTTTATGTATTTATGATTATTGGCAGTTCAGAAACAAAGAAAAAACAGGACTTTGCTTAACGCTTTCTTAGATGGTTTAAAACTGAAATTGAACTTTACAAAGTTTTGTAGTAGTCTTAAGAATAAGAAAATCTAAATACCACACAAGTGACTATATATAATAAATATCCATGCAAAAAAACAGCAGGTTTAAAAAAGATTAAGATAAGATTTTTTTAATACTTACTGACTTTCATTTTGGTTTCTGGAGTCCAGAAGATATTACTTTAATAGATAAAATAAATATTTTAAAATAAAGCATACATTTAGTGTATGTACTGATCATGGATTGCTCTTTTTAAGGCAAGGCTTCATCTAAAAATGTAAGATGTTGACTTGGTTTTACTTAGAAAATGTCAGAGCCATCAGTACTCTCAGTACCTTCTTACGCCTGTCTGATTATTGTCTGCACCTACTGTACCTCAATCGATCACACCTGATCCTCCTTCCCTTTTGTGTGTTTAAAACCACAATCTACTATTCCTTGTCGGATCAATGACGTTTCTCCATGCTGTTTACTCACCCTGCTGTTCTCCTTCCATCTTATTTGTCTAAGCCTGGTATCCTTACGCGTCGTTCCTGTCATCATCATCATCTATTTACCAATCAAAATTCAGCTCAACTTTGATCCGTCCACCCCAACTTCCAAGTAAATAAAAGAGGGGAGAGGCTTTTGGGTCATTCACCTAAGCTGTTTCTGGACAGTACATTTGTGTGGCTGAATTGGACTTAATTTATTTAAAACTGTCATCTGAACTGATATTTTTATTACTATTTTATTTATGTATATGTAACCCATGTAAAGCATAGGGCTACAATACCCATTTATATAATATAGTGGTGTAATTCGATTTGGCGCATCAGAGGACAGGGAGCTCTCGCTATTAAGACTACCAAGCGGTTTTAAATAAAGGTGTTGAAACATACTGTAATTGGTAAGGATTATGTCTAAATTCTTCCATACAATCTGCTTTATGTGTTCTGACTTAGTTTAACACATTATAATTGATTTAATTCCTATAATTTTCTTTTAGGTTGACTTTGTGGTACAACAGATGGTTTCTGTCGAGTTTAGGCTTTCTGGAGCTCTGGTAAGTCATGCATGTAGTAGTGGCAAAGATGGCAAAGATCCAGTAGGTCCACATGGACACAAAAACTATATTGACACTGTGCTATGAATTGACTAAGGAGAATGAAGATGAAAATTAAAGACTGGGAGATTTATATATATATATATATATATATATATATATAAATATATATATTATGACAGGTTTATTTTAATCTTTGTCCAGCATGACTTAAAAAGTGAACTATTATTGTTATTGGTAAATATATTATATATATAATTTATTATTAATACATTTCTAGAGATTTCAAAGCAATTTTTCTACTTGTGAAAGTATATCTTACGTTTCTTATTTAACTATTCATTCTAACTACATGGTTAATTTCTGCTTTAAATACATTAATAGCAATAGTCTTGGCCAAGTGTCCTCTTTTTTGGAAATCAAAATGTGGTCACCCTAGCATATGAGGATACTTTTAAGAATGAAGACCCTCTTATATGGTTGTTAGCAAAATATGTTTAATGTTTTTTTTTTGTTGTTGTTACATTTCTTTGTTGTGTTAGATGAAAATTTACCAAAATTATTTGAAACTATTGCAATTGGTTTTATATTGATGGTCTAAATGATTTACTAGACTTAATTAGATTTCAGATTTGAAGTGAACCTGGTAAACTCACTGTTCTACATTGTTGTGTAGACTGGTTTCAAGATACTGGGGAGAACTTTGATGGTGAGCAGAGCCCTGGAAGATACAACAGCTGGGAAGCAGTGTGGCTATATATATATATATATATATATATATATATATATATATATATATATATATAATACATAGTGCTTCAAGTGTTTTCTCAAAGAATTGGTAGGCTGAAAATCAGCCAATGATTAAATAAAATATGTTTATATAACAAGTCATGAGGTTTTGGTTGGTGATTTATTGTGAAAATAACAATGGCAGGTATGGTTTCTGTTGATTATGCAGGCCTCTGTTGACAGTTTTCATTGCATTATGGCTTCAAACAAGTATTTATTTTCCATTATTGATATTTTATTTCAAACCATTAGCTGAAATTGCACAAAATGACTAATTGAGCTGTAGTTAAGGATCTTACAATTATGTGTGTGTTTGGGGTGGGAGAACAATTAAAGTGCTGGCACGTTTGTCCCCCCACCCCAGTTCCTAAATCCTATCTGCGCCCATGGGGCTGGCCACAAATTAAATGAAACATACCTACACACAGAGTAAAATTTGGTAAGGATTTTTATGACCATACATTTTCCAGCTTTTATAGCAAAAAAGTTGCGGTGGAATGTTTCTCTTTTTAATAAAATGTACTTTGTTGCGGTTGCGACATTGATGGTCTTAACACCTCCTCTCCACTGATGCGCCTCTCTCCACTGTCTGTGGCCAAGAGGCTCGTTCTCGCCTGAGCGCGCTCCTCTATCGGCTCACTAACTGGGTGTCGGCGTGAACGTCGGGAACCTGTGAATGAACATTAATGTGGAATCTAATGTGCTTTTCGCGCCGCTTGGTTTCTCCGGATATTTCACATCTGCTTCAGAAGCTGGGTAAGTTAATTCCTGGCAAGTTCTGGGTTTAATGGGCAACATGCTGATCCACATTCCGAGTAATTAAGGACGTGAATTTAAGAAGCACGTGCTGGACATGGAAAGGTTTAATATTATAGGTGTATATTTGGCTCAGTTGATATAAGTATTCTGTTTTATTGTACTCTGCTTTCTGAAATAATTTAATCGTATTCATGTTCTAATCTAAGGGCAATTTATTTTTCCTTAACGTTTTCTTATAAATCAAAACTATTATCACGCATGCCATTAAGAAAAGTATATTTAGGCTACTAACGGATTGCGAAGACCTCTGCTTCAGAAATCCTTAAAACTGTACCAACCACGGATTTACACCAACATGTATTTGATCCAGATTTTTTTCTATTTCTCCTTTCCAGTTAAAAAAAATATATCCTTTTCAGATAAAACACAATTGAAGACTGGCTTTAATTATGCAAGAAAACAAATAAATAAATATACCCACTGCATTTATGAAGTTTACTGATGACCCTCTCAACTCTAATTAAGAGGCTCTAAAAAATAAAAAATAAATACAATAGATATATATTAATTAAATTAAAATGTTGTAATCATTATGTTTATGGACCCACTGTCTGCTCATAATAAGACTAACCTCTAATGGAGACCTTTATAGCACCAGATCCTTCAAACACTTGCTGGAATGCATGCATACATACGTTTAACTGCAGTGAATGGGTTCTTTGAGAAACAGAAGGTTCACTTGCTGTTCAGGAGCAACCCCTAAGAGATCAACACTACATTAACTTTGGAATGTAGGAGAGTGGTAGAATAGGTAAAGGTTTGTATGTGTGTTTTGCAATGTTTGTGAATGATTAATTCACTGCCAGAATTGGGTGTTGAGATGAAGACAGCAGAGGAATCAAAAGGTTGAGAGATTTGAAAGCTTTGTTTCATAATAGTGAGGACCAATGTGTGAGGACCAGTTTGTATGTGCATCACTGCCTGTTACAAAAAAACAAAAACATATTTATTACTGGGAATCAATATACATTGTAGCAATAAAATTACTGACAACATAATAGACTCTACAAATGAAATAAATAATCATGAAGTTACCCCACATCTGAAGACAATAAAAAAAATTGTCATGGCTACGTAGACTTGAATGGTATGTTTATTGCCTTGCAAAAGTAAAACTCACTAAATGTTTCATTTTTGATTTGTCACATTACAACAACAAATTTGAAAGTGCTTTATTGACACGTGGAAATGACATGGTCCCGTGGGAGGAGGGTATAGAGGCTGCAAAGGAGCGGAAGCATTTCAAATACAAGAACCTGGTGGAGCATTGTAAGGACGCTGGCTGGAAAACTATCACGTGCCCCTTTGAGGTCGGATGCAGGAGCTTCGTCGGGTCCTCAACGATGCGCCTTGTCCGAGACACAAGATGCACAAGTGCAGGGTGTCGGAGAGCTGGCAAAGAGCTGGTAAAAGAGGCTGAGAGGGGCAGTTTTTGGCTGTGGTTGAGGATAAAGGATAATAATTGAGGGCCCAGTTAACACCTAGGGCATCAGCAGGGGTGGCTGGGAGAAATCCCAAGCATCTGTTTGCCCCCAGGAAATGTACTGGGGTTAAAGTAGTGAAATATTGATGACAAGTGATCCCCAGCTGATGAGCTGCCTATACACAGTGAGGTGGTTAAGAAGGTACACATATTAAAAGAGACTGTAGGTGCGACAAGCAGCAATGCTTTGTAGGTAACCATCAACCTGTATTTGTTTTAGGAAAAAAAGTAGTAAATAATTTGGAAGTGACTGGAAAATCAAGCATGGTTTACCAGGTTGATGGCAAATTCTGATAAGTTAGTTTTGAATTTCTATTAATCCCCCTGTGTCAACACTTACCCGTTATTCTGTAAACTACAGCTGAAAGTATTTTATAGGATGTGAATACCAACTTTCACATCTAGAGACTGATTTGATGGAGAGAATCTGTGAACACCAGTCAAGTCAAACCTGTTTCTCTGGGTTAGATGTGGACTTTGACATGACTATTCTAACACACTGACAAAGCTTTAGCTGAACTATTCCATGCAGCTCTAGCTCTATGTTTAGGAAGAACTTCTGCAACAGTGCTAAGGCTTTTGCTGTCTTCCTTCCAGAATTTTCTGTTATTTAGCTCCCTTTTACCAACTCAGCCAAGCTTCTGTGTCCCTGGTGAATAAAATAAAAATTCACCCATTGTTAAGCTGCCATCATTGCTGCATTTTAAGTGATATGTATAATAAGGTTTCCATCTCACATACCATTTTGCATGTAGGCCAAAAGGTCCAATTTTAGTTTCATCTAACCAGACTAACTTCTTCTACATTTGCTGCTTCCTCTACATATGGTTGTGGTAAATTATGAACGGAACTTCAACAATGGCCCTCTTCTTGCCACTCTTTCATTTAAGTTTTTGGAGCGAACGATACATGGTTATATTGACAGATTCTCCTACCTGAGTTATGGATCATTTTAGGTAGGGTTCAGGCTTAATGTTGGCCTCTAGGCTGCTTCTCTAAGTCTTGCCTGTAATTAAAGTTTAATTGGACGACTTCATGGGTTTGTAGCTATGCCATATTTTTGAAATGAACTGTACTTTGTAAGATGTTCAAAGGTTTAAATATTTTTTTTAAATGATAACCCTATACTTAAACGCCAACTAGGTGGGTTACTTGGTCTTCATGAGGCTATTTGTACATTAAGATTTTCTAACAAATCTCTAAGGCTTTTACAGAAAAGATACATTTTCCCGGGATTAAATTACAGCCGATGTAGATGGACTTAGTTTATTATGTAACCTCCAGAAAGGTCACATGGCTTGCACTGGGTTGATTTAAAAGTGGTAAATATGTTTTCATATTACAGTTCTAAGATTTTATGTTACAAATATAAAAAAAATGTAATGTATTCCTTTAAGCCACCATAGATGTCAATAAAATGCATTTAAGTTTATGGTTGTAATGTGACAAATGTAAAAAAAAAGAAAAACCTTTATAGGCAACGAGTAATTATGCAAGAAAGAAAAATTATATTTAATGCATTTAATATAGACTGAGGATCTTACCTTCAAGAATATCACTTCAAAGGACAAGCATCTCAGGGAGCTGATAATGACTATTGGTGCAAAGATAAAGTATAAATCTCGGGTGTGTCCATGAATGTTTTCATTGGAAAGAGCTATGTTACTATGAAAGGACTTTATGGTCCCTTTTGCTTGATTATTTTGCATATTGAAGAATGTTGAGCTCAATGTCGCAATGGAATTACATTTACTACTGGTTCTTTATTACACTGAAGGAGTTATCTTGGAAATAAAAATAACAGACACCAGTGATTAGTAGCAGAGTCAAACCAAGGACAAGGTGCTGTCTGGTGGTCTGAGGCTTTACTCCAACAAGCAATCAGTGCAGCCCTTTCAGTGTAACTCATGCAGACTGATATGAAACCAATTACCAATGTCATAGCTGTCAACAGTCGGTCCTTTCCCTTGAAACATTTACCACATCAGGCATATATGGAAATGCTTACTTACCTTTATTCTAGACTGCAACTGCAGCTTACCGATTTGTAAGAACAGATGTTATTACCAAAGTTTATAAGATTCATTTTGATTAAGACAGAGAAGAAAAGCTTATATTTTAATGACTAATGGTGCGTTCAGACCGCAAGCATTGTCAGCGTCCTCAGCGGAAAGATTACGTGTAAAGTCTGCGGTTGTTGCCAGTGGAGGAGCGTTGCAGTCTCTGCGGCACTTTGTGAGTGTTTTCTCTGTCAACTTTTCAAGCTTTTCCTGCATTTAAAGCTTCAAAGCGCATAAGGCTAGCAACACGGAAGTTCAGCTAGTTGAACTTTTGTCAGTCATAGTGCTCTTGACGCAGCACAGCAACCAATCAGAGCGTCCGACTGTAGTGATGTTACCCAACGTCGACGCTGCCTAGCCAACCACGATCTGCGAGTGTTTAAAACATCCAGCAGAGAAAAGGCCCACCTGCTATGAGCTTTGCAAGCTTCAGCTTAAAAATGTATCTTCTGTGTATATGCGTCAAACTAGTTGCTTTATGAGTGTTGCTTGATGCTGACAAAGTTTGCGGTCTGAAGGCACCATTATTCACACCGGGTGCGGAACGGATGTGGTGGGGATGTCAAGTCTCTTTTGTTCGGAAGCTACCTACGGATTCCCATGAAATTAATAAGAAATGAATGTAAATGAAGAAATCACATGATCCAGAAAGGAAGTGAGAAGTCAGCCAGCGAGATGGATCTGATCTATTTGAGAATAAATTCTTTGACATTTTTTCCCCAGCTTGTTCTTTTATTACCAATGACAGTGAAATCAGTTCACAGTGTATGATAGTGCACGTTTATTTACAAGTATATCTTTAACGTATCAAACGTATTACAATTTTGTCAAATGTTTTGCAAACTATCACTAAACATACATTGCTTTCACTCTGTGAATTCTGTAGATGTTTCACACATGCATCACATTCCATTTGGCAACCGTATGGAAATCGGACCGCATCCATATCACACCCGTGTGACTTAGCATACATGTAATAGTGGGTTGAAGTGGCATTATATGTGAAAAGGCAAACATCTGGCTTACATTTCAATGAAATTTCAAGGGAAACATCTACATGATGAGTACTGTAAGGTGGTCAAATTTAGCCTTCGAGTAAAATGAGCAGTTTAGAACATACCTTCTGCTCTTCCACAATGAAAGACAAAAGCTGAGGTGCTCCTGTCATCACATAAAGATGCCTCCTGAGTACCTCACTTTGGAGGTCTTTCAGGTAGATCCCACTGGAAGGAGACCACATGGTAGACCTAGAAATTGCTGGAGTGACTATAAATCTCTGGGACTGAGAACTAGGGATGCACCGATCCGACTTTTTCAGTCCCGATACCGATACCGATGGCTGGATTTTGTGTATCTGTCGATACCCGATACCGATCCGATACTATTTGTGACAGTGTGGAGGCCCTGTCACTATGGATCCGATAGATCATGTGCCCTTGCTGTTTGGCCACAAGGATATCCCTTTTTGGCTGACTGGTTAACCGATACCGATACCAGTACATTAGGCAGTATCGGGTGCATCCCTACTGAGAACACATTGGGATTTTTTGTAATGAGCTGCAGAGTATTGCTGTAAAGAGTGGCATGGCTGGCTAGCTGGCTGGCTGGATGGATGGCCACTGCACTTGTATTTTGATTATATTTTACTCTTTTCAAATCAAACTATAGTGGGGTCCATCTTAAAACGAGGACTGAGCAATATGGCCTCAAATCTATATTGTGATATAATCTAAAGCATGTGTGGTAACAAAAAGTATTGCAATATATTCTTTTTATTCTTTTATATATGTCAAAATGAAGACATGAGCATTCTCACATTGCAGCACAACAACAACTTCAAAAATGTACAGAATGCCACAACATTTATTGTTTCAAATGCATTTGAAAAATATTCAAATCTTTTCCAAAGAATGATGCATAAATGTTCATAGCGTAACCAAAAATATTTTAAATAAATGCTAAATGCTTTTAAAACACAAAGATTTATTTAAACTTAAGTGTAAAATAAATAACAAGAACAAACATTCTTCTTTCCTGATTACTTATTAATGAATGTAATATTGCACAAAATATTGCTGATTTAATACCATTTCTACTTTATACAATTTGTACCACCCCCTACTAGTTAAGACAACTTTTTTAATTCATTTTATAGGATCCAGACTTTCTTATAGAGTCATATATGGTTCTAGAGCAATGGCTATCTGGCCTATAGATGTGATTTCTTTAACAATCAAAAGCTTTTTTTGCTTTTATACTAGTCCTTAAACATACATTTTCACTGACATCAGGTTTTATTTAAGTTGCTTAACTCTAACATATGAGTCATTTAGCCATAAAACACACCTTAAAACATAGACTGAAACTTTGCTGTGTAATAACATAATGCACAAGTTGCTTAAAAGGAGTTATTTGAATTTATGCACTTGTAGCAAAAAGTCTACCAAATAGTGCATGATTTTCACTGGTTGTCTACAAGAATATTTTAAAGAGTAAGAGACATTAGATTTAGAACAATTAACTATATTATGCCAGGACCAAAGTAGGACTCATTTTCAGCCCTGGAGTTTCCTAGCATAGACTGTCACACTTTATATCACAACCTATTTTTTTAATCATTTAATTATAACCTTACATGTTAAATCTATAGCAACACACTGATCTGTAAAGCCTTGTAATTCAGATTACATTTATTTTTTTAAAAATCAATTCGGTACAAATAAGGGTTAGTTGCTTCACAACATTTATTTCAGCATGTGTTCAAATCTACAATATTCTTTACATGTCCAATAACTATATCAGAATATATGTTTTGAGCTGCTTTCTCTGTAATCAGTTCCAGAGACTGCACTCTCCCTTTCAAACTTTCTCCAGTTTCCCTAGACTCATCTGCTGTTATAATTTATTTCAAATATGGGCTTTATGTATTTATTGTCTCACTTTAAAAAAATATATACATATATATATATAACAGACCACATATGTCAGTTGGGCATATAAAGTAGTTGCAGAGAGGGAAATAGTTATTTGACCCCTTGCTGATTTTTTTTAAGTTTGTCCAATGACAAATAAATTAAAATTCTCAAAACAGTATAATTTTAATGTTAGGTTTATTTTAGGTTTATTGTCAGACAGCACATCAAACGGAAAATTGGAAAAATAACTTCTGATTCGCATTTCATTGAGTGAAATACGTATTTGAACCCCTACCAACCATTGACTTCTGGCTCTGACAGAGTAGTTAGACACTCCCACTCAATTAGTCACCCTAATTAAATATACCTGTATTAACTAGTCACCTGTGTAAAAGACACATGTGCACAGAATCAATTAATCAAGCAGACTCCAAACTCTCCAACATGGGAAAGAACAAAGAGCTACCCAAGGATTTCAGAGACAAAATTGTAGACCTGCACAAGGCTGGAAGGACCATTAGCAAGAAGCTGCGAGAGAAGGTGACAACTGTTGGTGCAATTGTTCAAAAATGGAATGAGCACAAAATGACCATCAATCGACCTCAGTCTGGGGCTCCATTCAAGATCTCACCTCGTGGGGTGTCAATGATTCTGACAAAGGTGAGAAATCATCTTAGACCTACACGGGAGGAGTTAGTTAATGACCTTAAAGTAGCTGGGACCAAAGTCACCCAGAAAACATTGGAAACACATTACAGCACAATGGAATAAAATCCCGCAGAGCTCGCAAGGTCCCCCTGCTCAAGAAGGCACATGTGCAGGCCTCTTTGAAGTTTTCCGATGAATACCTGTATGATTCAGAGAGTGACTGGGAGAAAATGCTGTGGTCCGATGAGACCGAAATTGAGCTCTTTGACATTGACTCAATGTGCCTAATTTGGAGGAAGAAAAATGTTGCCAATTACCCCCAAACCACCGTCAAACATGGAGTTGGAAACATTTTGTTTTGGAGGTGATTTTCTGCTAAGAGCCCAGAACAACTTCAATGCATCAGCAAGAAAAAGGACAGATCGTAGAATCCTGAGCGACAACCTCCTTCCTTCTGCCAGGAAACTGAAAACAGGTTGTGGATGGGTGTTCAAACATGACAATGACCCAAAACATACAGCAAAGGCATCAAAAGAGTGGCTGAAGAAGAATCTCATTAAGGTCGTGGAGTGGCACAGTCAGTCTCCGGACTTAATCCAATAGAAAACCTATGGAGGGAGCTGAAGCTCAAAGTTGCACAGAGACAGCCTCGAAACCTTAGTGATTTAGAGATGATCTGCAAAGAGGACTGGACAAAAATTCCTCCTAAAATGTGCGCCAACTTGGTCATTAATTGCAAGAAAGGTTTGACCTCTGTGGTTGTAATCAAGGGTTTTGCCACTAAGTATTAAGTCTTTTTGTTAGAGGGTTCAAATACTTATTTCACTCAATGCGATGCAAATCACTTTCTATGTTTTATTTAAAGTTTTAACTATATACAGTATTTAAACTATAAATCACAAACTCTACACAGTAAGCGACTTACACAATTTTCAGACCCTGTTCTTGCATTAGCAAACTCAATAAATGGGACCCCTGGTCTGTGGAGTGATTTTTATATTTAAATATAATCTATAAGTCCTTGAAACCACCCAAAGCAGACTTTAATTTAATTGTCTATGGAGAAAAAACAAAAACAATGGGAATGTTTGTAAAAAATAAACAATAATAGAGAAATTATGAAAGAAAGTATGAGATTATCCTTTCTACAAAATCTGAATTTGTATAGAATATTTGCTTATCAAAAAGTCCAATACATTGCTGGAAATATTAGATATAGCAGACAGTTTTCAAAAATAGGCTATTAGTACAGTTGTTTTGGTGATTTTGGTTATTTTTATGGTTTTCAAAGAATATTTTACCGACGTTAAGAGATGAATCACTCTAAAAAACTGGCAAACAAAATACACAAGATGAGTCAATGTGAGGGTGTATGACATAATCTTTTTCTCTTTTTATGATTATACATACTTGTTTTCTTGTTTATTCTGTACTTAAAGGTTGTATTCCAGCAGATCTAATGTATTCCTACTTTTTTTTCTTTCTGTTTACAGAACTGCCTTGATATAAATATCATACATGACAAATGTTTCTCTGCAGGTAAATTCTATATTTTCAGCTCTTGCTCTAATTACATATGAGCGCCTTAATGCTTCATCCCAAGCCCAGTCCTGTTCTATATGTCCATGCTGTGTTTTGAGCCCATCCAAATATCTCCCAGACATTTTGAAAAAAACTTATTGATGGGTATTGTTAGAGCAATTACTTGTATGCAACCTTAGATTGTAAATCGCTTTGTTGTTTGCTGCTGTTGCAAAATGCCTCTACCTGTTGGACAAGAGTAGGAAACCAAAAAAATTAAACATGAATTTTGACTTCTGTGCATTTGGTTCCTATTAATTAGAGGATAGATTTAATAGATACTGTAGATATCTTTTGTCAAATGTTTGCAATGCCACATCGATACCCCCTGTTTATAAGGAAATTTACACCACTATACTTGAACAACAGCACTCAGGTCTGCTAATCAGATTATCCATGAACAAAACATAAAAACATAGCTGCCCTTACCTTTGCAGTGGCTACATTTACGATAGAACAACATTCAAGTTAAAAAACGACAACTCAGACTCATCCATTGTCATTGGCATTTATTTCTACTGAAGTTTGACATCTTGATGTAACTCCGTCATGTTTATTCTGTGTTTCTGGAAATTGTCATTTACTTTTTAAAATTATTTATAGATTTCTTTACTTTCAGTTATTTATTGTCTTGTTTTAGTGATACATAACAGGTGGTTGGTCCAACTTGCTTTGATTTAAAGTGTTATTTTTAGATAATCTCGCACTGACAGTTATGTTAGAAATTTACTTTTAGCTGTTACCCTTCTGATCAGGAAGAAAATCTGAATATTAGCATTTTGAGTGGGTGGATTGTGATTAGGTTGTGAACTAAGCTTCAAAATGCAAAGAGAAGAGATAGAAGAGATACACAACAAGCAGAGAAGGTAAATATTGAAAACTCTCAATTAAAAGGCAAAAAGGCTCTCTGTCATTGAATATGATGGGATTTGTGAGCAGCAAAAGCAAGACCTCAAAGCACCATAGCAAGGTTTGATAGAGTAAAATATTCATAAAAAATGAGCTCGCTAAATACAAAATATCCACCTGCAGTGGGAAAGATGAGGGCAAGATGAGGGGACACAAGTAGATCCTTGACCCAAATTAGGCCCCTTCCTGATGCTGACTGAAGTCCAATAATGTAAGATGCTAAAAAAGAACTAAAAGAAAAAAAAGTATTCAAAGGTATTTACAAGCCCAAAACTTACTCATTGTTACTTTGTAAGGGAGCACTATACATGGTTCACGGAAAGATGGAGGAGCATTTTATTCTTAAATTTAAAAAAAAAGTACACCTCTTATCTGATATGTCTGTATCTTTCAAGCTTTTGGTCGGAGACCTTCTTCAGGAAAAGTCATGTTCTACGTTCAAATAGTGCTAGTTTAAGTTGACATGGTACATGCTTAATGTCAAAAACCTGTGTGGTGCAGCTCGATAGAGTATCTGGAGATGGAGTCAAAATGCACAAAATGGTATTTCACAATAAAATCTCTTAAATACATTTTGCTCATAATGTGCAAATAAATACAGTGGACCATAAAATAGAAGAAAAAATAATCAATACATTGCAAACATCAGGCTATAAAGCCATCATGGGGAAAGCAAAAATTATATAGTTATAGAAAAACAGACATTGCAAAATCTTCATTTTGTCTTCAAATAAATAATAATTAGTTAAAAGCTAGACTAAAAAGGTGAGTCTTGAGCTTGTTCTTAGAAATAAGAAGGTTCTCTGGGGCCCTGAGGTCTTCTGGCAGCCTGTTCCATAGGTGAAGGCCATAGTAATGGAAAGACGCCTCACCATGAGTTTGTGTTCTGACTTTGGGGATGGCAAGGAGATGGCTGCCAGAGGAGCGCAGAGACAACGAGACAAAACTCAGTGATCCAGCTCGGACAGAGAGGACATGAGGATTATAACTGACACAATGAGGGAATGAGAATCTGGTTAAAAATTATTGGAGACAGCTGCAGACAATGATTAGACACACAGCTGGAGACAATCAGGCAGGGACAACAGCAGAGAGTACTGATGGTTCTGACAAAAATGAGGATTTTAAATAGAGAAACGTCAGACCTTTGAAAAATATCATGCATATGTACTCATTACTTGGTTTTATGCTCCTTTTGCATCAATTACTGTCTCAGTGTAGTGTGGTATGAAAGGTATCAGCCTGTAGCACTGCTGAGGTTTTGTGAAAGACCAGGATGCTTTAATGGCGGCCTTCAGCTCTTCTGCGTTTTTCAGTCTCATCCCTCCCATCTTTCTCTTGGCAGTGACCTGTAGATTCTCTACAGGCTGCAGGTTTGGCGAGTTTGCTGACCAATCAAGCACAGTAATCCTATGGTCATTTGACCAGGGTTTAAAAAATGTTGGCAATGTGAGCAGGTGCATAGTCCTACTGGAAAATGAAGTCAGCATCCCCATAAAGCTTGTCCACACAAGGAAACATGAACTGCTCAAAAATGTCCTGGTACATGACTTCATTGACTCTGGACTAATAAAGCACAAAGCCCATGTCTAGGATCTGTCTGTGTGTAGTAGCTGTTGATGCACTAACGCCAGCATCAGTCCACTCTTACACTTTTGAATGCTGAACCACTATTAATGTTCCCTATAACTAAGCCATATATTGTGCAACAGTGATTTAAATGGATATCCTAAGCCACTGAGGAAAGGTGCAGTAGAATGTGAGAGGATGATAAATCACTCATTAGATCTCAGAAAAATGTGTCCCCCTCACTTTTTAAAAAAAAATTTACATGCCTGCCCACAACCTCCTTTTTCCGTCCATCATGTCATCTTAAATGAAAACCACCTGATGGCGGCACATTGCTGCCACATGCTGACTACATACAATTGACCAAAAGGCATATTGATGCCGGCACTGATGGCAGCATTGTCTTTTGAAACAGGCCCTAGAGAAACATCATGTACATCTTTTTACTGACATGCAGGACATCTTATGTTTTGAAAGTAGATACTAAAAATAGTTATGTTGAAATGTGTTATTTTTTAGTATGTTTTATTATAACAAAGTTGTTTAACTTTCAAGGGAAGTACAGAACCTCAAGGAATTAGCATTTAATTTTCACCATTCCATGGGATAAGAGAATTTGAATTAAGGCATGCTGCCAAGAGAAACTAGACAGAGAGACTAGAAAGCTAGACCGTTATTCTTGTAGGGATTTTCCGACTTTTGAAAGCTTTATAACGCCCTCTTAAAAATAGAAACACCACCACATGAGCCATTCACTGAGAATGTGTACTTGTGTACTGGTGAGGTAAAAAAAAAAACAGAAGTAGAAGCAAAGGCAGGATGGAGTTGTGCCTACTTTGTCAGCTCACACGTGTAGCAGAAATCAATTAAGGAGAGTACACAATAACTGACTATAAAGTTGAACTTCTTACTGTGAGTAACCTTAAGGCGCTAAAGTGGCAGGTTTGAAGAGGTCATAAATCATCTGGCCATATATAATGCAGCAAAGTGGACCTCTTCTGAAGTCTTGAGAGATGGTCTTCCCCCATGGCGTCTTATATGAAATTGACTCCTAATGGAAGAAAAGCTTAAACCCCCTATAGTAGCACCTACAGGTTTTAATGTCCATTACAATGTTGTAGATAGAAATTCCATTACCTTTTTTTTTATTTTATGGTCAAAAAACCTTTATATGCTGTTGCATGTTTTGACGGTGGAAAGCAGAGAAAAGCAGGGATTGTGTTTGCCCATCTAACTATCCTAAATACATTTATTTCTCAGTAGGCAATATTAAAGATCTATTTTGAATAGCTTATAAGCCCATAGAAGATCTGAAATCTTTAAACTCCTTTCTAGATACTTAGGCCCTGCTGCAATGCTTATTCTGACATTGTTCTTTTATGTATGCTTAAAATGACCTAACTTTACAAAATACAGTATACCCCTTTACCTAATATATATATATATATATATATATATATTTGAATGTTTTCCTCTCTTATTTGTCCAGTTTGCTTACTTTTGGCACCAGCTATTTTTATTTTTTTTACAACAATGTTATATTATTTTTTAGAAGTTGGTTTGGATGCATTTCATTAGAAAATTATTTTTTATTATGAACTATGAATGACTATTCTTTGTAGGATTTTCAAGAGCTTAATTTACAATGTCATAATGGCAAATAATTGGTAGATGCAGATGTCATGTTTGGTAGGTTTAAGGATGGCCAATATGCAGAGATCTGTGAATTAAGAAAATCATATTTCATAAGAAAACGGAAACAACTTACGAGGAATGAAAGAGGAGAAACTAACGGTGCTTACACATCGAACGCGTATAACGCGACCAGAGAGTCAGGTTTACATGTAAAGTCAAATCAGGAGTGCGACTAATTGCAAAAAATCGTGACAAATCAGAAGCAGATTTGTGTCACAAAAAAGCTTTTCTTATTGATTTGCGTGACCAAGTAGTGCAACTGGTGTGTGCCAGGCGCGACTGAAAATATGTGCTGCATTTTATGTGGTGTATTTTGTGCATTCTCGCTTATCGAGTCTGCAGCTCAAGTTAGGAAATCTGAACTCTATAAGGAAAAAGGCCCAGCAGAGGCTGTACTTTCTTTGTCAGCTCAGGACGTTCAACCTGCCTCAGGACAGGGACAGACTGCAGAGAGTCAGGTCTGTAGAGAGGATCAATGGCACTGATCTTCCCTCCATTCAGGAACTGTACCGGTCCAGGGTCAGGAAGCGGGCCAGGAAAATAACCACAGACCTCTCGAAACCTTGGCCACTATCTGTATAGGCTCCTCCCCTCAGGCGTTACAGAGCACTGTACTCCAAACCACCTGACACAAGCCTGTGAATATTCTCATTCATCCAGGTTATGGTTATCTCAAGGAAATTTCAATCGAATGCAACTTGACTTGGTAATTTGTCTTGGAAGACGTTTAACCTCCTATCAAAGAGGCTTCATCAGTTCATGCTCGCCACTGAGCAGTCCCAGCCTGGTCAGCGGCGAGCATGAACTGAGATACACCTGACACAAGAACAACTTTGTCCCCCGGGCTGTTGCTCTGATTAATTCTTAGAAGCCACAGAGTGTGAGTCCAGTCACATGAACATTAAACTGTAACTATGTACTGTTGTATATACTCACATTAAAATAATCCCAGTTTGGTGTATATATTATCCTTTATTATTTTTTGTATTTATTCTTATTTCATTTATTGAAGTTCTGTACTACAGAGAAAAGTTGCCGGAGTCAAATTCCTTGTATGTGTCATACTTGGCCATTAAAGCTGATTCTGACTTTGGCTTCAGCTGACGGGTGTCAGTGATGCTGGGACTGAGTGAATGGAGTCACAGCATCAGCTGGACATTGATACATAATGTGATAAACACCGTGGCTAATCCCCCCGAGCTACATGACAACAGCTATTTTCTATACAGAGACAGAAATAAAAAAATTAACATCATAAAGAGGTTAAACTATTTAGACAGGAATGCTCTAAGGAGGTTTGTAGGTGGCTCTTAAAAGAGCTACAAAAGGCCCTGCTCTCTCCGCCGTGAAGTGAGCCATGAACAGTTTCCTCATCCAGACACCCAGGCCTGGTAATGGCTCCATGTCCCGCGCCGCTCACATATTATATTATAAACTTTTATTAACCGCAGACAGGTGGACAGCTGCGCAGCTTAATAGCTGGTGTGTCGGCAGGCAAAGCTTGGACCTTCGTGGCACAAACTGGGAAAGGAGCCGGGGGTGTTTATTGATCCCTCCTCCACAGATCAACTGGGTCTTCCCCTGCAAGAGTGATCCCGGCTTCTGAATATTCAGCTCAGAGACCAGAGTTGACTGGGAGCTCCAGGAGAGTCAAGAGATAGAGGGAGGAAGAGGAGGGGGTATCCAGCCGACTACTACAGCGGTCCTGGTCAGGGTCCTCCCATAAGTTACATATTTCCGCTTCATGCATGTGTAAATAGTTTTGGCTCACACACACAGCCATCACGTGGCACTACTCTGCTCTAGCCCCACATGAAGTGGAAACCAGGGAACCTATAAATAATACTGCTCCCCCAGCTCCCCATTCTCGGTCACACAGCCTCCGGCCAGGGCTACCAAGGCAAGGTCCAAGACTCAAAAAACCGTCCTTCACGGGCGAAGGAGATAAATCTGAGTTTGAGGAACTTATTTGAGCAACACCGACAGACGACTGATCAGGTGACAGAAAAGCATTGATAAACAAACCCCGTTGTTCTGCCTGAACTCCCCAGAGCGTCCCACATGCTGCTGCCGGCCGTGGTGGGCAACAGAAGAGAAACAGTACCTCCAATCCTATTCCTTAGCTAAGAGAGGAAAGCATGAGTTTCTGGAGAAACTCGCTTCAAGGAACCCAAAGACTGTCAACACCAGGTGAATCCCAAATATTGATAAACAAAGACGTCAATTACCAGAGCCGACGAAAATCCTCTCAGTTTCAGGCCGCCAACCACTGAGAAACAGAGAAACATGAACCGCACACTTGAATGGGACGGAGCCACAGGACTAATAAGAGTGGCCGGATCGGAGAATCCTAGAGGTGCTGTTCCTGAGTATCAGTGCCATCTGTCACACAGCTGTACCCAGAAAGGAGGGAAGCAGCGTCCCGATCAGAAGCTTCAGGAGCTACAAGCCTGCTAACTAGCTTAGCAACCCTTTCTTAGCCTGTTGGGCTAACGTCGTCTGAGACCCCTCACCCATCCACGACGGAGAACCCTTGGAGGGCTAATCGTTCTATAATGTCTGTTTGGGCAGAGGCAAATTAGTTAGGATAACTAATTTTAAAGTTGTTTCCTCTTTTCTTTTTATTGTGAACTTTTTAAGTTTCATCTGCTATCTTTGGATAAACCATGTTTCGGCCTGAAGTTTTAGTCAGTGCTTTTTTTAAAGACTTTTCCCGACAAACAGTCATTTTAAATCCCGTACTTTGAGCTACTAAATCAGACAGGAGTTTTTCCTTTTTGTTTAATGTTTACTAAATGTATTTGAGGCACTCTAAACACCCCACGTGTGTCGCAGAGATCTACAGCTAAGGAAGTCCACATGTCGGTTTAGACCGGCGTATCCTAAACAAAGATCGCTATTAATGGTTCAAGCAGAACTCGGTTTAAAAATAGATTGTTTAAGAATAGAAACTAATCTCATTAGCCGTGTTTGAACTCTCCTTATTTAATCAAAATATGGGAATTGGGTTGTTTTACTGTAATGATCAAGCCATAAATTAAGTAATTCTCCCATTAAATACTCTCATCTAGAGAATTCTTAAACATTTCTTGATCCAAAGAAAATTAAATTTGGTTTTATTGGTTTACATATAAAGCAATGGTGCTAAATTTGTTAAAATACTTAAAATTTGTGAAACTAATTCAGCTTTCGTTCTAGCATAAATAAGTATCTATGGTGTCTCATTGTATTACATTATTCATCTTTTTGTGTTCTTTTATTTTCACTATTCATTTATTTTAATCAGTAGTGTGTTCTTTTTCTATCGTGGTGATTAACATTTTTCTTCTTTGTTTATGTAAATAAATCTTGTGTTTGGAAAGTAGCAATTGTCATTTCTTGTTCAACACACATATTGCAAAGTTTATGGCCAATAAATGGTGAATAATTCATTCCTTCAGATTATGAGACTGACATAGACATTTGGCTGTTAAAATAGTTCCTTATAAAGGTGGTGCCCCAAATAATAATAATTTTCCATAAATTATTAATCTTATTGACTGCCCTAAGCAGTCATTTGACTATTAATAGGCAAAAAGTTATATTTTTGGTAATATCCCAAACAATGGCATATTTTGAAGCGTGACTAGTTTGCTTTCGAAACATTTCAAGGTACAAATGTGCAAGCAAACAGCTAGGGGGCGCGTGGCGGTTTTTGGTTGTTTCTATCACATTCGGTGTGTAGGCACTGTGAGACTAAACATGGAGAGAAGAAGGATTTCACAGAAGGAGCCAGGGGAGAGCAGGATCAACCGGGGCACTTAAATATACTGAGGAAGAATAGAAGTGATGGAGAGAAAAGTGAGGACTAATTAGTGTAAAGCAGATGCAGGTGAGAGGTAAAGAGTGCAGGACAATTGGATATGGAATGCAGATAGACAGGGAAGCAGAATGGCAAGGAAGAAACAGAGTAAAAAGCAAAGATATAAGCCTGAAACAGGAGAGAAGACAGAACATATTCTTGAATCCAAAAGGTAGGACTGACACAGAGTGGAAACTAAGAATGATGAAACCTAGGTAAAGAGGCACAAGAGAAACTCACTCAAATATGAGAACAATAATCCTGACAGAAATAAAGCAAAACATAACACAGAAAAATTATGAGATAAGGAAATAAACAATAACAAAGATCAAAACAACCCACCAAAATAATGAAACAAAGGTAGAAACATCTAAGGATTGTAGCCACAGGTGTTAAAAGAAAGACACGATTTCATTTTTTAAATGAAAAAACACAACAAAATTGGAATATATTAGGATACAGAAAATAATATTTATCTTGACCTAACTTAAGTAATAGACCATTCTTTAAAGATATTGCTGGGAGAATATATGCTGTTCCTCAAAGCCAAACTCATTTATTGAATTGCCAGCCAGAAAAGTACCCCTTCATTATTCCAGGGAGCATGTTATATTACAATTATTGCTCTAAAGTTTAGATCACCCTTCCATGTGTCTCTCCAGACACTGTTTCTTAGATAATCTGAAGGCTTCTAACTAAGGACACCGCAGAAAGTAGGTGACCTCTTTATACAATGTGCCTTGACTAACTATAAACAGGTGATTGTTGAATATAAAGTATGGAGAAACATTAATGTCTGACCACAAGTGACATTCTATCAAGGTACCTTGCTGGAGTTTACGGTAAAGCACTAAGTTTACAAAGAGCCCCGGTAGTGATTATACTGCTGGTTTATGACAGCAATGGAACAAACTTTAACATATGGTGTTTAGTCATAAAAGCAAAAAAAGTACAGAATAAATATTTATTATTACCTATTTACTGGTAATTTATTTTTAGAAGGAGGCTGTTGTCCTTTCATGATAAAAGCTGAGTTTTACCATTTCCAAGTTGGCAAAATGAACTGGTTCAGTATTCCATGTAGCAAAGTTGGAAGTTTCTTACCAACCCAGACCTTGAAGTCCTATAAGACTGCTACAGAATTAAGACACAATAATGGCTGCAGTTTTCGTTTTTGCAGTTGTGTCAGTTTGTCTCTTTAGTATTGTTCAACTTGTTAATAGTGTGTAAGCACTACACTTTTGATTCAGTTGGGGACCTTGGACATATTTAGATCTATAACTCTTTTTTAAGCAGTTATATATGAAAGAAAGACAATGCTTAAAATTACTTATATTTTTGCCTAATTAAGATGATTAAATTAACGTAATGTGATTATTTACTTTGTATTTATATCATCAAGGACCACAAAAGAACAGTTTAAAAACAGGCACACTTGTTCACAATATGATTTGATCCTATGGTGTAAAGACTTTTTAATGAGATCTCTGAGAAAGGGATTGACTTTCACATTCTGTACAAAACATAGAGTAATGCAGGGATGCCCCCTTCTATTGCTAGGTGCTGCCTGACAGTTGACTGAAATAAGCGTATTACATTTTTCTCATACTGATACAACAAAAAGTAATTTGGTGTGTGTGAATATATATATATATATATATATTCTGAGATGTAAGAAAAACATTCACAGTCATGATGTGAAAACTACAGCTGCTTAACTAAACAGTGTGGAAGTACCGTAATACTGTATGAAAACTACAGCTGTCAAGCTACAAGCTGATTTGCAAGCCATTTCTTATTCAAAAATAAATGTATATGTTTATCACAAAAAATATCACAGTGTGTGAATTACATAACAGCCCATGCCAAGTCACAATTAAAAAAAGCCTCAAGTACCACCTGCATCATCACAAAGATATATATATATATATATATATATATATATATATATATATATATTTATTATTTAAATTATTTAGTTCAACTAGGTGTGGTGCTGTAGATATAGAGAATGTGCTAATCATGCTATTTGCAAAGAGTGTTAACAGTTGGTTGAAAATATTACGTAATGAGTGTCTAAGATGTTAACAGGAGCATTTCTGTATTTATTCGTTTTTATTCCTTTGCCATCTGTAAAACTATGATGTATTTCTCAAAAATAGATCACCAGTAGAGCCAAGCTGAAAGCACATATTTTTTTCTGTGGATGCCAAAAGCAACTAAGAATATTCCATAAATGTTAGAAAAAAAAGATTACATTTTACTGCATCTTTTCAAAGGACACCGACTTCAATATCTCTGAATCTATATTTAAGGATAGGATAAGGAAGGGGGGGCTTTCTCTATAAATTAGATGCAGGGTTACAAACATCATTCACTAGATAAAGCAATATTTTGAACTATCCAAACTACAAATACAAACAAATATATCCCATAACAAAGCTGTCAAAAACATCAGTATCATTATGAAAAGCCAAAGGTTTTAATTCCTGCTGGTTGTTTTAATCAGTAAACTGTCTTTGTGCATTACCCCACTTAAATATTGGTCTTGGGTTGTAAAGTCTGTGTAAAATATAAATTTTTCTATCATTCTTTAGTGAGATTTATTACATTTGAGTTGATTGCTGAGTAAACTGTTCTTTTGTCTGCAAATACAGAAACCTAAATGCTTAAATGCTGAGTACAGGAGGAGAGAAATCTAATCTAATCCAATTGTTGCATTTTACAACAGAAAGAAGTCAGCAAAACATTGTAGTTCGCTAATGAATTCCATGTACTGTAAAGTCCAATGTACTATAAAAAGATTACCCATGTTGTTCAGTTAGAAAGACACAAGGTTTGAATACAAATTTCCCAGTGGTTCATTTCAGGTTTGGTCAAACAGCATCTAGTTAAAATGCCTATTGATTTCCTCTCCCAGTAATTGCATTAAGTGTTTGTTTTAAAATGAGACATCAATTTGCCTGTTCTTCATAGTTTGCTGAGGACAAAGCTGCTGACCAAACTGTGAATGTCAAAAGAAAATAGAAATATAGCTATGCATTGTTTTTCATTGTTTTTTTAAAGATTTGCCTCCTGAAGCTGAGCAAAATAGGTTAAGATATTGTTAGCAAACATCATGTTATGGCTGATCAGTTTATTATTTAATCTATCTGAAAGAGACAAATAATATATTCCTTTGAGAATTCAACCTGACCTCGCCGACCTATTCCAGCTGCTTTTCAAAGGTTCTGCCTCTGTGTGTGTGGGAGGGTTGTTGACGTAGGCATGATAACATTGCATCAGAATTTGCATTTTGTGTGCATTTCAGTAATGCAGTATCTGTAAGCATGAGCATTTCCACAGAGTAAAATAAAAATTACTTGGTTCTAATTGAACTGAAAATACTTAAGAAATTCAGCAAAAATACAAAATATAATAAACATGTATATTATATGTTTTTTACTCACATTAGAAACAGACTGGATGCTAATTTTCTCGTTCAGGCCATGGAAAGCCTAAAGCTTGGTTTATGCTTGACGCATGAATATTCCGCGCGGAAACGAGACGGGCGGAACGGGCCGAGAGGCCTTTGAGCCGCGTTTATACTTTTTGCGGCTTGTCCCTGCTGAGAGCCAATATTCTTGACGACTATAGGGGGAGGCGTAGGGCTCTACGGCATGCATATAACACTACACCATAGTAGAAGTAGTAATCACCGTTGTTTACAAGATGGTGTTACCCGTGAGCTTAAACAAAGTAGAACTTTTATGCTGTTTACTTAGGAAAAAAAACGAAAAAGGAGACTGTCCTCTCGTCCATTAAAACACAGTTGATCACAGTGATCTCTATCGGCCGAATCATAAAGATGTCTATTTACGAACTTCCGGCAATATGAGCTCTTGCCAGTCCGCCATGTTTTTCCGCGTGGGACCGTCCGCGTAATTACAAATTTTCCTAGGTGCGATGTGCGGAACTTTTGGGGCGGGAGGAGGCCGCGCGGAGAGGCGTGGTTGCTGAAATGACGTAATTTGGCCGCGTGGAGCCGCGTGGACCTCGTGGACGCGGCAAGCATAAACCAAGCATAAGTCTCCTCCCTATCTGGTCGGCCCATGTGTCCCTTGGCCAAAAAAAAAAGAATGGAAGTCAACTAGCGACAAAAGTTATTTCCTGGTCCGCTTTGGCTTACCTTCTTAATCACACATATGATGTACCTCAGTTTAAATTATAACTAATGATGTACATTTCGACTGTGTTTGTCAAGTGGGGTTTTTTTGATTGTAAAAATTCTCAATTAAAATGACTACAAATCAGAAGTCGCATATGTGACGTCACACAGCTAATGTGAGCTCGACTTAGCTATAGACAAGGGCAAGATTTATGCAAAAAATGCAAAAAATTTATGCAAAAGAATGTAGATTAAAAACAGATAAAAAAGATCAGTTAAAAAAAGTGAACATAAAAACGCAATTTAGGGCTCAAAGGCAGCTCTGAATAATAGAGTTTTAATCTGATATAAAAGAGCCTAAAGATTCAGCAGTTTTGCATTCGTCTGGAAGTTAGTTTCACTTTTGTGGAGCATAGAAGCTGAAAGCTGCGTCTCCCTCTTTAGTCCTAATTCTGGGAATGTTAAGTAAGCTAGAGTTGGAGGCCTCCGACATACTTTGGTGCTAAACCGTTCAGTGATTTATAAACTAATATGAGTATTTTAAAGTCTATTCTCTGAACTAAAGGGAGACAGTGGAGGGACTTAAGAACTTTGGTGATGTGTTCTAATTTTCTGGCTCTAGTTAGGACACAAGCAGCAGTGTTCTGGATCAGCTGCAGCTGTCTGATTGACTTTTTAGGTAGGCTTGTGGATCAGTTTTTCAAGTTCCTTCTGTGACATTAGTCGTTTAATCCTAGAAATGTTCTTCAGGTGATAGAAGGCTGACCTTGTTATTGCCTTTATGTGACCCTGGAGGATTAGATCTGAGTCCATCACTACACCTAAATTACGGGCCTGATCAGCATATTTTATTGTATTAAATGAAGCTGTGTGCTGACTCTTGATCATTCTTT
Organism: Apricaphanius iberus; assembly: GCA_028564705.1. Lineage (NCBI taxonomy): Eukaryota > Metazoa > Chordata > Actinopteri > Cyprinodontiformes > Aphaniidae > Apricaphanius > Apricaphanius iberus. The sequence goes on along the minus strand of JAPXFQ010000644.1, from coordinate 1,024,203 downwards.
CTTAGGTCCAAAAATATGTACTTCCGTTTTGTTTTTGTTTAGACGGAGAACGTTATGTTACATCCACTCGTTGATCTGATCAATGCATTCGTTTAAGGTCTGGATAGAGTCAAAGTCACCTGGTGACAATGTAATGTATAGCTGAGTGTCGTCTGCATGGTTATGGTAACTAATCTTATTGGCTGCTATAATCTTGGTTAGTGGGAGTATATACATATGGAATAGGTGGGGTCCCAGGATGGAGCCCTGGGGGACCCCACATTTGATCTCTTTTTGTTCTGATGAGAAATTTCCGGTGGCCATAAAGACCTTCCTGTTCTTGAGGTAAGACTCAAACCATTGAAGTGCTGTACCAGAGAGTCCGACCCCGCTCTCCAGTCGTTCCAATAACAGGTTATGATCAACAGTGTCAGTGTCAACAGGGGAACTTTCTATAAAAAAGGTCTGGGTAAGATGTTGAGGCAGCAAGAGGAAGAGCTTATCTTTTTAATAATTTCATCAGAATAAGCTATAGCACGTAAAACTCTTACCAAGAGCTTGAAGAGCTTCTTCCGCAGGCTGACTGTCACTCCACCGACTGCTTTACCCCAGACTGAGTTGCCACTTTCCACATGGTCTGATTTATAGTGTTTTTCTCCGTGTTTAATGCTCCTTTCTTCATTCTGGAGGCTACGACCTTCACTCTCCTTTTTCTTCTGCATTTTTAGTCCGCTAAATACTTTTACAGAAAACCTAAAGTAACTTTTGCCGCTGGTTGAAAATCAGCACTTTCTCTGCATCAAAATTAGTATTTAAAATTCACTGACATCACATGTTCAATCCACGGAACTTTCCAAACAAGATCAGAAAATATTTTTTATCAGTCTCATTATTATTATTATTATTTTTTTTGCAGTAGGGAACCCATGGACTTAGGCTCCCCATACAGAAGAAGTAAGGCTTATAAACATTCAGATGTTAATATTACCCATGAAGTTGCCATCCCCAAAAAAGCATTGTACACATGGATATATATTTAATATTATAGAGTTGTCCAATAACAAGCATTTTTTATTTGAAATTTTAGTTAAAATATTATGTGTAGATTATGAACCCAAGATAACCGCATTGAGGGCTTAGGCCTATGAAAATGGAGCGCCTGTTTTAACCAATACACCATGCAACATCCTGTCTTATGGAAGCTGTGGCGCATGCTCCAAAGAGCCTCTTGTTTTGTCAAGCACTTGTGCTGAGGTGGTGCATGATCCGGGAATTTTGTCCTGCTAAAGTGATAGGTTGCAGGTCAGGAAACAGCTTGCTCAGAGTCTTTTTGACTTCTGAAATGTACCCTGATTTCAAAACCTTGACTCAAGTGACACTTGTGGCAGCGGAGCATGGATTCAGCATGTAGAATATCATTGACTCATATTCGGTCCCAGGGAACGTCCAAAACGTTATGTCAATAACCTTTGTGAATTTCAGCTCCAGGTAAACTGAGGAAGTTGTGAGTGCTATCATTTATTTTCATGGTTTATATGTAGCTCCTGGACAATCAGTGTTTTTGTCTCTGTGGAAAATAAATTACATGGATTCAACACCTTTTGTGTGATAGCGCAATGTGGATTCTATATTCAGCTCATTTGGAGTGAATTTTAATTAATTGAATATGTTACCATTTAAAAAATGATGGGTAAAAACTGATTTTGATAGGCCTTTTTTGACCTTGTCAGTTAAAATGACGAATAGTCTACCACGGTCTCTGTTTTACCATCATTAAAGGTAAAGTCAAACCACACTGATTTTGGTTTTAGGCTGTAAATTTGACAGATATTCACCCCAGTTCAACAGAGTTTTTATTGTTTCAACAAGTTGAGATCCAGTGGGTATGATTATATCCTTGTATTCCTGCTGATCACAGCAGGCCGCTAAGTGACAAACTACAGAATAAAATCAGGAGCTTTCACTGAATTGATGATGAGACATTGGCTTTAGTGGTTATTGGAAGAGGACGATGAAAATTGCAAACAGTACTTTTTTGATGGGCTAAAATATATTTTATTTTATAACCAGGCATGTTACTGTCATGTGTGTTGTATTGATGGTGTAGGTGCTGTACTGCTGATTTTCAGGCTGTCTTAAACTAGAAAAGTAGAGAAAATGCAAATCTTCACCAGGACCACTTATTCACACCAAATCCTCATGTTGTTAATTTTATCTTTTGGTACTTTTCCACTAAAAGGTCTCTTAATGAGACGCACAGCTGTATTTGTGCTGTTGCCGCATTCTCCCATCGAAAAGCAGAGATGCAGGGCTCCTGCATCTTGTGAGCTTGTGACCTCTCTGACGCAGGAGAGGTGTGGAGGTTAGCTTCGTTGGTCAGATATGCGCTTCATGTCAGATCAACCCCCAAAATTGAATAAGTTCTTCCTGGTCCCATTGTGGACATCTTCTTAAAATTTTATTGAAATTTGTCCATCATTCTTTATCTTATGTTGCTAACAGACGGACAGAAAACATTACCTCCTGAAAACCTTTGGCTTATATTTAGGGGTGGCCTATATACTGTATACCATTTATTTTCTTTTAAAATTTAGCTGGTGTTCAGGTGTGCTTAACGGTCAGACAATTATGGGAATCATACAATTTACAAAGTTTAATTAAGCTAACAGTCATGTTTTTGGACTGTGGGATGAAGCTGGAGTACCCAGAGGAAACCCATGCATGCACAGGGAGAACATGCAAACTCCATGCAGAAAGATCCCAAGCTAGTATTTGTGGCTAACAAGTGCACTACTTTGCAGCCAATATTTGCTTTGGAAATCAAGTTTCCAGTAATTAGAGGGCAAGCGTTGAGCCCCAAAATCAATATTATTTGAAGTCCAATCAGAAGTTTCAACAATCAGTAATACTTTAAGGAGCCACATTGTTTGCTGGTGTTGAGCTACAGTGCTCTCTCAAGTCCAAAGTCAGCTAAGCTGCCTCTAAAGTAATTTTATAAGAGAATTATTTGAAAGTGAAAACATGACAGTGGACATACTGCTGAAAAAGCTTATTATGATTACTATATTACTATAATTTGAATGGCATATTCTGAAAGTTGTTTAATATTATTTTCTATAAGAAAACTGATGTGCAGTTTTCACATGGTCAGTGGTGGATTTTGCAGCTCCATGCTTTCAATAATGTTAACCGTTTTGTTTGGTCCGACAGTAATGTCAGCAAACAAATAGAGAGTAAAAATAGCAAGGAATTTGAACAGACTACTTGCAGTTTGAGCCAGGTTTTAAAATAAATAAAAACTGTATTCATCATGCACAATTTGACCATGAACAAAGGTGTGGCCTAATAAGTCCTTACATATAGCAACATTCATGAACTTGCTTCCCAGCAACCTTTCATAATAAATTAGTTTTTTGTTTTTAATTGTATGAAATTTGAATATATTTGAACCATGCAACCATTAAGCAGTCCTTATGGTCTTATCTATGGACAGGGTAATCTAATCTGTCTGCCACAAGCATTTTTGATGCAAACATAATTGATTTTTCATGTAGACATATTACCTCAAATTATATCAGCAGAACTCTGTGTGCTCTAAATGTGTTTTCTGGTAAAAACAAAGTATAACATTATTCCCGAAGGCAAATAAATAAATTGCTGCATTTTTCCTTTTTAATTCTTTGATTTATTTAAATGACTTGAACAAATTATGTATTTTTAATACTGAGAGTTTAGCAGAGAAAACTGTAGCAATCAATCAATGTCTTTTACGTCACCCTATCTTCATTGGAACAGAAAATCCTCCTATCCACTTTAGAAAATAGCTTATCCATTCGGAGACTGCTGTGGCCTGAAGAGACATTTCCCAACAAATGTAGTATTAAAATATCCCAACACAGTAACAAGTCCAACATTTAAATTACCACAATTGGTCCCAGTTTTGTTCTGCTGCATTAGGATGACCACAAACGTACAACTAAAGCCACGAATAAAATGCAGGAGAAAAATAACTGCTTCAATGGCTAGAGCTGCTCCCTCAGAGCTCAACATTTTGTGTCTGTTTTGTTTGTACTATATATATATATTAAACCTTTGGGGGAAAAAAATATTTTAAAGATTTAACGCTTGCAAATTAATTTTAAAAAGCACTGACTGATTTGGAACTTTTTTAGAAAATTCATTTGTGGATCTGTATGCACCTTGGGTTATGTAGCATTCTAAGTCCAAATAAAGGACAAAACAAAGCATAATGTTAACTTTATAACAAACTTATTTAAAATTAAGAACCTTACTTTAGGTATTAGCACCATATTGTGTTAGAATTAAGCAGCAACAGACATAAATTGACATTATCCGTAAGAGCTGTAGTAGTGGAACATTTTTTAGTCTCAGCATCCACAGGTATGTACAGTTTTTTGATTGGTGACATACAAAATATCATTAGTAAGGCACAATATAGATTTTACCATGTTGGTAAAACAAAGAAGAAAATGCATAATATTAGCCTTATCCTGTCGTCCATCTGTAAAGAGTAGAGAACTGTACTTGTGCATTACAATGATTGAGAATATCAATGAAAACATGGGGGGCAAAGATGGACAGTAACGCATTAAAAGCAATGTATTACTGTAATCTAATCACTTTTAGAGTAACGGGTAAAGTAAGGGATTACAGTGGCAAAAACATAATTAAGCTGCCATTACATTTTTAGAGTTTTCATCTGTTAAAGTGACATTTAAAGTAATTTATTTTACCAAAGTTTATATGACAATGTAGCCTTAAACTCTGAATGCGTTTCAAACAATTTAAGTGATTGGAGAAAAATTAAATACAATCAGACATAAAAACATTGCAACTTTTCACAAAAGTTTTTTCACAAAAAAAAGTGTAGGGAGTTTAATTTCTTAACTTACATTATTGCTATATAAATACTATAAAATGCAAGTATTTATTTATTTTTACTTTTTTAAACACCCCCTTTTTAAATGACTCCCTAATGTCCGCGATAGAAAACAACAGACAACAATGGAGCGCAGGATAGAGCACGTGCATACAGTTGGAAGTATTGGCACTACTTTAGTATGATTCTGTAAAACGTCAAAAATATTAGTGTCCGCTGCACACTCTGCATTGGAAGGAAACTTTTATCTACAGTGAAAAACTGAACTTCCAACCTGAGCAAGCACCTAGCTAGCTAAGCAGGGGAATGGGAAACTCACCAAGAGCGCGACTGACATCACAGCTGCAGCTGCTAAAGTGAATTCTATGTCAGAGGGCCCTACTGCTGATAATCAGTGAAAATAGAATTAAGAGCCACCGGACTTGGTGCCACTGAAATGAAAAAGCTTTTCGCTGGCAATATAGCGGCTGTTGCGTTGATTTATTTACTGTTGTTTCTTGATGCAATGTTCATAAAGCATAAAATAAATCCGAGAAAAAAAAAAAAATTAAATAGACTTTCATATGATTGAATTTTAGATGATGGAATATACTTATATCATAATCATGTTATTCTTCATGTTTTTGAAAAGTAATTAAGTAATAAATTAACTAATTACTTTTGAAAACAAGTAATATGTAAAGTAGTGGGATTACTTTTTGGGTGAAGTAATCAGTAATTAATTACTATTTCCAAGTAACTTGACCAACACTGATGGCGTGTTATGACGGGATACTTGACCTCAAGCAACTGGGATTCTGTGCTTCTCTGCTATTCCACCTGAATCTGGAACCTTGTTTTTCAGATACAATGGAAACTTAAATTTTTTTCTCCGAAGTCTTTGGACCTCTTAGCGATACTTTGGACCAACTAAGATGTTTCTGACATCATCTCTGATTCAGAATTGCCTCAACACAAAGAATGCAACATTCGTAGACCTCCTTTGTTTCTGGTAACTCTTGAAACACTGACTGCCGCTGCAGTCCACTTCACTCTCCCTCTTAATTTTGAATAGGCTATATTTCATAGTCAATCCCTGTTCCGTGTGCTTCTTTTTATGCCACTCATGTTTCCATAAATATACTTGTAAGCAGCATTCTGTGAACATCCATCTTCTTTTGGTAATGAACTTTTGCAGCTTCCCTTTCTTGTGGAGGGTGTCAGTGACTGTATGTTGGAGAGCTGTCAAGTCAGAACTCTTCTCAGTTACTTTCTAGGCCATGACATGGATATAACATAGCATTTCTGTCTTGGGCTCTAATTAGCTATATGCTGGAGCCATAGTCATCTAACTGAACAAAAATAAACACTTCAAATGTATCTTGTTCTGCAATTAACCTATATTGTGAGTTTCATTTAATTAATTTATTATTTTGTTATTTTTAATTTATGAAACAGTCATGTGCAATAAATTACAACACATCTTCCAATGAGCCTCATTCGACAGATTAAAAATACAAAAAAATAAAATCAGAACATTGAAACAGGCATTAAACATACTTTTCATGAAGCTCACATTTTTGTATTAAAATGTTCTCTCTAATATAAAATTCTAATATTAAATCAATTGTAAAACCTTATACTTACTAGAAATAAGGGCTTGAGAACAACAGTCTGTGTGTAAATATGTATAATTTAGTTAATGAAATAAATTAACTGTTGAGTAAATTCTACTTATTATTATTATTAGTATTATTATTATTATTAGTATTATTATTATTATTATTATTAAACTTTCATTATTGGCTTCTTGTTAAGGAGCATAACAAAGTACAGTGATGTTTTTTGTTTTGTTTTTGTTTTCTGAGAACAACGAAAATTGAGTAATATTGTGAAATATAAAAACATTTAAAAAAAAACTAGTGGCTTATTACTTCTAATGGCATTTTAACGTTATGTTACTAGTGTAAAATAGTGTAAAAACTAGTGTAAAATCAAAATTAATTCAGTGCATGTTCAAGCAGAGACAAAATGGAGCCAATTTCCAGTTCTTAACATTTATTTTGAACAGATTAACAAATTGCAGTTTACAGAGAAAGATGCCCTAGTTTCTCTGGGCCAGATTTAAAGACATCTGACAATTGAATGATTTTCCTGTCATAACTTTTATAGACACCAGACTTCGCCAGGATTGTAGGCGTTTCTTCTCCCTCGAATCTGCTCCAATCAGAACCATTTCCAAACAGCGTCTTGACCATGATTGGATGTCAGAGAATTATGCAGTCATAAGATGAGTTGTGTCCTTGTTCCTGGTCAAAAGTTCATTCTGAGAATTATGGTTTTATGGCAACACTCCCAGCTTCATGGCCTTGGTTCCGGCATACTAAATCTACAGACATCCTGTTTTTACTGCCTGCAATAAAACTTACCCAAGAGTTTTATGACTTAAAAGCTTATCCCAATAACAAATACTGACAGACAATATATTTTTCACAACCATGCAAACTATATAAAACAGACTTTTACCTTCTGAATAATAGATGTTTAAAACATATGTAGAAATAATACAACACTAGTTATAATAAAATAACAGAATAGGTTCTATACACCTTGGTATGTTGTGTGGTACTTTGTTTATCTGCAAAAAAATAATTTGAGGTCAAACGTTTGTTATTACTGTCCATGTCTTTTCTGGAATAGTTATAAAAAATTTGAGGCCTTACTTTGATACACTCCTCAAATTAGGAGCACAGGTAAACTCACTCACCAACATGATAAACCAAAACCACATCTTCATGGGGAAAGAAAACTTGTGAAAAAATCTTTGTCTTAGTTTAAAACCTAATTTAATGTTGTAGACTACTTATTTTTTTCCACATAGCTTTGTTTAGTAATCTCATATTAAGCATATTTTATATTTTCTAAGTAGCTTAACTTAAAGGAGCACGGGGCAGGATTTCTAAAAAGATAAACCTGCATGTCCAGGTTTTGTAATGCTGTTGGGTGATGAGGCGTTATAAACCAAAATGTTGGAGCCCACCCACGTATCTTTGCATTTTCTTGACCAGGCTGTGTGCTATCAAATGCAGTTGTAGACCAAATTTCCTACGCTGTCTTACTGATGTGACGTCAATTGACACCACTTGCTGAAGCAAACATTGTTACTTATTTCGTCGCTTGACATGGTGTTTGTTTTCATAATATCGGTATATTCACAGTACATCACTGTGAAGAGTTTTTTTGGAGGGTCTTTTGTGAATACTTTGTGCAAGCTCACATGCCTGCTTGGGTGGTGGCTGTAATTACTCGTAGCACTGGCCGTGTCACTCATGAGATTTGTTTTCTTTATCCTGCACCATGCTCCTTTTAAGCCTTGCGTTCACTTAGCAGTTCTAAATATTTATTAGTTGCCAGAAGTGGGAACCATGCTATGTTAGGTTTCTGGCACAGTATTATACTTGATGAATATTCTTTGCACAGCTCTGCAGATGTACATGTTGTAGTTTAATGTAACCTCAAAGTGGCCATTTAAAAAATGCAAGTAAAAACAAAATATTTAAAGGCACAGTGTGTAATTTCCGGCCAGTAGGGGGCAGTGCATACCTAAATTATCCCAAGCATGCGGCATATGTGTCTTCAAGTAAGAAACTCAACAACGGAGGTCCAACTAATGCTGTTTTCAAACGCTCAATTCCCTGAGAATTATCTATTTGCAGCAACATGATGAGCACATCAGTCTCTCTGTCATCGCTTGGAACTAGCAAAGAGGTAAAAATGTATTTATGGCTAAACTTTTTTTGCAGTTCAAGGGGAAATCAATGTTTTAATAGCGGGCGTGTTCCGTGTGCTTTGTCCGTCCGGCCTCTTGTAGAAGTAAAGACGTCATCTAATATGGCTTTGCCCTGAAAAGGGGACCGCCGCCTATGTATTTTAAAACTGATTTTTAAAGTCGTGTTTTACAATATCGCCAATATTTTGCAATCAATGTGCTTTACGTAATTATTATTACATAATATTTTCAAAGACGTACTGCAAAACTACACACTGTCACTTTAAGCTAATATCATTTCTTGCAAATTTTGGAGCTGTGGATTTTTTATGTTGCATTATAGTTTATAAAATATGTATAGTCTTACTGTCAGGTGCCTCCTGCATACAAATAAAAATACACTACAAAAGTACTCCACCAAGGTAGCTCAGTGTTATGTCATTCCAACATTTCTAAATTCATTGGCAATTAAAACATATCTTTAGCATCAGGATGCTAACTATTATTTGTTAAGTAGTTATTTAGAGAGACAGTTTGTAGTTTTTACCATTAAGCTCTGAAAAATATGAATCAAAATATTGTTGAAAATGAATAAAATGATGTACAATCATTGAAAAGTAGTGGCTCCTTCATAACATGTTACCATTAAAAGAGGGTCTAAAATAAATGGGCTAAAAACTTTCACCGTAATGTTTTTTGTTTCATTTTCAAACTAAGCCAAAGCTAGCCACAGTGAAACTACCCTGAAATGTGTATTTTTTTTCTCCATTGAGGTCATTCCATCTAACATTACAGTTCATTCATTTACAAATATATCTGATTAGTATCACTAACCTACAAAATGCTAAAAACTTTTGCCTTTCACAAATGTTGTTTTACACATTTACCTCTTCACTCGCTGCCTGTGACGAAAGAGAGTCTCATGTTGCTGCATATTTTTCTCTGGAGGTTGAACTGTATGCCTTTTAGTAGAAAATACTGCTTCCTTGCAATCATTTAGATATGTTCTGCCCCCTATCATTAGGAAACTACACATTGTCACTTTAAGATAACCACTTTTTCCCTAATGGCAGTTCTTGGATCACACCCAAAGTTTAATGAATAGTTCCTGTTCTCATTGCAGACATTTCCTGAAAATTTATTTAAAATCCACCATCAACATTTTCAGATATCTTGCTAACAGACATATAAACTCGTGCAAAAATATGAACTCCTCGGAAGAGGTAAAAAGTATCACACTGCACTCTTAACTATTTTTTATTTTATTTTAATTGTAATCTAGTTACAGTTTATTAAATTAATATAACGTGTACCCTAAATACCCCCAGGTTTCTATTGGATCGATATTTTACTTTTTTTCCCTTTCTTTACATTGTTATTTGATGTTGTATTAATAGGGTGGTTAAACTTTGATAAATAAGATCTTTTATCTTGTAACTTCATCTGAAGAATCCGGGACATGCAAGGAAAGTACATTTTGCAGCCTGTGATATGCCAAACCTTGCTTATCTTAAATATTTTATGTGCCTCTACAATGTTTCTGCCAAGAAGGTCATTAAAACACTATTAGACTTTGATACCAACATGTTACGAGCCTCTCAAATTTGTATATTTCATTTTCTGAAGGTACTGAAAATATCTGAATAAACACCTGATGTAAATGGCAGCACAAAAAGTAATAAGAAATCCCTCACTTATTTTACTGTCAACCTCCTATTCTTAGCATATTCCATCACCATGCTGCCGCAATTTGTTTAAAGGTTCATCATTCTCTTTATCGGAATGTCATTGTTTTCAGCAGGAAATGATGAATAGTAATGTTTTCAATAATGTGTTTGCACATCTATTTTTTTTTTTTACTACAACTAAATGTAATTTCCTCTGTTGATGGACAAATACATAGAGCCTCTGTTATATATTATCCTGTATTTGTTTTAAATTTGTAAGCTAAAAGGGCTATTCGAAAAAATAGGTTAGTCCTTAAGTTAGATTTTGAAGTACAAGTGGCTTATTGTGGAGGTCCTTCTGGTGATAAAGTATTTGTGCCTTGTAACAGTGAAGCTGAAGCCAAAAAGGAAAATTCTGTAGCAGATTTGTTATTGTAGCTTTTTTCAGTCTTTTACAAATACATAGCAGACTTTTTTGCTATTTGTAATAACTTTCCAGACCCCCATAATGACTTTTATTTCCAAAAAGGGCCTAGCGACAAATCTAGCGACATTTCTGACAACCCTTAGCTACTTTCCGTGAAAGTAGGGCATTTCAAACTTATATCAAAAAATACAGAACACAAGCTATAAACCTCAGTTTAATGGCAGTTGGCAAGCAATGTTCGATGTACTAAATATACCCTACTTATTTTAATAAAGTACACTCAACAATAATATAAACGCAACACCTTTGTTTCTGCTCCCATTTTTCATGAGATGGACTTAAAGATCTAAAATTCATTCCAGATACAAAATATTACCATTTCTCTCAAACGTTGTTCAAAAATCAGTCTAAATGTGTGATAGTGAGCACTTCTGCTTTGCTGAGATAATCCATCCCACCACCAAGATGCTGATCTGACATCATGATTAGTGCACAGGTGTACCTTATACTGCCCACAATAAAAGGCCACCCTGGAATGTGCAGTTTTTTGCTTTATTGGGGGTCTGGTGACTCAGAACCGGTCAGTATCTGGTGTGACCACCATTTGCCTCACGCATTGCAACACATCTTCGCATTGAGTTTATCAGATTGTCAATTGTGGCCTGTGGAATGTTGGTCCACTCCTCTTCAATGGCTGTGCAAAGTTGTTGGATATTAGTGGGAATACGCCAGTCACTCGATCCACAACATTGACATCTGCAAAGCGCTCACCCACACGACGCCACACACGCTGTCTGCCATCTGCCCTGAACAATGTAAACCGAGATTCAATCATGAAGAGAACACCTCTCCAACGGGCCAGACGCCATCAAATGTGAGCATTTGCCCACTCAAGTCTGTAACGGCGACCAGCTCGAGTCAGGTCAAGACCCCGATGAGGACGACGAGCATGCAGTTGAGCTTCCCTGAGACGGTTTCTGACAGTTTGAGCAGAAATTGTTTGGTTATGCAAACCAATTGTTTCAGCAGCTGTCTGAGTGGCTGGTCTCAGACGATCTTGGAGATGAACCTGCTGGATGTGGAGGTCCTGGACTGGTGTGGTTAAACGTGGTCAGCGGTTGTGAGGCCGGTTGGATGTACTGCCATATTCTCTGAAACGCCTTTGGAGATGGCTTATGTTGGAGAAATGAACATTTAATGCATGAGCAACAGATTTGGTTGACATTCCTGCTGTCAGCAAGCCAATTGCATGCTCCCTCAATGCTTGTGGCATCTGTGGCATTTTGCTGTGAGACAAAACTCCACAATAAAAGGGTGGCCTTTTATTGTGGGCAGTATAAGGTACACCTGTGCGCTAATCACGATGTCAGATCAGCATCTTGATGTGGCACACCTGTGAGGTGGGATGGATTACCTCAGCAAAGCAGAAGTGCTCACTATCACACATTTAGACTGATTTGTGAAGAATGTTTGAGAGAAATGGTAATATTGGGTATCTGGAATGAGTTTTAGATCTTTAAGTCCATCTCATGAAAAATGGGAGCACAAACAAAGGTGTTGCGTTTATATTTTTGTTGAGTGTATAAAACACAAAACAAAAAAAATATATTATCTCCAATAATTTCCACATCTTAAGATATCTCTTTTTTTTTCAGAACTTGACATTTTGCTTGCAAGGTCTTGAATGTCCAGTTGCAACAGTTCCCTTCTCTCAACAGTTTGTTTCAGGTAAAATTATGTAACATTTTCCACTGTCTTCTTGGAGACAAAAGCCAAATTTCCCAGTAACAGTTTCCTCTGTTTAAATATTGTATTATATAACTCTGCATTAACAAATCCTAATTTAGATATAATTATTTCCTCCTGTTTTGTTCTTTTCCTCATTATACAAACATCCCTTGGATGTTCCCACCAACCAGTTCTTTCTTCTTTCCTTATTTCTGGCATCTTTATTTGATCTTATGATGCTGCTCTTTTCTGTTCTATGGGTTCTTTTATTTTGACATGACATTATTTGTATAATAATAAATTTGTATACACGGTAGCGCAGTGGAAGGTTGTGGGTTTGTATCCCGGCCCAGGGCCTTTCTGCGTGGAGTTTGCATGTTCTCCCCGTGCATGCGTGGGTTCCCTCCGGGTACTCCGGCTTCCTCCCACAGTCCAAAAACATGACATGATAATTTCTGACTTGTGGGTAATGACTAGATACATCAGGGAGCACTGCCAGACGCAATATTGACAAACTGGATACACACTCATACTTAGCGCTGAGGGGCATGAGATTGATTCCTGGATTTTGCGGTTTTATTTTAGGCATTCAAAACAGATTCAGTCCCTAAAACGTTCCACAAACTCCACAAAACATTAAAGCTGTCTATGAAAAATGCTTCTTTATGGTCTATTAATAGAACGGCAAAGGCCTCTCTGAACCACATCAAACGGGTGATACAAAGCTGAATTTGGCTTCCAATTTGAGTCCAACTTGGGGAAATGGCTAAAGGGTGATTCCACCTTAATTCCACTAACCTGAGCACTTCAAACCCAGGCTAGATTATTCTATACTAATAGCAGAATAACTTAAGCCTGCTTTGAGATTAATAAAGCCTTTGTTTGATTTGTGAAAGTTTAATACAGGGTGATTTTGCCACTTTCTGTTGCCTCTGGACCACTCCAGACCTGCTCCAGCTGAGGAACACAACATTCAAAACATTTGTAAAATGTTAATTGATAAGTGATATGTGATCACTCAATACTCTTAATATCAATTGAATGTCTATTAAAAATTTATAGTCCTGAAAATTCTACCTTTATATTCTGACAATTCAATCTTCACTATATAAACGTCATGAATATCTGTATAAGTGCAGACACTAACACACGAACTATGTTCTATTCCCCTGTAACTGTCGGGCAAAAAAGTATTTAGTCAGCCACCAATTTTGCATGTGCTATGGTCTTGGCCATAGTGGAGTTGGGAGTGTGATTGTTTAAGGTTGTGGACAGTTGTCCTTTATACTGATAACAAGTTCAAACATGTGTCATTAATACAGGTAATGAGTGGAGGACCGATGGCCCTCTTAAAATATGATTAAGACCATATGATTTTTGTTTCTCATTTTGTCTCTCATAGTTGAGGTATACCTATGATGAAAATCACAGACCTCTCATGTCTTTAAGTAGGAGAACTTGCAGTTGGTGGCTGACTAAGGATTTTTTTCCCCCAATTTATTAACAGAAAATATTTAGAGCACCTATAATACATTTATAACTGGTGATTTTGATCTGGTCTACATATAGTACGGTTTACATTAACATATAGTATAATTTACCTGGCTTTATAATAAAGATTTTGCAAATTATTCATACTTTTCTCAAATTATAAACTGGAGTTTAAATATTCTGCAATTAGAGTAGACTATTATAATCCGCATCGGAAGAGTCTAAGATTTGTATTTCCTGAGTGTTAGCTGTTCTAGTGTGGTCCAGATGCAACAAAGAGTGCAAGCTAATGTATTTTCACAAATTAAATAAAGGTTTCACTAATCCCAAAGTGGGTTTGTCTAATTCAATTAGTTTAGAATAATCTTGTCAAGGTATGAAGAGTCAAAGAGGTATGTGGATTTGTTTTGCACCATTTGTTTTGGATCAACTGAGGTAAAACTGAAAATGTAAGATTTCAAGGGTGCCCGCAAAGAATGAGATTTTTGTAGTGTACTTAAGAAGAGGTGTGAGTGTTATTTTGTATTTGTTAAACCTAAATTACAAAACCTCAATAGAATTTTCCTTTGTTATGTAGTTAACAGAGCCAGTCCAACATGTAGCCACCCAGGGCAGCACAATCCGAAATGAATGAGAAAAATGGATAGAATAGAATAGAATGAATCATTATTCATGCAGTCTTCAGAGTTTAAATGAAGGCAAATGGACTGTTTGTCTTGTCTTGAAAAAATGCTGGCTTTCATCAAAGAGGCTTCTTCTTCTGGCTGTTCTTCTTGAGATTAGAGATGGAGCATTTTAAAGATGAGAAGAAAAGTCCAGTTGCCTTCATTTAAACCCTCACAACTATCTTGTCAACGTATTAGTCATGCATTCTGTGCCTATAGATGCTGATCATAGAACCAGCAGCCTGGTGATTGTTTTCTAGCTAAAAATAACTATGAACTTTAAATATGCTTATTAAATCAGCATACATCGAAGACAGCAGGAAAAAAAAGTTTTTAAAAGGGGTCAAAATCAATGTGTCGAACATCCATGCCTTGCATCTATCCTATATTCTGTATTTCCTTGATAAATGAATGTGAGCCAAAAATGCATTAAAACTAAAAGCAACTGAAATTTTACTTTCAGTGACCACACCGGTCTCAAAATTTTTCAGTAAACCAAGACTTTTTAATTACTTTTATGCCTTTTTTACAACTCATCTGACGAGCCAGCGGCAACAATCTTGTCAATATGGCTGAGGGAGTACAACAAACATCGCCTTGTGAAAACTGTTGGATACATCAACAAGAAATACGTTTACTACTGGACAAAATGTGTGCCTTGGAGACAGAAAAAGGACTTTGTGAAAGGCTCTCAATGGAATCCGGTAAGAAGACTAGAGAAACTGATACTTGCAACCTAAAGCTAAATGATACCATAGCTTTCCCAAAAGTTAACAGATAACTTGGTGCTAGACAAAAGCAAAAACAACATGCTGGTAAAATTGGACATGTAATAAAGTTAACAAACAGATATTTACCTTTCTCAGAAGCTGAGAAAAATGAACAAATAGAATCCAAGAGAAATAGAGAACAAGAAGTCAAAACAAAGTTGGAGAGAAAAACTGTGTAAAGTGTCAAGGCCAGAGATATCCTGGTGCTTGGAGAAGGAGCCATATCTAATATAAACATGGACAGAATTGTTACAAGCAGCTATCCGAGTGCCACAGTTTCTGACATTACAGATGTTCTAAACAAGGATATTACAAATAACCCTGGGATTCCACAAATGGTAATAGATGTTGGTGCAGTGAAAAGAAATAAACAGTCTGAAATCTTGAAAGACAACTTTAATAAACTTTTTGAGAGACTTGATTGTCCAGACAAAGAGGAAATACACATTTTCATCAGTGCACCTATTCCAAACATCGACGGTAGGATAAACAAATTACCACAGCTGTTTCAGTTGAACATATGGCTGTCCAAAGTCTGTGAGTCAAGAGGACTGTATTTCATAGATAACTTTAATCTGTTCTGGCAACGCGATGATCTGTTTAAAGCAAATGGCCCACATTTAAGCAGAGGTGGAGTTAGACGACTGACAGATAACCTCCATGTTCTACGGAATCAGGGAAGGCCAAGGTGCAGCAGAGAGCAGAGAGGAGCGAGAGAAACGCTCCAGGCTCGCCAGCAAAGGCTTGGCCTGCATCCCTGACAAAAGATTCAGTCAGAGGAGTGTCATCAGCATCTACAGCAAAGGACTCATCCACAGTTAAGGATTCAGCAACAGCAGTCCCATCTGTGACAAAAGTAATGGACCCAGCCACAGCAGCTGCATTACCTGCACCTGCATCACAGGGAAAAAACTCACCTGCGGCACCACCTGTATCTCTGGGGAAAAACTCAGCAACATCTTTAACAAGAGGAAATGATTCAGCCACAGTAGCAGCACCACCTGCATCTGAATATCAAGGGAAAAACTCAGCTGCAGCACCACCTGCATCAACATTAAATAATTCAACCACAGGAGCACTCTCATCTATTCCACCACCGTCCTGGAACCAAACTGCTACATCTACACCTTCCGGGAGACTTTTCAGGATCGTTTGTGTCTCCAGAGTCACCTATGAGATTTCCCAACCACTTTGAAAACTTGGTACAATATTTGATTAAAATGGTTCCCCTCAATCCAGTCATGTCAAAATCAAGGCCCCTTTTCCCAAATTAGTATTGTGCCCCACTCCCTCCTTTCTCACCAACCAAGGTCTCCACAGCTCGGCCCCCACCACTGGTGCCCACAGCCCATAGTTTGTGCTATTTTCAGGGACAATATATTGACCCACAAACGGTCATTTAGGTTTTTTCCATCGTTTGAGTATGTGTCATTCAAAATGGAGATTAAACAATTTTCCATACTTTATATGACAGTTTACAAACCACCACAGAGTTGTTTTATTTAAGATTTTACTGAATTACTAATATTTGTTTGTACGGAATTTGATTGTTTAGTAATTTCAGGTGATTTTAATGTGCATGTGGATGTAACGAATGATAGGCATGCCAAAGAACTTGGTGCTGTCCTTGAAATGTTTGGTTTAATTCAACACATGAGTGATGCGACTCACAACAAAGGCCTAACTCTAGATCTAGTCATTACAAAAGGTATTAATATATAAAATGTCGATGTTGTTGATGTTGCTTTATCTGATCATTTTTGTGTCTTCTTTGACCTATCTGTTGCACCCAAACCAGTAGTTGGGCCTTGAGTTATTCAAAGAAGACAAATAAATGATAAAACAAGGACACAGTTTATGGAATTGATCAGACTTTAAAAAAAAAGCATGTTCAAATATTGATAATCTATTGGACTCTTACACTTCAAGGGTTGTAAATGTCTGGATACTAATACTCCTGTCAAGGTTAAAATTGTTAACACTAAGCAAAAGGCACCCTGGAGAAATGAAGTTTCAGTCAGGGCACAAAAAACGGAGTGCCAGAAAGCCAAACCCGAAATGGCGCAAGTCAAAGCTCCAGGTTCATTATGAGGTTTGCAAAGAATTGCTTTGTGTGTTTAACCAGATTTTACATGGAGCAAGGGAGAAGCATTTCTCTGAAATAATCTAAGTGCAATGAGTTTGCAATATGTTTTAATGACAAAGTCCAAGGCATTAAAAATACAACAATTAAACAAATGCTCTAAAAAATGTGGTCATTAAGCCTCTTCTAAAGAAGAACAGCCTTGATGCCACAGTACTGAGCAACTATAGGCCCATATCAAACTTACCATTCTTAGGAAAGTCCTAGAGAAAGTAGTATATCAACAGCTCACTTACTTTCACCTGTCTAACAATGTGTTTGATACTTTCCAGTCAGGCATAAGGCCCCACCACAGCACTGAAACAGCTCTGATCAACTTGATAAATGATATCTGCATGAACAACAACACAGGCAAAGTCTCAGTTTTAGTTCTGCTGGACCTGAGCACTGCCTTTTGACACAATGGACCATGGGATCTTACTTCACAGATTAGAAAACTGGGTGGGAATCTCTGGTACTTCTCTAAACTGGTTCATGTCCTATCTCGAGGATAGGATGTACTTTGTTGAAATTGGCAGCTGTGTCTCAAACAAAATTCCCATGACCTGTGGAGTCCCCCAGGGGTCAATATTGGGACTAATTTTATTCAACTTCTACATGCTTCCATTGGGTCAGCTAATTAACAGCAATAATGTGTCTTACCATAACTACGCAGATGACACTCAGATCTACGTGTCACTGACGCCAGGTGAACATGGGCCTATAGATACACTGTCACTGTATTGCGCAGATCAGTGTGTGGATGCCAAACAACTTTCTCCAGTTAAACTCAGACAAAACTGAGATTATTGTTTTTGCCCCACAGACACAAAGAGAAAGTGTTATCAGTCATCTTGAGTCCCTCTGTCTTTAACCAAAAAAATAGGTTAGACATCTAGGGGTAATCATGGACTCTGACCTGAACTTAAACAGCCACATCAAAGCAATAACATCAACAGCTTTTTACCATCTGAAATACATTGCTAAGATCAGAGGAATAGTGTTGAAACCAGACTTAGAGAGACTTATCCATGCATTTCTCTCCAGCAGGTTAGACTACTATAACGGCCTGCTCACTAGCCTCTCTAAACGAGCTGTTAGACAGCTGCAGTACATCCAGAATGCTGCTGCTCGAGTTCTGACAAGAACCAGGTAATACGACCATATTAGTCCAGTGGTCTGGTCTCTGCACTGGCTTCCTGTCGCTCAGAGAATAGAATTTAAAACAGCTCTGCTTTCGTACAAGTCTTTTCATGGTTTGGCACCAAAGTACATCTCTGACATGTTAGAGACATATGAACCATCTCGGGCCCTGAGAACTTCAAGGAGGGGTCTACTGGTGGTTCCCAGAGTCAACAATAAACACGGTGAGGCTGCATTTAAGTTTCAGCCAGCTAAAATATGGAAAAGTCTTGATGAGGATGTGAGACAAGCCTCAACTTTAACAATGTTTAAATCCAGGCTGAAAACAGTTATTTTTACCCATGCATATGACAATTGAAAGTATTTTATCTGCACTCTTAGTTTTTATTGTAATTAATTATTTTTAAAGTAGTTTTTTTTCTGTTTATCTGATTCCTTAATTTATGCAACTGTGAATCACTTTGAATTGCCTTGTGTATAAATTGTGCTCTACAAATGAGCTTGCCTTGCCTTGCCTTGCCTAGATAAGTAACATGCAACACTACCTGCAGCCAGACAAATTTGGAAAGTTGTATGTTTCTAATTCTGCTTTGTCTAACTAGCAATCAACATTTTGTTGTAAATAGTGGCTTAAATGGGGTGGCATGTGGTGTAGAATTTACATCCTATATGGATTTCTTTGTCCATTGCATGTGTAATGCCGCAGTTAAAGACCCCTCGTTCCACAAAACCTATAAAGAGAAATAAGGTTTAAATCTGAGTCCAGTTGTTGGTTCACTCTTAACCAAGGGTTGGTTTGCTTTAACTCATCTTCTTTGCCGTAGTCTGTTTTGAACATGTAAGATTTTCTCAACCTAATTATCCAACAATTAAGAGGGAAAGAAATGGGAAAATGTTCTGAACCTAAACTGGCTTTTAAATGCTATAAAGGTGGTCTGTCTTTCTTGCTCACTGTAAATTAAATTAAATACAGAAGATAAAATTGCACACTGTTTCAGTCACCTGCAGCAGAAACTTGCAAACGCACAGGTATCTTCCTGCTATATGTTGGGATGAAACTCCCCAGCAAATATATATACACCTTCTTGTTTTTATTTTCAAATTAAGTCAACCTGTAAAGTCATATGGTTTGAAATTAGCTTTATAGCTAAAACAGCACCATTTACAAAAATGTTGATTAATAGTCATTGTTCCAGTTCAAATAAAGAAATGAATTAAGCTAAACTTTAAATCTTTATAATAGGGATGATAAGTGGGGTGGACTGCCCCCTGGATGGGTCGCCAATCCATCTCAATTCTCGAACATAATTCAAATATAAAATACTTTTCTTACCCCAGAGGGAAATTAAATAGATTTATCATTGACCTGAAAAAAAAAAAATCATCCCAAAAACTTGATGACACTTCCATGCTTACATATGGAAGTATTGTTCTCATTGGGGAACCTTGAGATGTTGTATATCCCTGTCCTTGAACAATTACATCAATTGATTTGTTTGTCTGTTGAAACTAATTATAGGTTCTTACACAAAACTCTGACGAGTTACACAAATAAAGTTACAGTGGGACACAGTGGGGCAAAAAAGTATTTAGTCAGCCACCCATTGTGCAATTTTCCCACTTAAAATAATGATAGAGGTCAGTAATTTCCATCATAGGTACACTTCAACTGTGAGAGACAGAATTTGAAAAAAAAATCCAGGAATTCACATTGTAGAATTTTTAAAGAATGTATTTGTAAATTATGGTGGAAAATAAATATTTTGTCACTTCAAACAAGGAAGATCTCTTGCTCTCACAGACCTGTAACTTCTTCTTTAAGAAGCTCTTCTGTCCTCCACTCGTTACCTGTATTAATGGCACCTGTTTGGACTCGTTATCTGTATAAAAGACACCTGTCCATAGCCTCAAACAGTCAGACTCCAAACTCCACTATGGCCAAGACCAAAGAGCTTTCAAAGGACACCAGGAAAAGAATTGTAGACCTGCACCTGACTGGGAAGAGTGAATCTACAATAGGCAAGCAGCTTGGTGTGACAAAATCAACTGTGGGAGCAATTATCAGAAAATGGAAGACATACAAGACCACTGATAATCTCCCTCGATCTGGGGCTCCAAGCAAGATCTCATCCCGTGGGGTCAAAATGATCAGGAGAACGGTGAGCAAAAATCCCAGAACCAAACGGGGGGTCCTGGTGAATGACCTGCAGCGAGCTGGGACCAAAGTAACAAAGGTAACCATCAGTAACACACTACAACGACAGGGAATCAAATCCTGCAGTGCCAGACGTGTCCCCCTGCTTAAGCCAGTGCATGTCCAGGCCCGTCTGAAGTTTGCCAGAGAGCACATGGATGATACAGCAGAGGATTGGGAGAATGTCATGTGGTCAGATGAAACCAAAGTAGAACTTTTTGGTATAAACTCAACTCGTCGTGTTTGGAGGAAGAAGAATACTGAGTTGCATCCCAAGAACACCATACCTACTGTGAAGCATGGGGGTGGAAACATCATGCTTTGGGGCTGTTTTTCTGCTAAGGGGACAGGACGACTGATCCGTGTTAAGGAAAGAATGAATGGGGCCATGTATTAGGAGATTTTGAGCCAAAACCTCCTTCCATCAGTGAGAGCTTTGAAGATGAAACGTGGCTGGGTATTCCAACATGACAATGATCCCAAACACACCGCATGGGCAACGAAGGAGTGGCTCCGTAAGAAGCATTTGAAAGTCCTGCAGTGGCCTAGCCAGTCTCCAGACCTCAACCCCATTGAAAATCTGTGGAGGGAGTTGAAAGTCTGTGTTGCTCGGCGACAGCCCCAAAACATCACTGCTCTCGAGAAGATCTGCATGGAGGAATGGGCCAAAATACCAGCTACTGTTTGTGCAAACCTGGTAAAGACCTATAGTAATCGTTTGACCTCTTTTATTGCCAACAAAGGTTATATTACAAAGTATTGAGTTGAATTTTTGTGTTTGACCAAATACTTATTTTCCACCATAATTTACAAATAAATTCTTAAAAAATCCTACAATGTGAATTCCTGGATTTTTTTTTTTCACATCCTGTCTCACAGTTGAAGTGTACCTATGATGAAAATTACTGACCTCTGTCATCATTTTAAGTGGGAGAACTTGCACAATCGGTGGCTGACTAAATACTTTTTTGCCCCACTGTATTATATTACACTCCATAAATCTGCAATAGATACCAGTGTTGAATAAAATCAACAAGACTGCCAATCAGCAACTTCCTTTAATTTACTAACACAGGACCACACTGCTTCATAAAACCAGAAATGTTAGTATTTGCATCCAGCAAACACCTACATACCTGCCACCTTCTGCATTTTAGAGCAGCATTTCTTTCTGGGTATGGTCTTGTTGTCAGACATACTACAAGACAGTCTTGGCTCAGCAGAAGGACTTAGTTGAAGAAGCACTCAGTTTTAATTGGCAGCAGATCATTTCCCTTTTACTAAATATAGGCTTCACTGCTTTACATTCCTTTTACTTGAGAGCTCCCAGAATTTTTGATCCAGTTTTCCTTGTCACTCATTTTGAATCTGCACAATAATGTGTAAAGGCTGGTTAAACTGAATCACAGCAGTTATTGTTATGGTTTGTAAAGACTCAATTTAAACATAACATGAGATGGGACCCGCTAAAAACATACGGTTATATTAAGATTTTTTTGTCTATAGACTATGAAAAATCTCAAATTTTGTCTGGCCTTCAAACAAATGTGCAATTTACGATACTTATTAAAGATGCCATTGAGTCTGAACAGATGATACACTGATTAGGCCCAACCTCCTCTCTCCACGTGAGATCTGGTAAAATAGCTGAAAGTTCCACAGCGTAAACAGCTAAATGATGTGATGTTCTTTTGTAATATAGATTTTTGGAAAAGCGGTATACACTGCTGCTCCTGTCTTTCTGGTATTTAGATATTTTGAACCATCTGTAAATATTTGAACACTGATATACTTGAGACCTAAGTATTGTTGAACCAAATCATTCCTCCCACAATATTTCCAGCATAGTTTCAAAATATCTGCTATTTCAAAATTCCCAGCTGGCAAGGGAAATATCCAAAGGGGAACAACAGGTACTGCCACTGTAGAGCTGTGATTTAATTGTAAAAGACCGAATTTCTCTTCATGACTGTTTCCCACCCATCCAAAACTGTTAAATTGTTTCCTTCCATGTTCCCAGCTAGAGTTCAACACAGATTTAGTTGGGTGATCCTGTCTGTGTCCCTGCAAATTTACCCAATACACCATGGCAAGCTGTAGACGTCTCAGAGATAAAGCCATCTCCCCACTCTCCACCTGGAGAGCTGGGATTGAAGAAGTCCTGATTGCACCCCAACACAGACGGAGGGCTTTTGTCTGGACAAGGTCAAGCTTTTGCAAGTGAGATTTTGCACCTGAACTAACTACAATGCATGCATAATAGGGCTGGGTATTGCCACTAATATCCTGAATCGAATCGATTCAGAAGATCAAAATATGATTGGATTGCAATTAAATTCGATGCGATATGATTCTTTTTCAGATATTTATATCACACCAATATTTCTTGAATATTACACATTTGCAGATCACCTTTCAATAGTTTGTACTTTATATACATTTAATATTCAAGTTTTCATTTAAAAAATGTTCAGAAGCAGTGGCATCATGTCACATAATTGTAACATTTATTTGTGAAAATAATAACCAATGTTACCATGTTAGACAAATACAGTGTTAACAGAAATATTACTAAAGAATATTAAAAAAGAATGACCAAATAAAATTTAACTTTCTTTTTGGATAAAATGTACTCCTTAAGTGCCATTGACTGTGCAGTTTACTTGTTGTAAACAAATCTTATCTGAAAAGCAGCCAGCTCCCTGGACAGGTTTGTGTTTGAATTTTATTCTTTAAAAGAACATAACATAGCATGTGTGCAAAATAAACTTAGATCTTGAGTGAGTAAACAGGTAGTGAAAATTAAGTGACTTGAAGCAAGTGAACATTGCTTATACCTGAGGAAGAACATACAATACCTTTTTGTTATTTTCATTTTTGTGCTCTTTACGAAGTTGACACCTACTAAAATCTTTCTTAGATCACCGTAGAAGTGACCAAAACATTTGAAAAGAACATACACTCAACTGGAAAGCCTCCAAACTGGCTTCAAAACAGTGCAAAACTAATAACATTTTTTGTGCTTGAGGAGGGAATTATACTAACACTACAAATACTTTTAACTAAAGACTCCCCAATAAATTTCTTTGACATTTATCTTTTTTTTTTCAAAACACACTTATTTTTTATTTTCTTTGATTATGAGATTTTTCTACAAGAAAAGGAGCTGGTCTACATGTTGTGGAGTGAGGCAGCTCCCTTTTGCTGCAACAATGTCTCCAGCTGTTGAAAAAACTCGCTCTGAGGGGACACTCGTGCCTGGTACACAGGGATACCGTCTTGCTTGATGGGCCGGGAAACTCTCCTTGATGTGCTCTCCACCAGGTCAGTGGATTTTCAGAGAGCGGGATAGGTTTTACCTCCCTGTACCTGCTCACGTCTTCCTGTGCTACTTCAGCTGGAGTCTTCTGTGATAAAGCAGGTTTAGATGTGTAGGCATGTACCAAGAGAGTCATCAAGGCTGATTCCCTGGTTCTCTTTGCTGAAGGAGGGGTGGCATCCTCTTCCATAACAGGGCCAGAAGGGGCGTATGTCTCCTCTGAATAACCATCAGCTTGCTGTTAAGATATAACAATCATGATTAAATAAAAACACAATATCAGTCTTTTGTTGTAGTTATACAAAAGCATCAATTAGTTTTTTTTTCTTCTTATCTGTAACTCACAGTAGACAAGTTCACTTGCTCAGAGCCAGCTGCTTCAGTCACCAGGCGAGAGAAGGTGTCATCATGGGCCTCTCTGGACAAGAAAGGTAGTGTCTTGAAGCGAGGATCTTATGCTGATGCTACATGCAGCTTGTCCTTCAGGGTCAAATACCTTAAAAATACACACATTATGTAAATAACTTCTACATTATTACAAATGCAAATGGTTTTGTGTAATGTAAATATACTGTACACTCCTGCACATACAAACGTGCACGCATAAATATACACAACATGCATTCTATGGTAAAATTAATTACCTTACCTTGAGCTCAAATTGTTGGATACAGCCGCCTTCAGGTCTTTGATGACAGCTGAGTCATGGGTTAAATGTCCAGCAGCAGCTTTGCATGCAGAGGTGCCACAACTGACATAGTGGGAGTCTTCTTTTCAGACATGACCAGTGTGGCTGCTTTTAGAGGCTCAAGAGCCTTCATCAAATCTTCTGCCGTTGTTATATGTGCCTCGGTTAATGTACAGAGATCACTTTCCTTCCTGCGAACTTCAGGTGCCTGAAGAGCCGCTGAGATGGCTGGCTGCTGCTCCAGGACGCGCTCCAACATGTCCAAGACGCTATTCCACCGGGTCACCACGTCGATAACCAGCTTGTGTGCAGGCATATTTTCCATCAGTTGTTTTTCTTTTAGCTTGAGGCTAGCCATTGAACTGCAATGAAAGAATGGCACGACGTGCCTCACTCGTCTGAGCAGACGTGCAACAGCTGGGATCTTCCGAGCAGCTTGTGAGGCCAGGTAAAGCCTGTGCGCAAAGCACCCGACGTGCAACAGAGACATTAGCTCCAGAGCTCGGACTAAGTTAGCGGCGTTGTCCGTCACAATGATCCCACATATCCTTGTCTGTTAGTCCCCACTCCTACAGAGCATCAGACAGTAGGTCTGACAGATTTTTGCGGTGTGACTCGTTAGAATTTGCCTGGTTTGTAAAACGTGAGACATTAGCAGCCACTCCTCATTAATGTAGTGACAAGTTACTGTAAGATATGAATCTGTGGATCTCGATGTCCAGCTATCACAGGTTAGGGCAACCCTTGTCGCTTCAACACCGTTTTTCACCTCTGCATAGAGCTTCGGTATGGCCACCTCACTTAAATGTTTGCGTGTCGGCAACACGTAGCGCGGCTCTAGCAGGCTAACCAGACTTTGGAACCCGTCATTTTCAACAACGCTGTTTGGTATGATGTCTTTACATATGAAGACTGCAATCGCTTCTGTTATTTTCTGGGCGAACTGGCAGGCATCTTACACGCAAGCGCATTTTCCAGTTGGGTTTGTTTTTGGTTGCATGACGTTTGTGGCTGCGTCTCAGGGTGATGCCTCTTTAGATGGTTTCTGAGGTTGGTCGACAGTATTTTATCTCTATGTTGCAAAGCTTGCACACAGCTTTGGTTTTGTCCAGTTCCGTTCCTTTCTTGTCATGGGGTTTAGATCCAAAATAAGACCACACATCTGCCTTCAAACTTGAGGGTGATGGTTTTCCATGATGGTTTTCAAACGAGATGTTGTGAGCAGCGACAAGTCATGCAAAAGTAACCGGAGAAAGTGGATTTTGTCACAGGAAAAGGAAAATGATGAAACGTATGAAATAATCGATCTCTGCACTTTATGGATCGATTATGGATTTATTCTTTTTGAATATTTAAATCGATTAATCTTTTTTTTTAACCCAGCCCTAATGCATAATCCAATGTAGATCTAACTATGGTAGTATAAATATGTTTAAGGGAGTTCATGCTAGCACCCCAGCCACTTCCAACCAGGCACCTCATGATATTAAATGCCTTTATGCACTTGGTGATAGTTTTCGGAATATGTTATCTAAATGTCAGTTTATAGTCCATCCACACATCTAAAAACCTTATATTTTTTACCTTCTTAATTGCATGCCCATACCGATTAACTTGAATTGTAGGGGTAACCTGTGCTTTGTCCACAGAAAACAAAAAAAAAAACACCTGTCTCAAGTGTCTCAACAATGTTGACTGCTGCCTGTAGCTTCTTTCCAGCAAATGCTGTATTGCGCCCTCTTACCCTCACTGCCCCATCATCTGCATATAAAGACCTCCCAATTCTAGCATCAATCTCTGAAAAAAACTGATTAATCATGATATTAAATAAAATGGGACTGCACCCACTCCCACAGTACCCCAGTAAATCCTGGAATAGGATAGACTAACTCTTACCTCTATAGTCCTGTCTTTCAAAAAAATTCTTAATCCAGTTGAACATTCTTCCACCAATACCCATGGTTTCTAATTTAATAAGAAGCCCCTCTTTCCATAACATATCATAAGCCGTCTCCACATCAAAGAAGACAGCACCTACCAGCCTGAGCCTACCTAATTTCATCCTCTAAACATATCACAGCAATCCACTACGCTTTGGTATGAGCAAATTCCTACTTTCTAATATGTATGTTAACCTGTCAGTGACCATGCAGTCCATTATTTAACATAAAGTAGATGTTAGTGTGATTGGTCTATAGTTAGTTGCTTTACCTTACTCTTTCCCAGGTTTCCCAATTGGAATAACGACAGAGTGCTTCCGGGCTGTTGGCAATACCCCTGACTCCCACACCTTATATAACTGCAAAAACACTGCGCTTGATGATTTAAGTTTTCAACTATTTTAAAACATATCTCATCCTTGCCAGGTGACATTGCTCTACTCCTGCCAATGCCCTTTTAGTAAAAAAAAAAACAAAGAAAAAGGAACATCTAGAGTTCCATCAAAATTTTCCTTTTTCATTAAAATGTTAGTGTGTGCTCACATTATTTCATCTGTACCCTTCTTGGCTTCAGGTGTAAAATTTGTAGAACTATGTATTTTAACACGTTTTTGCCAGGGCCACTGCCTTATCCTTATTTGTTATCATAATTTTATTATTATATTTAATTGCTGGTAGTGTATATTCCCTTCTAATACCACTCATCCTTCGGATCGTAAACAAGATTTGACTAATATGAGTGTCTCTCCCAATGGTATTGCAGAACTGCTGCCAATAATTTCACTTCGCCTTTCTAATAGCTTGTCTAAATTCTTCTAGTAATTTTTCTTGTATGCTATTAAATCACTAAAGGACAATGATCTTTTAACTTTCCTAAAAGCTATGTTTCTTGCCTTAATAGCTTTATTTTATTCATCTGACCACCGGGGAACTATTTTGTGTTGTTTTAATCCACTTCCTTTACCACTAACTTCTTCTGCAGTGGTGTGCATGATTTCTACTACTTTTGCATTAAAACTGTCTACACTATCATCCCTATTTTGATTAATTCCTTCTAATCTCACACTGCGTGTCCTATTATAAAGTGCCCAGTTGGCATTTCTTAATTCCCATCGAGGTAAACCTATTTCCTCCAAATGAACTGGACCCACTCCTAATTCACACATTATTGGATAACGGTCACTTCCTAGAACGTATCTTGTATAACATCACATTTACTGATTCTAGCTATTGGCTCAGATACTTAAGTGAGATCAATTGGAGATTCCATCAATCTTGTTACATCTCCTCTGGTTCCCCTTCTATCATTCAGACTAAGTCAATCTTGATCTTTTAAAAAATTCTTCCACCACACTCACATTACTATCAGTGTGTGCACCACTCCAAAGTGTGCAATGAGCATTAAAATCCCCACACCAAACTGCCTTATGCGGAGTTAGTGGGTGGCTACTTGGGCTTGAGGGTTTCTAAGAAGCCCCGAATCTCGATTTCACTTTTGGAAGAAGAAAAAAAGCTTCTCAGAAATAAGTTGCAGAACTAAGGTTCATCAGAGGGGCGGCAGCTATGTAAAGTAGCCTTTGTAGCACCTCCCTGAGCCCCCTGAAGAAGAAGCCTAGGCAGCTTCAGCCATAGACATGTATAAACACTAGATACCTTACCCACGCTGTTCGGCATTGGACAGGAGGTGTTTTACATGATTTGATGGTAAAGAAACCAAACGTAGAAAGTATAAATAGCAAAACTTTGAAGTATGAAAATTAAAAACCGATAAAACAAGAGAATCGATAAAAGCAAACATTTAGCATTTGATTTAAAGAAAAGTTTTGGAAAAGCATAAAAAGAAAATGTATGTCAAAATCTATATTAGAATGTTACCCAAAAGCACCTTTCTTTTCATGACTACATTGTAGATTCTCTCAATAAAAGGCATCAAAACTATGAATGAATACATAATGTGTGGAATAACAGTATGTACTTAAACAAAAAGAGTGAAATAACTGAATACATCTGTATATTTTAGATTCCTCAAAGTAGCCACCCTTTGCTCTGATTACTGCTTTGAGCTACAAGAGGTAGCAACCTGAAATGGTTTTCGAACATTTTTGGGAGGAGTTTCCAGAAATGCTTAGTACTTGCTGGCCCTTTTGCCTTCACTCTCCAGTTCAGCTCACCCCAAATAATGTTGATTGGGTTCAGGTCCGGCGACTTTGGAGGCCAGGTTATTTCACACTTTTTTGTAAAAGTACTACATAATTCCATATGTGTTAATTCATAGTTTTGATGCATTCAATGTGAATCTACAATGTCAATCAATCAATCAATACATACATACATACATACATACACACATACATACATACACACACACACACGCACACACACACACACACACACACACACACACACACACGCATACATACCACGATCAACTACGATCCGCGACTGTTATAAACATCCAGCAGAGAAAGGCCCACCCACAAGCTTTGCGAGCTTCAGCTTAAAACTGTATCTTCTTTGTATATGTGTCGAACAAGTCGCTTTATGAGCGTTGCCTGACGCTGACAAAGCCTGCGGTCTGAATGCAGTATAACTCAAATACGACTTAAATAAACCAGCTGATAATCCCCCCCCCCAACATGTTGCAGTGACGTTTTGTAGTCGCTGGAGAGGCTTTTTAGCCAATCAGAGGCAAAAAAGGTGGGACTAGCCCCCAAAAGAAATAGCCAATCATGCAGAAGAACGTATATCCAATCAGAGGTGAGGAAGGCACCTCCGATTGGAAATTATTAATATATTCGCCTCCTGGGCAGCTCCACAGCTGTTATTTTAGCTTCTTCTGCTGTTTATGTTAGGCCGTCCGCCACTGTTGGTGTTCTCCTGGTGCACCGGTGTGGGTGGGGGGGGGGGGAGGGGGGGGGTTGCTCTGCTTGAGAACGTAAATCCCTTGGGCCTTATACTTGGTAGTCCGATACCAATTCTAAGTACCACACTGCCAGACAGGACACGTAAAAAAATAACAAAATAAAAAGATGGGACATGCTGGAAAACTTATATACATAAACAGATAAAGATGGTAGGCTGGATGCATTTTTTTCCAGCCTTGCATAAAATCACTCTGGAGGGAGTGCTCACTAATGAAGGGAAATAATGGTCTTAAGTTCCAAGGAGCTTTGACTTAAAAAAATATATTTTATGTCTGAAGTGTTAAGTGCAGAGACTTGAATATATCAGTTGTACGATGGTTGCATACTAATAAATGCTATAAGTAGAAAAATGTTTTATATGGTATATGGTTCACTGATTGCCCAGTGAAATACACGTCAACTCTTATTGTGCTGCAAGATGCACAAATTAATATACCTAGCAATATAAATCAAATTATTTATTTTTTATTGGCAATCTTACCCAGAGAGCACACAAAGAGAACTGACACATGCTCTAGGAGAACATGCAAACTGCAATCTTTACCCCTGACCTACAAATTATTGATGTTTTGTTATTGATTTTAAAGAATGAGCAACAATCAGATTCCATAGTGCCTTGTAAAAGTATTTATATTTCTTGAATATTTTGTCACAATACAAATGCATATTTTTGTGTTAAAATCAGCAACGAGTTGTCTATAGTTGTGAAATAGATGGGAAATGATCCATGATTTTTATTTTACAAAAAAAAATATGAGAAGTGTAGCATGCATTTGTCTTGATCCTTCTGAGTGAATGGTTAGCACAATCACCTTTTGCTGTAATTAAAGATTCACACTTTCCAGGACATGTCTCTACCAGCATTGCACCAAATTATTCCCAATGGGTATTTGCAAAGTAATTGAATCTCACTTAGATTATTGTAATCGTTTCCGGGAACATTCAGTCATTTTCTAAGTCTTGCCAAAGATTGCAAATTTGATTTAGATTTGCGTCTTTGAGTCCATAGCTTTAATGCAATATTGTATAAACCATCCATTGTTGCGGTGGCTGAATATTGAGGATTCTTGTTCTTCTGGGAAGTTGGTTGTTGTAACGTGACTAAATTTGCTACGAAAGTAACACAGTGGCTTTATCTTTGTGGAATGGAAATCATTCTGTGCCTAGATACAACAGAAACCCAAGGCAGAAGCATAAATTCTAGGATTGTTGTTTCATAAAAATGATTGACTGCAACTTCATGAAAGTCTATGTCCACTATTAAACATTGTCTGATTTTTTTCTGTATGTATCAACTATGGAGCAACAAAATGCTCAAAATTAAATAAATAAAAAAAACCTTGTGATATAAATATTTACATTGATAGATATTAGACAAATATAGTATGTGGCAATTAAATTATTAAAAAACTCAGTTCATATAAATGTTTAAGCTCATTATGTAATGTGTTTCATTTTTCTTTAAAAAATACATTATTAATTAAAAAAATATTTCATTGTAAAATAATATAATACATTTTATTATTCAGTCTTTTTTTATTTAATTTCATTAGTTTGTATTCCAACATGTCTTTTTTTCACAAAATTTGCTTTTATTTCATAATTGTTTTTTCCACAGGATGTATCCACTGAACAAGATCATCAGCCAATCAGACTCACTGTATGGGACCTTCATGCTCATTGGCTGGTTCTTTAACATTGCTCTTCCTGGATTGCTGTTACTCACTGCTAGCAGCCTGCGGTAGCTTAGCATGGCTCCAATTATCTATTGATGATAACCTCAACCCAAGAATATATATGTAGGTGCCTATGTCTCCATGCCTACTTGTGTGTGTGAGTATGCTGGTGCATATCCAGTTTCTCCATGCCAGTGTTTGAAAGCTGGTGGGAGGAGCCGTGAATCTGTCCTGCAGGAGTCTACGCAGACATCCCCAGAGGGCCCCAGAGCCTAGGTGCCCCAGGCGGACTAATGCAGGGCTGACCACACCCCCTAAGAAAGGAACAGAGGGAAGCCCCAGGGGAACAACCAGCAGCTATAATGCTGGGGCCCGGTAGGCCGCAGGGATGAGCCTATGGGCTCCACCGGCAACTGGCTACACAGGGTGGGCCTGGTCCAGGAGCCAGAGACCCTGGTGACCAGGGGCACCCTGCCTCCAAGCAGGGGTCCAGATCTTGCCTCATGCAGAGTACTAAGACCAGGCACCCAACCAAGGCCAGACAAACCCATCAATGA
The DNA here is from genome assembly GCA_028564705.1 of Apricaphanius iberus. Taxonomy (NCBI): domain Eukaryota; kingdom Metazoa; phylum Chordata; class Actinopteri; order Cyprinodontiformes; family Aphaniidae; genus Apricaphanius; species Apricaphanius iberus. The sequence goes on along the minus strand of JAPXFQ010000644.1, from coordinate 992,265 downwards.
ACTGACCAGGCATGGAATCCAACAGAACTGGCACCACCCAATGATTCAAAACTGACACCCCCAAGAGATATGCCTCAACCAAGCTAGGGAGCTGTGCTGTGCAGTAACTAATACACACCATACACACTCTATATTCCCAGGTCCAGGAACCGATGCCTCAGCAGAACAACATGTCCCTTCAGCCATAGGACGTACCCCCTACCCTCTAGGATTTAGACAAGCAGACTTCCGAAGCCCCCACGGTGGCAAGAGCAGCCCACCAGCCCAGGACCTAGACCAGAAAGCCTGATCTAAATCTTGGACCCCAACCCCTGATGGTCGTTAGCGAACAGGGGAATGGAAATACCCCAAGCCTCTCTCTTACACCTTGAATGTGGTTTTTGTTGCGTGTAGTCCTATTGTGCACTCAAAACAGAGGGGGGGGTTGTCATGGGAATGCTGCCAGACACCCCCATCTCTGAGTGTTTCAATGCAGTTAAGCAGTAGGCAGTGACACCAGAAGTGAGGCCCATTGAAGGGCTCCCCCTCTGGAGCTGAAAAGTGTACCCAGTGCAAGGTTCCTACATATGTGTGTCTCATGGGAATGTTATAAGTGACAGTGTCTAAGTTGTGCCGCAAAATTGGGACCCAGGCTGCCACCGAACAGCGAAGATGGAAACCCCTTCTCGCAACCCAGTGACATGCCCATGCCCCAAGGCCCTACATTCCTCTAAATTTAATCTGCCAGAGTAACTGGAGTTGGACAATTTTCCTTGGAGCTCCAGGCTTTAACTTGTCATGCTATGTTACCGCAGGCTGCTAGCAGTGAGTGAGAACAGCTATCAAGGAAGATCAATATTGAAGCACCAGCCAGTGAGCATGCAGGTCCCACACAGTGACTATAATTGGCTGGTGATCTTGTTTAGTTGATAATTCGTCTTTTGATAAATTTAAGCCATTGGGGGGGGAAAAAACATTATGAAGTGAAAAAAAAAAGAAATTAAATAAAAATGTCTGAAAAATAAAATCTATTATAACATCTTTTTATAATAAAATAATTTTTATACTAACAAATCAATTTTCAAAGAAAAATTAAGAATATTTAAAAATAATTAGCTTAAACTTTTATATGAATTGAGTTTTTTCTTAATTTAATTGTCATATACAATATTTCTCTAATATTTAAAGATGTAAACATTTATATCTTAGGTTTTTATGTATTTATTTAATTTTGAGCACTTTGGCGCTTCCATAATCCACTTCTTCAACCAGTTCTCTAAAATGCTGTCTTTGGGAAGGTACTTCAGCTAATGCTTTTATCTGCATGAAGCAAGTACAGAGAATTAACAGTCACACAATGTGGGTCTGCTTGTGCGAAGATAACGTAGCTGTGTGTACATGAAGTGAAATAGAAGAGCTTAAATCAAGGACACAAGTTAATGAGTTCGAACAGGGACTACTTTTAAATGGACAAAAAGTGTAATTTGGCTCACTGAGTACAATGGGAATGACATCACCCTGTGAATCATTCCAAGATCATTAATGTATAAATTATGCGTACAATAGAAAGTAGCACCTAGGATCTCATAAGACAATTTTATACATCCAGAGAACTTTTATTATTACCTTATCTAAACTACATTTTAAATAGGAAAGTATGTTTTTTATACATTGGGACAGTGCGTATAAAAGGCATCTACAAACAATAAAGAAACACAAAAATTGAAATACAGACATGAAAAAAGGACACCCTACAATAAATGGCTACAAGTTTTCAAACATATTTAGACATATGGATATTTAATATGAAATTTAACTATGCTTACATTTAAAACCAATATTAAAAAGCTGACAAGATGTATGTTTATAAACTTTTCTGAAAAAGTATTTTTTCTTCTTTTTTTTATCTTTTCATGTAAATTTACATGCTTCTATTACCATTCTCTTTTCTGCTTTAAGCAGAATTTCCCCCTTGTGGGGGCAATAAAATAATATTCTATTCTGAAATATATTTGCAGCTGTAGAATAAATATGGTTACATTCATTGACTGCCTTAAAATGTCTACAAATAGAAATAGACAAATTGCATTAGCTTGATTGGATGCAGTTGTTAAGAACATACTCTGCATACTCTGGTTTGCCCAGCTGAAGAAAATTAAAAAAACTTTCAAACAGAAGATGTAACAGTTTTTTAGTATTGTAAAGGATTTAAGCAGGTCTCAAAATAATTTGAAATAAGCCATTCCATTATACAAAAAATGGTCTCTAAGTGGAAAAATTTCAGAGCAAATTCTAACGCGCAAACATCTGGCTGTCCGAGCATTGCATCTGTGAAAGAAGACATAATGATTCTAAAATAAATCTTTAGAAATTTTATCATGGGACCTGCTGCAGACTTATCTTCTCTCTATGTGAAAGTTTGTGTCTCTTCAATCAAAAAGTGACAGCACAAGCTGAACTTTTATGGGATTTGTGAATGAAGGAAACCTATACTGTCTAAAAAAATATGAAAGACAGTTTAAGTTTACCAGAAAAAAATAAGACAAAGACCTCCCTCATCTTCCTCATTTCTCCTCACAGGAAAGTAACTGTGACATTATTTCTTAATTCAGTAAGATATTTCCAGATTGATTTTGTGTCACTTGTAATTAAATGAACTGGAAGATATATTGAGGAAAAAATTACATATTTTACAGCAACATAGTAAGAAATATCGGTGTTTCATCTTCCTTGGGTGTCGAGCAACAATTAATATTTTGGAGTTAATTTGTTTGAAGATCTCACTGGTATTTTCTGTGATATATGAAGATTTATTGAAAACCAAACCCACTGCCTTCAGGAGCAAGCAGCCGCTTTGTTAATGCAGTTCTCGGTTGGAGGGAGTCTCCGTTTTAATCAAACGAATGTTCACCTAAAATCTAACTTAAAACTGAGCTCACAACTAAGTTTCTTATAGCATGCAGACAGAAAAAAACACTCAAAGTGTTTGTCCACTCACCAAATCATCATCATATTTGCAGTGGCATCATCATCATTATTACAGACACCTGCACTGACTCTCTGCAGCTGAAGTGTGACTGTCAGAAAGCCAGACATGCAGCGCTTAATTCAACCACCTTGTAGTAAAGCAGCCACTTTACATCCCCAGTAACGGTAATGGCGTTGAAACGATAGGAAAAGTAATTAATTAGATTACTCCGTTACGTAACAAATAACGCTGTCAGTAACGCTGTTATACTTAAAAGCCATTACTCCCAACCCTGGGCACACTTCGGTAAAGTTAGAAAAATATTCACAATGAAACTATTAAAACTGAAATCATTTCAAATGCAACGGCCATTTTTTGAAATATTTTTCATATTTTTTTATTTTAGATTATATATTTGTATAATAAAATATATATATATATATATATATATATTTATATATATTTTTTTTTTTCATTACATTTTTATTTCACTGCAATTTACTTCATAATAACATAAATTATTTCAGGACATTTTTATTTAATTCCATCAGTTTTTATTCCAATCTCTCTTTTACCAAGAGTCAGGTTTTATTTCATAATGAGTATTTATTTCAAAGAGCCATTTAAGAACTGAAGTCGTCCGTCAGCCAATCAGAATCAGCGGTTGAGACCTGGACGCTGATTGGCTGGAACTAAGATTAGTCTTCCTGCATAGCCGTTGTTGTGGTACTGTGAGCAGATAGCAGCATGCTAAATAAAGGGTCGGAGCTGCAGGAACTTTGTTCAACTCTGGTTGCTCTAACAGGTCATACTGAGAAGAATAACTTATCATGAACCGTTTCAGAGACCCATCTTGATTCGTCTGGAGGATATAATCTTAAATTATCCCAGGTTCAGCTCTCAGCAGTCTGACAGTAGCACTGGAGTTCTGCTGTTGTCTTTTCTGTTTTGTCCAGCACAACTAGGAGGAGATGGGAGAGGAAGCCCTGGTTGGTTGTTAGCTACAGTCAGTTAAAGGGAGATTATTTAAACGTGTTCTGTGTTATTTCTGAAATGTTTTAATGATCGTACCAAACAGCCGACCTGAGTCTTTCCCCAGTCTAATCACGGGCATGGCTGCCTGAGCAGCTTTACACCTAGAACACTGGAGCAGCACCGCCTGTTTGGATTAGACATCCGCGTTACAAAAGTGATCAAATATTCTGCCGGTCTTATAAGAATTATAAAGTCATACATAAAATCCTTAAGGCATTAAATTCAATAACAGTATTAAACGACTTTAGCCGGTTCTCGTCATTTTCCTCCTGCAGCAACATCATGTTTAAGCACCAACCAATCAGCATCCAGGTCCCAACAGCTAATTCTGATTGGCTGGCTATGACATTATGTTAAATTGCATTTTGAAATCAATACACCATTATGAAAAAAAACCTATTACGAAATAAAAGCTAACTTTGTAAAAAAAAAAAAACGGAGATATTTTTGAATAAAAACTGATTATATTAAATAAAAAACCTCAAAATAAATTACTGTATGAAAAAAATGGCAGTTGAATAAATATTTAATAAAATAATACTAATATTCTAAAATTAAAATATATTATATAAATATTGGGCATTGCATTTTAACATAATTCCTTTTTTGACTATTTCATTGTCACATAAAATATTTGCTTAATATTAATTCATGCTGATATTTATTTCATAATGTTTTATTTATTTATTTAATTTTGAACACTTTGGCGTTCCATAGTAAAAAAGCTCTAGAAACGCCCCCAGTGTACGGGCACGCGCACCTAGGTCATTTGGGATTTAAAAACAGGTGTTTGGAAAGGAAAAAGCATAGAGTGGCCACCACATATTTGAGAAATCCGGCTTTAGACTGTTCTTAAAAACATTCTAAATTTCATTCATAGGATTGAATATAGGACTGTCTCTAGGATGGATTGATAAATGAGAGCCCATTGGAAAGACAAGGCTAAGATGTACAGCTAACTATCTGAACACCAGAACAGAGGACTTGTTTGGAAATATCCCATAACAATTTCCCCATATTACCCTCTATAGAATCAAGGAGGAATTGTCATAGTTTTTGGATATTGTGCTGCAAGAGGATCTAGCTAGTCCACCATCACAAACCCAACCATGAATTGTACCATGTATCAGACTGTGTTAGAAAAAATGTGAGGTTATCTGTAAGAAAAATATATTAAAAAAAATATCTGAAACAGAACTGACTGCATCATTGCATTGACTTCAAACATACCAGCAAATCCACCAAAGAAAGACTGAGATTCAAAAAATGGAAAGTCCTGGGTAAGGTCATGGCAAATATCTTCATCTTTTTAAAATGCTGTGGGATGAATGACTTGCAATGAACCTTTTCACGTGACTAAAAGGAGACGAGAAGTGACATAAATGCTGGCCATGCGATGCACACCGGTGACTATAATTAAATGTATCAGGGCCGTACAGAGACATGGAGAGGGGCAGGTGCTCAGAGTTCAAAAGGGGCACATATAGCAAGATTTTAAAACCGCTTACAGCAACATAACTTACTCAGTACCTTTACATGCAGCAAGAGAAAGTCGAAATTATTACCTTAGTCCGACTGAAATCAGACTTTTGAAATGCATGTATACCCCTTAGACTGGCTTGAAGGGAACTGAACTGGAGTTTCAGAAGCCCGACTAAGCTACTCAGAAAATGCCATTGAGAGTCAGACTACTCTACCACCCAGCCCGTACATTTTGCGTTTACGGTATTTATATAACACCCTTGGCTTTTTGTATTGAATTCCTTTATATACTTAATTTGTTCGTATTTTGTATCTCGTAACCTGAGCACATCTGGTACCTACAGCGAAAGTGCAACTCAGCAACGACAACAGCAGTATTATGAGAAGAATATGGCAGCTTAGACAAACATAAGCGGCCGATCTGTGCGGTTTTGTATTGATAAAGAGACTATGCATTGTGATTTTTAATATCCTGCTTTGAATATCCTGCATGGACAATGCAAAGCCAAAGTACCCTGATTTTTTTATCTGAAGGGGTGCAATATTACTGCTGAGACGCTGCTGCTGGGATGTGTTCAATCAAACACAAACATTAAAAAGACCATAGGATAGCTGGTAGCTGATTAAGCAAGTTTTATAAAGTGCATCATGGAATAATTAATCTTGAAGCTGTTTCTCACTTAATAAACCCTCATATCTGACTGGTTAACCTGTACAGCAATTCAGGTGCCACTTTAAAGTGATTTTCCACCCCTAAGTAAAATATCTCTGTTGCCATATTCCTCAGAGTGAGATAAGTGATAAAAAAAAATCATTTTGTATCCAGCCCAGTAATTACCCTGATCTGGCAGCAGTCTGTTTTATTAGAAGTGGAATATGAGATCAAAACAGCTCATAGGGCCATAATATACCTTTTTTTAAATAATATTAGCTACTCTGAGGATTTGATTTTTTTAAGTCAACAGATGCAATAAATTTGATATCTTCAGCACATAGCAATGAGGTAAAATATTAATTTAAAAAAAGATATTAAAATAATGCATATTTTTTTAGATATGTTTTATTAGCGTTTTCACATGTATAAATATACATTTTCTGGATTGCAATTATGGAAAAACAAAGTGCTCAAAAATTTAATAAAGAAGTACAACCTTGTGAAATATGTCTAGATTAACAAACAACAAACAGGTATATAATGTGACAGTGAAATTGTGAAAAAAAAAAATAAATAAAAATAAACTAATCTCAGCTCCCACCCTCTGATTCTGATTGGCAGATGTACTCATTCAACTGAAAATAATTATTTAAAAAATAAATGTCATTGGGAAAAACACCATGACATAACAGTTAACTTTTTGGAGAGAAAAAAAATGAAATAAAAACTAATAGAAATAAATTAAAATGGCTAAAAATTATACTTATTTGGAAAAGAAATGTACAGTTGAATTGTCAAACTGAAAAATATTTCATACTAATACGCTTAACCTCACTTACTAGTTAACTAGTCGGGCTGAAATGGCCTTCATTAGTTAACTAGTGGGCATTTTGGGGCACACTAGTAAACTAGTGACACTTGTTGCACCTCACTAGTTAGCTATTCGAATGGAAATTGCCATCACTAGTTCAGTAGTGTGTGTTTTTGTACATACTACTAAACCAGGGACACTTTTTAGACCTCACTATTTAACTAGTGGGCATTTGTGTCTTCATTAGTTAACGGTTCTGCCTTCACTAGTTTACGTGTAAGTATCACACTAAAGCCACTAGTTTACTAGCTAAAGTTCCTTTGGTCACCATGTTAACTTGTGTACCACATGCAAATGTTTTGGGTGGGATTTTGTGAATGTCTGCACTGTAATTGGTTGTCATATCTGAGTTGGACATAGGGAGCCAATGGAAAGCCTAAATTTCAAGAATTTTCCGCCTCCTAATTAGAATTCTACGGCACTAGACTTTAACTAGTTTACTAGTATAATTTATGACCTCACTAGTTAACTAGTTTGGACAAAGGATGCATCAACTAGTTAACTAGTGAGCCTGCTGCCATCACCTAGCTAGCTAGTAAGCCATTTATGGTTCACTAGTTAACTAGTGACATTTAGCTTATGCCTTCACTAATAAACTTGTGCACATTTCTGGTTGTCAATAGTTAAGTAGTGTGGCTCATCTAGCTATGTAGTATGCATTTTTGTCCTTCACTAGTTAACTTGTGGACATTTCTGCCACTCACTAGGTAACTAGTGAAGCCAAAATTGTGTTCACTAGTTAACTAGTGAGAATTTTGCCTACCACTAGTTAACCAGTGTGCATATTTTGACCCTCACTAGTTAACTAGTTGACAAAAATGGCTAACATGTACCTGACAATTATGCCTGATATCAAGATATCAGAATAAATGCTCAATCGGTTTGCCAGAGACACATCTCAAGGCATTACATAAAAAGATTAAGGTAAGCCAAGACTAAGGTAACAATAATATAATAAGAATCTTGTTTGAAATAGATTTGGCTAAAATAAAATTTAGGCTTTTTTCTATAGCCTATTACAAGGTACTTATATTATACTGATTGGGTTAAATAGAATTGCATTACTAAAAAGAGACTAAACTACAATTTTCATTAACTAATACTAGACTAAATGTCATCCGTTTTCATTTAATAAAACTAAACGAAAATAGTCATGGATAATTCTGACTAAAATTCTCAAACATTCAGTTTGCTGAAGCTTGACTAGACTAAAAAGAGTATGAACATGACTAAAACTAATAAAAACTAAAATGACAGCTTAACACAAAATTAGACTTAAACTAAAATTAAAACAGGCCGCAAAAACAATACTAGTGTCCAGATTTTTCTTCCATGATCGTAGAGCCCTCATTGCAGCTGCAACCACTTGTTGCATGAGTATTACAGAAATTGAAATTTGTAGACTGACTATATTCAAACAATTTTTTTTTCTGTGTAAAGAAAAGGCAGCCTTGTTTGATGTTTTATTACATTTTTCTGTAGACTGAAAAATAAAAAAACTAGCAAGTGAATGGTACAATTCGGATGTGATTAATTACTTTAATGTTTTTCTGTCAATATCAAGGCTTCTAACAATCTCCAGATTTGTATGTTGTGTCACTTGCACACTAACTCACTAAAGAAATATGAAAGGGAAGACAAAGGAAAAAAACCAAAGCAGCGCTTGAATATATAGCAGGCTGTTTAAAAATTCAATTGTTCTCCTTGCTACTTTCTAGCCTGTTTTTAGTGGTGGCTATGGGTTTTTTGCCTCCAGTTTCATTCCAAACCATAGACGTCTGTTGCTAGCTGCAGAAATCAACTTACTATTAAGCAATCTTAATTTGTAGCAATTTTATCGCATCTTCCTATTATCTTTAATCTTACTTTATCCATCTATTACCTATTCTGCTTATCGTATAAGGGTCCAGGGGGGCTGGTACCTGTCTCCTCCGGTCATTGGACTAGAGGCGGGGTCCACCCTGGACAAGTCGCCCGTCCATCGCTGGGCAACACAGAGACACACAGGATAAAAAAACATGCTTGCACACACTCATACCTAATGGCAATTTAGACACATCAATTAACCCAACAGTCATGTTTTTGGACTGTGGGATGAAGCCGGAGTACCTGGAGAGAACCCACTCTTGCACAGGCAGAACTTGCAAACTCCATACAGAAAGACCCCATGCTGGGAATTGAACCTGTGCCTTCTTGTTGCAAGGTAACAGTGGTACCAACTGTGCCACTGTGCAGCCCTGTCATCATTTAATAGAAGCTAATTAGTTTTTTTAGAGAAGGGTGAATTACAAACTGAGTAAATGTACCTTATGCCCAGTATATGCTCCTGCTGATGTCCTGCTATTACGACCAGCTTATGGTTGTTACTCAGGTTAGGCATTCAGCTGGTCTGCAACCACCTTACTTAACTGATGTCTAGCACCACTTTATGGCAGTAGCTGGCAGTTAGACTGCAGCCAAAACCCTCTGTGAGATGAATCCATTTTGATGAATCACATTTCAGAAACCTGGCTTTCTGCTTGCCGTTGTTCCAGCAACTAATAACACACCTTACTTGTTTTTTGTTTTTTTTACACCAGACAGATTATTGTATTAGCACCACCTGCTGCTGTTGGCTGCAGGAGTCACTAAGACTGACTCTTTGGGTAATGAACCAGGCAGGCCAACAGTTGCTGAGTACACAGCTGTGATGGATTTTTGCGGGAATGGACAGAGTGCAAGTCTGCCTAGGTTTAGGTCTCATATCTTACACTAAATTATTTTACTTTGCACATGATCATTTTATTAAACAGACAAAATGGAGGCAAGAGTGGTTTTCATAAAGATATACATATTTTGACAAAAGAATATATTAAAGATTTTTAAATATATTATAAAACATTAAACATTACAGGCTATGTTATGATCATACAACATTGTAGGGACATTGTAAAGGATTAAGTTTAATTTTTAGAAAATAAAAGTAGTCAGACTGTTTCAACTGTATCCTGATATTAATGTCAATGTGTCTTATTGTGTCACTTCTGTAAGTGCATCTAGAAACTCTTTATTACATGGGTTCAACTCCAAAAATCAGAAACACCAAGTCGTTTCAACTATATGAACTATGCATATTGTTTATGATATACCATTTTTTGTATTGAAATTAACTCTATAAAATGTAACATTTTTGATTGCACAAGAAAAGTGTTACTTTTGCACTGTATCAGTGTTTTTTTCATAAGTAATTATCACTTAAACATTTCACTTGATTACTTGAACAAGTGAATCTTCACCTGTACAGAAACAACATATGCATATTATAGTATAAGACTAATAATATTAGGACATAATAGCTATTGCACCAGGCAAGACAAGGCCATTTTATTTGTATAGCACAGTTTGAACAACAAGGTACAGTTTGAACAACAAGGTGGGATGTTTTCTCGTGTTCTTTGTTTGCCTCCCTGTCTTGTGTCGTCAGTTTGCGCCTCTGCTGGTCCTATTTCTTTTCTTCGCCTTCTTCATTTCTTCCTTCTTGTCTCGGTTTCGTGTCCATCACTTCAGGAAATTGAACCCACAGTAATTACTAAGAAAGATTTTTCATACATATACATCAAGTGAAGTAGTACAGCGAAGCTGTAATACTCTGCTTGGGAAATCTGTTGGGCTTGTACTTGGTACACCAATTCTGAGTAGCAAACTGCTAGACAGGACACATAAAAAAAAACAAAAAACAAATTGAACAACAAGGTACCTTAAGGTGCTTCAGGTGCACTAGCACAGCATTTGTCTGGTTGTCTTTTTAAAAATCATCTGGACCTCTGTTTCAACTTGAAAATGTGCACTGGATTATTTTTGTCTGCATAAATAAAATAAAAAATAAAACAAACAAACAAGCAAAAGAATCACTGGAATGTGTGAAGAATATGCTTAGATTTCCCAGAAAACATGAAATTATTTCCACTTATTACAGAAACTAAAAAGGCGTTTCAGCTTCAGTAAAATGCTTCATGTAGCACATTTCATTACCAGCAGACTCTGTCATAAGCATAAATTAAATAAAGTAAGTGACAGTTGATAAAAAATACAAACAAACTGGTAAATTAATTAAATTAATTTAGCTTTTTTCATATGTTATTCACTTTGCGAAGCTCTTGAGCTGTCAGTCACAGTCATCAGCTATTTCACAGTTCCCCTCTTTCACAACAGCGTTTGGCAGCTCAACGGCTTGCCTGGGCCAAACTGTTTCAAAGCCTCTACACAACCTGACAGATGTAACATCCCTGTTCTTGTAAGATGAACAATGGATAGAGAAGGAAATTATCAAAAGGATGGGTTGTTTTTTGGACAACAATCGCATATATTTCTGAAAAAGCTTATATTTGTGTGTAAACTGTAGTTCATACGTATATACAAATACTTTATGTACCCTGGTCCGACATAAAAAGGCAGAGAAACTTTTCAGCTATCTACAATGCCGAATTCTTCAGGAAAACCTTTAATTCCTATGTTTAGGTGCTTGCAGACTACTCAAAAACCTCACATCACAGTAGTGCTTTGTCATGTGAACACAATGAATAAAGAAATGTTTAAAAAAATACATGACAAAGACTCTGAAGTTAATACATCCTCAAAAATTGCCACAAACCATGATGATATGTTTGGAAATAAAGTCTACCTCCAACTTGGAATCAAATTTGGAAAGGTTATTTTGTTGATGTGGTGCTACAACTAAGAACTTTTCTTACACTCTGGTAAGTTGTTTTTTTTGTGTGTCTAATATAAGCCCCTTTTGCACGACAGTCTGCTTGGCTTGGCCCTGCGGGAAATGGACCTGGGAGAGAACATGGGCGGGCTAGGCCTAAAAAACTTTTGCTAAGTCTTTGATATGACTTATCAAAAGATAACACTAAAACGTAAACATTAATAACTTCCCATCGTTGCTGACTGTTTATTTTCAGGGTAAGTCAGACATTATGGGAATGGCTACATCATCGTAGCAACTTCTGTGTCCAAACCAAATTGTGGTATTTGTGCAGTTCTGTCTCCCTTGTTGCAATAACAGAAATGATGCCAATAAAACAATGTTACTACCGCTTTCCTTTGAGCGAAAACCAGAACAGGAGGTGGCTTGAACTGACACAGTAAGCTGGATCTTTAACCATGAAAAATATGAACTAGCATATGAACGTTAGCTGAGATACCTAATTATGAGCTATTTAGTTTTGAACATATTTTATAAATTTAAACTCATCTATGAAAATAAAGTAGGGTAATTTAAAAGTATTAAATATATAATCTAGGAAATTAAAAGCCAGCCGTGGTGATAACAAGATGTATTTACTCTGTCCTGCGATACAGGACCAATATTAGCTTCAAAGGCTACTCACCCCCAGCAGAAAGTGTGTCCTAGAAATGAAGGGTAAATTCCTCCTCCAAGCGGACAGACAGCTAGTGGGAAGTGTAAAACTATTAAATTTGAGTGGCTACGGATCCCGCCAGCCTTGTGGAGCTGCCATGTTTTCATCTCAAAGTTACATTGTTGGAATAACAGCTGCGCAAACATCACCCACTGCATGCAGTGAAGCATTATGCTATAATTATGCTTATAAAAAGAGACCGGTTCCTTGGCTATTGCCATTGTGTTTAAATTAGCAACAGCGGTGGGTTAAACACGAAAGTGATGTTGTGACGTCACTTCACAAGCACACTGCCTGGCGGTGTGCTTCGTAGGTAGGCATGAGAGTGACATCACTTTACCAGATCAATCAACCTATAGGTGGGTGTGTAGAGTCGCCTGAGCACACTTTGGACTGTGCCAGAAGTAATACGTAATAAGACATCAGCTCGTCATAGACAAACCCAAAGGAAAGGCGCTAAATAGTGGCTGAGGTGACCCAGACCAGGCCCAATAGACACTACTAGAAAATGGGCTTTAGTTTTCTGTCCAGATGTCGGACCTTATTTTACAATCTGTAGTTCAGAAACATACATATTGAGACTATGTACACCTGAAGTGGATTAATTACACAGAACAGAAATTCCCCAGAGCAGTTTGAGATCGATGAAACATTTATTCTATATGTGAGCATCCATTAAAAAAAAAAAATTTTCTTGGCATATGGACCTTGTAAGATTGGGAAAAGCTTGAAAAGCACAACTGTATATCAATTAAGCCTTGACTTAAATATTTTACAGTAATTATAAGTGCTTTCAAGTGTTGTTTTTTAAACCTTCACATGAAAAAGTGCAATGTTTAGTTTTATCAAAAGTATTGAGAAATCAATCAATCAATCAATCAATCAATCAAAAGGGCATATGCTGAGTTGCTGAAATAATCAAGACTGTTTTAATATCGAGGCTGTTTCTAGTGTACTGCTCCGTTTTTTTTTCCGTGTTTTTCATTGGGGTAAGATTGAAGATCATCACCTGACATCAGATTTTTTTTTCTTTTAAACTTAAGGAGGTATTTTAAAAGATTCCAGGTTTCATTAAATGCTGAATGAGTCTCTTATAGAATGCAGAATAAGTATTGTAGAGCACTGCAGTTTTTGAGCTCATCTTATTAGAGAATGTAGAGCCAATTACAAATCATTTAGCAAAGCTGGTGACTCACTTATCTCTACTTATTCACAATGGGCAGATATTGTAAATATTAAACTGTGAAAAATGTAACACACCACACATTGGATTATTCTAAAAGAAATGTAGCTATAATTCTGCTTTTTAAATTTGTGAATTTTCAGGCACTTTTTGAAGGGAATAGAGCCAAACCGACCGGATGTTTGCTTGTTCAGTAGAGCTAATCTTCATACGGCCTTGATGAGAAGAACGGTTCTTTAGAACATTTCAGAAGGAAGGCAGATGGGTTTTGTATTGTGTACAGTGTTTGACAGTATTGTATGCATTAATCAGTGCAGTTATTTACATAAACACACATATAACTTATTGAAAACATTCTCAGCTTTTTCCTGCCTTTTAGTCTGAAACACATTGCTGACAGTGCATCAGTGTAGGGGTAATTATAATTTCTCTTCCAGCATAAAGTAATCTGCATACTGTTGGATTTTTTTGTCAAACTGCTTCCAGAACAGAATGTTGAATTGCATTGTAATGCAGAGTAAGACAATTTATTGTTGTTAAAGACTATAATCATTGGCTGGAGGAAGAACAACCATTTCATTTTATGGTGACTATTTCCGGAGAAATTGATTTTGGTGCAAATATACTTTTCCTGGGAAGGTACCATAATGTCTTCTCTCTTTAATGAGTAATTACATCCAATATGTATAAAGACCATATATTGGTCTGAATTGAAATGCAATCCAAACTCACCCTGCTCCTGCACCCACCTAGATCATAACCCATCCCCTTGATATTGGACAGTCTTGATGGAGACCTTGGCTCAGACTTTTGGCTGCCTCTGCTGGATCATCCCATTTATTAAAATTACTTTACTTCTTAGTTTTCTATAGCAACAGTTTCGGCTCATGTCTTCAGGATATTAAACAATGCGGTGAAGAAGATGTGAGGAAGCTGCAATGACATTCATTTATTTGCTCTCTGATTAAATGTTAGTGACTAAATAAATTTTTGTACAACCACTAGCTGTGTTCTACATACACATCTACAAATGGGTATTTTTTTGGTTTAGTCTGCTGATGCTAATTAGAAATTTATCATGAAAGAGTCCAAATGTAATCATTGAGGGGATTATACCTTTAAAAAAAAGTACTTGAAGGACAAACTATTTTACAGTGACAAAAAACAAGAGATATATTACTCTCACTGCTGTATATTTGTAAAATTTGGGTGTAAATCTCAATATATTTTACTGGGATTTTATTTAATTTTTAAAAACAACACAAAATCATATCTAATTGCAAAGTGTAAAGAATACAATACATGATTCTCATTGAATACTAATTATTAATACAAAACTAAATGTATGGTGTACATTTGTATGCAACCCATCATTGTCAGTACTTTGTAAAACCTTGCCATTCCTACTGCATTTATTTTGGGGTTCTTCACTTTTAGCACAACATAGCATTTTGCATGGAAGCCAAAAAGACTTCTGCAGATCTAAAATACACAGAGCACATTCTTCCTGCGTGGTAGCAGTGAACAGTTGATGAGACCTCTTGGCCTTTTTGTATGATTTTTAATCAATCATTCTTTAAAAACTAGATTTGTGGAGTTTATTAAGGCTGGGTGAAAAGATTTTTTTTCATACCAAATCCAATTTCAAATTGTATTTTGTTTGTTTTTTTCTACCTGTGTTTTCTTACAAAGAAAATGCAAGTGATGAAAAATATTTTAAAAGCGTGCTTTTACTTGAATCACACAGTCCCAGACCTGACCAGAATTCAAAGTCCAAATAATAACAAGCTATAAAGTATCCTTGTTAAACAAGATGGTAGGTCCCAGGTAGATTGACATCACTCTGTGCTTTGTGAGTTAAAGTTATGCATTGGTATAAAAAAAAATCTCTTAAATCTTCATAAACAGAAAATTTTTCACCTGGCCCTAGAGTTCATTAGCAAAAACTGTCCAGATTCTACGACCTGAAACATTCTATCTGCAGCTCCTCCAGAGATATCATGGGCCTTTTGGTTGCTTTTCTGATTGATGCTCTTCTTGTCTTGCCAGTCAGTTTCAGTGGACACCATGTTTTATTTAGGTTTGCATTGGTGGTGTACTATTAATAATTATTAATACATAATTAAGACTTTAAAATTATTTTTCTTACGTTGTTCCTCTCATTCTTACTTTCTCCTAGGCAACAAGCAATAGTGGTGAAGTGATGGCAGATTTGACAGGCAGCACAGATCTCCGCAGATGGTCTGTTACACACTAAACTTACTGAAATCAGCAAAACATTGAAGGATAGACAGGTAGGCCTGGATTACTTCTTCAAGGGCAACCTTTTGAGAGAAAGATGAGCTTTTTCATACCTGGAGTTGCTTCATAGCCTTGAGCAGAATATTCAGTCTTTTGTATTAAACAGCATGTTCTTGAATAAAAGTGTTATTTTTTAAAACATTTTGATATGTATCTTTTGTATGGTACAAAAGCCAAAATAATTGACCTTGAATGTTTGAAAAAGAGGTCAATTTTGAATAACATTATTATATAGACATTATATTTCTTACCAGTTTGTGATGAAATTACATAAATCATAAATACCTATAATGTTGTGTCTAAGAAATGTTTCTCTTCTTTCTTCATCATATGCCTAATACAGGACTCTCTTTTTTCCCCCAATTTAGTTTTGCAGAATGGATTTCTCTAATTGGACCGAAGGAGCCTTCACCACAAACAGCAGCAGTTACGACTCCTTTGAGAATCCAACATTCCCCAGTAAAATCCTACTAACAATAACTCTTTCTATTGTTGCCATACTAACTACATTCTTTAACTGTCTGGTCATCACAGCTATTGCTGTCACCCGCAAGCTACACCACCCAGCCAACTACCTCATCTGCTCGTTAGCTGTGACTGACCTGTTGGTGGCTGTACTGGTCATGCCCTTCAGCATTATCTACATCCAGAATGAAAAATGGGTCATGGGCGAGGTGATGTGCACAATTTGGCTAAGCATAGACATTGCCTGTTGTACCTGCTCGATTCTGCACCTTGCTACGATTGCCATTGACCGTTATAGAGCCATTACGGATGCTGTGGAGTACTCTCGCAAGCGCACAGGAGCCAGGGCTGGTGCAATGGTTGGAGTAGTGTGGCTTTTGTCCATTCTAATCTCACTGCCTCCGCTACTCTGGCGGCACTACAGCGATGATGAGGAGCATAAGGACCAATGCATTATCATCCACCACCACATGGCCTTCACTCTTTATTCCACCCTTGGAGCATTTTACATTCCACTGTTGCTTATTCTAATCCTCTACTATAAAATCTACAAGGCCGCTCAGACACTTTACATGCGCAGAGAGGCTAGCAGAGCTAGCCGTCACTCATGCATGACCAATGGGAGCATGATACCTTCATCCTATCCTGCTGGAGACAGTGATGGTGATGGAGGTCCTGTGAGTCCCGAGCCAATAAGCCCACCAGAAAAGTCCACTTCTGAGCCTTCTACTGAGGAAACACCGCGTGAACGGATGCGAGTCTCCAAAAAGGTTTTCCGAAATAAGTCACGCAGACATGACTCAAGAAGCGAGTCACGTCTGAGCCAAGTTTACCAAGGACCCCGAATTTCAGGTTCCCGGGAACGAAAGGCAGCGTCCACATTGGGGTTGATAATAGGGGCCTTTGTCATCTGTTGGCTGCCATTTTTTGTCAAGGAGGTGATTGTCAACACCTGTGATTCTTGTTATACTTCTGTTGAAATGGCAGATTTTCTCACATGGTTGGGCTACCTTAACTCTCTGATCAACCCCCTCATCTACACTATCTTTAATGAGGACTTTAAGAAAGCCTTCCAAAAACTGATTAGATGCAGTCATTACCTCTGATACTTTGTCATGCATGATCAAACTGACACTCAGTTTAACAAATATATTTAACAAAAGAGAAGAAAGGTAGTGACTTCAGTCAGAGGACAGACACTAAATCAGTGTACCACAGGAAAAAAATCTAAACAATCCAAAAAAAGACTAATTTCCATTTTCAGAATTTTGTAAACTAATTCAACAGCCTATATGGTACACCAACTCACTAAGTAGTATTGGTTTAAAGTTCGACATTGACGTTCAGCCTGTTATTTATAGAACAGTCCAATATCTCCCTAATGTTAATTGGTGTTTGTGAAGGGATGCTGATATGATTTTGGGAAATAAGGCAACTGGTGACCTTTCTGAGATCTGGGTTTTGAGCATTAGAGATTAGCTCTATTTAAAGGTCTAAATATAGCTGACCATCATGTCTGATCCATCTAGTAACTCCACTTTGCTCAGCTTGACACTGCTGGCTAAAATGTGTAAAATACCAGAACCTATCAAGTCATTGCTTCATATGGTCATAGTATTTTTTTAAAAATCTGACCTTTTTTTCTGATTGTCATAGTTGTCATCAACAGGAATATTTTGTTTATTTTGTAAAATGTATTATTTGTTCAACAAAACATGTTTGCAAATTTGAACATGTTCTGACTTTAATTATTTAAATCACCCTAAAGTTATGGAAATATGGAGATTTTAGAAACTTCACAAGGCTGCACCTTAAGATACGGTCAGAAATGCTGTTAACATGCTTAAAGTGAAATTATCTGCTTTCAGAACTAGGGATTCTCCATCAAGCCTTTTTTTTCATATGGAAGGTACTCACCAACAGATACCAGATGTTGGTGTATAATGTTGTTTTTTGATTTTATTCCCGTCACAGGGAGCTCTGTGTTTACATTCTGGTTATTATGTTTTTGTATTTATTTTTTTATAAAAGTATAGATAAAATACATTATAGGCTTGCACATGACTGTTGAACTAATGAATGTAGGTTTTTCTGAACAAGCAGTGTTTTTCACCCTATGCCATGATTTTGGCATGCATTTTCACTTCATTTCCCTCTGGGTTTTATAAAGTACTTCTGAATTGAATTGAATTGACGGTTAACGAGAGATTGCAATGGTTGCTACACTATAGAGAAGGAATAATGCCTCATAAGTGATGGATCAAGAAAAGTAGCAATTGACTGAGCTAATTAATTGTCTTAATGCTTTGACA
The DNA here is from genome assembly GCA_028564705.1 of Apricaphanius iberus. NCBI lineage: Eukaryota > Metazoa > Chordata > Actinopteri > Cyprinodontiformes > Aphaniidae > Apricaphanius > Apricaphanius iberus. Next base: position 973,612 of record JAPXFQ010000644.1, on the reverse strand, counting down.
TTCTAATTGGTCTCATTATTAAAGTACATATTGGCTTATCATTCTCAAAATCTGTTTTTCAAAAACAATTCTGAGTGAGTACATTATATTTTTTAATCAGTATAGAAATGAATTTAAAAATATATTTATCTTCAGAATCTTAATAAAGACAATTCCATCAATATGAAATGCTTATTATGTATTTAGTAATAACCAAACTATTCATTTACACTATATCTGTAGTACTAATTTATCTAGATTATAATAAAATACAGAAACAAAACACAAATCTGTACAAAGAAGGAAACATAGTGTAAATATTTGAAAGCAAATTCTAAAGATAATTTGAAAGTAATATTAAAAGGATCGTGTCGAGTTTAAGATTTTACTGTAAAGTTTGTCTTTGTCTATCTCTCTGAAAATTAATCTTCAGGTTCTCAGGAAGAATTTGCTCAAATATGTGCTCAAATAATTTGAAGGCAGAAAGGACTTTAAGGTCTGACATGTTCAGACATCTGAAAGCAGCTTCAGATTAATTGGTTGGACATTTTACTGTTAGCCTGGCTTTTTGAGACATACCCGCTTTTGTTCCATCCCACTGCAAGGTTGTCCAGGTGGGCACCAGCTGTTTTCATTTCACACAGGCATTTGTCTTGGTTTTTACTCTTTGAAATTGTTGTAGATTATCAATTAAAAATTGATAGAGTTATGGTCTAATTTGTGATTCCAGGAGAACTGAGCCAATAATTCATAAATTATTGATTTAATTCTCTCTTCAAATTATTAATCGGGGCACAAGACAACTTTTCCAACAAAAGCTGACAAAAATGTATATATCTAACCGATAGTTTGTGATAACAACGGTCTTATTAACTAATTTAGACTAATTCTTATTGATAATTAGTTATTTTCCAAAAGACCTAATTCTAAAGGACGTGAATTCTTTTGATAATTGATCCAACCCACACTCAGATTAAAAGAGTCAGATGCTTGATTCAGATCACTACTTTATTCTAAAACAACACAATTAAACAAAGAACATCTACCTACACAAACAGTTCTATTCCGTCTACATGAATACCTGCCCAAGTTGGCTGCCAGTGATGACTACACGAGGGGACGCCACGGAGTACCATCTAATGACGTACGCACGCTGCAGCCCGCGTGCACGAGTGGATGTGGCGTACGACATGGACGTGCAGTTTGACCAAAGGGGGGAAGTTAAGTTCTGGTATTTATTGTTATATTGCCCAAGGGGGAAGGGGTACTCGAGCCTTCTCTTAACAAAGAGGCTACATGGATTTTACCAATAAAGTGGCTTCTTGCCAGCATAGGTTCTGCTTGAAACTATGAAAAATTTAATTAGGTCTACCTTCATCGCAGCGTGTCTCTTATGCTGCATTCAGACCAAGCCCATGCGTCAGCGTTAGTTGCGGCAAGATTACATATAAAGTCTATGGTGGAGTACGTCAGAGGTCCGTCAAGGGCTCTGCGTTGCGTTGAGTATGTTGGCTCCGTCAACGACGCTTGCGTTTCATACGGCAACGTACCAACGCATGCGTCACAGAAGTTCAGCAATCTGAACTTTTGACGGATCCAATGGAGGACCTCTTATGCTGCATTCATACCAAGGACTTTGTCAGCGTCAGCAATGTCAAGATTACATGTTAAGTCTATGGCGGAGGCCGTTGGAGGAGCGTCACGGTCTCTGCGGCACTTTGTGAGCTTTGGATCCGTCAACTTTTCAAGCTTTTCCTGCTTTTCATGTTTCAAAGCTCATAAAGCCAGCAGCGCAGAAGTTCAGCTAGTTGAACTTTTGACGGTGCTGACGGCCCTGAAGCGGCGCGTTAACCAATCAGAGCTTATAATTGTAGTGATGTCACTACACGTATTTTGAATGTAGTGGGAGCAGGAAAAACCTACATTTTAAGTCTAGAAAACGCAAATTTCAAATATAATAAATTACACTTACCGGAGACAGATGGACAGGCGCTCTTCGGAAAGATGGGAGCGCCTGTAGTTGGTGTCTTGGTAGGAGATTTGAGCTCCGATGCAGCCCAGGAGGTTGTAAAATTGGGCGCGGGACAGACTGAAGTATACCGCTGAAAGCGAACATCATCCATACGTAGCTCCTGGAGCAAATGGTTAAACTCCCCAAACTCAGAACGCATCCGTAGAATAGGGTGTATCCACAAATGGTGCTTATGTTGCAGAAGTCGACGTTGTCTAGCTTTATTTAGCAAATAAAGCCAAGCCACTTTCTCAATACTATCTGCCATAGTTCAAAACGTAGAGCAACAGAAGAAGCGTGTTGTTTTTTGTTCAGAAGTGGCAGACTTTGCACACTTTGCAAGCTTCAACATAGAAGCGTCAAACTAGATGCTTTGTGAGCTTTGCCTGACGCTGATAAAGCCTGCGGTCTGAATGCAGCATTAGAGCTTTTTCATACCTGGAGTTGCTTCATAGCCTTGAGCAGAATATTCAGTCTTTTGAATTAAACAGCATATTCTTGAATTAAAGTGTTATTTTTTAAAACATTTTGATATGTATCTTTTGTGTGGTACAAAAACCAAAATAATTTACCTTGTATGTTTGAAAAAGAGGTCAATTTTGAATAACTTTTTTATATAGACTTGATATTTCTTACCAGTTTGTGATGAAATTACACAAATCATAAATACCTATAAGTTGTGTCTAAGAAATGTTTCTCTTCTTTCTTCATCATATGCCTAATACAGGACTCCTCCGTGCGTGCGTCAACAGAATCTAGCTACACTTGTGTCGCCATACACTTCCAATCAATGTATAAGACAGAACAAGACAGTTCGACAACTTTATTACTAATTAACAGAACTACCACAGACATGAACTTACCAAACACTAAACAGAAAAACTCACAGTTTACCCGTATTAGTAACTCAGCTCAAAAGTATCACATGTTGCTTAAGGGAGCAACTCTGAAGATCACAATTTCCATATGCACGCGGCCGAAATTTCTGAACTCGTTCAACCAAGGTAACAGTATCACTGAAATAAAAAAACGGTCTCACTTTCTTTCAGAAGGAAAGTGGATCCCCAGTTGTAGAGAAAATAAAAGTTGGTTGTGGTGAAAAAGAGAAACGACTCGTCAGTCGTGCGTAAAAAAAGGGGAACAATGCGGATCAAAAGGAAAAGCGATCTTTGAGGTCCAGCCTCAAAACGGGGGAGTTATTTTTTGCTCAAATATTGAAGTTAGGAACACGTGTTGAAAAGTGTCTCTTCTTTCAGTGTGAGAGACGTCTGCCACTGGCTGAAACAGGTTGCGAAGAGAACAAACGGCCGCAGCGACACTGACATGCTGGCTTTCAAGACAACTGCGGCCGATCCTCTGGCGCCCAGCTGGTTCAAACAGCAAGGCGACGGACAGCTGCGCCATTGGTTCGATGAAGAGGGAAAAGGGGAGGCGGGGGACGTATCGTCCAGGCTCCTGTCACAGCCACATATAGACCCAACAAAATTCTGAAATAAATTGTAAAAAGGTATAAAAAATAATATTGCTGAACAAATTGGATTGTGGTCACAACTGAGTTGCATGCAGGCAAAAAACAACAACAAAGTCCTAACCCTAAAGAACAACAAAACTGAATGGCACTTAGAGATTAGATGGTAAATTAAAAAGAAAGGTAGGGTGAATAAAACACAAAAGTTAAGGTTAAGATTTCAAACAAACTCTAACCTTAAATATTGAGGTTAAACCAGAATGAGTAAAAGCACACCAAAGTCCACCCCATTATAATTTCATTAGACACAGAACAGTTAAGTACATGTGTACTCTGGGTAGATTATTATCAAAAGGTTGAAAAACATTTTTATATTGTTTTAATGCTTTTTTTTAAAAAACTTTTTAGAGGCTAAGGAAAGGCCAGATAAAATAATAACTATCTGAAAGTTTCAATCAAGCTTACCAACTTGTATGAAGAACAGAATAAGAACGATTTATTTAAGTAGCATTATTTTTACGTGTTTTGGCATACATTTTAAAAGCGGTTTTTCATAATAGTTAAGAAATATTGCATTTGGACATGGCTTATCAGTCTAATGGTCATCATAAGAAGGATCACAGTGTGCAATCTATAATGCTGCTTCAGGGTTTTGTCTATATTTTTGTATGTGCGCTGCACTTTGGTCATACAAATTTATGAAACAGTACTTTTATGAGCTATGTCAAAACATCACAAACTGGAATTGTCATTGAAATATGACCCTTATGAAAACTGGATATCAAAATACTGAGTAAAAATGCTAATGTTTGCAACAATGGCAAGACAGAAATGTATTAAAGACTATGTGTATGTTGACTCAGATATAAATGTAAATTACATGAATGCACGTGTTTTACAGACAAATTGTAGCTTTCTTTAGTTTGTTATTTGTTGGAGCAGCATATTTAGGAGGAAAGAAGCAAGGTTAGGGCAAAAATGGCTGCTGCAGTGTCTGGAATGTCAGTAGTTGGTGAGTTAACCCCTTATTCCTTTGATTTGTTTACAATAATGATTGTTGCAAGTTACTTGTTAAATTGAATTGAGATTTTCTGTTGAATGATTCCACAACAAATTGCAACATTAGGCATAATTGAGCTCTATAATTGGTAAATGTTCATATATCAGTTGGGTGGAATGATTTATTGATTGTGCTATTGTTAAACAGGGCTTCCAAATAGAAATGTAGAGTAATACTGAGGCAATGTATTATTGTACTGCAATTTAAAGCTACTTGGTTTTCAATTATATTTATTGATTTTATTTAAATTTTTTGTTGAAGTATCAGATTGGGAGTCTGAATTGGCAAATTCCCAATATTTTGGAAAACAATTTTCATTTGGACATCCCTAGTAAGTACTATAATCACACTGGCATAGAATCAAGTTTGGAAACAAATGTATACTGATTGTCTATGTTAATAGTTTTGTCACAAACTAAGCTAATCTGTTTTTACTCTATTATGTTTTTACAGCACATGTACAAGTTTCAATGTCATTTTCATTCTGGTTCATCAGATGGCAAATCATGACTGACGGAAATTTGTTATAAAATGATCTTTACCAATGCATAAAAAATATTTTTCACAAATTTGCACCATCCATAGGAAACCTTTTTCTCTAAATGTGGTACCATAGAAAATTACTATTTGGTGACGATATAATTATTCAAAATGCTTTCAGTGTCAAGTAAAGAAAGGTTATTAATAGACTGAAATGTGATAAGAAAATGTAGAAAAAAATTGTCTTAAAGGCGGTTGTGCTAATGATTTTTCAATGTTTTTTGTTTTTTTATCAAAGACCAAGAGACACAAAAGAGTTGACTAAGGAATTGTTTGTCTAATAACTTCAAGGTGTTCTACTTAAATGTTTACACATTTTTCTTTACTTGGTTTAGTTATCTTCCTAACAGCTTTTTTTTTTTTTCTGGTGAAAGCATCGTAATGAACACTTACTAGAGAACTCTTGTTTTATAATGCCATGCTATCAAGAATAAGTTGGAACTAGAGCCCCGTCCACATGTTTTTTTGTTTGTTTGTTTGTTTGTTTTCCTTAGGACATAAATGTTGCTGTTCAAATCACAGGTCAATAACACAATAAATGTTCTTTTGTTTTGAACATTCATCCACCTTGTGCAATTAGTTTAGCTCTTTTTAGTGGTTCAGTGGTACTCAATCTATAACACTTCATAAAATTAATTACATTTTTGTTTTCCTCAGTGTTTGGTTAAGACCCCAAACGTGTTGTTATTATAAAATTAAGGCTTTATCACAAAAAAGTATTTCCAAACAGTTGCAGGAAACTTGCATCTTGTGAAAGAGACTTATTTTGATTGAACCTGCAGCATCTAACAATTACCAGTCCCAATTTCTGACCCAATGTTTGATTAAAACAAGCAAACAAAACAAAACAAAAAAAACTGATCCAGCTTCTTTCCTAACAACAAAAAAACAACAATTTGATTTAAAAGACTCAACTCAGACATTGTGGAAAAATTGGAGTATACCACTTCTAAAAGCAGCCTTAGGAAACAAAATTTAAGGCAAAGCAAGTTTATTTGTAGAGCAAAATTCATACACAAGGCAATTCAGAGTGTTTCACAGTTGCATAAATTAAGAAAACAGATAAACCGGAAAAAAAAAATACTTAAAAAATAATTAATTACAATAAAAAGCAAGTGTGCAGATAAAATACTTTCAACTGTCATATGCACGGGTAAAACTTTTTTTTTTCAAACAACTGTGTCTGATTAATTATTAACATAGGCAACATTTACTTTTTTTTTTGTTTAGGTTTTTTTTTTGGTAAGGTTAAATTTACTTCTTTGAAATAAAAAAAAAATCAAGGTGTGCATTTGCACAACTACACAGATCTAAAATGAATCATTAAACTAGTGTGTTGGCACATGTTCTAGATTGAGCAGATAATGAATGTATGATGATTTTTTTTCTTTTGCCTATATGGTAGTACAGTAAATAGTTAGTGTTTTTATAAGGCACCTTGACTTTAAACAGAAACACTACCTGTGTGTTTGAGAGACATTACAGATATGCGCCAAAACAACGAATAGCAAAATATTGATTTCTTGACTTCTCTTACACAAGAATGGGGTATTTACAGTTTTTTTTTTCTTCAGGGTGCTTTTTAAAAGAATAAATATCAGCAACAGCACACTTTTTGAAACCTGCTTGTCCTTGTAGGGTTGTGGGGGATGGGTGGTAACCAACTCCAGCACACACTGAATGAGAGGCAGGGAAGAACCTGGACTGGTAGCAGATCCATCACAGGGAAGCACAGAGACACAAAGGAAAACCATCCATATATGCACACATACATTCATGGAGGCAATAGAGAGAGATAAAGCAATCTAACGCACATGTCTTTGGACTGTATGAGGAAGCGAGAATACCAAAAATTTAAATCCAGAATCCCCTTGCTGCAAGGCAACAGTGCTACCAACTCCCCCACATTGCATCAGATATGGTAACATATTTTTGTGAATCATTAATGCATGTGCCTCCTATCAAAGGTATTATATCTGAATTCACACCATCTAAGAAGTGGAAACTCAAGCATAAAAGTCTGAATATGACATAGTGAGGTTACGCTGTGCTACAGTGTCTTGATCTTTACGGTCTAATATGAAAGCTGGAGATGATATCACTGTGCCAAAAGAAATCATTTTCGGCTCCAGGGACAGAACTGCAGAAGACTACTAGTATGAGATCATTACTCATTAATTTGTCCTTAAATTCAAGTGAACACTGCGTTCACCACAACTCCACGAAATGCAATGCCAATTTTAGAAAAGCTAAAGTAAATAATGAAGAAAAATAACTAAGAACAGATAGAGCAATGGACTTTGCAGAAAATATGGCAGTAAACTGAGCTTTTTTGTGATAAAAAATATGCAATTAGTTAAAATCTCAGTATAACAGGTACCAAGAATAGCGGATCACGACTCTTTGGAAAATATGTCTGGAACTAAAGAGTTATGTTGAAGGGGTTGAGGGACAGAGTGATATCAAGTGGTGGATCCAATGATTAACCAGGCAGCCCTGGTTAGTCATGCAATTTGCTCGTTATCAAATGCTTATTTTCTAAGGGCATTATTTGCTCCTCTTATAGTATTTTTTTGGTTTACTTAAGACATTCTTTAAGATCGATGTCTGTCTGAACTCTGCCCATACAGCTAAAACTGCCATACACCTCAACTGTTCATGTCTTTAAAACAAGAAAACTGACAGAACCAGTTGTTAGGAGACAGAAGACATTCCCTGGCTAAACCAGTGTTTCATACTTTTCTCTTAAGGTGTCTTTAAGTCATAGGTCAGTTGTATGAGATTTGTGTGTATTTGTCAGGTACTTCTTTATAAACTTTATGATCTAAGCTTGCCATTTATATAAGAAACTGCATTTTAAGACTGTAATAAGCAGCTTTTTATGGTGTATTGTTTCACATGTTTCTTATTGCATTTATTAAATTATATTTCCTTACAAAATTTAACAACCCAGCCTGTTTAACATGCACACCATAGTCATCATAGGGTTAATCAATCCTTAGAGTTACTGGTGGAGAATTCCTTATTATATTACTCCCACTCAAATACTTGGAATAGGACAACTATTTTTTACCATCTTGAAGACAGTGCGTGATATGTTAGGAATGATTGTGGATGATTCAAGTGTGAGGGTGTACTGTATGCCAATGAAAAAAGATAAGAATAGGTGTAAAATATACTTACATACATCCTTTCCAGTGTGACCATATATTTTTTTGATGCTGAGGGTCCATTTATGAATAACAATAAAAGGCTACAAAAAATAGGTTTACACAATGGAAAATATGTTTTTTTTTTTAAAAGAGACAATATAAGTGTACACTTATATGTATGGGAGAGCTGTACAGGAAAAAAAAAAAATTTTCATCGAAAGTGATGTTGATGATCAGCCTGCTTGACAGAATGTTTCAGTCTGATTTGACTGAATGTCTGAAAATCTTGTAAAATGGTGCTCTCTTGTGGCTAAGAGAGAAATTTAGACTTCCCACTTGGTTGTGATGACCTGCAACTTTGCTGCTAAAGAAAGATGTATGAATAAAAATGTGTGATGGTTCATTTATCTTCCTTAATCAAAATGAATAAATAAATAAAGGCTATTGAAAATGTGTTTCTTCTCTTTTTTTGGATAATCATTTAAAAGTTTGTTTAAAAAAACATCTTTAAAAATCCATCTTTCTATCTATCTATCTATCTATCTATCTATCTATCTATCTATCTATCTATCTATCTATCTATCTATCTATCTGTATATCCAGTGCTTCCTACAAGTACTACTAAAGAGTTTTCTTACATTTTTCAGATGTCTTATAAAAGCCCAATGGATTATGTTGCAAGGACGGTAATTAAATCAGTGAGTTCAGTAATGTTCAACACATTGAACAACTTTTTTCTAGAAGTCTTTTTTATTTAATTTTCATGGTATTACTACTATCTTAGCATAATACTTGTGCAGTTTTTAATAGGGGCAATAAATCACGTTGTGAAAGATGACGATATCAGCTGGGTGAATTTAAAGACCTCATTGGACCTGGATTAGACTGAAACGTTAAAATGTTACACAATTCAGTATCATTTGTATTTAAAGATCTAATATAAAAAGAACACCAGAGGTGACCTCTTTCATCCTGAATGAGTTTCTGCAAAATTGGCAACATGGGACCATTTCCTCACTAAAGATATGAATCCCTATAGTATTTTTATGCCACCACAATAGTCAAGAGGGTGTCCTGTGTTACTTTACAGCCATGCAAATTGTTTTGCCTGTTGGCTTGTTTCCGTTATCTGACCAGAGAGACTACTTTTTTCAACTTATCTCCTAGATTCCACAAATGGCTTGTGGGGAACTACAAACATGCCTTTTTTTGGATTTCTTTTAACAATCGGTTTATCTGTGCAGTGCATAACTAATACTGAAGTTGTCTTGTCGACAGGTTTTCCAACCTCACCTGTGGTCAAAAATAATGGTCGGGATAATACTAGGATTTTTGTTGTTCCTACAGATATATAAAGCCTCTTGGCAGTTGGTTGGACTGGGTTTATAACTGGGATAGTTGAGGAAAAGGAGGATGAATACAAATACCATACTTTTCAAAATCATAGTTATTTTAATTAAACATATATTTACCCAATACTTAACAATCAGCACTTAATCACAAGCTGACTGTATTGGTCTGTGACATCAAGTCCTAATAAAATGACTTCAAGTTTCAGGCCATAACATGACAGAACTTGAAAAGATTCATGGGATGTGTTTCTTAGATCCTTCAATGTTTTTACGAAGATGCTGCAGATATTTCTGTAGTGGAGAACACAATCTCTTCAGGGTAACAGCACCGGAGAAAAGGACTTAAAAAGCATAAACAATCTGATAAAAAGGCTGGTTCTTTTCTGGGTACTAGGCTACTCCTCTTCATAAGACCTTTAGACAACAATAGTGTATTCATCACTCAGAGGCTTCACCAGAACCGCTGTAATTCTGACTGCTGCAGGAGATCCTTGCCCTCAGCAATCTGCATCTACAACTCTCTGAAGAAAATTGTGTAACAGTGATTAAAAAAAAAAAGAAATTAAATACATTCCAAGGTGATGTGTTAGAAATATTTATGTTCACTTATTTTTACTATCTTTATTGATAACAAAATTGAAAATGTTTTACAACCTAAATGCTTCATCAGCATTTTCAAAATATATACTCGGTTGCCAAATTGGTAGTGTCTCTTTAAAGAGAGAAGCTCGTGGTGGATACCATAAAACAAACCTGGCAACCTTGTCTATGCGCTGGAAAAAGCATACAGTATGGCGGACAACGAAAGTGATTTGGAAACTGACGGGCTTGAATTAGCTCTGGATTCGCTGTGTCTTAGACACTGCAGGGACGAATCGTCTCTAAACAGCAAGGACTACTGCTCTGAGTTTTGTGAGGTGTGTTGAAAGGAACTGTTTTGGCAAAACTGGAGTTTGTTTTGTGCTAACATGTCTAGCTTTTGTAGCTCCCGATAGCCTCCAGACTAGCTCTATTTATGCAGTTGTATCACCACGGGTAATCAGAAATTCAAACGAATAACCAGTTCTGATAGATAAAGCTTTGCATTTAAAACGGTGTAAAGACTGTTGATAATCTCACATTTCAAAATGTTTAACTGTGTATCTCTTTAATTAAGCTAAGCTAACAGAATGGTGACATGGTTTGTGTCAATACAGCGTGGTGAGCGTTACGACTTGACGTTAATTGTCGTGATTAGTACACAGATGAAGATTCAAAATAGAACCTTTATTTTAAGATATCAAAGGCGGTTAGATATTTGCCGCCTTTATAAAAACCGAATGCACCATATCTCCTTTAGTCACTCAATAGCGACAAATGTGATTTTCTTTGTGACGGTGGTACAATAGTGACACGCCTCAAGTTAAATAAAATGCAAACTTTGAAGTTGTTTTATTACTTGTACTTAATAGCACTGTGTATTCGTTTTTAAAAAAAATAGTGGTACACACTATGTTTAGGGTAAATCTTATTATGTGTGTATACTTATATGCACAGACATGTATTTCATGTTTTACAAGATATTTACGGGAAAATGTAAGGCCTAGAAGAGAACACCAAAGGGCCGATTCCTACTGTTAGGTATTTAAGTATGTTTTGAGATGGTTTAATCACCTTTATTCTTCCCGAACAGTTGGTTGAGGAGTACACAGGCCAATGGCATGTTCCTCTGCCTCAGCTCAAGGTGCTGAAGACGGCTCTCTGCAATTTTACCGAAGCCACATCTGCCTTTCCTGATGACTGTCAGCACATCCAGTATGTTCTCAGCAGTCTGGCCTTGTGAGTACTTTTGGAGTCTAATTTAGTTACTGTCCCCACAGCATACTATTTCACATATTAAATGCAGCACAGAAGACATCGTAGTTTCAAATAATCACAATGTTGACACAAAAGTAGGAAAATCATCAAATTACAGTTTTTTTAAACAAAAGAGAGATAAAGTTTACTAGTTTAAAAATATTATCTTTAGCATGTATTCTTATGTCCCGTGGGCAGGACGTTGCGTACCTATGGTTAAATTCTGCCTATTTCTCTGGACACCCCTTTAATGTACCTTTACATATTTGAAAGCTATGAGTCTTAAGATTCCTTAGATGGTTGCCAATCAATGATACAATCATAACTGTAGACACAGCAAGTGCTTTTGTCAAACTGCCAGCTCATTTAGTTGTGAGTCAGTAGTTTGTTGCAGAATAATGATGATTGATGAATTGAATGGCCAATGAAATTATGTGTATGAAGATACCTTACATTAGGGTCGGGCTTAATCACAGTACTAGAAAGTAAGGCATAAATGGACTCTTCCCAACCAGGTGTTATATTGTAACACACAGTTACGGGCCAGTATGCTGCTTTTAAAGCTGTTATTTTTTTTAGAAGATAAAAACAGGCTGATATAAAAATACTATCTTTTCCAGTATATGCAAAATCATATTACTTGGTAACAATAGCCATTGGACTGATTCTGTTGTGTGAGGAGTGTTTGCTTTCAGACTATAGCCATGTGTCAACTCCAAATGGTTCATGAACAGCTTTTTAATATCAAACTCTTCAGCTACTTCTCCTCTTACCGAAAATTTAAAATTATGGCCGTTCAGTTAGTGTTTTTGATATATTTTTCCTTATCTGACACAACTCTCAACATGTGCTGGGGCTTTGGCATATTAAAGCCAACCTTGAACCTTTAGGTAGAGCTCTCGCAGTGATGTCAGTTTATATATATATATATATATATATAAATACCAGTCTCTGTGTATTTCCTATGGAAACTATAATAATATTTTAACTATGAAATTTCAATATTCAAAATGTCTAAATTCGCATTTGTTTTCGAAAGTTCAAAAGTATAGAACAGAGCAACTTTACTGTAGTCGACCTATTGTCTTGGTGATGCAATGGACCGCAGATATGTCGTAGAAAATCCAGTTTTTTGCCCCTTTGCTGTTTTATTTCTGACTTCATTTTACGGTGCTGATACTGAAAAAAATCTAACTTTGAGTATTATTATATATATATATATATCACCGTTCACACAGTGTTTTATTAGCCCAACCTGGTAGTAACTGGGTGTAGTGAGTTTTCTCGTAGATAAACTGGTCAAGGCTGATCAATTTATAAATTAGGGGGTTCTTGTCGACAGATTTTCTTCCATGCATCTCATACCTAACTAAAAGAAGAAAGAAATAACCTTTATTGTCCCTCGGTGGGGAATTCAGGTGTACCAACAGCAAAGTAACAGGAAAGCTGAAGCATGCCGATTCACACCTAGGTGAAAACATAACCGAAAGTAAAAAAAAAAAAGACTAAAGACTCAGTTTTACAGCATAAGGACAAAAACATTGTGCAGACATCCTCATCAGATTCAAAGAAATGTGCAATCTTTGAAGGGAGCTGAGGTGGTTTTCTTAGTTGCTGTTAGATGTGTATTTTTCAACTTCTGTCCGTCCTTTTCTCTTGCAGGAGCTTCTTTGAACTGATGCTGTTCTTTAGCAAGGAGGAATTTGTGGAGGAGCCTTTGAAAAACATCCTTGATTGTTTTCAGGTATCTAAACTATGTCTATTAACTTTAGTATTTTTTACAAATAACCAGAGCAACCAGCTTAAACCGCTTCTGATTTGTAAATTCATTTCAAGCATTAAAGAATACACAATTTTGACTTGAATTTGTTCCAAAATATTGTTGCAGGAATGCCAGTCCAAACTTCTGAGACACAGGAACATCTATCTTCATCATGTGAAGCAGGTTATCAAAGGTGGAGGTCCGTGGGAGAATCCAGTGTTACAAAGAATTCTAAAAGAGGCAGAAATGCTACAGAGTGAAGGTAGGCATATATTGCATTAGTGCTGTGTAGTTTAAAGAATAGCTGTAATCAAACTGTTGTCATAAATGACCATAGTTGAGAAATTTGCTGAGTCAACAGAAAGTACTGGGGGTAATGGTGATTGCTGTTGGGGAAAAATGTATACTGCAATAATTAGACATTCCCCCGTTAATATAGTTTGTTCCCCGTTTCATTCAGTTATTTGAAATCAGACATTTGTTGATTAGACTCTTGGATACTAAATTAGTCTTACTGACTAATCATCGTTGCACTTTATATGCTCAAACTCTTTTGCTTTCAAGTGTAGCAAAATAACATGCTGTATTATATTGGTATTGATGTGCTGACTCAACTCAATCAATAATGGTAATCCTAATTATACAGTCTCTTTCTCTTGACCGCAAAATGCTTTTTTTTCACATTCAGAGTATCGGGACAGTATTCGATATGTCTGTTGATCAAACTGTGTGTAATATGCTTGACTTGATTCTGAATATTGAACTCATGTGCTGTTGTATTGGAGTGTCATAATTTAAATTGGATTTCACTGCACATTTTTTGGATAGTTACCTTTTTTTGTAAAGTGTCCTTAGGCTACATCCACACTAAGCCAATAAGGTTATTCGGGGAGTTAGACGCCTAATTTTATCCACTCAACACGAGCATTTACGCCTCGTTTAAGGTCCCATGATTGCGCAATCCCATACCGACCTGTGCAAATATTGGGCATGCGCGAAAAGACGCACGAAACACGCGTATAATCTACGTGACGCCAGCGCCTACATAATATATACAAGAAGCTCTACAGCACAGTACATATCTGCTTGTCCCGTTAACCGAAGAGAACAATAGCTGCTCAGAAGAAGAGAGAGTTTTTGGTGTGGACAGACGACGAGATCGATTTATTACTCTTCGCTGTTGTCTTTGTCTGCAGTGTCGTATTGTTATTGACGCAGCATTCTTTGACACCACTTCCTTTCATTATCCGGGGAAGCTGTCCACCAACTCGTTTAGCCGTTGAATTAAGATTTACACAGCTCTCTTACCCGGCTAATAGTTATCCGGCCACAGACCTTAAGCGACGCCGGGTTAGTGTGGACGATAGGGGGGTGTAGACTAAATATTTATACGTTTAAGGCATTATCCGGCTTAGTGTGGACGTGGCCTTAGATTCAGTTTATTTAGCAGGCACTTTATAAATCGTCTGCAATGAAATGAAATAACTTGATTGTAAAATTATTTACAACCACTTTATTTTCAGTCAGGGTAGGTGTAATTTCAGTTTGTTTGTGCTTGAGGCATCACAGTACATCACATGTTCTCATGGTTGTATGCAAATACTCCTATAATCTAACCAACATGCTTTCCTCTGTGCAGTTGATGACTACTTGAGTACAGAATTGCCTATATTTCTGGAGCTGCGCGTTCGATATCTGCAGGCCTGTGAGCGGATACAGGAGGCCATTGCTCTGTCTAAAAGCTGCCTGGAGAACCAGGAGACTGCAAAGCATCTTTACTTTCACCAGGCCTACCTGACATGCCTTTACAAGGCCTCTCTGAACGAAAATCTTCAGAAGGAGGTGAGGGCATTGCTGTACTTGGAGAAGGATTTTAAAGAATTGACGCAAAAGCAGGAAAATAGTTAGTTTTTTTTAAAGTTTCAATTGAATATGACCTATCTTTTTGGTATTTGTTTCATAAAAAGATTGTAAAAGTAAAATGTATTTTATATATTTCCATTTCTCCAAGAGCGATTTGTTGTTTCCTGTACATTACAAATATTATAAGTTGTTTTTTCAGCTGTGACTGTACGTTTTATTAATGGAATTGTATTGTTGTTCCCCAGATGGCAGAAATAGATGGCCGCGATGCAGTCGAGATAATCTGCAACACTGAGAGCGTGGAAAAAGACGAGCTTTTGTTGTCACTTTGTAAAGCCTTCCTCACTCGGCAGTTACACAAAGGAGACATGTATTACATCTGGTAAGTTTGACATTCTTAGACATGCAGTGTAATGCTTTAACAAACCATTTTTTCCCTTTTTAAGTTGACCAAAAACTTTTGTTGTTAAATTCATTTTAAATTGATAAAAGGATTTCAGGATCCTTAGAAGGTTTTCAAGGCGTCTCTCCACCGGTACAACTTGACTCAGGTCGGCTCGGATCAACTCAGCCTGAGTGCCTTTCACTCTCCACTGGCAGAAGTGGGGCTGAGTCGCGCCAAGCCGATACTATTTTGCGTACAAGCTATGTTGTGGTTCCATCTGTCCTGAACTGGAACTGAAAAGTGACGTCAGACGGCTGTCGGTCACTGATTGGCTAGAGGGTGGAGTCACTGGAGAGTAAGTTGACAGCGTCTTTTAAAAACAAACCGACGGCCATTTTGAAACCTTGCTACAGCGAGTGGATGTGTTTAGTGTTTGCTGAAGAACAGACAACATTAAAAACCAGTGCTGTGATCCAATCGGAGATACAGTATTTCTGAGCTTGTTGGCTGAAGAGAAGATTCAGTGTGGGGTGGATGGAGCTGCTCGCTGTGAGAGGGTACTGCGAGGGGGGAGCTGACAGCAGTTCAGAGCTGATGGCTCTCACCAGCAGGCTGAAGCAGAGAAACGGAGAACACCGAAGCCCTGAACTCGCTATCTCGTACTCTCGGTAAGATGCAAATTTCATGCCACTTATATATATTATTCACGATATTAACCTATTCAGCTGCATATCATCTTCAGTATGACTTTATTATTTTTTAAAACGGGTAATCCAAATTAGCTCTGATGCCAGTTTTTGTTTTTGTAAATATAAATTACCTAGTTGCGTTTTCTGCAGCACATAGACATATTTGTTTCTGTTCCTTAATTTGAATTCTTAGTGTATGTTTTTAAATGCACTGTAAGCATAGTACTTAAAAAAAAAAAAATCTACGATCAGTTGCAGCGGGATCATCAGGATCAGGAAACCGGTTTACGGAGGGTGGAGATGACACAATACCTTCAATCTGCCTTCTATCAAACCCTCCTGGGATGCTGGGACAGATTGTACACCATGACCCACAGACATGTGCAACTGGACTTTTGTTTCTGACCTTGTTCTGTACCTGTCCAATAAAAATGTCCAAGTTATATGCTTGTATTTTAATTTGCAGTTTACACGCTGGTTGGTGGAATCATTTTACAATATCATGTCTGGGATCAGTGTTAAGCAACATTTGCTCTGGCTGTTAAAAGTAAAAAAGTCAAGCTTTTCTAAATAAGTAAATTTCTTAAATTTGAAAGCTGCTGAAAAGCCTAAAGCCTAGTTTATGCTTCTGGGTTTTGACTGAGACGGATTGACGCAACGCCATTATCCGTCAACGCAAGGGCTCTCTGTCACCTACACAAGGACGCAGGGAGTACAGGCCCAAATTTTAACTCTCCGTTGACGATGAGCGTATGCATCTGATTGGTCAATTTCAGTAACAGCCAGCAATCCCTTCACCAGAACAAGGCTCTATAGCAGGGATCCTCAAGTCCAGGCCTCAAGGGCTGATGTCTTACTAGTTTTAGAGGTGTCTCAGCTCCAACACAGCTGATTCAAATTCTCTAACTTCCTCCTCAGCATTGCAAAGTTCTGCAGAGGCCTGCTAACGAGCCATTGTTTTATTCTGGTGTGTTGAACCAGGGAAAGAACTAAAACCTGCAGGATACCGGCCTGCGAGGCTTGGAGGTGGGGATCCCTGCTCTATAGTCTCTGTAATCAGTGATTAATGCAGCGTTTGGCCACTATATGCTTTATATTGAAAGGATAATTTATTTAATCTGTTCCTTTCGCGATTTTGAACACAAGGAATTGTGCCACAGCTTGAGATTATAAAACAGATTTTGGACCGTTAAACTACATAATTTAAACTGTAGCAGTCTGAGGTTTTGCTACAGTATGCAAACGAATTTCTACTATTGAAATAGGGGATATCAACTCTAAAAAAACAGTCATGCTTCTGTCATGTCTAGCCGCCATTGGGAGCTGTCTGTAGCGTCATACTCCTGCAGGGCTTCTCACACTCGTTTGTACTACTCCACCGCGTTTTCCTTGCAGCGTGTAGCTTTTCGGGGGTCTTTATTCTTCGATGAGAGAGGTTTTTTCTTCAATGTGGGACTACAAAAAGCCACAGACTAAGCAAAAAGCTCACGATCGCTGGGGGGGGGGTTGCCGTTCTTCTTATTCTCCGAGCCTTTGTTTACTTCCCGCTACGCACTCTGGAGCCGCCCACCATATGACGCACCCACTCACTTAAGACGCTCTGGTGTGTTGTAATGGAGAAGCAACACAAAAGGAGTTGTTCCGTGTCGAGCCGTGTAGCTGGTAGCACGGTACAGTACGGCACAGCAAAATGGTACTATTGGTGAGACGCCTTTAGTTTCCACAGTTGTTGCTATTTTCGATGTTGTGGAAAATTGTGAAGTCTTGTTTTTCAGTCTGTACAGCAGCAAGACGGGTTAATGTTAGCATGTAGGATTAAAAAAAACTATCAGATCATTTTATTACTTTTATTGTACCTCTTCATTAGTAACACATTAAACAGTCATAAAAGACCACCTGCCATCTAAACATTTTATTGCCAATATGCTTTTGAAATACCTCTATTCTGTTGGTAGGCACTGAGCTTACAAAGTATAGAATGTGTTATTTTTGGTTGCTAGAATTTGATCATAAAATCTCACAAGTCCTAAGGGCTATGAAGCTAATTCGTACTCATTCAGGACTACGAATGGTTGGATGTAGATCCAGCCCTGTGGAGCTCTATACTCTGTAATTTTAAACATCAGATCTTTCAGCAATCCTTCTCTGAAAGTTTGCTCTGTCATTCAGCAGAACACAGTGTGACAGTAAATGCGGTTCACATGTCCATGGGTGACCGTTGCATACCTGGGGTAGATGTAATTGACCATGTTAACTTCCTTGCAGGGATCTTGTCTTTATCTGGAGTAGACTGCATCTGAGGGCCTATCCCTCCAAGCAAGGCTTCTTGGCTGAATGCTCAAAGCTAGCTTCATCTGCTACCAATGTTAGAGCCATCTTCCCCTTCATAAAACTGCTTACTGAGGTAAGAATACCAATCCTCTCTGGCCTGATAGGGAAACCTTTTCCCAGTCTAATTAAATCGTATTACACTTTTATACAAACTCTTCCATTCTGAATGATTTGATTCTCTTATGCCTCTTTTGGCTTACCTTTTTTCCACTGTTTCTATTCATTTGTATAGCTTGGTGGTGAAGGAGTTGAGGTCGCTGTTGAGCTCTGTGGCAGGGCGTTGCAGCTCTGTGACATGCAGAGTGACACTGTAACCCGCTCACTTATCTGCAAGACCATTGCCTTCCTGCTGCCTCATGACCTGGAGATCTGTCGAGCCTGCTCCCTACTGGTGTTTTGTCAGGAGCGAAGCTTGGATGCGTACCGAACTGTGTGTCTTTTGTACCGGCACCCAGATCAGGAGCAACATCCTCACAACAACCCTCTCCGGACAAATGTTCGTTTCCACATTCTACAGGTCAGTATCTAAAAGACTGACAGACATACATCTTGAAAAATACAATAGCGTGAAAAGTTCAGTATTTTTTGTGACTAATTTTAGAAAGTGAAACTAATTATTATATAGATTTATTACAGAAATAATGGTATATTTTAAGTATTTAATGCTTATGATTTTTAGTTATCAGAAATAAAGAGAGCCCCATATCCATTGTCTCATAAATTTGGAATATTTTGAAAAAGTTCAATTTTGGAGTAACACTCTAATCATCTAATTGACTCCAAACACATGCCAAGTTTTGCTGAGACTCTAAATGGTCTCCCAGTCTGGGTCAGTACACTAATCATTGGGAAGGGCGCCTTCTCGAAAGATGTCCAGAAGACAGGCATTGCCCCGTCCACAAATAAGGGAGGTCAGAAAATGTCATTGCTAAATAAACTTTTTTCAAAGTGCTGTATTCATATGAGTGGGAAAAGTGTGGTAGGAAAAAGTGCTTCGCCAACAAGGATAACCTCTACCTTGAGAGGATTTTCAGGAAAACTCCTGTAAAGAATTTGGTAGAGACTCAAAAGGAGTTGACTGGCGTTTGAGTCAACAGCATCAAGAAGCACTTTCCTGCTGATTTGAAGATTGATGTTGATGTGGTCCACAGTGAAAACCCCTATCTAGAAATGAAGAACACATTAAACAATGGTTAATCTTCACAGAGGCTAAGTGTATAACAGTGCTGTTTACATGCCTAGTCAGTATTTTGATATGTTAGTGCATCTTAATAAAAATAATAATTATTTTCATTAAAGTGTTAGTGTGGCTCCCTCTTTTGGTTAAAACTCTATACTACACTTGAATTTGAATCAGGAATTGCTACTCGTTCTGTGGTGAGAGCTGGCATCAGCCACCCTGCAGCCGCCGGGCATAAAAGAAGCAGTCTCCGCCCACGCCTCCTCCACAGTACCTCCCTCTTTTCTCTTTCCTCTGTTAAAGGAGGTGGACAGATATCCATGAACTCAAAAGATTACTCTGGGCGTTTTCACATGGAACTGGAGACCGTATTCGGTTACCGTATTTGCTCAAAATCCAATTATTGCGTACCGTGTGAACACAGCCTGGACTGTGCCGAGATACAGCCAAACAGACCTGCCTTGGAGGTAGTACTGGAGTCCAGGTACAAGTGGATATGGATCATGTGAATACAAGCCATACTCTGGCCGTATCTGAGACGATAGACACACTCCACATGGAAGTGACGACACCACCGACTGAAGTTACAGAATTGCCACGTTTTGGAAGAGACCAAAACGACGCTGTTCAAGCATCCCAATGGCAACACACCAGGTTACAAAACGGCGGGTTCACTACTACATTCACCCTGTGGCTTCAGGTAGCAGTTGACCAGCAGACCAATTTGTTTACATTCTAGGCTGTCGCTCGTTTTATGACGTCTGTACTTCTCACTCCCTTGTTTGTTGGATAGCTACAGAATTATTTGTATACCGCCACCTACTGTTTTGGGGTAGTCCATCATGTAAAACACTGGATTCCAGTATGGACTGATACCTGCACCATGTGAACAGAAAAAATCAGCTTGTTTTCTGGCACGGCCACACATGCATAACAGCAGCCTAGACAAAACCCATCCCTCTCCCCCGGCGGGTTTGTTGGTCTGCCAGGCAACACCTCCTTTTGAAGCCTTTTTAAAACCGGAAATGTGGGTGGAATAAGACTCTGGTAGGGGGGTGAGATCCCCTTTAAGGTTTTGGACTGTCTTGCCAAAGTCTGGACCCAAATTTAAAAGTTTCTTCATTTACTAAAGCCCTCAATGTAACTGAATTTACATTATTTCCACAATGAAAGAATTGTTTAAAATCCTCCCTAATGATTACGGTTTTTTTGCAAGTCACAACTAATTATGAATTTGGAGGGTAATTTCCTTTTCCCAAATATCAATTTTTATACGGGTGTTTTTTTTGCCCCTAAATAATTGAAATCATTATAATTTTATATGTTAGCAACTTAATATTGTAAGTAAAGACGTGTTTATAGACGTGTATATTTTCCTTTCCAGATGCTGAAAGAACGGCTGTGCTTTGACCCTGAATTTTGGAACCTCCTCACTCTTAGGACTCGTTGCTTGGAGTTGATGAGTGATAATGTCATGAAGGATGCAGTACTCGATGAGATGACAGCGGAAGAGGAAAAGGAAGATGTTGAAGATGTCTCGCCACATAACCGTGTGACTGAGTCATGCACTCAGTGTCTTGATTCATGTCCCAGCTCTCAAGATGTAATTGAGAACAAAGACCCTCCAGAAAACCCGGTTGTGGTTGAATCAGAAACAAAATCTGCTCCACAACATCATGTTCATCTAAGGAGAGGGAGGAGGAAGTGGAGGAAATTGAGGAAATCTTTGTCAGATGATCTTGACGTTGTTGATGATCCGGAATTTAAATACAATCTCAAACCCACTTCTTTGAGTAGTAAACCATTGTACTCACTAAGATACAACCAAGATGAAGTGGACAATTCTGCATCTGTAAAGCTCAATTCCGAGCATAAGGGAGAATACTTGTCCCGAACTGTTAAGACCGAGATTTTTAAAAGAAGAGGTCGGAGGAGGAGATGGTTGCAGGGCCTGCCAACAAAGGAGCAAGTGCAGACTGTTACACAGAACATCAGAGTTGGTGGCAAAAAAAGAGGAAGAAAGCCTTTACCGAAACCAGAATTATCTTTCCCCGATAATGAAATTGACCTCACACTGGAATCATGTGGTTTTGAGGTGACAACAGAAGCAGATTGCAAAGAGCATGGTATGCCTGTTTTCGATGTTAAACCCCCAAACTTTGGTAAACAGACAGAGAATGAAGTTGAGCATCTGAATGAACTTATTAAGGACAATGGTGAAGACTCAAGTATAGTTAGTGATAACAGTCTGGCTGAACAAACTCAAGTGTCAACTCAAACAGAGTTGGAGTCGAAGCTTTGTGATGATCTTCCGAGTAAACCCCAAGCTGCTTCTCCTGCTGTCGAAGCTAGCCCTGATCTTGATGGTCCTGTCTTTGAGCTAATGGATAATCCGGTAGAGTGGCTACACAATTACTCCCTACTTTCTAGAAGTGCTGATGGTGACGAACCAAAACCTCCAGAAACTAAACCGTCTGAGGTTAATGGTAACACAAAACCAGAGCCAAAAGTGGAAACGGAAGAACCAATAATTAAGGTCAGTTTTTTTTTCTTCATTTGTCCTAATAGGGAATGGTTACTTGCATTGCTAACAGTTTTAGAATTCTAAATGTTTATTTAGTAATAGAACTGCACCAGTCATTCCATTCTCCCATGATTGACTCTGATTGGTAATAGGCAAGTCCAATTCCAATAAAATTACCACAATTTTCAGTTTGCCAATATATTAATCAACAGCTTGCACTTAGATGAATGTGACAAAGATTGCATAAAGGTTTGGGATGGAGACTTTCACTCATCAATAAGGATAGGTTAGTATTTTTTAGTTTAAATTTTAAAAACTACCTTTATCATATATTAGTTTCCCCTTTATGTTGTAGTTAAAAAAGAGATAAAAAATATACCTCTACCATATTTTCCGGACTATAAAACGCTACTTTTTTCTCCTGTTTTGAACCAGCCTGTAATCCATTGTGGGTTATTTATGGATTTTTACAGCTAACAGCCACTAGAGGGCCTTCTTGATCTATGGATTGTAAAAGTTACGTTCTTTACCTTAAGGGATACTGTGCCTTTAAAACCTAGTTTATACTTCTCCGTTTTGATGGAGACTGATTGACATAGCACCATTATCTGTCGACGCAAGGGCTCTCCGTCAAAAACACACACAAGGACGGATGAAGTTGAGTCCCATTTTCAAACTATCAGTCTCCGTCAATGGAGAGTGTATGCCAGGGATGGAAATTAACTTTTTTGTCCACCAGCCAGTCTGGCTGGTGGATTTCAAAATCTACCAGCCGCTAAATGTTTTTACCAGCCACTTTTTTATGTTTTTAACCGACAATGTGTAGCTGCATGTGAAAATTAATACGACAAGATCTACTACACTTGAGCAGTTTATTTAATCTCAAGTTTCAATAAAATACTGGCATTTTTTCCCTCTCTCTTACAAACCATGAACTGATATACATTTCATTAAATGAGTAGGGCAGATTTTCTAAACAAAAAACTAACATTCCTCCACCCATCCTCCCAGTTCTATTTACTCCTGCTCATCAGAATCAGATTCTGAAGTTTCAGAGGTGCTTTCCTGACTGTTCTTCTTCCCCTCCATGAACTCTGGCCTCCTAGGCCGAATGCTAGCCTGATGCCAGAGCTGGATAGCAGGTGTGGGGTCATAGTTCTCAATAGAGGGACTGGATAACTGGACAGTCAGTAGGTCACAGAGGCTTCTTGATGTAAGACGGGACCTCCAGTCACTTTTCACTAACTTCATTTGATTAAAGCCTCTTTCACAGTGTGCTGTCGAGGCTGGTATGGTAAGAATAAGATCAACTAGGCTGAGGATGTCAGGGCACTGCGGTTGCAAAGACCTGTTGATTTCTGGCCAGGTCTTCGTGTGGAGACTCTCTCCCATCTCATACAGTCTGGTCTTGAGAATGGTCCACTGATCTGGGATGAGCTCAACAGCAGCACCCGAGGATATCAGGATGCTCTGGAAGTGTGTGGTTAATTTCCCCACTTCTGATTCACCAAATTCTGAAAAGAGACATAATGAAACATTCACTTGTATGCTTTCATGACTTTGTAGAGGGAATTTTATGCATGCACCTAAACCACATACCTTTATAGCGATCAGCGTCAGGCCAGCTGTTCATATTCACCAACTTTGTTGCTTGGAGAATCCCTAAGGTCATGTTGGTGAAGCGACTTTGCAGACTCTGGCAGAGTTTGTCGAGCAGCTCAAACTTGGCGTTCATGACATGGTAAAGGACGCTGTCATCATTCTCGTACTGCTTCATACAGGCTTTTAGCTTGGGTCCAGGTCTGTGGTACATTTACATTAGTAAGTTTATTAAAGATAATTAGCAAAGCAGCAAACATAAAAAAAACTCCTCCGTTCTCTGACACACCTGGTTTTGTATTTTGTGAGCACTGTTTGGGTGGCTGTCAGACAGCTGTGTACTTCAGCCACTGTGATAGCTGAAGTTTGAAGAGTCAGAGAGAGGCTGCTGAGGTGAGTCAGGCAATCATGCATGAAGTTGCAAAACATGAGAAATGCTGGATCCCGGCAGGTTTGGAAGTAGTGGCGTGCTTTGCTCTTCTGCACTGCATTCACCCCTTCAGCATCTGGTGACTGAATCTTTATACAAAATCCATCAAATCAATAAATAAAATTCATTAGTATATGTGTTTTTATAAGTGCAAGTTAGTTTAATTTATTAAATTACACTCAACAAATTCCTGACAGCGAATTGGACCTAACCTTTTAACTTAAGGTTAAAGTTCCCTACACTGTTATTTAGCTTACCTGGTCTAGGTGCTGTGTAAGTCCCTGGTAACCCCTCAAAAAATGGTCAATGGCCCTAAAGAGGTGAGAAACCCACCTGGTGCCTCCAACCCTATTTGGTACAAGCGGATTCTGGCCCAGAATCTTGAAGCTGTGCTTTAAGTTTGCCCTGTTGAGAGCACTTTTACTATAGAATGTATGCAGCCCTGACAGCACATCTTCAATCTGTTTTGCCATATAGCAGCTTTTAATGGCATCCTTGAAAGCTAATTCCAGGCGGTGCGCCATACAGTGAATACCCAGGACGTGTTTGTTACTCCCTCTCAGCCGGCTCACTACTCCTTTACGTGTCCCTGTCATCACTGATGCCCCATCAGTTGCACATGCCACTAACTTGGCCTGCCACTCTTCTCCCCCGATCCCCCTCATCATGGTATCTACTGCCTGAGCGATGTTCTCACCGTCCGCTTTCTCCACATCCTGTATCCCTACAAAGTGGACCTCCACCTTTCCTCGGTTGCACAGACGTAAATACAGCATTTCTTGTTCCATCACAGCAGTGTCAGTATACCCGTCAGACATAATGGAGAGAAATTTCGCTCTCGCTATCTTTGACTGAAGACTCTTCTTCTCAGCTGCAGCTATGTGCTTAATGAACACCCTGGCTTGTTTCCGATTAACATATGTGCTGCCTGTTCTAATTCCCTTTTTCTCGTCTAACCTATAAAATGAAAAATGGAAAAATAATCAATGAAAAGTAAAGTTTGAAGTAAATGTACCATAGCACTAACGTTATTGTGTATTTTATGCATACCGATTTGATATGACTAGCCAAGCTAACATACTAACAGCTACATGGGTACTATATTCTGACCTTATTTAGCATTTAACCATGTAAAACCTACTTTAACAATTTGTAGACAACAACAAAAAAAGACTTACTTGCACTGCCATTCGTAATCTTGAAATGGCCTTCCTTTTTTCGCGATTGCGTGGGCATTCCTAAACAGTATCACCATCTTATCCAACTGGGCCGTCTTCAAGCTGGTAAGTGCCTTCATGGCAGCTGTATTCTCCGGGGCAGCTTTTCCCTGTGCTCTCTTCTTCACCTGGATGTGGCATTTGGATGACTCGTGGTCTTTAATGGCTTCCAGTTTTAGGTTTTTAGTCCCAACAATGAAACTATTAGTTTTGGCATTAGTGTTGACGACATAGAGCGCAGAACATTGTCAGACTTGTCCCGTCATAAACTAACCAATCACGGGACTCCCCATTGTCTGCTTTTCTCCATCGTTCTTTAAAAAAACGTTTTTTGACCTTCGCCTCTTTGTCCACTGGCTCCTCCTGAGAGGTCTTTTCTGCAGACCTCTTAACGCCTGTAATGTATCGCCACATTTTTTACTTGTGTCCGCTGTCGTCTTCTTCGTGTATTTTAACGTAAGTTCGCAACCAACGTTAAGGTGCTTTACCGCCTCACTATTCTTTTTTTGTTTAAATGGCGGGTGGCATCCAACTTAAGGTGCATTACCGCCACCTACTGTACAGGAGTGTGAGTCACCGCCTCACTCCGTCTGGTTGAAGTTAAGTTATTGTTTTTTTACCCGCCACGGTGGCCAGTGGGTGAAGCAAGTTTACCCGCCAAAACACAAAATCACCCGCACTTGGCTGGTGGCGGGTGCTAATTTCCATCCCTGGTGTATGCCGGTGATTGGTCAGTTCAGCAAGACATCGTTTCACCAGAACAGGGCTTTATAGTTGTTTTAATCAGTAGTTAATGCAATGTTTGGGCACTACATTATTTATATTGAAAGGATTTTTTTATTATCTGGTGATTTTGAGCACAATGAGGTGTAGAGAAACGACAAAAAAGGCTGCTGTGTTTGTTTCCATTAGTTTTTAGAGTATTCTATGAGCTGCACTTCTAGTAAAAAGCTTTACAGCCTAATCAAAACTTACTTTCTGTCGTCCATTGCTCCTTGAGGGGGGAATATGTTCACAATTTGGAAAAAAACAATTTAAATTAACCAGAAACGACGCTGCGTTTGGCACTACCCCCTGCTGTCCTGGGGTCTCATTTATAAACGTTACGTACGCACAAAACGGGGCCTGAAATTGGCGTATGCCACTTTCAAAGCAAAAGTTGTGATTTATAAAAAACAGACTTGACGGGAAAATGTGCGCACCTGTACGCCAACTCTGACCCGTGCGTACGGACATTTTGGAGACGAGGGAATCGACGACGCAGTTGGTGAGGTGGTGAACTGCAGCCAGACTGCATATTACTCCTCTCACGCATATCATTTCACCTCACACCAAACATTAATTATGGTTTCATGTTATTATAAACATCCAAACAAGCAATGATATCTATATGGTAGCTTAGCAGTGAGCTATAGCTCTTCTAAAAACATTTTTCAATATTAAAATAGATACATAAAATTTATCTCAAAACCTTAAACTCAGATAAAAGGGCCGGGACTTTGGGCCAATTAATAAATTGAATCATCTGCCGTCCCTGAGCGCAATAATGCCTGCAGTCTTGAATGGGATCATTAAGATGAGCAGGCGATACATCACGTTTCCATATACTGTGGGGGAGCAGGCCGAAATCAAGATGCAATTTGCAGCAATGTCCGGGTTCCCAAACATAATCGGCGCAATTGACTGCACCCATATTACTATAAGGGCCCCGTCTGAGGAAATTCCCCTCCCTCCTGGCGTACCCCCTCCCCAGCATGAGAACCCCGACCCACAGCCGCCTCCTCCCCGACAGAAAGCTTTCACCCAGGGAGCAAGGATCGGCCAGGATGTAAAATTTTTATTGTATCATTTAAGGTAGCAATGTGACAGCTCGGGTGTACACGTACCCCCTCCAGTAGCAGACCCACTCTGGCGGTGGTAGGAAAGTGTTTTTTTTCCCCCATCAACTTTGAGGTCCGACCACTTTTTTTTTATTTTTATTACGGGTACCGTGCTGTCAGTTGCGCTGACAGTCTGCACTGCAGACGCCACATGCTGCCACTCACAGTTCTTCCTTTTATTTGTGACACCACTGCTGTTTCCACCAAATAAAATGTCTGTTCTATCCTCCACTTCACCCACTTGCACTTCAATCAACATCTCCGTAAAGTTTCTCTTCTTGTTTTTCTTTTTTTGTTGCCATATTTCCCCTCTTCTTCATATGCATCAATATTCATGTCCTGCTTTGCATTGACCTTTTATAGCCAGATTTGGGCGTGTTCAGGGCGGGATATGAGCCAAATTCACGTGCGCAAACTTCCAAGAAAACCGTGAATTTAAAAGGGAAATCGCTTACACCTTCGGGTAGGAATGGTTTTATAAATCAGAAATCGTTTTGGCTTACGCAAACTTTTTGTACGTACACTTGTAGTAGGGATTCTACGCAATGTTTTATAAATGAGACCCCTGGTCTGTAATTGCTTTGCAAGACAAAAAAAAAATTAATGGAGAGTAGTGAGAAAGAAACAGAGTAGTATACTCGAAAAACTTGGTGCAAAGTGGCTGTCAAAGAAGTATAAACTAGGCTTAATAGGCCGGAAGAAAGAGAGTTGGATGGGCGGACAATGAAAGCAAATGTGGAACAGACAGACATTACGAGAGAAAGTTTTCATGCACAAACCCTCATTATGGAAAACAAACTAATGGATATGATGCTGGTTTTAATTTTAAGGCAGTCATTCTGGCTTTTAAAGAAGGAAATAGAGCACTAGCCTCTTCACGTATCCTTGACGGCAGTGATTAGCAACACCAACGTGAAGAACTCTCATTGCAAGAAGACAAAAAAAAAGCTTTCATAGGTAATAAAAGCAGGTGGCCCGAACTTGAAGTCTTTCTTGAAGATTGACTGAACACATAAAGAAAGGGTGGCCGAGGTGTCCACTGTGTTTCAATGTTAATAAAATTTTAACTTCGTAATCCCCAAACACCAATCACTTTCCTGACGATCCCCTCTGCATGAACCCTTACATATGGTAATTAAACGTTTAAACAAATGCGGCTTTTAATTGGGTGCGGCTTGTTTATGTACACATTTGTTATTTATTTTATGTCTTTCCTGCATTCGGCTGTTGCAGATTATAATCAGAGGCGCTTTATAGCCCAGAAAATACAGTAGTAAGTTTATATTAGCAAGTCAGGCTTCCAAGAAAATCCGCTAAACCAGGAAAATCCCAAACAGTGCATGTCTAATTATTTTTCATACAGGTTTATAAAAAATTCTTATTTTAGTCAATATTGAAATCATACATATTTAAAACATCAACCAAGTTTGAACTTCAGGATTTTTCAGTTTTTTACTTATTGTCTAACATAACAAAATGTACATTTTTAATTTAAGCATTGTCATATCTCATAAACTTAATCAAAAGTCGGTTGTAATGAAAAGCTTTAAGAAGTTAATGTAAAATTAGATTTATTCATTCATCACATCTGAGTGAAAAGCAATATATAGTCTGTTTTAGTGAGGAGAAAAAATTAATCAGACAAAATGTTTATATAGTTTTGCATAAGTTTGCCTCCATTTTATTTGAACTACATTTGTCTTCTGTTTCTTTTTTCAGATGAAACCCATAAAAACATGGAAAGAAAAATTGCTGCGAACTCAGCAATATGGTCATTTAAGTTATACCTGCAAGATCTGCCACAAAACTTTCAGGGGTTTAAATGTGATGAGGCATGCTTTCTCACATTTAAAGAAAAGGAAATTAAAATGCATTCTCTGTGGGAAACACTTCAAGCTGCTGCCTTTGGCTAAAAAGCACATTCTTGAACACATTAATGAAATGTCAAATCATAAACCAAATGACCAGCAAACGCAGGAAAGTCCACCTGCCAATGGAGTAATGGAAAATAAGCACCAGCCAGAGGAAGAAAATCTGATGTCTGTCACCAAAAAAAAGTCTTCTGAAAAGAAACCCAAATCCAAAAACCAAGTGTTGAGTCTCAGCAGGGAAGAACGCATCATCAGGAACATCCGCATCCTACTTAAAAAGACGGCTTTGCTAAAAAGAAACAAAAATCCCCACATAGAGATTAATAAATCAATAGAGTTCATGGATGAGCAAGTAGTCATTGCAGATGGCCTGGTGATCATAAAGAATGTGTCTTCAAAAAAGACACAGGTCGAGGAAGAAGGAAAGGAGACTCCATTGGAAGAAAATGGTTGCTTTGTGGATCACACATATCACTTGTGCCCGTCAGATGTCTGTGATCGGGTTTTCTTGAAAATAAACAGTGCACTGACAAGGCACGCCATCAAATGCCATCCTAGTGAAGAGAAAGTACTGGAGAAGACTTACATCTGGTCCAAGCAAAAGTGCTGCTACTGCGTTAGGTAAGAACTAAAATTATATTTTATTTAAAATACGTCTTTAAAATTACCTTAAATATACGATACAAGTTTAATAAATACCTTGCTTATTTAGTTCAGGTATATCATCATATCGCATCTCGAGATAGATGACAAAAGAATTCCTAGATAGCCAGGTAAATTCTAACTATTCAGTTGCACTAAACATTATTTGAGGTAGACAAAATTATTTCTCAAAAGTTCAAAGTTCCAAAGATTTTAACAATAATGAATGATTTCCAAACATTTTCCACATTTAATGTGAGATGTATACTGTACAATTCACAAGGCATGAAAATAAAGGAGCTTATGGCAGTCTTGTAGCTTAAGTGTACATACTTTTAAACTAACTTTTTGAAAACCTCTTTTGATTCATTTTCTGCATTGTCCACTTTTGATAAGATTACGTAGCATCTTGACATGTAGATAAAGGTTTGTGAAGACCTATGTTGTCTACAGACCGCTTCAGGGGACACCACACATCTAGATCGGAACCCTTGCTAGAACATTTAAAAATATGTAATTCTTTCCTCTGGCGAAGACATTATTGTTGATTCTAATGTAAGCTGGGTCTCACTGTGATGTCGCAAAATAACTTATGTTCTGTCAGCCATTGCTCCTTGAGGGGGAAATGTGTTTACATGCTGAAGTAAATCAACTCTAGTTGACCAGAGACTTCACTAGTAATAGGCAGACCCATCAGAAAGTCATCAGACCCTGCTGTACTGGTGGGGAATGCTTTGCAACACTTATACCACTGGAGAAGTTTTAAAGGAAAACTACTATTGATACGTCTTTGCCAACGGCTCGAACTAATATGGCGTGGGGCTGCTGAGCCTCTCTTTATGTCTGGTGATGGGAGAGAAGTCTCCGTCTCCTGGAGTCCGTGCCTCCTGGCCCTCCCCACTTTGGTAGAATTTTTCAAATGTTGCCTGGGGGTGGGATAATGCTTTTTTATGGGGTTCAGTTGCTCTTTAAGTATCTTTTTTATTTTTTATTTTTTTTTTAAATTTTTTTTCTTACGCTGGTTATCTCTGATATAAAAAAAAAATTATCAAAAGAATTGTACAAAACAAGGAAAAAACCCTATACGAAATCTATAAGGGAGACGTACATATTTTTCACAGAACAGTATTTATGAAAAATGTTATTTTCAATATGATGGCGCTCAATCTTTAATCCTCATTGTGATGTTTTAGGACTCAAAATCTTAACCCGTTTAAAACATTTTGTCTGTTTTATTCACATCTTCTCTTTTTTTTTTTTTGCATTATTTTCTCTCACAGACATTTACAGTTTCTTGAGCAGTATAAGCACCACATGAATCTCCACAATCATTCGTTGCCATTCTTCTGCTACCATCTGGAGTGTAAACAGCGCTTTGCAACGCAGCCTGAAATGAAGAACCATCTCAGCACCCACAAGCCCCTCAGACCTCAGTGTACATACCCAGACTGTGAGAAGCTCTTCTCAAATTTTCAGGGTCTTTTTGACCATGAATGGAGGCATTACATCCCAGTGCCACAAAAGAAAGAGCAAGACATTGGAGCCAGTATAAAAGAGGCAGTGGGCAAAGAAGCTCCTTGGAAGCAGAGAGTAAAAATTGAAGAAATTTGGCTTCAGAATAAAAAGGTCCAAAGGAGTCCCACTCCTGATAAAATCAAAACTGAAGATGGAGAAACGGCTAGCCTTGACAACAGCCCGGATTTATCTGAATGTGAGAACTGTCCGACAACAGTAGTTGGCTCTGAACCCATGGAAGACAAACCCATCATAAATGGATTTGAGGATGCAACAAAAGAGATCTCAGAAGTATCCAAGTCCACCTTGTCTACTCCTAAAAACCCTAAAAACCCTAAAAAGGAACCTCAAAAAAACCTAATCAAATGGGAAGTCATAAATATCAAAGAATACAAAGATGTTTCCACTCTTGCTGAAGGAGTACAGAAGAACATAGCTGAGCCACACATCACAGAACACAAAACCTTCAAACCTGAAGATCCTGCCTACGCCCCATTCGTGAAAACCCCCTTTGTCCGGCCTCCACCCTCCACCTACCTGGACGAATCAGTGCTCTCAATGCGGAAGAGGAGGGCCGGCGATCAGCCGCCTGTCAAAAAATATGTCAACAAGATGAAGAAAGAAGCCGCTGCAGAAAAGGTAAAGGAGGATGTGGTCATTCCGGAGCAGAAAGTCCGACATCGCTGCAGCAAATGTTTGTCCTCTTTTGGCACATTGGAGGAATTGCACTCGCACGAAGCTCGCAACACCTGCTCCTCTCTCTTTGGTTTTGATTCAGATGATGAAAGTTAGTGTCATCATTTCCCTGATCAAAACATTATGGCATAAAATGTTTAACTCACGTTTCGATGAAGGCTTCATCCTTCCTCAAGTGGAGGAGTTTACGTTTTTGGGGGTCTGGTTCACAAATTAGGGAAAAATGGAGCGAGAGATTGACAGATTGATAAGGCGTCTGCAGTTATGCGTGCGCTGTACCGGTCTGTCTTGGTGAAGAGAGAGCTGAGCCGAAAGGCAAATCTCTCAAATTACCGGTCGATCTACGTTCCTACCCTCATCTATGGTCATGAACTTTGGGCAGCTGAAATGAGCTTCCTCCGAAGAGTGGCTGGGTTCTCCCTTAGAGATAGGTTGAGAAGCTTTGTCATCTGGAGGGGGCTCAGAGTAGAGCCGCTGCTCCTCCGCATCGAGAGGAGCCAGTTGAGGTGGCTCGGGCATCTGGTCAGGATGCCTCCTGGACGCCTCCCTGGTGAGGTGCTCTGGGCACGTCCCACCGGTAGGAGGCCCAGAGGAAGGCCTGGAGGGACTGTCTCACGGCTTGTCTGGGGGCACTTCGGGATTCCTCCTGAGGAGCTGGGGAGAGGGAGGTCTGGATCTCCCTGCTTAAGCTACTGCCCCCGCGACCCGACCCCGCATAAGTGCAAGAAGATGGATGGATGGATTGATGGATGTTTAACTCACTGAGCAGGTTCTTTGTGTGTTGTTTAAAGAGGAGCTGTGGAATCTTACCTCATTCTTATGTTATGGTTTGAGTTCAGCAACGAAGTGTTTATTCTAAAGCAAGCAATAATTTTAAATGTTTATGACTACTTTTATTATTAATATCAATTTTAAGCATCCCATTTTGGTTTTAATTTGAATTTATAATGTTCACGATTATCCATGTTATAAAACGTGAATATTTCAGAAAGTATAAAAGTCTACACATTCTTTGAACATCTGTTTGTTCTCACGTATTGGGCACCTATTAGTGTCCACGGTGATCTAACTAAATTAAGATTAATATTTGTTTAATTTTATAAACATTTCTTAAAAGGTCAGAACAAAATAGCCACAGTTTATAATTACCACCATTTGATTTATGAAGTCTGTCAGTTTCTTGTTCTGTTGGGGATCCACGTTTTGTGTAGCTCCAACCAGTTTTTCCAGGTACTTTTGAGTGAGGGGTGCTGCTTTCCTTCAGAATAGGACACCTGATAAAATGGGCCCACAAGTTCTTTAAACGGTTTAGTTTAATAGTGGAAGAGAGCCAGGCGGATATTTTTTTTTTTCATCTCTACGGCCGTCATTGGTAAGCTACTTTTTATAGCACTTCGATGAATAAGATTGAGCATTGTCCTGCATAAAAATAATTGTCTTATATGTACTATTGAAGAATCTTCCAATAGGTTTGGTCATTTAGTTTGTCACTTTTCGTCCTGAAAAGGTGCAGTCTCAGTCTTTGATACCAGGCCACACCAGTACCTCACCTCCTCCATCCTGCAGTCAAGAGTTGAAATGGAGCTCTTGCACTTAGCAGCCCATACATGCGTAACAATAAAAGGGTATTTTGATTCTTTGCAACTTTTTTAAATGGTTCCGTGATCATTCACCAATATGTTAGCAATTAGCAAAGTGCCATGAACCTTTGTTTTTGGTGTTTTATCTCCCTAAGACACCCTAATTTCCCAAATGCACATCACCTGCTCTAAATTCAACAAAGATTCAGGTTTATACAAATTGGACTTGGGAAAAATATGCACAAAAATATCTGGTCAAAATTATTATTACTTACATAGTAACTAAATAGTATACATTTATCTTTGAAAAAAAAAAAATCATTGCTAGAATATGAAGATCATGTTTGAGTTTTTTTTTTTTTAAGAGACTGACACCACCCACATCTGTGGAGTTGTGAGAAGGTTGCTACAACTCTAATTTTCAACATCATTGAATTATTGATTTTTGCAGACTAACTTAGATAAAAAAATTTTTTTGCTGTATTTCAAGAATTTATGTTAAGTTTCACAATTATTGCTTACAGCTAATGGAAACAATGAAATATGCTTCTCAGAAATGTTGAATATTACTAAAGTTTAAAAATAAAATAATCAATGCAGTGTGGCATGGAAGCTATCTGTGGCTCTTCTGAGGTGTAATGGAACCCAAGATAGCTTTTATAGTGGCCTTCAGTTCATCTGCATTGTTAGCACTTGTCTCATCTTCCTCTTTATAACACTAAACAGATTCCCTGTGTTTGATTGGCCAGCAAATTCACCTAAATTGGATTTGTGTGATATTGTAATCTGAGAGGTGAATGTTCTGGTTTTCATCAGCTATGAGCCGTTAAAGTCCTCCAAATTAACTTTTGAAATGCATTGCAATTTAAAATAAGCTAATGACTTTTTCTTTTGAGACAAGTTGATTCAATACATTTTCAATGATATAAAGATTCTTTTTAAGTTGCACTTTTAAAGATTTTTATTGACTCACTAGCACTGTGTAGATATTCAGTGTATAAGAAAATGAAATATAAGAAAATGTCTTCCATAAATTGATGACTCATTCTTAACATTAACAATTTAGACATTTAACACCTGTTGAATATGTCGTCTCAATTTTATATTTTCAAACTTTTACAGTTGTTGGCACCTTGCCTTGCAGCAACATTGATCCGGGTTGGAATTCTGGATAAGGTTCTTTCTGCACACAGTTTGCATGTTTTCCCTATGTGTGGGAAATATCCAAGGACTCTCTCCTCACTGCAATCCAAAAAGATGACTGTTCGGTTAATTTTCTAAAATTGTCCTTAGGTATGAGTGTGTGCATGCATGTTTGTTTGTCCTGTTTGTCAGTTTCACCCTGTGCTTAACTGGTGAGCTGTCCTGTCTCTGTGAATGACCTCCAGAGATAGGCATCAGCCCCCCACAACACTGCAGGGGGTGGGGGGGGGGCAGTACAATGGATGGATAAATCCTTCAAACTTTTGCCAAATGCAGCAAACATTAAAGGCCTACAGTGTATTTCTGTGGTTGTACATGATGTTCGGAATCGGGTTTTTCTTTTAGTTTGAAGTCTTCTGATCACAATAACAGGAATCAAAGATAAGGTTTTGATTTTAAAAATTAAAACCATTGTTTTTTTTTTTCTTTGTGCCAAGACTGAATCAGTATTTGAGGTTTAGAAACTGAGTTTAATTCTAAGTTGGGGCTGAGATCCTTAATTGCGGACCTCAATTTGTAGAATAACACTATGAATTTAAAATAAGATTTTCAAAGTGCTTTTTCTTTCAACTTTTTAATTGTGTATTTCAAGGGGACTGTGTTTAAAACTTATTTATACGTAAAAATGTTAATAGCCGTTTTGTAAATGTTATATGACGCCTATATTTTTCTTAAAATGTGCTTCAATTTCTTTGAATAAAACAAACGGTGAAATGAAATATTCTGTATGGTCAATTTATTGGAACAATCCCTTTGTTTTGTGTTTAACGTATATAAAGTGAGTGATCCTCACATTTTATGCGTTTAGTACAAGATTTGTATAATTTGACTTAAGATACAACAGTATTAAACTGTATAAAAAATATGCATTATATGGCTTTTTAAAGTTCTGCACTTTATAGAGCAACAAGCTAATGTTAGATAAACAGGCTAGCTTTCAGTTAAAGGCTCTGATCAGCTTCTGGACAGATTTTATGTTAATGTCGGTGGTATATGGCAGTCCTTCCAACACTAAATATGCATCTATTATGTAAGCAATACCAGTGACTGAAAGCCCTCATTCAGCAGGCTGATTGGCAGTGTGCTGCTACATTGTGGAAGAAAGACCAGTGTGTCAATACTCCTTCCTATATATTGCTGGAGAACACTCTGGCACGTTCTCTGGCATTACATTTGACTGGATAAACAGCAAACTATTTTCTTGATATGCCTTAATACCAATAACCAGTCGATGTCTGATCACTGTTAACATCAGAAAGAATGGACATTTTATTTTGAGAATGTAAAAAGAGCAGAGCCTAAATAAGATCTGAGAAATTGCTACTTAACATTTTTGACCAATTATTTCACAAGTAAAAATAAATTTTTTTGTGGTAAAAAAAATTCACCTCAGAGGAAATGATAAACAACATACATGTTTAATTCAGCATTGCATATTTACTGTTAAACATATTGCTTGATTAACCCTCAGAAAAGGGCACTAAAGAATTATTTTTTTTTAAAGTTGCATCACATTTTCTTGGTATATGAGGTAATTTTAAGACATAAAAAGAACATCAGTGTAAGGGGAAACAAAAAAAAACCATGTCCTTTTCTCCTGCAAAATGTGTCGTCTGATTCGTAAGTGGCCTGTAACCTCAGTCTATTCCTGTTGATACAGGCAAGCCAGAGGTCCACTCAGTCTAGGTAATTGAAGTTAACTCTTAGGAATT
Source organism: Apricaphanius iberus (assembly GCA_028564705.1). NCBI lineage: Eukaryota > Metazoa > Chordata > Actinopteri > Cyprinodontiformes > Aphaniidae > Apricaphanius > Apricaphanius iberus. The sequence continues at coordinate 937,135 of JAPXFQ010000644.1, read as the reverse complement.
ATACATATTTCAAGATTTTATCTGCTATCAGCTCTACAAGACTATTCATATCCAGACCCATGAGAGTGAGCTGACAGGCAGGGAACAAAGCAGGGACAGATGCAGCTCTGCTAAAAGTTAACATTCAAGGTTAAAAGGGTTTCTGCTGTCCCATGCAGTAAAGGCATTCCAGATCTGTAACATGCAAAAATAAAAATTTTCTTTGGCTCTGCTTACTGTTCTTAAGAAAAAACAAACAGAAGTGTTCAACACCACTTTGTGTTGCAGACACTCTGAAAACAAGACAAACCGAGATGACTTAAAGACTTGATCACAAGCAGCATCCGTTGCACTGTTAATAAATCTAGATGCAGTTTGAGCTTAGGTGTAACTAGAAAAATGAAATATATCAAGGAACTTAACATCTTGGGAAGAGTTCTGTTCAAAATAGTACATTACTAACCAGATTGAGCAAAATTTTTGGAATAAACTTTGTTTCTACATGGCAAATTACTCACAAATTACTTAAGAATTTTGAACTTAGCTGCTATAATTTGTGAACACCACTGTATAAGTACACAATTGCAACATTTAAGACAAAGCAAATAAAACCAAAAGGAAAGAAAGCATTTAATGTTGGGTCAAAAAAGCAGAAAATATATTAAATCTCAGTGTTGCAATTTTGTAGAATAAATACTTTGTTAAATCACTGAAAATAAATCTAAAATATACATCATATTAAAGTAAAAATATTAAGTAAACTTTTTGGAAGTTATACTGAGGATTCCAATGCTTCAGCAAAAAAAAAATAAAAAAAATTGATAAACACGAAAAACAGCTAATTGTTCTCATGCAGGACACCACTGAATCATCTTTGATGGAAAAATAAAAAACATGCTTCAACTGCATAAAAAGTTAGCAATCAACATGCAAAGTGTCAGAGTGCATTCCAAACAGGAGTAGTTTTGTCACTATGGTTAAAAAAACAAAGTAGTATTACAATTTTAAAGGAAGACCTGGATCAAGGAGCAGGTTGCTTATCAAGTAAGTAGTATATGAGAATAATAATATGCTGCGTTCTGATAAATACTGTTACAATAAAGTTAGCTATGTTCTAGCTGGACGTTGGGGCGTCCAGTCAATAAGTAGGATTCGCAAACTGTTGAGATGTCAACTACTATTGGCATCACAAGCTGAAAACCTCCGTTCCCAGCATTCAAACGGTAAAAGGTAATTCTAGTAACTTTGACAATGGAGAAGGTGACAGCCATTTTGTAAATTAAACTTGGAGATACTTCAGCTGGTTTTTATTTAGTTTTTCCGGCATTGAATTTAGAAATTCGGACTTTGATTAAACCAAGCACGTAAAGATAGATTTTATGGATTATACTACTGTTCTTAAGCTTAATGCAGGATACAACATTGAAATCAATATTCTGTAGGCATAAAAAATGCATAAATATATCCTTCATTTAATTTTTTGATATCTAGCATTAAAATGCAGACAAAGGTGTAAAAAAAATGAATCTGCCACACTTAAAACATTACTTCTGTGTGTATATGGCTTTTCAAGGCAGCATCTGCATTAAATAGATGAGCCACATGATGAATGTAGACAGTATTAAACTGGATTCAGCACAGTTGTCATATTTGCTCCTGAGGTGCTGATTTAGACAAGTAAACATGTTCTATAAGGTTGCAAGTTGCTAAAAAAATCTCTGTGTTATTTGAGCTAATAATTAATCAGCTGGAGTAGAAAGGGTTGAGCATGCACATTCTGAATTAGCACACACAACCTAATGTGCTGCATTTAATTATAGGACATCTATAATCAAGGCTAGGTAAAACCATAATTTAAGAATAGGGCAACAATATAAGTATGCTTCACATGTACAGTGCAAATGTGCCCTTCTTACAGCTAAAATGCTTGTGTCTTATTTTGGTGCAAACACTCCTGTGGATTCAAGCACATGTAGATAAGTAGAAAAAATAGAGAATCCGTAAAACCACAGATTGGGTACACTCAGTGGGCACTGTTGGAGCGCCAGTCATAAGGGAGAAAGCTGACTTTAATTTTCCCAGATGAAAGAACATCCTGCAGGCTGGTCTTCTTTGGAGAGTCACCCATATGATCCAGCACCCACTCCAGCAGCTACAAGAGAAGCTAGATGAGTTTTCTGCAGTTAAATGCAAAAAAAGGAGCAAAACAAAAGATGTGTCTCTGTAAAGTATTCAAAAGTACCTTTTCATCAGTGCCTCCAAAGTCAGCCTTGTACCACTTGAATATCTGACTCAGATGCACTTCCTTTTTGCCAGAATCAACCATACAGCCATCATCGTTCTCCAGAAAGGCCTCAGCCGCAGTGAGGAGCTGGGTGTCTATATCCTGTGTTTAAACCAGATTTTTTTCCTTTTACTGTCAGAATCGTCCTGCAGAAGGCTTGCAGATCACTTCACACCATAGCATACTAGCAAAAGCTGAAATGTATGTACCTGAGGTGTGTAGGTTTTAATTGGAGGACAGCCCTTTGCACCGCAGTTCAAAGCAAAGTGAATCAGGGGTTCTGCATCTGGAAGCGCCACCTTGTGGATGACAAAAGAAGTAACATTTAGTTACACTGATGAATAAAGGTCAGAGCATGAGTAAAATATTAAACTGGATTTCAACAGTAAGCAAGTGGGGAGACCTGCAGCCGAGGATCTGTTTTAGAAAAGGGCTTTCGGAGCTGGGCGATTCCCTTTTTGTTCCCTCGTAGGACACCATTTTCAATGTCTTGCAATGTAAACACTTCACCTCCAATAAGGTAGCTAACATAGTTGAAAAACTATAAAATTAAACAAACAAAAATTAATTTGAATTACTATCATATATAAGAAAATGTGAAAATAGACAAATACACATTTATTAACCTATTGTGATACAGTGTAAAAATATAAATATATATTTACGCATAGCGCATGTAACTCAAGGTAACATATAGGTTGAAACGAAAAGATACAATAATGAGTAAAAATAATTGCACAACACTTTTTTTAAATGTATATTTTATCTAAAATGTCTTCACAGTTTACAGGCAGAAACCTGAAATATGGATGATATTTCTAGGTTTTAGTCAAAGAATTCCCATGTCATAGTGGGGAGTAGGAGACCCTCAAATGCTGCTGCTTCAAAATAAAAATAAAAAACTGTGTGTTGGCATGTAACTAGCAAAGGCCAGTGTGAATAAATATAACATAAAGCAAACCTATAAAAAAGATATAAAATACTATTGGTTTTGACCACATCTGTGTAATCGTACTTTATATCTCTGCCACATGTTGGTAGGGGCCCCAAGGCGCAGGTACCCATGGATGACTAAGGCGTTGTAGATGTTGATGAAGAAGGCCAGCTTCTCCTCCCGGCTCAGCGACAGCAACTCCACCCTCTGGAGCTGAATGGCTAGCTCACAGTAACGTTCAAATGCGGGGTCCATAGACATCCCTTTGTAATCCACAGACTGTAAAAGCAAGAGCAACAAAGAGGACAATTTTTCCCCCTCCAGGATTTTAAATGAAAAAAAAAACACACAAAAGAGTTAAAAACTTTTAAAAACACATACGTAATAGAACGGAGAGCACTAGCATCTGTTCTGTTTATGTTGCTGTGATAGTGATTCATGATATGGATCCATGCACCAGATGAAGATACATTACAAGCATTAAGCCTTGGAACACTGAGAATATTACCTTGCCATCAGCAGACAGATGCTCTGAGAACAACTTCAGAATCATTTCTCGTAAAAGCAATGAAAGCTCAGCAGCTGGAAGGCAGAAAGAAGAAGACTGTTAATATGTACTGATATAAAACATGCCCTTTAGGACAAACCAAAAAAAACCTGGGTAGGTCAGGGCATACATAAAGTGTACAATTATACTTGACAATACTTGACAACTGTGCTTCCAATCTTCGAATGTGGTAATTGTATTGGTGGAAAAAATAAGAAATCAGCACAGCAAAATGTATTGTAACTTGAACTTATTGCGCAGCAAAAAAAATTACATTATAGAAGCAAAAGCCAACTGCTGTCATGCAAGTTACAAATTAGATTATTAGAAAGTAAAACAGCCAACACTATGATTATAATCTTTCCCTGTGAAGAACATCATAAGAAACGAATTGCTTTAAGCATGCAATAGTCAAATAAATAAATACGTAGCCGCACACAAACCAAACAATATATTGCACCACCACCAACAAAATTATTACTATATTAACATTTCAATAATAGTGCGAAGTTATTATTTTTATCGATTGGTAACATTAAACATGTTACAAGCAGAGCTAAAACATGAGGGTTTGATAAATGCTTTTAATTTTCTTTTGAAGTTCAAACTACTAACTCTATCAAAGAACCTGCAGCACATTTTTTCACTTGTACTGGTCTTTAGGATTGAACAATCTAAATCAGAAATTCAGCATTCAAAGAAAGTCAGAACTTGATATCAGCCCCCAAAAGCCTGATTAGTGTGTCTCTAATCACAATAATATCATTTGTATAATTTCAAGTGTCTAAGTTTAACATCCAGGTTTTTTTCAGAAGAGCCCTCTTAGTAGTTGTTACTGGGGGAAAACTGTGTTTAACAAACATAAGCATTTTCTACTTATTTGTGAACAAAATTCTTACAGCTGCACATAATTGACCAATGGGATAGGAATTTGTTTCAAAGCCCTGCAAATTTTGCATTGCTCCATGACAACCATTTAGCAGCTGGTTAAATTTACAGATAAAGCGTTAATTTTTCTGGCAGGTTAATATAAGATGCATAAAACAACAAATATATACCACTTAAGCCCAAGTGAATCCCATAAGGATCATACATCAAAGCCAGAAGCAGAGGACGAGCATTAGAAAGATTTGAGGGTTAGTAATCTGCACCAAAATGGAAAGCAAAGCGTATATGCTTGGATCCTTGTTCTCGCCTGACCTACCCGGTATCGGAGTACAGGCAGCAGTCTGTCCTCCATTCAGAGGTGAATGAAAGTCATCTTCCAGCAGCCTATACAGCGTGTCCATGGTTTCTTTTCCTTCTCCAAAACACCCATCCTTCTGTCCACTGCCTCGCACACTGACCATGTACTTCCTCTGCAGCAGTGCCTGGCCTGTGTTACAGGCCTCGGCTCTGTCTAGCACACACATGTCTACAGTGAAGAGCTGAAAGAGCTCGATTTGACCAAGTGATTCGACTCAATGTTGGTAGTTTTCATGTTTCACATCAGAAAGCTCTAATGCCCTACTTACCCATGCCCTTCTCTTTTTGCATCCACTCAACCAGCTGAAAGCCTAAGAAGCTCTTTTTGCATACAGTCAGTCCCCTCCTCTGAGTGCCAATCACACCAGAATGCTTGAGGTCCTCTACCAAGTCTGCCAACTCATCTCTCTCACATTTGAGTTCTGTGAATAGCAACATCCCAAAGCCACTTACTAACACAAAGAAACAGACATGTCTGAAGCTAAATATAAAGACTGCAGACTTCTGTGCAAGACTTCTGTCCTGTTTCTTATGAACAATCTCAACTGAAAGGAAACGAAAGAAATAAAAATCAGAATTAGGTCAATTATTTGTGTTTTTATTTTAAAATATTAAAGAGATGGCAATAAGAAACTCAAAAAAGCTACTTCATAAAAGGCAATATCATTTAATTTAGAAATGTAAATTAAAATTCTAAAAAAAGCTACATATATCTAAATGAATGTGCCGTTGAGGCCATGATGAAAAGACTATTTACACTAATGGATATCTTATTTTTAGAATTGAAAAGCTCCCCTTCAGTAGCCAGGTGCTTCCGGTCACATGTATAGGATCAAATTTCCAGAGTTCCCTCTCTGTGCTTGGCGCTTGCTACTGGAGCCAAGTCTGCCCTAAAAAAAAAAAAAAATACCCTCTCACACAAACACTGCTCTTGTTACATAAGAATGACACCATGTCCATATCAGCAAGCACGATTTCATAACCACTGACTGATTTATGAACGTCTTCAAACAAAAGTGACTCGGCAAAATCCATCAACTGAAACAGTAAGACGTTTGTTCTCACAAATCTGACACCGATTTTGGTACTAAACCCATTCTTTAAACTTTTGAATAATATGAAAGTATTGTGTTACATTATTTAAATGAATCAAGAACTGCACATTTAGTAAAAAAAAAACTGCAGAAGAATACTTATTTTGTTAAGTGATCATCTGAAAACACAAGTATATTGATAGTAAATTGCTTACCTCCATCAATCTCCCCACCTGGAACCTCAAATGGATTATTTTCTGGTAATGGTGGAGCGTCTGCTGAAAGAGGCTCTTCTTTAACTAGAGTCACCAGTTTTTGAAGCTCTTCGGGAGCCTGAGATTGTAAAACGCATTAAATGACACAAGCTTTGCACGTTTTTTCTTTAATTAAGAAAACAAGTCTTAGGTTCATACATTAGATATAAAATCACAAGATTTTTGTTCTACTTGCCAGTTTTTGGAGATCTTCATTACCCCCAACATGGATGCTGTTAAAGAAGATTTGAGGCACAGTGCTGCGTCCTGTAAGCTCTTTCAGTTTCACCGTTAGCTCTGAATGGAGGCCAACATCCACATCACATACTGGTACTCCCAAGGACCTGAGGGTAGCTTTAGCTTGTACACAATGTGGGCAGCCCTGGATAGAATATAGCGTGACCCGGCCTAAAGCACTGCTCACAAACTCCTCCATCTGCAGCAAAAGTAGGAAGATGTGCAAATTGTGAAATTGGTGCAAAGGCAGTTCATTCTAGTTAAAGTTGTAAGACACTCTGTTAGACAGGGTAACACAGAAGGTGTTCATCTTTAAATGGATTGAGGCCTTCTTTATATGTGACACATATTGTATACACATCTGGTCCTAAATAAAGCCTTTAATTACAATCTCTAATTTAGGAAGGTGGTTTCATAATCCTATATAATCTCCTTGTAGCTTTGTTCCCTACATGTGTTTAGAGTGCCTTGCAAAAAAATGTTTCTGGATATCTTTTTTTCAGATAAGCCTTTCAGATCTTGTCACATTAAAATAACGAACTCATGGTATATGTCTTGTGAAAAAAAAGAACAAAGCCACATATAGTTATGACTTGGACTGAAATTGACACATGGTTTTTCAAAAATATATCAGTAAATTTTGGTGAAAATTTGTAATTAACCCCAAAGACAATACTTTGCAAAACCATCTGTTGCTGCATATACAGCTGAATGACATCTGGGGGTGAGTCTCTATAGTTTGCACATCTACAAACTCAAATTGTTGCCATATTTCCTTATAAATAAGCACAACTCTGACCAGGTTCCCTCTTCTTCAAATCAACAAAATTATGGACAACCCTGAACCTCCTCTTCATGAGACTATCCTACAACAACAGAGGGTCTTCAGTTGGATGCTTCTTCATGGCCGCTGCAGCACAGACTGCTAAAGGAGATCCTTCCTGCCCACATCCATCAAGCTCTACAACAAGTCCTTGAATAATTAAATATTATGAGCAACAACAACAGCTAATTTCCCTCACGGTTCAATAAAGTATTTTTGAATTGAAAAAGTTAAAAAAATTAAAACCAATTATACTTTTTTATCCACTTCCTAAATATTGTTATCTGTCAGACTAAACTCCAGCAAGTAGAAATAAGGGTTGCGGTTGTAAAGAGACAAAGCATAATTACTTTAGCAAAGGAAAATGTGTAATAGTCGGCATTGCTTAAGCAAGCCAATGAGTTACTTAATAACTTCATATTGATAACAAGTCTGGACTAATTTATTCAGTTTAGGAACAGCTTCTTACATGAGAAGTTTTTGACACTCTTTACTCACTCTCTATTTATGGACATTTCCTTGTTGAAAACTGGACAGGATGACGGAGTTACAAATTCATTTGAGAAAAACTGATTGTGTATCAGGTTAGGCAATATTCTAGTTCCGCATTCATTCTAGGATAGAATGGGTTTGCTGCTGAAAGAGTTAATGTATGTATGTATGTATGTATGTATGTATGTATGTATGTATGTATCTATTCACAAAACGTTTTATTATTATTATTATTATTATTATTATTATTATTATTATTTCTTTTTTAAGTTCATGTAGGCTGACCATAAACACAAACCCCCTAAGAAATTAGCTCTAAATAAAACACACAGATTACAATTGAAAGGATCTTTCCTTTAAATAAAATGCGCTTTGATTAAATTCGCTCTTTTTTACACTGCGTGGGCGTTAGTATGTAACTTACAAACGTGCAGGTATAAAATTAAATTGTTATTTCCAATGCTTGATAATAATTATTTCTGCTAAGTTAAATATTTGAATAACAGGCAGATGACTTATTGGTAAATGATAGAAGCAGGTTACATTACCTTTCTTTGTTTCCCTTCGATGATCAACACAGAAGTATGACAAAATAAATAAAGGAAGAATACCTAGTTAACAATGTTGGCTAAACCATACTAAACAATAAGTATGTGTAACAAAAACTGAGACGCTTTCTTCGTGCCCTGACGGTGCCTCGTCCTTTGCGCAGGCTTTTGGCTGGCTAGTTGTCGAACAGACACCGCATCGGCTTCGTTGTCCAATAGTGACAGTACGTCTGCGCGTCCGTCATATTTTGAGTGGCATACTTTTCTTGTTGACCAAAAAACTTATCGGGAAAGAAGGGTTAAATTTCGTTTAACTTTGCTGAAAGTGTGTCATTGAAACAAAAGCTTTATATCCGCTAATCAAAATATATATATATATTTTTTTAAATCAGAAAAGTGATAAACAACTAATACGCCCCACGATTCAAATCAGCTCAGTTTATTCAAGTGATCCTCACTTTACAGGAAAAAAAAATCTCTTCAATTCAGTTAAATTCTTATTGATCCCATTTATAAAATAGTGTATTAAGTTCATTTAATTTCCCAAATTAGATAGAAAGGTCTTTTTCCAAGTGCATTTACAACAATAAACACATTTAGCCTGGTTTACCCATGAAAAAAATACCTAACCACTTAAAGATATTATCAATAATTTGATTATTAAAAATAATTTACAATTTAAAAGAATGAAGATTATTAATATATGATTTTCCATTTTTGTTTTTTATAAATATCATTTTAATTATAGGTGATAGCTACAATACTAATGCTAATACTAGTACTGAAATTAATACTACTACTACTATCATTACTACTACTACTACTACTACTACTACTACTACTGATAATAATAATAATAATAATAATAATAATAATAATAATAATAATAATAATAATAATAATAATAATAAATTATAATATTTGTGGTCTGTCAATCTCCACATACAAAGCTATTTTACAATACAAGACAAGGTGTGTTTTGTATGAAACATATTAACAGCAACACAGTTTACTGTGTTTAACACCAAGGTTCTACACACCAATAAAAACAAATTGCAGCATCTTTTTTACTCTGGTCTCTCTACAGGTCTAGCACATCTAGCCTACAAATAGGCAATGGTCCTACATATATATTTAATAAAAAGTTAATACGTCGATATTGCTTGTTAGATATATCGGACATTGAAAGTAGAGTCACTAAAGGTCTTATTTAAATGATTAAGTTGTATTTTCCAAGATACTGTAAGATGTTTACGATCTGAGAACTGTTGAAGATAAGTTTGCACAGCCTTATTACATCGAACAAAATGTGACACTCACAATATGGCGATGACGTACGGACGCTCCGGATTCGTCCTTCCTCTATTTTTTTTTTGTTTTGGAATGATACCTTCAAAGGCTCATTGTAAACTTAGTATTTTGTGTACTTTTCCACTTAAGTTGGGCCATAGTTGTAAGTGGGATCATTATTCTATATTATTTTAAACTGATAATGGGGACATGCACATTTGTATCAAAATAACTATATGTGTTAAATTTAAATAAAAAAATGATAATAAGATGCGAGATGCACATTTTCGACAGCCAACAAGGGACACAAATAATCCCTCATGACGTTTAGTCGGATTCTCAAGGTCTTTCGAAAAACAACACGGTACAATACGCAACACTCGTTTTCACACGCCAGGGAATCATATGGACATTTCAAGCAATGTTTGGGGTAATACAGACTTGTGGATAAACGAAATAGAAATAACCTGAGGGCAAATAAAAATCCTACCAGGAACCGTGACGCACACATACTTGTTTTAGCACGGACACATTTCCAAGCAGGACACAGATGGGTATAGATTTTATGAAAAAAATGTCAGGATTTTCTGAAAAGGAGCGTGTTGGCTTTAAAAAAATATTTAGCTCAATGACAGAAGGCGACTTATTGTCACTCAGTGACACGGTCACAAATAAAATGATAGTTGTGGAAAACGTTACAGGTAAGACTTCAGTTTGGAGAGAAGGATCATCTTATTCGATTATGTCAGATCTCACTTATAATCTCAAAACAGTCATAAACTATGGTACTATTACCTTTACCTAAACATCATGATGTTTTTGTTTGTTTTTTTGGCACGATGAGACACTGGAGAAAACGACAAAAACAAAAACATGTCTGCTGTCATGTAACTAATTGAACCAACAGGTTTGCTTACACACCGTTATTGTTTTCAACAGAGGCTATGGAAACGATTCTGAGCTTCTCCAAACATGCAGAGGAGCTCCTTAGAAGGAGGAAAGTTCACCGCGACCTCATATTTAAATACCTGGCTAAAGAAGGGGTGACAATGCCGCCAACCAGCGAGAAACACCAGCTAGTGAAGAGAACCCTGGAGCTTTGGTCTTCAGTTATGGTAGGGACAAGGAATTTGTGACACTAACCTGTTACAAAGGTTTAACAGTGGGAAAGCACATACCTAGTAATATGTTGTAAGTAGTTAAACTAATGTGATTTTAAATATTTCGCAAATTTTGAACATAAAATGATTTGGAAAAACAGTGATACATTTAATACATTTTAAAATAAAATGTCAGAATTTTTTAAAAGTAATTTCTGTTATGTTTGGATAGCTAATTATTTTCCAATTGATCTAAAGAGGTGTTATTGAAATTGTCTCCTTATAAGTACTTTCAATTTTAATGTTTTGAGCTGCCTTGGCGGAGGTCTGCTGACAGAATCGTTTAATAGCATGCAGAAAAATTGGAATAAAATAGAGTGAACTTCAACTGAAAACCTTTATATAGATGCAAGACAGTACTATATTAATGGCGTGTAAAAGTCTACACTCTTGCATTAAATCATTAATTAGTTTGTTGCTTGTGTATTTATCACATCTGTACTATCAATAACACACTATTTTCTGTGGCATATTTGTTTTGCCTCCCTGTCATTGCACACATCAACAAGACAGTTTCCAGTCTACCAAAATATAAATTGCCCTCTCTAATTTGACCTATTTTTGTTTAAAACATTTTGAATGGATAAAATCTACACTATTAGGGGTTTCAAGCCTTTTCCTTTTTGGTATATAGTATATAGAATAGAAAAGAATAAAACAGAATAGAACAATCCTGTATTTTCCCACAAGGGAAAATTTGGTTGTAACAGCAGCAAAGCAATAAACTAAAATAATTTAAGGGTCAAGAAAAATATGCACACTATGGACATAGTTACAAAAAGAGAGCACTATTCAGTTGTTAAAGATAAAATACAGATAAAGTGGAATACAGGATACATAAATAATGTTCAAATAATTAAAGATATTGATAAATATGTATATAATGTCTATGTGTACTTGTGCAATAAAAAAGCAAATGTATAAATTCTAACAGTTAGCATATATAAACTGAGAAAAAGACAATGTGCATATTACAGCAGTAGAAATGTTAATTGGTGATTTAGTGCATTTTAAAGTGCTGATCTAAACATTTATGTTTGTTGAGAGCAGTTTTGGTTGTATAGTCTTACAGCTGCAGGGAGGAAGGAGAATCTGAGGTAGGAGCCATGCTGGGATAGGAACCTAAGGCTGTACCTCATAGTGCAATATTCAAAGTGTAAAACATTTAAACCTTAATTTAGTCAGTTTTCAATGACTGTAGATGAATTTTCTGACTTGTTTTCCCAAAGAAAAATTATAGAACTTGAGTTATAAAGTGCAACAAATAGCCCAAGTGAATAAGTAAGGTTGCAATTCTTAAGTTTATGAAAGCTGGGCTTGAATTTTTTTCTTAAAGGCTGCAGGTATCCGACAATATACTGCATTGTCAGGTTGTCTAGGAGATGAAGACAACAGAATTACTGCTACTGTACCACATTATCTGGTTTTGAGTGTTAGATTTTGGTACATCGTTGCAGCGTCTTTTTACATTTTTAAGTGACTTGCACATACCTTGAAAGGCTAGCCAGACGGATACTTTATGTTTTGAGCTTACTGTTATTGATGATGTTGATGTGCTGCGTAGCTTGTTGAGACCTGGCAGCAAAGTTAACATAAAAATGTAAGAATTTTCCCACCTGGATCAACACCAACCTTTTCAAATGATATTTTAGGTGGTCATACGAAGATGCCACTTCATTTATTGACGCTGAATTACTGCTGCTCTTGCAATCACTGGAGTTTGCCTACATACTTTGCAGTCTGTCACCAGAAGCATAAGTGGTGTGACTCAATGACTTATGTTGCCAGATTTTATATTTCCCTCCGTTTTAAACACAATGGCTTTAGCCTGGCTTTTGTCAGGAAGGCTAAAATGAAATCTGGCCTGACTTTGAAAAAATGAACCACGAGAGAGCGCGATTCACAAACGCCAGAACGGTTGTGTTCATAATAAGGTTAATTTGACCAAAAGTGTGAGTTCAGTTCATGTTCACAAAAAAATAAGAACAAAGTCATAAACAATCGTACAATGAAGTCATTCAGGAACAACACTGTTAGGGGGCCTCCTAGAACAGAGATGGCCTTGTTGATGAGTTTATTTAACCTCTTCCTCTCAGCTGTAGATAAACTGCTGCTCCAACATACCACACTGTAAAAGATGGCAGATACACCACAGTGTTAAAAAAATGTATTTAAAAGCGCTCCCTGGATCTACAATATCTTTTAGAAGTATTTAGACTCTGAATATTGTTTGGACCTACAAAACTGGAGACTGAAATTTTTGCCTTGTCTTCCTTACAAAGTAGCTCAAGGTAACTCAGATTGAATGGAGAGTGTCAGTGAACATCAGCTTGTCCATTGTATTTAGGACTGGCCTTTGACTGGGCCATTCTACAAAATGAAGCATCCATTTTAACCAGTGCTTCGTAGCTCTGGCTGTGTATTTATGGCTACTAAACCTACTGGAAGGTAACAATTCACGCCAGACTAATCTATTCCAGACTCTCCAAGGGTGATTTTTGTGGATTTTCCTCTATTTTTTTCCAATGCCTCCTTCAATACTTTTTTACCAGCTTCCTTCTCTTTGCTGAAAAAAGCAAGGTGTTAGTTTACCATGACCCATGTAGGCCTAAAAACGTCAGTTTGGTGTCATTTGACCCATCTGCTTTCCTTCACACATTTGCTTTGTCAGCTGGATAGGCTGAGGAGCAAACTAGAAATGGATATCTTATTTCTTCTTTTTAGCAATGATTCGCCTCTCTCCACTCCTCAATAAAGTAAAGGTCTTCGGAGTTGCAAAGCGATAGTTCTCCTGTCGACACCAGCGTTGTTTCCTTCTCTGATTAATGTTTTTCGTTAATGCTCTCATATTAGTTTGATAACTATGTCTTAGTATATTTCCATGTCTTCTATATCCTTCATATTTTTGGATAATGGGAGGAACAGTTCCTCAAGAGACTGTCTCTAATAAACTCTAGGATTTACACTGAGAATAAATTAAATATAGCTGGATCCCATTTACTAAGTGGGCAACTTCTAAAAACAGTTGGCTGCACTTGATTTAGTGATATCAGTAAATGGGGGTGGCTACATATGCAAACCAAATATCCAAATTTGCAGTTTAATAATAAATATGTTTGTTTGATTGTACAATTTGCACTACTTTGTGTTTTTCTATTTAATAAAATCTCATTGAAGTACCCTAAGGTCTGTGGTTGTAATCTGATGGTGTGAAAAAGTTTAAGGGGTGGGAATACTTATGTAAAGCACTGTAAGATGCCGAATAACAAGAGAAAAGCAGTGCTTTAAATGTGAACTGTAAAATAATTATAATTTTTATTGTAAATTAATTTTGGTCTTATTATAATTAGAAACTTTGATGGGTCTTGTTTTTAAAAACATCCCTATAGTCTCATAAATATTTTTTTAAATACATTTTTTTAAAATGTTTAAGATCTTAGTAGTTTACAGTTGAAACATTTATTGCTGTGTAAAGTGTGGTGTGCGACAAAAATCTGTTACTCATTAAAGGTGGATGGAGCCAAGCAGCAACAGCCCACAGCATCTGATTCCAATGACATAGAAACCAAGGTTGGCTTTGATCCTCTGTTCCTGGGCGAGCAGTTCTGCCAGTGGTTCTTTCAGATCCTGAACAGCCAGAACCCTTCACTGGGCCAGCCGCCTCAAGAATGGGGTCCACAGCACTTCTGGCCTGATGTGAAATTACGGCTTCTCTCCAGGTAGGAATATTAAACCAAAAGGGGGGAAAATTAAGTCTGTCTAAAAGGAAATTGATTTTACATGTATTGTATGTTCCTCAGAGCTATCACGGAGCAGATGGAGGAGTTCCAGGGGGCTGAACTGGTCAGCCTTCGTCTCTTTGCTCTGACCAATGGAGAGCGCCTCCTCTTCAGTCCCAACCTGGATCCTCCTGGTCTAAGGGCCTTGGCCTCCCCCCATGGCTTAGTTCTGGTGGGTGTGGCTGGGACCATCCACAGAGACCACACCTGTCTTGGCATCTTCGAGCAGATATTCGGCCTTATCCGCTCACCCCTGAATGAGAACAGTTGGAAGATAAAGTTTGTCAACCTAAAGATCAGAGGACAGGATGCCATTGAAGGGGCAGAGATAGCAGCGCCTGCTTTAAACTACAACTCCAGTGAACTGCAGCTTCTTTGCAGCTGATGGCAGCTTCAATAAAGCTGCTTATCTTTTACACTATTTTACACAGGGATGGTTTAATTGATTATGCTTGCATCACCTAATATACCAATATCTGAGCTGCTTAGGTGCTTTACAAATACAATTCATATCAGACGCTGAATTACGTTTGGTGGGATGACAACTGTTTGCCATGTTAATGCAACCTGATGCATGGCAAATTTTTACATTACCTTTAGAGTACTTGTTTACTTTTACAAATGCAGCGATTTTTCTTGCTCTTCTGCTAGAAGGTTTTCCTAAATAATTTTTATGTTGCTGCAGAGTATGTGACAGCTTGTGCCTTATGTAATATATACTGTGAAAAAGAGTGTTGAATATACCTTTGTAAATATGTAATGTACGGAGAGAGTTGACTTTTGTGCATTTATACTGTAGTCACAAGCAGGTCCTGCAAATTGGATTTTTATTTCCTTTTTATGGCAATACAATCCTGGATAAAACAAATTTTTATGTAATGAAATGTTCTGCTGCATTCTTTGAGTAAAAGTTATTTCATGATTTATTGATCTTGTGCTGGTATACATATAAACACAAATAAAGTGCACTAATGAACAAGATTACTGTAGGTATATCATATACGTTGCCAAGCTGTTTTAAGTATTCAACTAATATATCTCAGTATAGCACCTTAAAAAGAATTGTATCCTTTAGAAAACTTTTCTTTAAGTAACGTTTTTTTTTTTAGCGTTATAATTGATAATGGTCTTACTGCTGAGGCTTTAGAGCAACTTTAGATAACTTTAGAGCAATCACTCGGATTAGATGGAAAAAAATAAATCCTAGATAAAAACCTGTCAGAGGCTACAAAAGACTTTTGTTAATTCTTTAATGAATAAAGCAGACCAGTCTGTCCTGATGTGTTGACATTATTTATTTAACTGGGCAGCCATCTAAGGTAAAAAGTAAGACAACTACATTAACCAGATCATTAGAACTCTGCTTGGGGAAATGAGCTGCTATGTACTAGACAACATCATGTAACATTCATATAATGTTATTTCTCAAAGTACCAAATAACATAACGTTTAAACCTAATAGAGAAATATCAGTAATGTAAGGGTTAAAATGCTGATCCAATTCCACCTGGTATCATATTTTGTTCTTGGTACAGAGCCTGCAAGTAAGTCAGTTCCTAATATGCAAATTCATTGAGCTGGGTTGGCTCAGTTGTCAACACACATGGTGCAATAGATATTACACATGAATCTGGTATAAATGTGTCTTCCATGTAGGAGGCATGGGATGTTTCAGCTCATCATTATTAACTCAGACATGTTATTGCAACAACAGCTGATTAATAACCAGTTGAGGAGTTAAATACCAATAATTAATCTCGGAAATACAACGATAATCCCAATAGCAGTTTTTTTCAGTCTTATTTCTTGATACATGTTTGTTACAATGTATAACATTAACAGTGCATTGTAAAACTTCACAATCATTAAACCTTTGTTTTATAACATTGTTCTACATTACAAACCTCAACCTCAAACTTGAGACAGATCAAACTGGGACAAAAAAAACAACAAAAAACTGTACAGTTTGACCTACATTTGTATTTATCAATCTGAGTCAATACAATCTAAAGACCACCAGTAGCTTCAGTGAAAGCATTGCACTTTTTGAAAAGTAACTTTTGGTTGAAGGCTTTAGACATTTAGAAATGTAAAGTTTTCTTCACTGCATAGTAGATCAAGCTTACTCAGACTGGAAGAAAATCATTTATGAACATTTGGTTTTCTTTCAGGATTCCTCTGTGTTTAGCTCCTTTCGTCTTTCCATCAACAATGACCAGCATCCTTTTTCCTGCTAAAGAAAAGCACTCCCACAGAATAAGGCTGCCACATCCATTTTTGACAGATTTCTGTAATTATTTGTTTGGAGTTTAAATTACACTGGTTATTGATTAGTTAAATAGGTAGACAGTTGATTGAAAGGAAAACAAATATGTTTTTGTTTTTTTTTATTTAATACAGTTTACAATGTACATGAACCAAAATGTAACTCAGGAAAACAATAATCTTTGTTTGTACCAGCTTTATTACGAATTCTTATTGATGCAGCAGAACTGAACTTTTATTGATTCTCTTGAGTCACCCCAGGGAGAGCATGCAAGGTCTAGTGGAGAATACAGTATGCCAGCATTCCTCTGTGGCTTTTGTGGTAACTGTTACATGTGGGAAATTATTCTTGGCAGCTTCATTTAAAGGCCCCTGGAATAGTTAATTTCTGTGACTCTATGGGTTGGAGCCACACGTCTCCTTGTGCTTTACAGCACCATAGTTGCGGTGAGAGGAAACCGCTGCCGCCATTGATCTCAGGCTGTTCACCTCTTCGAAAGAATAACTTGCTGCTTGCGTTCTGTCTTCATGGCACTTGGGTTCTCTGAGTTTTAATAAGCGGTTTGGAACATGGGCACTGAGCTGACGCACAGGTTCGAAAATACTGCCTCAGTGGCGTCTGGTCATGGTTTTGTCTTCAGAGAACTTTTTTCTTTCTTTTCCCCTCTCTATAATAGGGAAGTGTGTTTCTCATAAAGAGAAGAGCTTAAAACTTACACTCATGTCTCTTTGAAATAGCTTGCGAGTGTTGAACCATGGAAAGGGGATGGTTTGATTTGAAAATTCATATTTTTCTACTCTTTACTTTGATTTTTGACTGATTAGATGTTGGTTAATGCCCCATACATGATCAGAGTGGACTTTATCAAACACTTTAAGCTGACAGTCTGATAGCTTTATGTATTTGCTGGGTAATATTTTAATAAGACCGGAAGAGAAGTTAAAAAATCTGTGCCTTTAAAATAGTAGAAAAACGAACATAAATTCTGTATGAGTAGGCTACTGGCTCTACTAATAGCATCAACCTCCAAGTATGCACAAAATACATTTTGTAAGGTATCAAAACACATATAGTAAAAAGTGAGAACATCCTATTAGTGGAAGGAAAGTTAGTAACAGAAACAACAAGTAGATCTGGATAAATACAATATGATACATAAAATATGTAAAACTTTTTAAACTGGTTTACTTTCTTTTTAAGATACTCAATGTTTCAGGTATTTTAGGGGATTTAACTGTTAAAATGCAGCAACATTCTTTTTTATCTTAGAATGGTTTGAGCGTGGGGGGGGGGATCTCAAATTACTTATAATTTTGCAAATGTAGTTGACTGAGTCTAATTTAAAAATTGTATTGCTTTACTTTTGAAATTTTTAATACATATGCTGTTTGCCTAAAGGTGCTTACACACCGAACGTGACCAACGCGACCAGAGAGTCAGATTTACATGTAAAGTCAAAGGAGGAGCGCGATGAAGCACGACTAGGGGTCCCGTGACACATCAGAAGCAGATTTGCGTCGCGAAAAAGCTTTTCTGCCTGATCTGCACAACCAAGTAGCGCGACTACCGAAAAAAAAGTTTACCACTGGCTTCTGGGGGTCAGTGTGAGTATGTGGGATAAGCAGAAGGAGAGCTTCACGTTGGGAGAATCTTCTGTAGCACCGCTACTCATGTTCGTGCTGTTATGCATGTGTTCACTCAGCTGTTCGACCTATATCTGTAAGTTCCTACATTTTATGTATACTCTGTCAGGAAATGGGCGGGTGTTATTTATGGCAGGTGGCAAGTACCAGGTTGGACATGTTCTTCAAAGCAGAAATTTCATGTTGTACAAATCGTGTTTTTGACATTTTTTACTGTAAAGATTTATTCTAAAATTTTGTAATAGATTCATACAGAAAATAATGCCTTAAAATATTAAATACTGAATTGAAAAAAGGTTAAATGTACACTGCTTTGTGGTTGAAGTTATCAGTTCTACTTTTTAGTAGATTTCTAAATTGTATTTGTACCTCATAGATAAAAACTAATACAAAAATAAATTTACAACTTAAATTAGACTTTAATATATTGGAATAATACACTTATTAAGATTTTACATAAATGTATATAAATATCTAATTTTTAAAATATAAATTAGTATATTATTGTACAAAGCAAACTGTTAAAATGAAAACATCATTGTTTAATCAGTGTACAGAAATTTATTCAATGCTGATTAATGTTAAAAATGTGATGTATAAAGTTATTAAGATAAATATATAAAGAGACAGATATGTTTAACCTTAGTATCGTCAACAGTGAGTCAGCTTGATATTAATCTTTGACAACATGGTGCCACAAGAGGGCAGACAAGTTGCACCACAGACAGCAACCTATTTGATCCCAGAGAGGAAATGAAAAAAGAGACAGGAAAGAAAAAACCCGAAACCTTTTAACACTATTGAGGAAACCCATCAATTTATAAGAGGGATCTCAGTGAGCTGATGTTAGCAGGCAATTTCTATCTTGCCACATTCGTGAGGAAAACTGTACATTTTTCATGCTTGAATTGTCCTCCATTAAAGTAATGGGGGTTTTTAAAGACAGACATGTTAAACTGTTGGCTTCCGTAAGCACAAGAGTGAGCATTTCACAAGTTACCAAAGTGTCAGTAATTTATCTGCGTTGCTGAGGGTGTGAGAAGCATCTTTAGTCCAATGTTCTCCAGATGCTGCATTATCAGGACAACAAAAATAAGGATTTATGGATTGGAAGCAATTTAGTCAGTATAGGTTGTGATATTTCTCCTGCAGAGAGGATAAAAAAGGTGTTATAGAACAATTTAATCAAAGTTTGACAGAGTTCTTTTGTCATTTTGTTCGACTTGCCCTCCAACCCAGCAGTGTTTCATAAACCTGTACGCAGTGAAACTCTGCTGAAGAGGAAACGAGGTCAATGGTGTTTGGTGTTAAAGCCCTCGAACCTAACACTAACACTTTATGGGTTTTTTTCTTTCTTTTTTTTTCCAGAACATGTAGCTGACAAACATCTGTGGCACAATGTAAGGATTTTACTTAAACCTAATCACTGCTGTACTGCAAATCAATCATCCCCCACATGGATATTTTATTAAAAATAATTTATTGGCTGCAGCTAAAAGACATAAGATTATCCCCTTTATCATGTGTTTCCTGCTATCATGACAGAATGGTGCGTTTTTCTGACAAGTTCAACTTTTTGTCACTCGGTTCATGCGTGCATGAGCATATATATTACGAACGTGTATCACAGATTTACCCTGCAGCATCTGTTTTTCTTACAGCTCCCTTTGTCTGAGCTGACATCATTGCTCCGGTTTAACGCAAATTGTTTTGGACCGGTGAGGCATCCACCGCAGCTGAAATCAGCCTCTCTCTCTCTCTGCCTGCCGGTGTATTCCTTACACATGCATCATTATCTCACGTAAACACTGGAAACACGAGACTACCGGGGGAGCAGACGCCACTCAAAGCAACAAAGACGGGCCTGATTGAAAAGATCCTGGGCGGTGACAGTCTCGTTTAGCGTCAATTGAAGAAAACAAGCAGAGACCTCCTTTTTGGGAGGATCAACCAGATCGAGGGTTTTTATTTATAGGGACTGCATGCATTCAGGGATGTTTCTGTCAGAAAACACGGAAGCAACAATACAGGGTTATGAAAATTTCTCTCACATTGAGATGTACTTGAGAAGAGCTTGCACATAGCTCCCTCCCCCTCTTCTCTCTTCATCTCTTTATTTACCCCTCTATCTCTCTTTCACACATAGTGGCTCCACTGTGAAGCTTTGCAATGAGTCCCTTTCGTATGCAACGCAGGGGCCCCTGTGAGTTCCGTCCCTTGGCTCTCAAACTAAACAGTGAAGATGGTGTTATCTGAGAGCTGCCAGGAGGTTGTCAGCTTGCATTGGGCTGGGCCGACCAAGTGGCCGGAATGGTGGATGCATGTCCGTGCCAGGCCCCCACTGCCTTCCCTTCCGTGGACATCTGCTGTGTGTAGAAAAAGCTGTGGGAATTGTCTGTGGTTGCATCTTAATCCTCCATCTCTTCAGCTCCAGCCATGCCTGGCTGACCGAACCACCAGCTCTGCTCACTTTGCTTGTATTAATTGCCCTTGCATGGCTCACTGTTTGCTTCTGATTACAGTCATTAATTTCAATTCCCCTGGAAGCCACAGCCACCGGAGCTGCCTTGAGGCAAGCAAAAATACACACTTACACACGTACAGGTGTTTATACTAACAACAGCAAAAGAAGGGTTAACTTAGACATGCAAAAAAGAGCAACAAGGAGTAGTCTGAAACTGGCAGGTTAGAAAAGAGGTTGGAAAACAGATTTAACCCATTTTCCCTGACTTACAGCTGTGTGATGTGATGCTGCATGCCTTGACAGCAGATTGACTGAGTAGAAAGAGGTTGCTTCTTTCTTTCCCCTTTAAGCTCATTGCTGAAACATGTACTATTTCAATTACACTGCATCCAAAGTTAACAAGTTGTATCGAGTGATGTTTACTTTTGCATATTTGGTGCTGTGATCTAACAATTTTGTTTTTTCATTATAAGTAAGCCATAATCATTTGATTTAAAACAAATGCATGCTTAACGTATTTCAATCTGTTAGTATTGCTCATATATTACAGTATGTGATTTTAACTATTTTTTTTTCCGATGTTTGTATATGTGTGATACTTGAGATCCTTTACATTTTTTTACACTACAGCCAGAAAGTTTAATGTGTGTTTTCCTTTAATAGTATATAGAACAAGATAAATAGACTCATAATTCTGTAATAGAAGGAAAATATGTGGTTTTCAATATT
Organism: Apricaphanius iberus; assembly: GCA_028564705.1. Lineage (NCBI taxonomy): Eukaryota > Metazoa > Chordata > Actinopteri > Cyprinodontiformes > Aphaniidae > Apricaphanius > Apricaphanius iberus. Next base: position 915,427 of record JAPXFQ010000644.1, on the reverse strand, counting down.
TTCATCAAAGAAAGTTCTGAAAGGTGTGGTGTTAAACTGTATTTAGTTGGGAACCCCTACATCCGTTGTGCCTGCGACCTCGTGCCTATGACTGAACCACACCAGTGCTCCCTCTCCTGTGATATTGCTTAAATAATACTGAACATATTTTGCCAATGGTGTGATTTTAAAATAAAAAGTGATTTGATTTAACTGATAAAAATGTATTTAGGTGTACATGAATAGAACTTAAAACTTCTATTTATATGTTCCTCTAGAGTTTCGGGGTCCACATAAATGGCTATGGCGGGCCAGAATTGGCCTATTGGCCTTGAGTTTGACACGTGTGACCTAAATGATCTAATACTTTAGGAAGTTACCTAATTAGTAAACTGTGTTGGCCTGTATAAAATTCAATCTTAGTAAAAATCCACCTGTTATGTCTAAGTCTCAGGGCTTATTTGCATATATATATGATCAAACAGCATCATTAGAATCTGAAAAGGGAGAATGTGTTAGCAGGTTGTTATTTGTGCCTTCGTGAAAAAGTGGCAAAAAAAAAGCCACTGTTGAAAGACAGACATTAAACTTCATTTTAAAATGTATCTCAAGTCATGCTTGGAAGAAAGTAAACCTTTAAAACAAGGTTTGCACAATCACTTCACTCACAACTCACGTTTCATACAGTGAAATGTAGTGGTGGCAGTCTCATGTTGTGTGGATGCTTTGCAGCACGGACAAGAAACCTGGTCAAAGTTAACAGGGAGATAAAAGGAAGTAGACACAGCACAGTCCTGGAAGATAATCTGATAGACATCACAAAAAGGATGACGTTGGTGAGAAGGTTTAACTTTCACCATGGCAACTCAAAATAGCCCTTATAAAACCAGATCTAAATACACATATGAATTGTTGACAATAATAAAAAAAACAGAGATAGTTAAACATGATTTATTTTACAAATATCAATTGACAAAGAATCTCTATGTTTACAGGACTGGTAGAAGAATACTGTGTGAAAACTCCCTGAAAACCATGTATCATTTTCCTTTTACGGTTTTTGCTCTTTTTTATGAACAGTTTGGGACTAAAACACAAGGTGCAACATTACTTTTTCAGGACACTGTGTTACCTTTTTTTTCTGGACACTTCCACAGTTCTACACATTTTTAAAAGTCATATTGAATTCAGTTTAAATTTATGAGATTAAACGTTTGTACAAAAAAAAAGGTCATTTGTGTGATACCTTCAACTGAAGATGATAATGGGACAGTTTCAATATGGATTCTATACTTTGTTTTTCGCTTCAAAAGCTTATTTTCTGTTTTTTGACTAAATCATTTCTTGCTTTTTATTTTTTGCATTTCCTTAAGTTATGAGTAATTGTGTAAAATGAGTATGTGGATAGCAAAATGTTATTGCAATTCTTTTAATCTGGTTATTTTATTTTAATGTAGTTTAATCTGGTTATTTTCTTTTATTATAGTTTTTCTTTTCAACTATTTCTTTTTTTCTCTAAAACACTGCGGAATGACATGCGTATGATAATGCGACACAGATGAATTTACCATCTTTGCTCTATATCAGCACACATCAGAGGACAGAACAAAAGTCATTCTGTTGCTGCTCACCATTAATCAGCATCCCCATCCCAGCAGGTGGACCACATCTGGTAAATCTCCAACATCTGGACCAGCATGGTGGCCTGGCCTCATAAGGTTAATATATTGGGTTCAATATTGCTAGGACAGAAAAAATAAGAATAATTCTCTTGTCATTAAGTTTTTTAAACGCATACCCTAACAATGAATTCCTAAAGGTGTGGCAAGCTTATTATAAAGCATTTTTTTATCATTTGACCTATAAATACAAGTCTAAAATACAAAAATCAGAGGGTTGAATTATTCAAAAGGTAATATCACTGTCTTAAGATCTCATATGAAGTACAACAAAATAGAGATTAACAAGAAAATTAAGTGGTTGTACTGAATAATGAAAAAAAATATGGAATGCTTTTGAAACTTGTGTAAAAGAGCTGTCTGGAGTTGTGAAATTCTTTGTAAACGTCACCTTACATGTACACCTTCACAGGTGCAGCCAGTTGAGCTAAGTTTGTAGGTCGCCTTGCTCGTACACTTCTTTTCAGTTCTGCCCATACATTTTCAATGGGATTTACATCTGGGCTCTGTGATGGCCAGTCCAAAACATTGACTTTGTTATCCTTAAGCCACTTAGTATCCAGTTTGGCAGTATGCTTCGGATCATTGTCCATTTGAAAGACTTTATTGTGCCCAAGCTTCAACTTCCTGGCAGATGTCTTCAGATGTTGCTTCAACATTTCCACTTAGTGTTCCTTCTTCATAATACCATCTATTTTGTGAAGTGTTTCACAGTTGGGATGGTGTTCTGAGGCCTGAAATCTTTGCCCTTTTCCCACCAAACATAAAAATGGTCATTTGACCTATAAATACAAGTCTAAAATACAAAAATCAGAGGGTTGAATTATTCAAAAGGTAATATCACTGTCTTAAGATCTCATATGAAGTACAACAAAATAGAGATTAACAAGAAAATTAAGTGGTTGTACTGAATATTGAAAAAAAATATGGAATGCTTTTGAAACTTGTGTAAAAGAGCTGTCTGGAGTTGTGAAATTCTTTGTAAACGTCACCTTACATGTACACCTTCACAGGTGCAGCCAGTTGAGGTAATTAGGACATGAAGCCCATGCAGAATTTACCAAAAACTCATAAATGTCCTGATTTCCATAATATGTTGCTGCATGCAGGTGCATGTTCCAGTATGAAAACACATTTAATCTACAGCACTGTTTTCACTATTTCTTTTTCAAAATTCTATACCGAATGGCTACCACTCAGCACCCACTAAGTAGATCTATAGGGAGCTGTAAAATGTTACCATAACTCCAAGCTCTGCGGCCCCTTGCAGTCTGTCACCTTTTCACCTCAGAGATTGGGGTTCTCTGGGAAAGTGGGGCTTCTGGATTGAGTTGTCAAACAGCTGTACCATAAAAGGCCTCGTGGGGGCATCACCGTGAGGGTCGTTGCCCTGGACTGTGATGTGGCAGCCAGGCACACATAAAAGCCTCTGAAGCCTGACAACTTCCTTGCTGAGCCCACGTGACCCAATTAGGAAAACGGTTCTGAGTTGGAGAAAATGAAAACATTCCGGTGTCAATTTCCCAGGACGGTAGTAATTGTTTATTAAACGCAAACTCTGTTTTTCACACTCTTCCTGGGATTTTGTGGACTGATTTAAATGGTTCGCCAAGGAGTTACTGAAGGACTTAATATAACACTAATGGGCTATACATACAGTCAAAACCAAAGGTTTACATACACTATGTGGTAACGCACAGATCCTTTTGTTTCTCACTGTCCAACATGAAATTGGAATAAACTTTTCCTATTCTAGGTCAATTACAATTAATATAATTATTTCTATTTACTAAATGTCAAAATAAAAAGAGGAGGATTTTTTCAGACATTTTTTAATCACTTTTTTCAAAGTCAGAAGTTTACATACATTTCATTAATATTTGGTATTATTACCTTTAAACTGTATGACGTGGGTCAAACATTTTGGATATCCTTCCACAAGCTTCTCACAATAGTTTGTGGAGATTTTGGCCCATTCCTCCAGACAGAACTGGTATAACTGAGCTAAGTTTGTAGGTCGCCTTGCTCGTACACTTCTTTTCAGTTCTGCCCATACATTTTCAATGGGATTTAGATCTGGGCTCTGTGATGGCCAGTCCAAAACATTGACTTTGTTATCCTTAAGCCACTTAGTATCCAGTTTGGCAGTAGGCTTCGGATCATTGTCCATTTGAAAGACTTTATTGTGCCCAAGCTTCAACTTCCTGGCAGATGTCTTCAGATGTTGCTTCAACATTTCCACTTAGTGTTCCTTCTTCATAATACCATCTATTTTGTGAAGTGTTTCACAGTTGGGATGGTGTTCTGAGGCCTGAAATCTTTGCCCTTTTCCCACCAAACATAAAAATGGTCATTGTGGCCAAACAGTTCAATCTTAGTCTCATCAGACCGCAGGACATGTTTCCAAAAAATAAGGTCTTTATCCTTGTGTGCTTTAGCAAACTTTAGTCTGGCTTTTTTGTGTTTCCTTTGGAGTAAAGGCTTCTTTCCTGCAGAGCAGCCTTTCAGCCCTCTTCTGTACAGTACTCGTTTCACTGTGTATAATGAAACACTTTTACCATCTCCAGCCAGTATCTTCACAAGGTATTTTGCTTTAGTCCTTGGGTTGTTCTGGACATATTGGACCAAACTGCGTTCATCTCTAGGACCCACAATGTCCTTCCAGAGCGATATGATGGTTGGATGTTCCCGTCGTGTTTATATTTGCATATAATTGTCTGAACAGATTAACGTGGCACCTGCAGGCATCTGGAAATGCACCCAAGGATGAACCAGACTTCTGCAAGTCCACAATTCTCTTCCTGATCTCTTGACTGATTTCTTTTGATTTTCCCATGATGATTCACAAGGAAGCAGTGTGTTTCAAATGTGTCCTTAAACACATCCACAGGTGTGTCTCTAATTAACTCAAATGAGGTCAAATAACCTATCAGAAGCTTCCAAAGAGATGGCATCATTATAATGGCTTTCCCAAATTGTTTAAAGGCATAGTGATCTTAGTGTATGTAAACTTCTGACTTTGAAAAACGTGATTAGAAATGTCTGGAAGAATCCTCTTTTTATTTTGACATTTAGTAAATACAAATAATTGTATTAATTGTAATTGACCTAGAATATGAAAAGTTTATTCCGATTTCATGTTGGACGGTGATTAAAAAAGGATATGTGCGTTTCCACATAGTGTATGTAAACTTTGGGTTTCGACTGTACATACATACTTTCATACATACTTATAAATACAAAGTATATATTTGTGCAGTGATAGGAAAGTGAAAAAAAAGAAAAAAGGGCAAGTCTATGAATGTGCTTAAAAATGTACTTATCCAGTTAGGAGCAGATTGGATGTTTTTTTTTTTTTTTTTTTAAACGAGGTGAGGAAAATGTTTGTTACTTTTTTAAACCAACATAGTGTCTATATGGACTTTAAGCTGTCTGTCTGTCTGTCTGTCTGTCTGTCTGTCTGTCTGTCTGTCTGTCTGTCTGTCTGTCTATCTATCTATCTATCTATCTATCTATCTATCTATCTATCTATCTATCTAAATTAGCGGTGGAATCCAGTGGAATCTGGGATCCGATATTCAGAAAGGCACAAATAACATGTTTTTTTACACACAAATACTTAAACAAAATGTGTATTTGGGAGCAAGAAAAACTTGATATCAAAAAGCTATGTATATTTCTTCATGAGACCACAATGCCTACCACTTGGATGAGTGAATGAGTGACATTCAGGGAAGGGAGGGTAACGAGTAAAGAGGTGACAAACTCTTCTGCTCCATTCAGCAAAAGAGAAGGGATGAAGAAGTGAAAAAAAACTTAACTGCATTGCTATATTTGTTGAATAGGTTTTTATCATTTGACTGGGTTCTGGAGGCAGTTTATCTCTTTCAGGAAGCGGAGTTTGATCCGGAGATTATTCCATTAAGCTGCATTAGTATTAACGTCTGCAGTGGGGTGCTGTCATGTTTGCTCTGTTTATGTTGCTCTTTTTGTTCGCTAATCTAGATAATCAATGACTACCTGACAAACAGATTGAAGGGTTGTATGTCAAACCAGCTGGTCAGCAGCACAGGAGCACCTTTTGACTCTGTACCCCTCAGACTTCCATTATAAGACAGCGGCCTGTCATCTGCAGAAATACTCAGAATACTCTCCACTTGTTGGGTGTATCAAAGATGGAGAAGAAGCTCGATACAGAGAGCTGGTGAGCTGCTTTGTGGCATGGTGTGGAAACAATCATCTTACCTAGAATTCTGAACAAAAAGGAGATAATTGTAGATTTAAAAAGACACAGGGATAATTCAAAGACTATTTCCATCATGGGAGAAGAAGTGGAGGTGGTTGAAAAATATAAATAACTTGGACCTCACCTAGACAACAGACTGGTATGGAGAATAAACACTGAAGCCATCTACAAGAAGATATATATATATTTTTAACAGCACGTCATGCCGTACATGCATAAATAAACAACATGAGCATGATAGCTTGGCTGTGATAACAGCAGAGATGGCAAAAGTTGTTTGATCATCCCTTCTTCTGAGGTGGCTGAATCACAGGTGTCAATAAACTTGGATGCCTCACTTGGGTCAGAAAACTGTTTTTGGTCGGATATAGTAGTAAAGCTTCAAATCCCATGATAGGAGCCCTGTCAATTATTGAGAAGCACGGGTGTCTAAGCCGAGTGGTGGCATCACTATAATCTGTAGTGGAGCAAATTGCTTGGCCGTCTAGTGTCACCGATGATTTCCTTGCGAATCTCAAAATCCGATCTCTGTCAGTGAAACGAAGACAATTCACGATCATGGCACGAGGAGGGGCAGGAGCTTTACGCAGAGGGCCAAGGCCATGTGCTTGAATGAGCTCCGGGTGGCAGTTGGCCAATTCATTGGACCATTTGGGAAGGCTACGCACTAGGCAAGCCAAGGCCTGGTCTTATTCCACTCCTTTTTTCAAGTTTATAATTCTGAAATTGTTCCTCCTATTCCGCTCTCCCATCAAAACTAGTTTCTGTTGAAGCTTCTCCAAGGTGTCTTTATGTTCTGTAGTAGCTAACCCGTGCTTGCTCATTCATATTTGTAGAGAAGTTGTGATCTTGCGCTGTGAATCCAAGTCTTAGGAGTGTTGATCCAGTGTATATATGTGTGTATATATATATATATATATATATATATATATATATATATATATATATATATATATATATATATATATATGCATTTGAGGATAGCAAAGATTTTTTCTGTCATCAGATTTCCTCTTCTAACTGACATTTTGAATTGTGGTTGTAATCTGACAAAATCTGAAAAAGTTTAACTGTTCGAAATAAGTTTGCAAGGCACCATATTTACTTGCTGTGATTTTTACTAAATAAGACTCTGATTAGGGAATCATATTACGGTCATTAGCTCTATGGGTGCTTAAGGTCTTTATTACCTAATGGGCAGCATAGACTGTGGGCCTAGAGATGCAGGAAAGTGAAATAAAAGCAGACAAAAAAAAAAGTGCTTCAGAAGGTCATATTGATTGATAATCAAGTATCCTGTGGATTGTGCTGTGGCTCGCTCAATCCCCAAAGCATGTGTGTTGTGGGATACCAGACAGTTGCCTGAAGGCCCTGAACAATGCAGGCAGGCAGAGAAAGACAGTGAAATCAATGGCTGTCTAACAAAAAGGCTCTTGTAGGTTCTTCCCAATCATCTAAAGTGGCTCTCTTGGCACCTCTATTTGCACTTACCTCCACCGAAAAAAAGCTTGATTCATTACAAGCTCTTCAACTCCACAGAGTGTTCTTTCATATGCTCCTCTGCACTCAAGTAACAAGCAGTGATTGAAGAAGATTAAATTATCTTAAAAATGTAAGCATTTGTGCATTAAGATAGCAACCAGCAGACAAGTGAGAAGTAGCAGAAATTCTGTCCCGTGAAAGATAAGGATGATGGGGAAAAATACATGAGAGCATGGATACATATGTCTCTTAAGATCAGGCCCCTGGTGTTTTCTCATTCCCCAGTGGGCTTCTGACAGAGCCAGATAGGGATCCTCAATACTGACAGCCAAATGTCCTCATCCATCCTCATCCAAGAGGCCCGCAGGCGTCATCAAGAATGTCTAAATTTCCCCCGACAAAACCCCACAGAAGAAATTTCTTGCCCCTAGCTTTGCGAAGTGATGGAGCTGGGAGTTTCCCCACAGAGCCACTGTCAATATGTCATCATCGTCATAGCTGCCAGTTGGCAGCCTGTATAACCCAATGCAGATGTGTCAGCAAAACAGTCTCCATTTTGTTATTATTTCTTCCCGCTGAATATCCATTGCAGGGCACTGTCTTTTCTGTATTTGCAGTGTAGGTCATCACTCAAACTCCTCACGATGTGCTCCCGATCTTGTAGAGGAAAGCCATTTATGATGATGAACAGACACGTAGGGGAGCGTTTGTTTAGTTTAAGAGGGGAACTATTTGCCGGGTGAAGCTATACAAGCATGCATAAGCACTCCTCATCCAACCTGGCTGTCCTCACAAAACCATTTTAGCTGCTTTGAAAAATAAACTGACCATTTCATAGGATTATACAGTTTTTATATACATGCGTCTTATATGAATTATTTAGTCTTATCTCTGGAGCTAGAAAGGGAAAATATAATGCTTTGATTATAAAGAAATGTTTTATAAGGCTTCTCTTTGCCAGAGGAAAAACAAATGGCCCTGTAAAAGCTCTCAAGAGTAGCTGACATTAAAAGCAGATATGGATACGTACAGTATAAACACAGAATTTTAAAAGGAACTACAGCAAACCATTAACCAACATTCATGCAAAATAGAGCATTTCTTGATCATTTACATCTGAAACTGGTTTTAAAAACTAGCATATTAGAAGAATACCATTACCATTTGGAATGTATTGTGAATTGTAAAAGTTTGCACACCTGTAGATATCCCCTCACACATTTTGCAATGTAATAACCACAGACTTTTATGTATTTTATTAGGATTTTATGTGATTTACCAGCCTTGATCTACATAATTGTGAAATAGGAAGAAAAAGGATCAATCAGTTATAGAAAAAAATATAATTGACAAACACCAACCCAAAAGGTTTAGTGTGCATTTGTGTTTAAAATTCTTTACTCTGCCACCCCTAAGTAAAGTATTGGGCAACCCATTACCTACACTTTATAATAAATGGACCACTTTAATCTAGTTTAACCTCTAAAAATACATCTGCTCTGTGAAGACCTTTCGTTGGGGAACATTAATGAGCTAAAATGTTTTTGAAGACCAAGGGAAACAGAAGACAAGTGCTAGTTCAAGTAAGTACAGTAAAAGTCTGAAGCCAGTCAGGTTAGAGTATAAAATATTCTAAACTTTAAATATCTTATTGGTCATTGTTGAAATTATAATCCAAAAAAGGAAAAAGTATTATGCAACAGCAATTCAAGAGTCACGGCTGTCCACCTACACTGACAATAGACAAGGATAGAATTATTACGAAGCAATCAAAAGTCTGGGGTAAGTCTGAAGGAGCAGCAGAGCTCCACAAGTCAGATGGAAAAATCTCCTAACATGACAGGTTTTAATTTAGCATTTTGTGAATTTAGTGACGTTGAGAGAAAGTCACAAGAAGTCCCTTTCACAAGAAGGCCATCCAGCAGAAACAGCGAACAAGAATTACATAAGAGCAAAATGTAACTTTTTGTCTAACGTATAAAAATCATCAAAGCCCTGAAAATGCCAAATCCACTGTGACGTATGGTGGTGATAGTGTTATGTCACTGCTGCACGGACAGGGAAACTGGTCGGAGTTAAAACAGAATGTATGTAATTGCAAAAGGTGTTATGTAGGCCTGAATACAAATACTTTTCAAGTGATTCCTTGGAAAAAAAAAGAAGTATGTATCATAGCATGTAAATCTGATTCTGCTGGAGGGTTCTTCCTGTTAAAAGGAAGTTTTTCCTCTCCACTGTCGCTACATCTGTTCTTTTTGTTGTTTCTGTGTCTCTGCTCTCTTTTTTCAAACTCCCAGATGGTCGGGGCAGATGAATGCTCATACTGAGCCAGCTTCTGCTGGAAGTTTCTTCTTGTTAAAAATGAGTTTTTTCCTATCCACTGTGGTTACATGATTGCTCAATAAGAGGGATTGCTGAGAGGGTTCCTGTGATTGGAGCCTGCATCAACGGGACACTATTGCCAGTCAATGACTGGAAGCTGTCAACAGCTGGGATAACTTTAAATAGAAATCTTTTTAACTAATTAGAATTTTGCATGACTGTCTTGAAATGACTGTTCTGAAAAGTGCCTTGAGATGACATCTGATGTGAATTGGTGCTATATAAATAAACTGAATAAAACTGAACTGAATTATACGTTTCATTCCAATTTCACGATTACAGACTACTTTGTGTTGGTCTGTCACATAAAATGCACAAATCTTTGAGAATGACAAATTCCAAAAGGGTTCAAGGGGTATGAATATTCTTGCACAAGGCAAAGTTCAGACACGTGAAAATAGAGAAATAATAGGAACAGTGTAAAAAGTAAATTTTACTACATATTTTTCAGTCCTTTGCTATAATTATAAGGAATTATTTCTGTGTATAAATGGAGAGTGAAGAGCAAGCTTCACGATGCCTTTATCGTCTCTGGGGTGTGCTGTAACACAGCTAAGGCAACAAGATAACTCATTCCTTTTTAGAAGCAGCACCTGTAAACAGACAGACACAATTCATAGCTGCAAGAAGTGTTTTGGGGTTTTTAACATTCTTGGATATTTAGCTTACTTCCCTAGAGTTGCAAATAAATAAAAGTGTCCTTTGGTTCCAGGGCACAGAGGACGCTTTAACTGCAGGTTGAACATGTGCAGCAATGTTTGACACAGAGTTTTGATCCCATACAGTATCACATTACTTGTGGAAGAGTCCTCAAACTTAACGTGGTACTATAACACTGGGTTTACTGAGTCGGAGGCTGCAGCTTGTGGGGTGACATGTGACCTCTGACAGAGGAATGTTTTCCAAGGCTCCCTCATCCATCTTCATTTACTCCTGGTGGTTATTGTGCTATACAACATTAATTCAAACAGCTCGAAGTGTTTGCATAGCTAGCTCCAGTCAAGCTAAACACACCCTAGTTGTCTGAAATGACATCCATCAGTCATACTTTGTTTCGATAAGGGATCATGTTAGCTTACGTTATCACTTATTATGATTGAACTCTCAGAAATTATACATTCCTTGACTCCGTTGTATGGAGGAGAGACAGGTTTGTTCTGTATGCGGAGACGCATGGGCCATTTAGTTTTATATGGAAACTCCAATGAGGTTATTATATTTGAAGAAAAAACAATATATAATAACTCTGATTTTTCACGTTTCTATTTACTCATGTTAATTGGTAGAGCAGTATAACTGTGGGAAAATGGACCATCCATGAATAAATGTGTAATTTATTACAATTTTATGGGCAACACAAAGTAAAACCTATTTGTGAACATAAAAAAAATATGTTTTTTAAATAGAAATCTGAAAATTGTGACATGCATTTGTATTCAGTCAGATTTAATATCTTGCCATTACTCCATTTAGAGTGTTGAGCCTCAGCTCAGTCAGATTGAACTGAGAGTTTCTGGACTAGGCTATATAGTATATAGTATGCTTGGACCTTTGCCTGTGTCTAATGCTACTACACTGCTGGTAGGTTAACTTTAACCCCAATCTCAAGTCTTTGCCAGCTTCTTAGACCGGTTTCTCAAATTCCAGTCCTCAAAAGTCTGTTTCCTGGAACTTTTAGATGCATCCCTGATCCAACACCGCATAATTAAATAGTTGAATTACCTCCTCAATGAAGTCAGGTTTTACAAAGTTCGGTAAGAGACCATTATTTGATGTGACTGTTTTGAAGCAGAAACACATCTGAGTTAATAGCTGGTGCTTTGAAAGCATTTAATGTTAAAGTTATGGAGTCACAAGGAAGGCTAGAATCACACTATGCTCAAACACTGAAAGAGACTGGTAATTTATTTTATTGGGAAACATAATTTACTTTTACTGTAGTAATAATTTACTCATTAAACTGAAGCTTAGAGGAAACAATCCTTCAAAGTTTATTTTAGAAGTTCTTATAGCCAAAACATTAAAGGTCTCTGAAGGTGTTTTTTTTCCCTCGACTGACTCTTCAATCAGGTTTAAGATACAACATCTATTACTAGGCATATTTTATAAATCTTTCTGGATCATCTAAAACTAGTCCAGGTTTTCAGAGCCCAGAATATCCACTTGTCCTTTAACCAGTATTATTATTTTTATCCTGCTTTTATTCTGTACTTAAATGTACAGGTTTTGGTTTTTACTATAAACAAGAACTGTGTTTGATGACAAACACTAAGGAAAGAAAAAAAGTCCACAGATGGGTTTCTTGTCACTGTTGTGTGAGATCACATTATGGTGTCATTATGGTGTTTTCATTGGTGTTAAAAAAATAATAAGTTTTTTAAGTAGTCTGAGGGGTTCTTGCATCCAAACAAGGTTAAGAAGTTTCTTCAATTGACATGACTGTGTTGTTCTACCCCTGACCATCTTCTATATAAATAACACTTAAAACTGTCTAGACGTTTGACCACACAAGGCGACACTGGTTGTCTTTAGTTTAGACATTTCCATATGCTTGTGTTCATACAACTTAATCTGTTTTTCCCAGCAACTCAGAAAAAAAAGATTAGATTCATGTCCCACACATGTGCACCACGTGGCTCTGACAGAAAGAGAGTGAGTGTGAGACACTCTTCTTTTTTTCCCCCATGGGTATGAGAAATTGGTGGCAGACGTGTCACTCGCCCTGGCTACTGCTTTAATTAAAGCTCTAATGGTAGGCTTTCAACTGGGAAGCAACTTATCATCACACATAATCGCTCTGCACCAGTTAGTACGGCCAGAATTGCAACCAGCTGCTCTGCTAAGAACACATTCTGAACATTCCTGATGAAGTAGAGAACTTTCAATATTCAAACAAGGAGACAAGCCTTTTGGTTGTATAGCTAACAATTTTGTTATTAAAGATTTGTTAATAATACTTTACTTTCAATTAAGCTTACATTATCCTTTCGACAAAGTTGTTTAAAAGTGTTCAACTTTCGTTTGACTTTTAGGATATAGATTAATATATATGCACAGATTTTATACCTAAGAAACAAGTATTTTGAACAAAATAACCAATGGCAAAGTTGTTGAGTACCCTCAGCAGTTCCAACAAACATATCTATATTGAATACTTTTTAAATATATACTAAGCTCTTTTAAGTTTCAAGTGATGTTCTGTTTTCCAAAGGAGTAAATAATACCATGACACAATTTCTCTGAGCCACTCCTCAAAATGGGAAAGACAAAAGAGCATGTCACTCAAGTAAAGCAAGGTTATCTCTGTGGGATAACTATCTTACACTTGTTTTTTGTTTTGTTTTACTTGGCATATAATTGTTTAAGTCCTTTCTCTGGTTCAACACACCAGAAACAAATCATGGAGCATTAGCAGGTTTCTGCAGAACCTTGACTGGAGGAGGCAGCTAGACCATTTGAATCAGCAGAGACACATCTAAAACTGGCAGGACACCGGCCCTTAAAGACTGAACCTGGATATCCATGTCTTAGACAATGTCTGGCTGTCATCATGAAATGTCAAGAGTGACCCATGCACTGACCCCTAATTTAGCCACTCACATGACTGAAGAAAACTTATGAATAATTATATTTGTCATCTGCTGCTGTGACTCATGTCTCATCCCTGTCTTCTTTTGTGTTCTGTTGCCGCCCCCCCACCCCAACCCCCATTCTCCTCTCTTAAAAAGTCTAATGATATTAGGATAAATATCGCAAAGTTGCCACTCATCCATTGGTGCACTGATATTACTAATGTTAATCTGTTGAGCAACAAAATTTGGTTTTTAGCATTGTTCTTTGAATTGGAGTGGAAGTAGTTACTAATAGGATATTATCTCATCGCACTCATACTGTGTGGCATATTCAAGTCTTGTATGAATTATAATCAAAATCATGCAGTGTTTGCTTGGCCAAAGCTTGATGTAGGTTTACCCTTTTTTTATATTGTCAACACTTATAGTAAACAGGATGGTGAAAGAGTTAGGGAAATAATCTCTAAACCCCAAGTTTAGAATGGTGCAGCAAAGGGTGGTCTCTTGGAGGGCACCAAATATCCATAGTAACTATTAGTGCAAAACACCTGCTTAGGAAGATTTTTTTTCTGTCCTAACATCACAACACAAAGGTGGAATTTGAAAAACAAATTCTGACCTTAACTGTACGGTTGTGTTGACTTACAGCATTCACTCCTTCTGGACGACAATGAATTGAAAGGGAATAGGAAAAAACCTCTGGTAGAACTTGGCTATGTCTAAGCAGCCATCTGCCACAACCAAATTAGGTTGTGAAAAGACCTAGCAGACCCCCCCTAATTTAGTAGCTTCATCTAGGAAAAAAATACTGTCAGATATGTGAGCTTTGCGACAGTTTTTTAAAGTCTGTAGGGTGAAAGAGAGCACATGCAGTTAGAGTAAAAGTTCAGGCAATTGTGATGTCTAGGATAGACAGAGATAAACACTGGAAGACTGGACCAAATGTATCATCTATAAAAGGGGAACATTAAGTTAATGGCAGCAATTGTTTGGTTGATGTTCCCTTCCATCAAGTTGGCACAGCTAAACAGATTGCCAGCCCAAATGATGATAACTGGACACCAATTGGATGTGTGAATAGAAAGCAAAACAGATACTTTAACACTCCCTGAACACTAAAATGCTAAAGTTTGCTTGTTTTGTCTATAAAAACGATTTGGCTTGTGAAACAAAATTGGCAACTCTACATAATTAATGCATTTTAAAATTTTTAAAGTGAATAAGATCAAAAACATTGATGGGAGTGAAGAGATTTTATTTACACCCACCTGATGTGTTGTATACACAGACTTACAGTTTGATCCAGAACATGAGAGGGAATCTTTAGGCATCACTGGGGGATTACATTAATTTCCTAAATGAAAAAACAAGGAAAAGGCAGTTTAGTATGATGTATTGTTTTAATGTTTGATTCATGCTTGTGTTTTTTATGATTTATTTGTTGGCACAGACCATCTTAGTATACAGCAACACACAATTTTCACACTTTCATTATGATGTTTGACTTTCTGTGCATGAGGCAATAAGATTTATATCCAATGAATCACTCTGAGGTCAAATAAAGAGCACTTACGGATTATTTACTAGCTCTAAGACACAGTCATAGGCTGTCTGACAGAAAATCTGCAATCCTGGAGCTGATGTAATTCTCTTCAATGCTGGATGCTTCAAATGTTTTGCTGCTAGAAAAAACTGTGCCAAAGGAAAGTGATGAGACCAGCTTGCTGTCACTCATGTAAATCCTGCTGCTGTTTACCGAGGTTTCATGATCAAAGGAAAGAGGGCAAGTAGGAGGGTTGCGTGGGGAAACATGAAATAAAGGAAAAGGTAGCACAGCTGAGTCAGTGTAGGAGTGTTTGAGATAGTGCCAGGTTAATAGTGTCTTCTCGTTGGTGACATATTTAACAATGTAGTCAAGCAGTTCATAGAGGTTGAGAAAAATCATAATTTGCCAAGGTTTTGGATATCTTTAAGTTCATGTAATACTCTGAAAGATAAATGACCCTTACATAATTTAGTCTACTTTTGCATCTTTGTGCTTCTCTGTTTCAGATAAACAACTCTAGTATCTGTCAAATATGATCAGAGTAAAAACAAAATATGTTTTTTAATTGAAATAGTAATTAATGAAGGAAAACTGTAAAATCAACCTGGCCTTGTGCAAAAATAACTAATCAACCTCCTGTGTTAAGTCATGAGTTCACCATGATTAACCAGTTTCCTTTTTAAAAATGAATCCACATTTTACAAGCCACCCTATCACATTTCTCAGTTAAGGTTATCATTCACAGCTCAACAATAAAACACTGGGCTTATTAGGCTCTGTAGCAGAGTTCCAAGACAAATGGTCCTGCCAACCAGGAACATAAAGATATGTCTCAAGTCCCCCTCCCCCCAAAAATAAATACATAAATAAATTAATTAAAAAGAATTATTCTGATCACCAAGATTTTTTGGGAAAAGATTCTGTGAACAGACAAGACAAGTGTGGAACTTTTTGAAATTGTTCTAAGTCTCTGAAAGTACACCTTTAAAGCCCACCTCTGAATTGCCAAGAAAACCCCAAAACAAAGTAAAGCTTAGACAGACCTAGTCAAAGTCCAGAGTTATTTCTAATGAACTCCTCATCGCTATACTTAAAATACAAAAAAAGTTATTTGGTTTAAGAGGGGCTTACTTTTTCATAAGAAGCTGGGTTAATTGTAATACATTTTCTATGATAAAAGAAACATTCAAGTGTGCCAAAAAAACAAACAAACAGAAGAAATCTTCAAAGGTGCACAAATTTGCTCTACGCACATTGGAACTGATCTGTTCCTAAGGCCTATGGATGACAGCTATGAAGAATTTGTCTATCCTTTTACCTGAATTAATCTTATTTTTTTTTAATTCTCTTGTCTTTTTCAAGTTCATCCTGTAGGACAACAACCCCCTCCTTTCCCATTTTATAGGTGGGGGGAATTTCATCCGCCTGCAGCTAAAAGTAAAGAGGGTGACCGAAGAAAAAAGATTAGGAAAAGGTTTACTGTCTGCAGTGTCTGACAACCTCTCGCGTTATTGCTCTTTAATCATCCATGCTTCATTAACTGGGTATCTGTTATTATTTTGCAGCTCTCTTTTGAATGGTTGAGGTAGAGGTCTATTTGGCAATAATCAATTTTCCTGTAATACAAGAGTGGCATTTATATTAAGCCTGTATCAGTAATATGTGATAAAACATTTGGATCACAGCAGATTAGAGTATCTCCATGATATGACAATAAGTAACATAAATAAACAACAAAGAAGCAATTTATATTGCAAAGTTATCCAACAAACATACCGTGAAGTGAACTGCATTTATTTTTACCATACACATGGCTTTCAGATGTTTGGGGTGTGTGACAAAATGCCCCCTCGTGTTTCTTTACCATTGACATTTTTTGATGGATTATTTTATCAGTTAATGCCCGCTTTCTAACTTTTAGTTATATTGCTCTTCCTTTCAATCAATCAATCAATCAAACTTTATTTATAAAGCTCTTTTCAAACAAACAAAGTTACTCAAAGTGCTTTACAGATTTAAAATAACCCCACAACCCCCCCCCCCCCTTCAAAAATAAAATCATCAGTGCAAATACAACCCCCTCCCAACCCAACCCATCAGCCATACTCACTCACACACACACTTAGAAGCTACAAAAAGCGGGCTGAGTACAGATGAGCCAGGAAATGCCATCATGGGAGCCATCTGCATCAGCAGCAGCAGATCAACAGCAGCAACCAAGGCTCCGACCCAGGGCGCCCAGAGGAGGGAGGGCTGGTACCCCCACCTCCACCCAAGCGCTACCTGGGGGGCACCCAGGCAGCCACAGCCGACCACCGCCCCCGATGCAGGGGGCCCCCAGAGAGGAAACACTGGCAAGAAAGATTAAAATACATTAAAATATAAAGTTAATAAAATATAAAGTATATAAAGTATAAAACAATAAGTGTAAAACAAATAATAAAAATGCAAAGCAGATTAATAAATAAACAGTTAAAAGCTAAACTAAAAATTAAATCAGGTAAAACATGCTGAGCGATTAAAAATATATTAATAAATAATAATTAGTTAAAGGCTAAGCTAAAAAGGTGAGTCTTGAGCCTGCTCTTAAAAACATGAACGTTCTCTGCGGCCCTGAGATCCTCTGGCAGCCTGTTCCATTATATGCAGCTGAATGATTACTGCTAAGTGCATTAAAAAGCCTTTAATTTGATAGTTTTTGGGTTAGAAAATATTAGTATACGTTGTATACGTTTAACAAAGTCACTGGACGGTCTTTATTAAAGGACACGGCCAACTTCTCAGCTGGGGTGAGGGGAGATGGTGGTGGCTCCTCACCAGTTAGACAGGCATCAGCTTTCTTTTAAATATCTACATGATAGGAAGAATGCACAAAAAGTACTTAATAGACCTATTTCTCGCCAGTAAATATTTGATTTTAATCTTACCTTTTTGGAAATAGTTTTTGTGTTTTGTGACTGGGGACACAGTTCATCTGGGTCCTGAAGGTTTGCATCTAATTAAGTTAGAGGTTAATATATGTCTAAGTCAATGTACAATATTATTGTACCTTCAACAAATTGACCCCAACTGGGAATAAGGGGTAAGAAATGAATACATAAAAATTAAGATTGTTGAGAGTTACAGTATTATATTTAAGGCTGATGTCTGCAATGAGGTTGAGCCAGTAGGAATGCTTTGTTATTCAAATTCAAGTGCAGTTTAAAGTTTTAACCTGAATAGGACACTCCACTGATGTTTTTTGGTAGAAAAATTATATTTTTCTTACTAAAATGTACTAAAAATATGAAAACAATGAAGACACTAAACACTCATTTATACAGTTCATTAACAAACAAGCAAGAAGAAGTTGATTGGAGGGTGTTTTGGACTTTAAACTCACACACACTGTTATTGTTTGCCAAACCAAAATTCTTTATTTTGCTTTTTTATTTTTTTATTAATTTTCATAATGATTGGCTTGAATTCCTCATAGGTCAGCATCAGTAATTTCAACTCCACTTCTTTGAAGTTTTCTGTCCTTTTTTCTCTCCAGTTTCCTTTGTAACTCTTGAATTTGTTGATCTTTTGAGAGGGTCTTTATGTTTGAGGCTTCTGTTAAAAGAAATTGTTGTGTCATATACTTCTGTCTTGTTGTTTTGAACTGGGTTTTAGTGTTCCATGTTATCATTAAACTAGAAATGTTAGCTACACTCTAGGATGTGTTCAATAGCCACAAAGTAATTACCTGATAAACTTAAATAGAAATCGGGAAATATAGGATGTATTTGTTAAAAAAACAAATGTGACGTTTTTATAGTTCTAAATGCCTTAGGATTTTGGAGTTGTGTCAACCGAGAACCTAGCTTTGAGTTAAGAAATATTTGTTCAATTACAATCTCCATCTTCATTTGCCCCATGCATAAAGCACCAAGACCAAAACAGAAGACCTTTGTCCAATAAAGCCGACAGTTTTTATCACATCAGGCAATACAGCAGGTCATTCGAATGATTATCTCAACATAATTTATTTTTTATTTTTTTTCATTTTTACTTTGAATAAATTCTCAATTTGTGAGTCTGGCTTTATTTGCATTGTCAAAATTTCTTCCTCTGTTTGCATATAGCAGTTTTCAAAAGTATTCATACCCTTTCCCACAGTTTGTAACATTAAATCCACAAACTGCAATCCGTTTCAATAGAAAAGCATGTGATAAACCTAAACAAAGTAGTGAATATTTGAAAGCTGAAACTACATAGTTAATAGGAATTTACCAAATAAAATCTGAAAAGTGTGCCATGCATTTGGAATTAGTGTTCAAATTAAATTCACATTTTGCTGCTATTACAGTTGAAAGTCATTCGGGATATTAAGCTTTCTTTGAAAAATAGTTGAGGCTATAAGGGTTCACCAAATAATTTGATGGATAAAGTGTATGAATGTGTGTTTTTTTTTAAAGTTTCATTTAGTTCTGGCAGTAGGTTAACGGTCGTTGTCCTGATGAAAGGTGAACCTCCAAAGTATTTTGCAGCCTCTAACAAGTTTCCCCCCAGTTTTATTGTGTATTATAAATGTCTCCATTGTGTGATCAATGAAGTCTTGTCCATTTATGCTTCATCCGCTTTTAGTTTCCATGTCGCTACTGACAAAAAGCACAACACTGTCGTCACCATGTGTTGCTATGGGAATAGTGTGTTGAGTGTGATGGCAGTATTATTGTTTTGGTCACAAAAAAGTATTTTGCATGCAGGTCAAAAGGTTTTAACTTTTGTCTCTTCTTCCCAATTTCTGCTGTGGCACCCATATGGTGGGACTTCTTATGGCTTTCCTCTTGCTAGTCCTTAATAAATGGCCTACTTGAGTAGTCAGTGGTTAATAGTTATTGTCGAAGAGATTCCCCCTCCAAAACCGCTGGATCTCTGCGTCTCTTTACAAATTATCATGACTTTCTTGATTGCTACTCTGATTAATGCTTCTCTTGCCGGGCCAGTCAGCTTTTTTGGAAGAGCAGATGGACTGCATTTATTAATTGGGTATCTAAAGGTAACTGAACGCAACTGGTTGCACTGGACATTTTCATGAGTGTGAGAGTGAAGCTTAGTTTGTACCTCTCTGTCAGCAAGTTTGCACCCAGAAGCAGATATATCCACAGATACATTTTTCCTTTTATACTTCTCTGTTGGTGTCAGTGTTGCAAGGCAATTCCCCACTAGTACAGCAGGGAATGCAAACTTTTTTCTGATGGATCTGCCTACCATTCCGGTGTCACCTAAAGCATATTTTTTTCAGCTTGTAAACACATTCCCCTCAAGGCACAATGGCCGACAGAAAGTATGTTTGGATTGAGGTGGAAAGCTTTTTACTTGAAGTGCAGCTCACGTAATCTAAAAATGCATAAACACAACAGTCTGTTTTATTGGTCTCTACACATTATTGTGCTCATAATCACCAAAGGACAATATTAGTTAAGCTGTCCTTTCAAAAAAAAGCGTGTAGTGCCCAAACCCTGCATTGACTACTGATTACATTGACAATAGCGCACCAGGCTGATGTTGGGCTGACCAATCACAGGCATACACTGTCCATTGACGGAGACAGATAGTTAGAAAAATGAGCTCTAATCTGTGGGACGTTGTGTAGGTGACAGACAGCCCTTGCATCAACACATAATGGCACTGTGTTTATGTAGACAGAAAACAATAAACTAGGCTTAAAGGGAGCTGACTAAAGGTTATAAGTATTTTGGTAAGGCAATCGTGTACATGGCTCCAACTTGTATCATACAGTGGGCAACACAGACTTTCCACTCTCTTTACAGATTCTCTATTGGATTGCGAACTGGAGACTGGCTAGGCCACTCCAGAACCTTAAAATGCTTATTAGCCACTTCTTGGTTGCCTGGGCAATTTGTTTTGGATCGTTGTCATGCTGCAAGATCCAACCATATTACATCTTCAATGCTCTCACTGACTGAAGGAGGTTTTTGTTCAAAATCTAGCAATACTAGGCCCCATTCATCATTTCTTTATTAGATGTCCTATCGCCTTTCAGAAATAGCCCCAAAGCATGATTTGTCTATGCACTCTTCAAAGTACGTATGGTGTTCTTGGTGAATGGTGTTTATACTAAAGAGTACTATTTTGGTCTTATCTGACCACATGGCATTATTTCAGTTCTGTTCTGGATCATCCAAATAGTCTTTAAAAAACTTTAGAAAGGATTTGACATATGCTGGCTTAACATTGAGCGTTGCAGGATTTTAATCCATGATTGCGTAGTGTATTAATCATATAACCTTTGTTACTGTGGTCCAAGCCCTCTTCAGGTCATTGACCAGTTTCTCCCGTGTAGTTCTGGGCTGTTTCCTCACCATTCTCTAGATAATGGGTATCCCAAGAGGTGAGATCTTGCATGGAGTCCTAGGTTGATGGAGATCGTCAATGCTCTTGTATTTGTTCCATTGTCTAATGATTGTTCCAACAGTTAATCTCTTCTCACCAAGCTGCTAGCTTATTATAAATTGGCCCATCCTAGTGTTGTGCAGATGTACAATATTATCCCTGGTGTCCTTGGACACCTCTCTGGTCTTGGTCATGGTGGAAGTTGGAATTTGAAAGTTTGAAGGTGTGGGCTGGTGTCTTTAATACATAACAAGTGGAAGATATAGTAATTTCTTTAATAAGATGCAAAAGGTCTGTAAGGACCAGTATTCCTGCTTGCTTGTATGTGCTAAATGTTTATTTTTTGAACCATTTTACAACTAATTTCTTTAAAAAAGATTTAATGTGATTTACTGGATTTTTTTCTTCACATTCTGTCTCCCAGAGTTGAAGTGCACCAATGCTAAAAATTTGCGACCTCATCTTTTTAGGTGGGACAACTTGCAAAATCAGTGGTTACCAAATACTTTTTTGCCTTTCTGCACATGACTCAATGAATCCCCCTTATGGAAATATGCTTATTGGTTATGTCTGTTTCCACACATTGTGAACTCAGTTAATATAAAAACTATTCATCATGTAATATTCTTCATCTACTGAAAGAACTTTAAACTAAAAGCATGTTTATGCCATTCATGCTCTACTCTAATCTCCTCAGACCATTTACCACCGATTTACTCAGAACGTGCGCAGCCTATGAGCCATGTTACACATTTCGACCACCGGTCTTCACGGCTGGCTCTCAACCAATGTATCATGACAGGCAATTGACTCTGTGTGATCCCACACGTTCTTCTTGCTGAACTACAAAGATACAATCAGAGCTGGTCTGCAGATGTGAGTCAGGGAAATGATGGCAGTTTACAAGAGTTGAATTGTGCCCTGGAGAGAAGGAAGTGTAATTTTTCTATCAGACGGAAAGATCAGAGGAGGCAGATAATTCAGTTATCACATCTTCAGTGATTATGGCGACAGGACACAGTTTGTTGATAAGAATCTTCCTGTGTCTTGGAGGCTCCGTTTTCTTATTAGGGAACAAGGGAAGTCAATTATTTTGTTCACCATCTCTTCCTATTTCACCTTGGTTAATTTGGTTTATTATTTGTATATTTTAATTGGGAAAAAACTTTTTTTTTGTTTAATCAGTGTTATGAGTACAGAAATATTTTTTTTTAGCTTTTTCCTTATTTATCTACAATTACGTACAGGATTTCCCTCATTTTTCAATCATTCTTCTGAGAGCTTCTTGAAAAGAAAAAGCTGTCCCACTGCTTTCATATTTATTTTAATCCCTTTCCATCTAGATTTGGATCATATGAATTGATTTATGCACACAAAAAGGCCTAAATAAAATCAATAGGGAAACAAATGTCATGTAATGCAATGGAGACGTTTGCTAGCCAAACCAGATAATCTCCCAGTTTCATTTGTTCTATATTTCTTTATACTCTTCCCCAATAATAACTTCTAATGATGCCACATTATGGGGACTTGTTTCTTGCCTATGCCATTAATCATACAGTGTAGATTTGCTTTTTTACATATTAAGTATTTTTGTATGGAGATCATAAAACAAACCCCTTTTTATTTTGAAAAGTGTTGCCTCCATGGATTAGGCTTGTTTGTCTAACATATCCCTCAGATGATGATTGGATTGAGATCTAAGGCATTTGGAGTCAAAGTCAAAATCCTCAAACCCGTATTTGAGTTCCTCAAACAATTTCTGAACAATTTTGCTCTCTGGTTGAACACATTATCCTGCTGAAAAAGGGCATAGACATTAGGCAGTGTTGCCACAATTACTTTGAAAAAGTAATCTGATTACTGACTACTCCTTCCAGAAGTAACTAAGTTATTTTACTGATTACCCAGAGACTTTCAGTGGAAAAAGATGCACCGAGTGGCGCAAAAGCGGAGACCATACTGCGTATTAATACTTTTATGTTTTAAATCTACAAAGGTTTGAGTCTTAAAACTAGTGAGAAATGTGAGTAAATGTTAATGTGTGTCTAGAAAAGTATAAAAAAGTCTGTGGCAAAGAGGGTTTGCAGCCTTAAAACATAATGATTGTAAAAAATACTAATGAATACTTTGCAGATTTCATCTGTTGTGGGTTATTTTTTAAAAACCCCACAATATTGTAAATGAAATTTAATGGGTCTGGTTTGTTTACGCATGGTGATGCAGTGGTTAGCACTGTTGCCTTGCAGCAACAAGGTTGTGGGTTTGAATCCTGGCCCAGGTTTTACTTAGATTTGTCTCCCAGTGCATGCGTGGGTTCCCTCCAAAAACATGACTGTCAGGTTAATTGTCCTTAGGTGTTGGTGTGTGCGTGCATGGTTGTTTGTCTTGTCTGTCTCTATGTGGTCCTGTGATTGACTGGCGACCTGTCCAGGGTGTACCCCGCCTCTCGCCCTTTGACAGCTGGAGATAGGCACCAGCCCCCCCGCAACCCCTGTAGGACTAAGCGGTTCAGAAAATGGATAGATGGATGGTTTGTTTACTGTGAGTGGATAACAAGGAACAAAATATTAATTTAATATTTTATTTCGTGTTTAAGACTCCCAAAGATAATATGTTGACATGCTAGATTTGTGTAGAGAGCATGCCAGAATAGTACTTTCTGCAGTACCTTATTAGTCTTTCATTATTTGGATACCGCAGCTGAAATGTATACTGTGCAGAAATCACTGTGCTGAAACCAAACACTGTCCAGTCTTGCTTTACCTAGATTTTTCATTCCTGAATCGCTGGATGGATAGATAGCGACAGCATTGCGTCATCAGTGCAACTTCTGAAAAAAAATTTCCTCCTGTTCAACATATGAACATTTTCGTCTTTGAGAATCTTAAACAAAACATAACAAGTTATGTCCGCTCGCATTAAATAAACGTTCTCTCGGAGCTGTGAAATTAAATTTGTTTTTTTCCCACCTAAAACAACTTTATGCAGATCACCCATACTGTAGGTAGCTGCCCTATTGCAACACTGTCAGCTCTAAGTTAAATTTGAATTTTTTCCACACAGAACAGTGCTGGGGTTGCAAAAGGAGCGTGTTTTATTGTTGCCCATTCTGCTGGTGTGAGTACATATTATATCCAACATTGTTGTTTGTGCTACCGTGTGGATTTTAATAGTTCTTCACAACCAACAGCCTATTGGTGACGTTTAAAAAGGAAAACAGTTAAAACCATGGTTACCGGCATCACTGACATTAGGTAATAGCCTACCTTTTCCACCCTAACTTGTTTGTAGCTTTGCAGGAAGTTGTAACAAACAGTGTTTGAAGCTATGATGTACTGTATATTCTGCCACCTTTGTATCAAAACCATTATGTTCTAAGGTAATTTGAGCTGCATTTATCATCTGTTTTTATTTAGTTGTTGAATATTTTTATTTCCTTAAATAGGTTATGGGTTCGTATTCTGGCCCAGGGCCTTTCTGCATGGAGTTTGCATGTTCTCCCCGTGCATGTGTGGGTTTCCTCCGGCTTCCTCCCACAGTCCAAAAACATGACTGTCAGGTTAATTGAGCACTCTAAATTGTCCTTAGGTGTGCATTTCATGTTGGACCAGCATAACATCTAAACGTTTCAGGATGCCGGCCCTTAACGACTGAAGTTTGACACCTTTTGCTCTAAACTGTCCATAAAGAAAAAACATCTAGTTCAGATTATTACAGAGTGCAGCCTCAGAAGCTATTTTATGCAGCCAGTGTTCTCCTTATTGGTTATGAAGTATTTGTTATGCTCATACACCTCCATTAATAGTTGTTTCTCAGCCTGGGAGAAGAATGCAGCTCTTTCCTTTCCTTCCATTCTTACTTATCTAGCATCGGTTGACAGTGGCTGCCTCAGTAGAATTGGTGGGGATTGAGTCCACCTGGAGATTCATTCTCGGAACAAAATAAGCCTGGTGTGAACTTTTATGCTAATTCAAGCAAGGATATTTCAAATGAGCCCCAAATTTTAGAGCTCGCTTCGTGGAATAGCCCCCCAGATCATTTTATTTAGCTACATTGTTATTTATAGTTAAATTATGATGTTAAGTGAGAGGCACAGGCAGGCCTCCACACACACACATGCCCATGCCTGGTAGGGTCACTGCTATGCAATAAAAAAATGAACAGTCATATATAGGTTTCTACTTTCAATGTTACCTTATGAGAAGTCCGCAAAATTGTGCTTAAACCTTACTTTTTTCAGTTTTTGTTTCTTTTTCTCTGTGTTGTACTGCTGATAGTTATCTTTTCTACCATGTCATCCTGGCCGGCCAAATATCATCCTGTGCTGTTAAATTACTGCTGAGAGAAAATGGCACCATGTGCTCTGTATACTGGTTAACAGTGACTGTATTCGTTACCGTGTATACCCTGCAATGGACTACAAGCAGTTCTCCCAAGCTCATGGAAACAAACAAACTGTGCTGTGCATGCTGGGAAACTTCACCCAACCAACCACCCATGACAGACTACAATAAACAACTAAAACTTTGGTGACTACAAAGTCGCTTCCCTTCATAAACTCAAAGAACACAAACACAGAACGTACAATATTTACCAAATGATCTTTTCCCCATGAATAAGCAACTATAATTTCTTCCATTTATTTAGAGAGAATGAAACAGACAAAATACAGCATGTGTCATTTTTCATAGCCTTATGAAATAATACAGCAAACTTCTGACCTTGTGTTCTTCCAAATCATAACAAATGGGACAAGTATGTTTAAAATTTCAATATGCTTTCAACACGGAAGGTTCTAGAGACACTCTGTAAGAGACAGTGGCAATGCTTTTTGTCTATTGGTATACCACTTTTACAGTACATTTCTCTTTTTAAAAAGTGTCTACCTTAATTAACACAAGCACATTTGACCATTTATTAACTGGTGAATTAAGTCATTGTTGTCATGAAAACATGCCCTATGATTATTGTTTGGAAAGTGTGAGTTTAATACGCTGTGTTTTACTGCACTGTGGATTTTATTGCGACACACCTAACACCACACATACTATGGAAGGTCCATCTGGCAAATCGCAAAAAAACAGTGTTCTGCAAAGGTTTATATACCTCTTGAACTTTTCCCCTTTTTGTCACATTTCATCCACAAACTCCAATTTATTTTCAGTGGGATTTGATAAGAGTTGACAAACTTATACGGATTGGTGACAGTTGTCGAGTAGAGGGAAAATGAATAATGTTTTCCTTTTTACACAAAAACAAATATGAAATGTATGGCATGCATAAATATTCAGTTCCCTTTATTCTCATAACCATAAATTACATGGTAGTAGCATGCTGAGTGGGCACGCTTCTTAA
Organism: Apricaphanius iberus; assembly: GCA_028564705.1. Taxonomy (NCBI): domain Eukaryota; kingdom Metazoa; phylum Chordata; class Actinopteri; order Cyprinodontiformes; family Aphaniidae; genus Apricaphanius; species Apricaphanius iberus. Next base: position 888,802 of record JAPXFQ010000644.1, on the reverse strand, counting down.
GCATGGATAAGAAGGTCAGTCAGGAAGAAAATTAGAGCTAAATTAGTACAGTCCTCAACAGAACCTGACAGATACTATAAATGCTGAATGTGGGATGTTTTTTTAAAGGTTTTACAAGTTAATATATGAAATGTATTCTAAAACACTTGAAAAATACAGATGCAGTTTATCATGGGGTGATCATGGTTCAGGATCTGGGAGTTCGTGTTGTAATCAGAGGGTTGGTGGTATGAGCCCCGGCTCTGACTGCCTCGGTCGTTGTGTCTGGGCAAGACATGTCCATGGTGGGGGTCAGAAAGACTGATGGCATCAGTATAGCCACATGTAGCTTGCCATCACCAGTGTGCATGAATTGGTAAATGACTGAATGTAGTGTAAAGCACTGTGGAGTCAATGGGGACTAAATAAATGGCTTTACAAGTATACTAGTAAAGCAATGTATACAGACCATTTATGTAACATGTTATTCAGTTAATATAAATCATGAGAAAATTATTATTTGTTCAAAACATAGTGAGTCCTTAAGGCAAATTTCTGAACTGCTTTTTCGACTGCTAGAGGGATATTACTAATCAGAACCTTCAGTGAGATATTTAATACCAATATACGTATTAGTCTAGCAAAAGATAAACAGTCAGTCCTATGAACTAGTGGTTCCCGAAGCTTTTAAATACAGTGTCATCATAAAAACAGTTGGATGTGTAGCCAAAATGTCCACAATTCTGTCCGATGAGTCAATGTTCAATGAACTTAAATTTTTTTGCAGCATATTTCTCTCTCACCCTTTCGAGTAAAATCTCTCAGTCATAGTCTCAGTTTTATATAGCTTTTTGATGTTTGATTTAATTGCACAGTTTATCGTGTAGTGTGAAGATTAATGGCCACTTAAGCCATCAGGAAAAAATTGAGGGCGCTGCATTTCTGAGCCAAATGTTTTCCTTCACAGGATGCTCGGTTGTTGATAATGTTTGCAGTAGTCGGCCTTTTTAAAGTAACTCACTTTTAAGTTCTTTCAGACCCCAAGGATGGAGGAGGGTTTCTGTTTGGATGGCTGTGCAGATCAGTGGGTGGCATCACAAATCTCAGACCAGAGCTTTTCCTGTTACTTTTACTCCCATAACCCATAGAGATGATTTGTTTTCAGGTTTCCTTCCGTGAAGAGTTCCAAAGAGGACAAGCACTTGTAGATTTATTACATGCAGGATATCTGTCTTGTTTTATGGTAGCCCTGCTGTTGCTAATTAATTGTGTGTTAGCTTGTTCTGGTCCATGATTTGTACAATAAAGGTCAAGTAGTTAAGTTCCTCCATAGAGCTCTTAACGGGCATTCATAACATGAGAATGTTTTTGTTTTTATTATAAAGGGAATGTAGGCACTGCCCACATAAGAATGAGGTTATAATATATTACAAACTTGTATTATGGCTTGGATATTTTGAAGTGAGGTTCCTTAAAGTATGCCATGGTGTTGAATAGCTAACTGCATGTCTGATAGCCCCCAGTTTTAGCAATTTAAAACAATTTAAAGTGAAACATTTCATATTTGTGGGATAAAAGAAATTAAATGTCTACAGTTTCAAAAGAGAACATTATTCTATTTTCCATTGTTTTTATTAGCCAAACAGTACTTTATTTCGATGCAAAATTGCTTTAGTTTAGGCTGTATAAATCAACCTGATACCTGTAAAAAACTATAAAAAGAAAAGGAAAAGACCATCTAAATGACAATAGATGTTCTGCATAAACAAAGAAATGTGTTCTTTCCTTAAAGTGACAGTCTGTAGTTTTTGCAGTACATCTTTGAAAATAGCCATTAAAATATTATGTAATAATTACGTAAAGCACATTAATTGCAAAATATTGGCGATATTGTAAAATATGACTTTAAAAATCAAACTAGAGCTATAAGAACAGAATCATGTAATTTTGTTCCTGCAGCCAAAGAGAATGACTAAACTTTTTCAGAGTATGTATAAAGGAGCAACTTCCCATTGACTCCCATGTTAAAAAGGCCAACTTTACAGCAAAAATAAACATGTTTACAGCCTAATGCTTAACCAGCTTGGGGATGTCTCTGTCAGGTGGCAGAGAGGAATGCTGTTCTGGTCGGAGCTTTTATCTCTTTCTACACATGAGTTGGAGCAGACGATCGGTAGGGTAGCAGCAGAGCAGCAACGTCGGCAGGACCGGGACGCCGTGGCAGATCAGGTAGGAAGACTACAGAGTTGGACTCTAGACAGACTGGATGATCGCTGGTTAGATCAGTACTGGTGTGAGGAACACAGCTGGAGGCATGAACTAATGGATGTCTGATGTGAGGTGAGTCAAAAGCCTTTTATTTTTTTTAGGGGATCTGAATTTTCATGATGACTTTGTGACTACTTCTTGCTGGATGTGTTGTTAAGATAAGCCGACTAAGTCCTCACCCTCCTCCGATGGTAATGGAAATAACACAATATCAGCCCGTACTGATCTGACCCATTTGGGTCTTATTATTTTGATCTGTTTTATCTACTCGAGATGTTTCTGCGTCTAAAGGGATCGTTGTTGAAAAACGGGGTAAAAGTCTCTCAACCGCGGTCTTCTGGCTGAAACTGACTGCAGCCTACGTTAGCTTTAGTTAGCTTGCCATCACTAGCTTGTAGCTACGTCGGCTCGGAGCGTTAACCCTCCGCCCCCAGCCTCACAGCGCCACTCTCAGCTCCACCTCTTTGCCCATTTTTGGAGTTTCTGAGAGTGACGAGGCGAGTGATGTGAACAACATTGCGGCGGTGGGAACCGCCCAACTGGCCTCATTTTTGCTATTCAGAAACCTATGGGGGACGTACCGGAAGGTTAGTCCATTGTTTTATACAGTCTATGATCCCACCCTATGCCGAGCGCCGAGATCAGCGGTCCAGCCAATGCTGGACAGCCCCCCCAAATGAACCGACCAGGCAGTAGAACTCACAGATCTGGCAGGAGGCCTGGGCGTCAGGCACGGTCCCCACCAACCCACCGAACGGCACCAACCTACCTTGCAACCCCGGCACCCCCATAAGAGGTGCCCCAGTCAATCCAAGAAGGATGTCGGCCGGAAACAGAGGCTGCCCGACACACCGGCCCACCGAGGACCACCCAGGCATGCACCAGGACCGAGACGGGCCGCAACCGGTGCCCCCGGCCCCAGGCATCGAGAACCATCATCGACTAGCGGGCAGGAGCATCCATCACCGACGGGGAGTGACGGAGGGGAAGAAGATGCACCAGGCCAGAGGGCAACCAAACACCGAACCTGACAAGTAGACATAGACAGACAGAGAAACTCATATGTACCCTCTCTCTCATGCGCACACATTCTCACGAATACAGGACACCTCAAAATGGACGCTGTACTCTCATTCATAAGCCCCATACTTACTTTATACTCCCAGACCCAGGGACAGACGCCCCTATAGAGCACACTGCCCCTGCACCCGGGAGACGAACCCCTTGCCCACCAGGACGGGGAACAGCAGACCGCCAAGGCCCCCACCGGCAAACCTACACCCAGAGGTGGGCAGAGTACACAAAAATTGTACTTAAGGTAGAATAGAATAAACATATTTTTACTCAATTAAAAGTAAAATAGTAGCTGCTGGGAAAATTACTGGAGTAAGAGTAAAAAAAAAAAAAAACTGGTAAAAAGGGGTACTTGAGTACTGAGTAATATCCTCAAATTTTTTTTTATTATTTCATCTGGCAAAGTCTAGTATGCTATCTATCTATCTATCTATCTATCTATCTATCTATCTATCTATCTATCTATCTATCTATCTGTCTGTCTGTCTGTCTGTCTGTCTGTCTGTCTGTCTGTCTGTCTGTCTGTCTGTCTGTCTGTCTGTCACAATTTTGCTGGAGGTGGGAGTTGCAGCTTCTTCTGACAGTAGACGCCCCCAGACGTTCTCAGCAGACCCTCACAAGACGTTTGGCATCCTCTCCATCACCGGAGCCAACAGCTCCACTCCACTATTAACCGGAATCTCAAAATATGCAGCTGCAGATCAGATGAAATGACAACCAAGTTGATCAATGATCTGTGCCCTAGGGTGTCCTGGTGCCAAATGCACAGATGGACACCCCTTATGTTTGAACATAGTGTTCATTATGGGATATCCATGATGAGGACAGAAGTCCAATAACAAAACCCAGATCTGATTCCGATCTGAAGCTGAGTCAGCTTTTGCAGGTGAGGATCAGACCACCAAGGTCTGTTCGGGCCCCATGGGTAAAGGCCCGACCACCAAGCAATCACCAACTTGCCCCACCTTCAGGCCTGGCTCCAGAGAGGGGACCTGGTGACCCATGTCCGGGCGAGGGAACACGAAGTCCAAAATATTTGATCATCATAGGGGTCCCTCACCTGGAAGCAGTTTGCCATGGTCCCAGGAGAGGGACACTCAAATCCCTCCACCACAATAAGGTGGCAGCTCTCGGAGAGGGCTTGCTTAAAACAGGCAATATTATGCGGCCTTTAAAGCTACAAGGCTTCTGATGTAGTTAAGGACCAATCTACTAAGAAGAAATTGGAATCAGATAACTTACAGTACGCTTGATTGATGAATTTAGGTTGAAAGTTTTTTAAAAAAAGACAAACATTTTTAATAAAAGCATCCAACATAAGAACTCTCATCATTTTCAGTCAACAAACTCATGCATTTGAATGCACTGTTTGGAGTTTATTACAGATCAGATAGAGGTTTTGAATATATGCTTTGAGACTTGTTTTTTGTTGGATTCAAAATTACCAATTCCTTCAAAGAACATGAAGCATATTGTAATGTTATGTATGTATTACACCATTACTGAAACAAAATACATTTTAATCAGTCAAATTCATACTTGTCGGGTCGGAATTCAAAGGCAACCAGCATTAAAAAAGGAAACAACACAGAATAAAATTCTAACTAAAATAAATAGGCAAGGTACCATTTTACTTAGTTTGTTCACAAGGTTTTCCCTCTTCATTTCCACAACTAAAATGTGACCCTGAACTTCTTTCCACTATATAGGACAAGCACTGCATATGCTTTCTGCTCATTTTGTCATTTAACTGAGAGGGTGGGTTATGCAAGCCTTCTTTCACTGCTAATTCCATCAAAGCTTTGGGAACAGTTCTAATTGGGCGTCTCTATTTTTGGTTGTCTTCCAGCCGTGTTTTGCTGCCTTTGAGAAGAGGCAGCGCAGCGAATGTAAAGCTGTGTGATAACAGAGCCATTCGCCACAGTACTGAGTTTGACCCTGCAACCAGCCTCCATGACGGATGTGAGATGATTCTTAGCCCTCTAGCTCAGCACGACGCACTCAGCACAACTCGCATACTCTCTCTTCGAAACTCTCCCCAATTTTCTGTCCCACTCAGCCTATCCCTCTCTTCCTCAGTCTCTGTTACTCTTCAGATCGACTTTGTGCAGTATGCTATTTAAAGCTGCTGCCATAACCACCAACGGCTACTTTAAGAAGTGGTGACTCACCTAAACAGATAGCCCAGTACGCTGTGGGTATGTGTACAAGAGACAGGAACGTTATATCATCCCTGCATTAGGCCCACTTTGCCTGCCCATATCTGCTGAGTAACCAGTACCGCTACACTCACACAGATCCACTTTTATACACATCTGTTTAGTTAGTATTACTACAGTATATAATATTCCAGTCATATCCTAGCAATGTCCAGTAAAAAAATCTCAGTCACTCTGTGTCTATAAATATATATATATATATATATATATCCAGTATGATTACATTTATACTTTTTTCCTTTACAATGCGATATTTATTACATTAATAGCTATATAAGTACAAATTAGGTCTGTATGCCTGGAAGTACTAGGCCAAACTGCAAATTAGAAACAAATGGGGCAATGCAGATGTTATGTTTTTTATTTGTGGATGGAGCCACAAGCAGTCAGGCTGCGTAGTTTTCACTGACATGGTTTCCAGACTCCCTCCCTCCCAGTTCTACATTATTAAATAAATCTTAAATATTTAACTCACTTTTGGATCAAATAAATATATTTTTGCCACAAGTTTTACTTGTGTGTGTGAACTGAACACTCTCTGCAGGACAATGAATTGTAAATTATTTTTGCAGGGGATCAATGCTTCTCGTTTCCATGATTTCTTGTTTGCTTGCATTATTTTTCAGTGCTCTTTGTGTCATTTTATCAAATCATTGTTTTTAGCTTGCTTTGATTTCCTGAGCTGTAGTGTTATTTTTACCAGAAGCTCTGGAAATGAATTTATACAAAATGTCTCGAGACAATTTCCGAGAAGCAAAATGGTTTCAGACCATGTCTGAGTGATGATAGGCAAAATCTAAGTTCTAGTGATGATGCTGCTGTGTCGCGGCGGACAAGGACCCAGTTGTGTGTGTCGACCCGTTAGTCATGCTTTGTTGCACAGTTTAAAGAGCTAACCTAGAAGCGCGCCTCCTGCGCCTGCGCAGGCCAACACACAGATGGAAAAGTTACATTTCGAAATTAAAGAACACAGCCCCCAAAAGGATAAAAGAAAAGCATCTGCATAGATTTTTGATTTTTTTGACTTTAACGATGGCTGTGGCTTTTGATTTTTGATAGAATGTCTTATATGAAGGTATTTAAGACTAATAAAACGCCAGCGTTTTGGGAAGTTCAATGACTATCATGCATATTTTTTTTTAAACAGTTTAACTAAAAAGTGCATTTCAAAGATATAACAGCAACTTGCCCATATCATTCTGGAGGAGTTATTAGTTTTAGGTCATAGAGTTTATACAAAGCCTAGTTTTCTATATAAGTAGATGGTAAAAGAGTTAGTGTGTATGATAAATAACTAAACAATGAAAAAATTGTTTTTTTTATTTTTATGAAATTACATTTGAAAACAAACAAAAAATAAAAAAGGAAACTTCTGTTGAAACTGGTGGTAAATATTTTCTGTGAGTTATTATTAGTATTATTAGTTTATTATTTCTTTTGGTTAAAAAATCAAGTTTACGAAATTAATTTACTCAAAGTATTTTTTTCCGCAAAAATTTGAAAAGCAAGAAAACACATCCTAATTTTTTTGCAACTTAAAGTAATCAAAACTCTGACAAAGTAAATTAAAAAATACCAATGCAAAGATGATTTACTTGATTTTTTTTACATGACTGAGGATTGTTTATAGTTTCCCTTTTAATTCTCTTTAACTTTTTTATGTTGCATACATTTCAAGTTAAAATAAATTTAATATGATAATGGATGGTATTTATTAGATTACATTGACTCCTCAGCATGAATTTTACCTCAACATAAATCAGAGGCTTAAAGTTTACTAATGAAGCTCTGAAATGTTAAATGAAAAAAAGAAGAAGATTATAAATCGAAAAGGCTAGTTGACAGTTCAGCTCTCAATGCACGCCTGTGCATACAGAAACCAGCCTGGCCTATTGCCAAAAATTGCAAGCGTAGCTCTGTATGCTCCGTTTATTAGAAAGGTGCTCACTCATTATTTGAAAACGGGGGAAGGAAATCCAGTAAGCTCTCAGCAGCTGCAGCTGCTCCATCTTCACATGCAGTAAAGTTTTTTGCCTCATGTGGGGGATCTCTCCCTCTTTTTGAGGCAGACTTTTTGGTCTATAATTTATACATTTACCTTACTTGCTTCTGCGTGCATTGGCCTCCTGCATTTTTTAAAGGGCGGGTATTGAGGGATTTTCTGTCATGCTCTTTTGCTTTGTTCTGATCACGCAAGCTGCTGCTATCCCACATGGAGGAACACTGGCAAACACATAGGGCTAACTCATGCCACCAAACACTGAAACATACACGTGCATGTCATCCTAAACAAAAAGTGAACACACACACACACACGCACACGCATACACACACATATATACTCACACAATGAGGGAAAGTCCCAATCCCTTTCTGAGAACACACTGGGACTGACTGTTTTGCTCCATGGCGTGAGTATTTTTCACACAACCACACTTGAAACTAAGTTTAAGTCTTTAACTTGTATGTCCATGCAAGCAAAGGGGTGCTGAATCTTTCTCTCACATCCAGGCAAGCGAAAGCACTCCCTGTGGAGAACAGATGGCAGTCAAAAATAGAGGAGGCAACACTAAAGTTGAAAAGATTAACGAAAATGAAAGAATTATTCGATAAGGTTTTTTAGGTTCTGAGTCAAGCCACCACTTCCAGAGGGTAAAAAATAAATAAATAAAAAAATTAATTAACACATTTTACAGTGTAGGGGATGAAAAGATTGCGTCTGATGTTGAGATTTAAATAAAAAATAATTAAAGTAATAAAATATATGTAGGTTTAAATGTATCTGTATATGCATTTGGTCCACAAAATAGTAATCATTGCTTATTTTGGATCAGAATTTTGTTTTACAGGCCAGTTGTTGTTTTCTTTTTAAATCAGAGCATAATTTACAAAGGAAAATTATGATTCAGGTTGGTTGGTGGGATCTCTGTCAACATGATTGTTAATAGTCCAAAAGGTTTACAGGCAAAAAAATGAATACCATATCATAAGTTTTATTATGTTTTAAAAAGCTATAAACTGGCTTACAAGAAAATGATGCAACCGGGCATTTTTATTCTTTATTAAAACATTTTAATGACATGAGCTATAGAGATGCAGAGAGCAAAACTCTTTACTGGTAATAAAAAATTGAAATGAACAAATTATTCCTGTTTTCATACAGTTTATTTTAGTATGACATGGCTGCTAATTAATTAATTAATTGTGTATATATATATATATATATATATATATATATATATGGATTGCATTTATACTTCTTTCCGTATAATGGGACATTACAGACTTTACATTCATAGCTAAATATGTACGAATTAGGTCTGTATGCCTGGAAGTTCTAGACTAGACAAGGCTAATTTAATTCCATTATTATATATAATTAGCAAACATGTCATTTCATACTAAAATAAATAGCATGAAAACAGGAATACTTGTTATGCATCTATACTTTGTTTTTGTTTTTTGCAGATTTCATAACAATTAATTTTTAAACAGGGTAATTGGCAGAAATACTGATAATCTGTGTATCTAACTGAAATTAAACCAATGACTAAAGAGGACATTCTCTTTCCAAAGTCTTTAAAAAATCTAAAAATAAACTAGGCAAAAGAAAGTACTTCCACTATCTTCCATCTTTTTATGCCTCCACAAAATGATAAACTGGCTTATGAAAGCAATAATGCAACCTAAGAGTATTGATCCCTTAGGCAGACAATGTAATGCGTGCAGCTGTAGATTAGCAAGAAATGTAGCTGTCATTGTTGCATTGATTTACCGTTTTAATATCATTCATAGATATTTGACCATACATGATTAATTGTTTTTCATTAATCAAATTATTTTGTATTTATGTGCAGACAAATGCATTTTAATAAAAAAAAGTTTAAAAAAATAACACAAGGCTCTTACTTATTTTATTGTTATGAAAAAAACACTGACATTTATTTACTTTATGATTATTTTGTTATTCATATTTGGTTGTCAATTAACCCGATTGACTCTCTTTATATTTATATCTGGATTTATTTTATGGATTGATATGCAAAAATAGCCACAAAAAATAGATAGATTCTTTAGAAATTGTGTGCCCTGTCTTGCCAAATTTAGCTTTTTATTGTGTCTTCCTTATTTCTTTAATTTTAGTAAGAGTTGCTTTTGTTTACTTGTATCAGGTTTTAATTCGTTTCAAAGAATAATTTGAATTAAGATAGTTTTAAAATTATTTGATAATTTTTTTTTACTAAACTCTAAAATCTATCTATCTATCTATCTATCTATCTATCTATCTATCTATCTATCTATCTATCTATCTATCTATCTATCTATCTATCTATCTATCTATCTATCTATCTATCTATATATCTATCTATCTATTTATCTATCTATCTATCTATCTATCTATCTATCTATCTATCTATATTACAATGTCTGTAAAATAATAAACTTGTGAAATTAACTTGGAATTAGTTATTTTCAACTCTAGAGATATCCCTCTCAGCAAAAACATGAAACTTTCCTTACTGTCCAAAGTAAATCCCTCTCTCAGACGGACAAACGCCTACTCCTCGATCTTTTCGTTCTCCCACTCCCTCCCTGTGCTGTCATTTAGATTCTCTTCCTAACATGTAAATTTAGGTCAGGCTGCACTCTCCTCTCCCGGCTACACAGGAAAATGTGGAAATGGATCGTTTCACACCAGTTAATCTTATTGGGAGAGAGGGAGAAAGAAGCTATAAAAACAACAGTCACTAATGTGGCGAACAAGAAAGCAAAAAGAAGGAGAGGTACAAGTGAGGTAAAGTGCAAAAAAAGACAACAAGAGAACTAAGATGGAAGAAGGATGTCAATTTAAGAAGTGGGGCAGAGCAGGACTAGTAAGATGAATGGAGCATAAAAAGTGAAAAAAAAGGATGCAGAAGACAAGATGAGGACAGAGAACTAGTAGGTAGACACCAGGAAAAAGAAGGAGCAGGAAAAAGGTAAAAGGATAATAAAAAAGTAAGATGAAGAAAGGATAGAAAAGAGTATCAAAGAGGTAGAAGACAGGAGTATGCCCCTCACGTCTCATCTTGGTACGTTTTGCCAGCGTCACAGCTCCCAGTGCTGGCAGCTTGCAAACTAACAGACAAGCCATATGGCTTCATTATGAGGAACACAGAAACACATCCTTCTATACACACACAATGCATCAGCACATAACAATCTAAATAGAATCACAACCAAACACATCCTCAGCATGTAAGCAGTACACACACGTACACAGGTGCACCCTCTCGCCCAACTGCACTTGGGGATGAGGAGATGTGTGACAGATTGAATGAAGGGAGAGGAGGAGAAAGATGTCAAGGCATGTAGAGATTTTTCCCCTTCCTTTTCACATCCGGGCGCTCCATGGGAGAGCATAGCTGTCCCAATTACTAAAGCTTGCACAGACATACACTCAGACATGTGCATGTTACATACTTGGTCACGCAAGCCTTTTTCTCAATCTGTGGAAAAAATGCAAGAACATAATCTTTATATCAGATTTGGGGAAAAGCAAATATTTGGACGGTGATCAGAAAACCACAGCGACTCTTCCAACACATACACACTCATGCAGAGATTTCAAAGGGACACCAGGGAGGAAAAACCATACAGCTGTGGATGAGTTTTGCAAGAAGGGACTGCATGGATAAGTTGAATTGTACTGATGCGTAAAGCGCTTGACACACATTACAGTCCTAAGTATCATTATTCAGGAAATGGACGTTCCTGATTGCACAGTTTGGGAAGGGCACTCAGTTGGGCATTACCTGAGGTATTCTGGAGTGCTCACTATGGACTGTTTGTTACAGTCCATTAAAAGTAGCATATAACAGGGGTGTAATAATTCACAAACTTGACATACCTCCATCCTTCCTGTTGCTTAGTGTTTCTGGACAAATTTCTGTTGTTGTTTTGAAATGAAAAAACAAAAAAACTAAACTAAGAAAAAAGAAAAGGAATTGCAGCCTTTTAAACTTTTAATAATTGCTGGGTTAAATAGAATTCAGGGTGTTTTGCTAACCCAGTCATGGGTCAAATATGAAACTCAGTTAATTTAACTCAACATGCTTAAATAGGTAATGGATTTAAACCAGAACACTGGTTAGGTTTCAAAAAAACAAAAGTCATTAATGTTTATTATTAAGTCTGCCAAAGACTGGATGGAAAGAGAATAACCCCAAATCCAGATTTCAAAACAAGTATTATTTACTTTAAAATTATTTTTTATTCAGCCATCAATTTGCTATGCGTGCTCTATCCTTGCTGAATTGCATGGAGCTAGTGCCTAAATCCAGCAGCCAATGGGTGAGAGGTGGGGTACAACTAGTAAAAATAACAATCTAAGGGTAATTCACCATATTTTGTATTTTTTTTCATATTTGGTCATCAGCTTGAGCTTACTACTTAGCAGGTAAAATACAGTTTTTTAAGGGTAAAAACCTACTTTCCAACTACATTACCACATCTCACTGACATTAATTTGATTATGTAGCATAGTAATATATTTTAACTATTTCTAATTTCTGTGAAAGAGGTTCAATAAACTATCACTATAATGTTGTAAGGTTCAATATGCCGATATATAAGGAACAGTGAGGCCTCTTATTGTTTCTTCTCTAACTCAACAAACTGGGTCATACTGTATGACCCAATTTAGTTGTGTTATTATAACGTGCCTGTTTTTGCATGTACAGCGCTGCCATCTAAACCATAGAGCATCAACTTTAAGTCTATCACTAGATTTTATGATATTAAAATACAATTGAAAAAAGTATTTAAGTGTGTCTTAGGTTTGTGCAGTGGATAATATCAGACTATGAAAAAAAAAGTGAAAGATAATGGCAATATAGTAAAAAAGAAAAAAGTAAATACAGTCATTGTAGTATATGAGTGATTACGTTTCTACAGTTTAATATGTTATTCAGAGCAGACCACAAAGTTTATTCGAATTCAAATGTTTGTGATGTTGAAAACTGGAAGTTTGACTAAGCTTTATCCAATTTTACAGCCGTCTGTGTGGAAATGTCATTGAAAGCTTCTCCTATTTCTGTTAGTTACATTTTTATCCCAGCAGACATACATTAAATGTCTGGTGTTATATATTGTGGTTAATAGCTATTTCATAAGGACATGATTATTTATTTCTTTTCTGTTCACAGTGTTCACTATCACTGTTTTGCAACCAGTAAATTATTTGGAATTTGGTCATGGATAAAGCAGAATCTTGCAGAACAGTGGGCAGACATTTTTATCGGATGATGTGTTTGGTATGGAATTTTCTTTGGTTTCCCATTACCATATTCAACAGCTTATTGAATTCATCCATGCATGGAATCCTGGAATAGCTGACTCCCCTTTATTTTGAACGACTTTGTAATTCACTTGACATTATTAGATACAAAGACACATGTTATTTAAATATTATGGCTTACTTGTGTGTCTTTGAAACACATCACTGGGAAAATTTGATGGCACGGCACTGTGCTTGCTCAGTGATCTCGTCTAAGAAACTACTGGTTTCTAATCCATTAAATTCATTGATATTAAAGTCTCAAATTACCAAGCAGAAATAGAAAAATCATATATTTATGGTGTGTCCATTTGTATTTGCTCATGCACTGTGCAGCCTGTGCTATTTAGTAGCAAATAAAACCTAGTTAGATTTTGTTTTCTTGATCCATGCAGAGCAACCTCAAAGGAGTAGCCATTTAAACTGTTTTCACCCTGAAACGATACAAACTGAACACTTAGTTTAATTGCTCTCTTTGACAATGGCAGATGCTTTAGTGACCCTTTGTTTCTATTGTTCAAGTTAATTCATCTGGTACAAGTTATAAGAGCAGATGAACTGAAGCTGATGAAAAGAGAATGGAATCCTGCAGTTTCAATCACCACGGGACAAGTGCTTTCATGGTTCTGAGTGGGGGTGGTAGGAGCATAGGGGCCTGCATGTTGCCTGGATACTGGCCGGATCCAGTCTTGGAGGTCCCGCTGTTATATTGGAAAACACGCTTGACCCTTCTACCTAGCCCAAATTGGCCCCTGACCTGAGTAGTCACACCCAATCAATGCAGTCATGCACACGCTGACTCAGGGCAAGGTTGGTGCTGCCTACCTGCTGGCAGAGACACAGAGCGCTGAGCAGCATTGCGGATCAATATCATGCAAAGTGACATCTGTAACCATTTAAAATCACATTTAGTGTAATCAGCCTTTGATACACTGTCTTGAATGTGACATTTGGCATCTGAAAAATTTTAAGTGGTTGCCTACTTTGCAAAGGATTTTAGAATTTTGCAATTTGCAGGATAAATTGATAAAAAATGTGTCTGCTGGGGGACTGTTTATTTAATCATCTTTGACAGATTTTTTGCTACTTACTAAAAGATGTGCATTTTATACTATGCTACAACTAGGTCTTAATGTAATAGTAATTATATAATAATGTTTTTTTAGTTGTTCTTCTCCTTATATAAAAACAAGCAAAACCAGGTAATATTACCCAATTAATTAATTAATTTGCCATGTTAGCCATTTTTTTGTCGTCAAAATTCATTTTGTCATAGTTCTTTTTAAATCAAATCAAATCCAACCAAACTGTATTTATAAAGCGCTTTTCATACAACAAAAATGCAGCTCAAAGTGCTTTACAGATTAAAATAACCCCACATTCTCATCCCTTCCGCACTATTGTAAAAATAAAATGACAATTATTTCCCCTTCTCAAACTCATTTCCCAAACACACACAGACACACGCAGGCACACACCAACACACACACACGCACACACACACACACACACACACACACACACACAAACACACACACACACACACACACACATAGAAACCTTCCCAAAATGCATAAGGCCAGAGGTAGACACTGGGCTGAGCTCAGATGAGTCAGGTACGTAAGGAATACGCCATTAGGAGAGCCGTCTGCCCCGACAGCAGCAGGTCCACAGCAGCAGCCAGGGAATAAACACAGGGCACCCAGATGAGGGAGGGTGGAGACCCCCACCTCCACCTGAGCAGTACCCGGAGAGCAACCAGGCCACTGCAGCCGAACATTGCCCCCGAGGCAGAGGGCTCCCACAGAGAAGGATTAATAAGTAAAAAATGTAAAATAACCAGAGCTAATATAAGTAAAATTCGTAGTAAAAAATATAATAGTAAAAACAGTTAACCATATAATGACATAAATATCTAATAAAACTCTGTTAAAATATAAGCAAATAAAACTTACAGCGCAATAAAACACACAAATAAAGAATAATCAATTAAACGCTAAGCTAAAAAGGAGGGTCTTGAGCCTGCTCTTTAAAACATGAACGTTCTCTGCAGCTCTAAGGTCCTCTGGCAACCTGTTTCAGGGATGAGGGCCATAATAATGAAAGGATGCCTCATCATGGGTGTGTGTCACGGCTTTTGGAATCACAAGGAGAGCAGAGGCCATGAGGGTTCATACGGTAAAAGCAGCTCTGAGAGATTAGAAGGCCCAAGACCATTAAGACACTTAAAAACCATTAAAACAACCTAAAGACATACAGAGAAAAACTACAGGATGAAAGTCTAATTTTAGTGGTGTGACAAGGTGGGAAGTTAATGCTCTGGATGGGTTATGAATAGAATAAGGGTTTACTTCCAGAGTGAAGTAGAGGTCATAAAGCAACAAACAAGATAAAACATGTGAATCATAAAGAAAATAAGAAAAAGGAATAAAGAACAAAAAAAATTTTTTCAAATTTTTTCAACAAACTGCAACAAAAACTGAAAAATAACAATTTGCCATTCCACAACTGTCCAACTTTACAAATACATTTCCAATACTAATTTGTCTTTCTTGTACGCAGAAGATAAGTGTTGTGATTCCTTAGCCTGCTCACAGGCCGTACACAGCAACATGCAGTGGAGGGGCAGATTGGCATTGAATTATAACTCATAAAACTGTCGTCACTATAACACTTTCTGGCATTTAATTAAAATGTTTTTAAACCAGATTATAATGGAAAATTGCTTTCAAACTGTAACTTTTGCATGCTTTGATACCAGTGTAGGTACCAGATGTGCTCAGGTAGACACATCTGCTTGGGGCCCTGCGACTACCTATGGCTTCCTATCACATGACTGGCTGGACGTTGCTACATAGAGAGAGTGTTTTGTTGTTGTTTTATTTTTAAATAACTTTAGTGAGTAAATACCAAGTATAAAACATTAGAATAAATTACTCATATAGTAGAATACAATAGATTCAAACAGTGCATGGAAAAATGTACGTATATGTTAATTGTTTTGAGAGCCTTTTGAATGATAATATGATATCGATTTTATGTATAGTTAAAAATATATTTTTTGGTATTCTAAAAAAACCTAAAGCATTGTTCTATGGTAATTGAACCATAACCCTAACCCCGAACAGATCTGGCTACCTAAGCAGATCTGTTACTTAAACTGTTATTAGTTAATTAATTAGTTAATTAGTCCTGATTTAGTTTTCATCAATAAACATGGTAAGAAAAGAGGTTAAAACAATTTATTTTAGCAAAAGATATCTGTCACATGAAAAAAACAAACGGTGCTTCCTCTGTTCTTTAACTGTTTCAGAGAAGAAAAATTCAATATTTGAAAGTTTATTCGTTTGAAATGCTGTTGTGCATCATTCCAAAGCCCAATGTTGTGTATTACAGGCTGGGTATGTGGATTTGCTGTTGACAAAACCAAACCTTAATCTTGATGATTTCTTCATCCTACGGCTGACACAAGAAGAAATATGATGGGATGTCCAGTGATCTCTTTGACTGCTTCTGTGTGGCCAGCTGCTTAAACAAATTCAGACATGTGACGGTAAGCTTCCCCAACCCACCACACATTTCTTTAAAAAAAAATAAATAAAAAATAAATACAGAAGTAAAGAAAGTTTCACTTGAAACAAACTTTGGCTTCAAGACCTTAGAAAGTAGCTAAGAAGAAAACGTATGCCTCGTTTTTTCAGAATATCTAAAAAATATTTAAAAAAAATATTTCAGTTTTATTCCAATAAATTCAGCATAAAAGGCTAAACAAATTATTTGGATTATGAATGAAGTTCAAATATTATATTTGAGGGAAACTGTATTTCCATTTTTTTAAAGTGTTTCCCTCAAACTGCCCATAAATGTATTTTTTTGTGTGTGAAAAATATTTTATAATTTATTTAAAACCATATTCGATCAAGTTAAAAATACATATAAGATGATGATCTGTCTGCCTTTTGAAAGTCAGAAAATCCTTAGTTGTACTGCTGTGTGAAATTCCTGCTAGCCATCAATTCAAGCGTCTGGGCTCTTAATTGCATTGATTGTGGCTCAGTATTTTCATGTCTGCAAAATCCCTTCCTGTAAATGATTACTCCCTTTATAGTTAATGAGAGACTTGTCGAGTTCTTGTGGTTTCATTTTATGTGTTTATTAATCACAAACTATGCTGGCTAGAGAGAGAACCATTAAAAGATTACTATTATTATTCATTTGTGGTATTTTATTTTTTTATTTTTTTTTGCAGTACAGAACCTTTTTGTTGTGGTTCTAAGATAATTGAGGGAGCTGTACTGGGCTGGGGCAGTTTGCTTCTTAAATACATTTTCAGTTATGTTCTCCTAAAAATGTAGTGATCACCTTGAAAAAAAAAATAGCTGACATGGCTCCTCTTGAAGAAACCTGTTTTTTGGGGAAATATACAATTTGTTTAATCAGGACACAAATGTATATTGAAAACAGGGCATCACAGAGTTTTCTGAGGGTCTGGTAAGCACCAGGCCTAGTTACAGTTTATTGTCATGTTAATTTAAAAATCTGACTGCAAAGAGTTATATTTTCTAGAACTAAAATAAATAGGCAGTTGTTTAAACTTAACTTACTATTATTAGAATACATTTATTCAGTTCAATGTCTTTTATTTCAAATACATGATTCAATACAAGAAAATATATTTCTGTGCTTAAGTAAAAAATATATGCTGTATGGTGCTCAAAAACATAAGTAAAAAACATTAGGGGAATAACTAAGTAAAAACTAGACATGGATGAAAGTAAAAGCTGACGATCAAACTAACATCTGTAAATCATTTGATTTTTTTATGGAAAATTAAATACAGTTCGACACTTGAAAAAAAACAAACAAACTACAGTCTAAATCTATTTATACAAAACTTTTGTATGAGAAAATGAAGGAAAAAAAATCCAGATATTTAAATCTATATATATTGGGGTTGAAGCAGAGTTATTACACCTTTTTTCACTCTCTAAAAAAATAAGGACACTAAGGCCTCCAATTTTCTTTTCCCAAGAATCATCATTTTGACTCCTATTTATTAATTCTCGTGTCAAGATGTAAACCTTTACAGTACGTATCTAATTGGCTAGGGTTGTTGTGGCTAGAGTTCTCTTCCAGATATAATTTATCTGCATAAATCTACCAAACTTTTGGAATGATTAGATGGTTTGTTTTGGCCACTGATGTAACAGTACCCACCCACCTTGCCAGCAAGCTCATCTATTTACCTGACCGCAGCACCTCTTCCCATATAAATCTTTGCTTGTGCCTGCTGGGAAATTTTACAGTATGTGTATTTTTTGTCCACTTTTATGCTCCTGTTTGTTAGCATGCCAACAGCTTTGTGTGTGCACATGTCAGAGATCTCAGAGACAGATAGTGGGGTTTCTTTTCTGGGGCGTGCCGCACCCATACATCACTAAGGCGGACTGGTTTTCCGGTGATTTAGGACTTACTGAGGTGGCCCTGCTGGCCACAGTACTTTGACCACGGCCATTCTATCACCCACCCACACTGTAGTCATAATATTGCTGAACAACCAGTATCTCAACTCGTATTTATTTTTTTCCTTGATTTAAAGGTTTTCTATAAAAAAAAATTATGATAAATATATTGCATATTCATCTTATTATTCATATTTATGCATGCAAACATGGACTCGTGTTTTTTAAGGCCTAAATAGATTAGGGGTGACAGCAAACTAATGTTGCATGCAGTACTTTGAACAATGCAGATTTATTTTATTATTTAAAATCTATTTAGAAATCCTACATTGGAACTCATTGTGTGTATAGTATTAAGTTAGTTCTGTTTAAAGTCATATCAATACATTATAGGTACAGTCAAATTGTCCTCAGCTCCAGACTTGGCATTTATTGGAGTGCTGGCTGTCCATCTGCACCAAGCGGATTTTGCATCAGACAGCTCAGAAGTGAGAACTGCTTTGAAGTGTCTAATCCTTCCTCTACCTTCAGACAACCCTTCCTCAACCACAACAAAGTCACAGTGCTAACTGCTCTGACAGGACAGTCCATAGCAATTTAGACATAATACTAATGCATACACTTTGGTACATATGCACAAAGAACATATTCAAACCTGAGGCTACTGTAATGCTTAAAAATCAAAATGAGAACACAGAGTTCACTATAAATGTTTTTTGTTCCCTTTTTGTTTGGTGTTATTGAGAATATTAAAGCACACTGCGGTGTTAAATACGGCTTCAAGCTAATGCAAAAGTTTGTCATATCTCATCTGAAAAATATATTTGTATTTTTTTAGTTTATTATGTTTGGTAAACTAAGGAAATGCTATCTCCTAAAAAATCCATTCCTGGTCCTGATAGTTTAGATTATTTGAATTCAGATGTTGTCAAGTAATAGTCAGTAACAACTATCTGTTGGACAAAGATGTTGTACTGTTGAATTTTTTAGCAAAGTGGAGAAATACTTAAAGCATTAAAATGCTGCTAACTTATCCAACATGCATGCCTTTTAGTCTAGCTTCACCATGTAAATCAGGTCAAACTGAAAATATTCATATCTATGGGATGCAATGCTATACTACCAAATTATTAACAATTCCCAATTTCAAAAGAAACACTTCAGCTTCTCTCTGTTCTTTTGGCCAAACAATATCCCTGCTTCTATGTTGACGGAGGTTTCTAGCTGTGCAATCCCCAGGCAATCATAAGTCCAGCGGAATTTCCAAACGACTGTGATACAAGGAACAAAGCTAGGGATTTATCTGACAAGCTGATAATCATCAACAACTATCAGGATTACTTTACTATTATACTAAGTGACAGCTATAGGAGACCTTTCTACTACATGTACGGGAAACTGGTAATAACAGCAAAGAACATAAAAAAACAAAAACAACAAGAAATATTCTTGTAACCTTATATTTCTAAGAGGAATGGTGTCAAAATTCTTTCAGTTGTTTAGTGGTACAGCGGAGGACATTGATTTCCAACCCTTTAAAAACGGAGATTTTTTTTTCACAATTGAACACTACAAGACATATAAGATGTGCTCGCAAAACTACTAAGAAATTATAATAGAGCACCAACCTCCTAAAAATATCAAATTCAAACTATTCTAATATGTCAAATTTGGCAGGACATAAAATTTCATAAAAAAACCCCAACTACATTATTTCTTGATTTAAACTATTATACCTTCTCAACCATAACAACTGATGCCTGCTGATGTCTGACAACAGTTTAATTTCTTAACTAATAAAAAAAAGGGACAACATTTAGAGTTCTATTTCCCAATGTGAAATATGTCATCACAAGAACGAAACCATACACTGTAATATCAAGTTTGTGGTATTAGGTACAGTATATTACTCTAATGTAAAATAGATGTGCTTACAGTTAGTCACACTGCATTGGTATTTTAATAGTATACTTTATGTGTGTTTCAAGCTTAGAAACTTGAGATGAATATTATTTCCTTGGTATGTCTCTTCCCCTCTCTGTCGGCATATAATTCAGATAATGATTAAGATTTTCCACCTGGAAAAGTGACAGTACTTTAAGAATCATAATTGGTTCTTGCTAATTCATAAATCCTAAAAATACATCACTTCACATACTTGTATAGGTTTTGGAACAGGAGGCATCATGGTGGAAATACAGGACAGGTATTTGCAAATGAAGTGCTTTTCTATTTCAAATTCCTAATTGTTTCAGAATTACTTAAAATATAAAAATACATAGTGAATGTATATTGATAATTATTCTGAGTGTAAGTATGCCAACATTTTATATCCTCAGGACATTTATTCTACATAAGAGTAAAATATTAGAATACTTCTAACATAAAACTACACAGATAATCTTTATATATGTATATATATATATATATTTTTTTTTTTTCTCTATTTGGTATTATACTTTTTAAAACTTTATTGACAAAAACCCACATTGTATTTTGACATCTGCTGTAGGCTTGAAAAATTTTTAAATCGTCACTAATATCTTAAGTCCCGAATGTATACACATTAGGGAATTAAAAGTATCTAAATCACTACAAATATAATGCAGTGGAAACAGTTGAAGGTAGGGGAACCCTAGCAAGTGGGATTAGCCTGAAATGAGTTTGACATCAGAGTAGCATATGTATTTTCCTTTTTCTTTATGCTATCAGTTTAGGTCAAGGTTTTGTTTAAGGAAACATAACTCCTATTAAAACAAATGAGCGCTGAAGGAGAAAAAACAATACATCAGCTCATCCAAATGTCTTTTTTTATATGTGTACATATCCACATGTGGACAAGGAAGCTCACATCCAATCCATAGGAAAGTCTCAGATTTAGTTTCAGCTCGCCCGTTTGCTGACGGGACTGAGCTGTCAGGGTGGGTGGCACAACCAACTATATATAACTATATACAACTACTATAACACTGCTGCTCTTTATTTACCATGCACAGATTAGCAATTTTCAATTTCCTCTCACATACTGTCGCCCACACGTCCCAAGACTACCTTCAGCCAGGCCACATTACGAGAGTAAGGAAGAAGAGTAAAAGGAGTGAGAAGCAGTGGGCTTACCCAATCCCAGCTGTTGTTGTTGATGGGTGGTCTAAGTCCTTTAATTCTCCTCTCTCTTTGGTTCAAGCCTTTTAACCAATCCTCTGCCAGCTGGGGTCACTAAAGTCTCACCAACAGCACCCCTATTGGCCAGGGTCATGTACCGAGTAAACGTGGTGAGAGCCAAGCAGTAATGGACATCAATAATACATGAAGGCAATACTGTGAATGTCCTCTGTTTGATATATTTCAGACAAGCTGCCCAGCTGTATTGTAGAACAATTAAGAATCTACATTGCTTTTCTGTTTTGCTTGTCTTAGCTTTTTTGTGTATGTGTATGCGTTACTGTTTGGATGTGTGCACTCATTACCTTCTCTGGTGCTGGTGGACCCAGATGGTGTATGTTGGCTGCCACTCTCTCCAGTCTCTGTTCATCAGTTCTCCCTCTGAAATGAATCTCGGGCTTTCAAGGCTGTTTTTGTGAACTGCTTATCAAAAAATTCAAATGATATATCCCTGGTTTTGAAGTTAATATCCCTTTTTTTCCATTATGAATAGATTTTCTGGTTATGGTATTATGATTATTTCTTCTACGTTTTTAATATTTATATGCACTACATGCTGCTTTGAAAATAAGGCGGTTTTATTTCTGTAGGATATTATTTTTTTGGATATCATAATAGATGTGGATAACTGGCTTAATTTTCATTCTTTTCTGTTTTTGTATTATTAATTTTCTCTTTCTTGATTTTTAGGCCATTGCATTGCCTGTTAGTTGTACAAAAACCTTCACATTGTGAGAACTATTTTAGGAACCCATAATCAATGTCAAAATCAAAATCAAAATTTGGTAGTTTGATATTGGACTGAATCTATTGTAAGACTACAAAACATATATCATAAATTATTGCAATTAATCATTATTATGATATTACAGTAAAATAAGAAAAACAATGTGGTCACAGAAAATGCAAGAAAAAATTAAAACAAAACAGCTAATTTCAATGGAGAGCCAACATAAATGTTCAGCCAATTTGTCTCTTTCCTTCAAACATTTTTCTGTGCCAGATGGATAGTAAATATGCCTGTGTTTTTACACCCATGCTCTTTGCTGGAAAACCATTGGAAAGTGACATTTTTGAGTGTACAAAGAAAAACACAAGCAATGCCGACAGGGAAACGATGGAACTAAACTAAATAGAAAGGAGGTAAGACAACACTTCCCCTCCCTCCCTGATGGAATGATGAATTCTCCCTAATTAGACATGATTATGTTCAAACTAGCAGAGAATGATTCCCCTTGGTGGGAAGGGTGAGACTGTGTGGTTGAGAACCACTAATAACTTCTCATTAAAATAATTTTCCCAAAAAAAGAAATAGAAAAAAAATATTTGTGACTTCATGTAATATTAAATAACATTTTTTATTTAACAAACTTTGACAATTGGTGTGGAATATTTGCACAAAAGTTTAAACTAATAATGTTACAGAGGTTGACCTAAAATTAAGCAACATCTTGCTGGGCGAGTAACTGACCTTAGATTTTATGCGCAATGTTCTGTGTTGTCCTATCTCAGCCCATATTTTTCTGCTGTACAACACTCTATTAAAAAAATATCTAAATATAATATCAATTTAAACATACAATGCCTTCCACATTTATCGGCACCCCTGGTAAGGATGTTGGCGAAGCTTTTAAATTAATGCATCATTTATTGCAGTGGCATGATCTCACACTGACAGATTTTCTACACTTCCCTGTCAGCAAACCTTATAAATTATCTTGTAATCATGACGTAGGTTTTTGAAAACTGTACCTTAAAAAATGACTAATGAGCTCCCTTGTCTTACTTTCAGCTTAAAATATTAAATCACAAATCAGAAAAACTGTTTTTTCTCACTCAGGTTAGTTCTTTACCTCTCTAATAGGGGTTCCAATAAATGTAGATGGACTTGGACATCTAATATGCCAAAAATATATATATTGGGTTATAAAAGTTAGTTATTTGTTAAGTAATTTAGAACTAGTTAATTAAATGAGGCTAAATGAAAGAAGGAAAGTATCAGGAAGTCTGACTATAAAATATTTTCCCAGAGGCAATGAATTTTCCTCTTCAATATGATGGAACTAAATGGTGCTCTTACATTAACTTAACTGTGATTTAAAATAGAATTAAGTGCAACGAAACTACCAAAAAAAGTTTGAGTATTTTTAGATTTGTTTCTGTTTATTCCCATTACATGTGAAATCAGTAGCTTTTTCAATCTCCACTCATCCAAAAAGTGAAACCTTGCGGTTGAAAACTTTCCTGACAAAGCAATAAAGATGTAATAGATCAAGTAACTAGTTATTTGGTTAATATTAGTAGTGTCTAAGTAGATCAAGGTGTCAGGATTATGGGTTGTTTGTCTCTGGGGCAGTTTAAATGACAACGTTACAATTTTTGTTTGAATTTCCAGGTTAAAACGACAATGTGTTTACATGACAGGGTGCACGATGTGATCTTGTTGATGTAGTATATATGCCCGGGCTTTAGATGGCAGTGTGTCCCTTATATGCTGTTTTTTATGGTATCCACTTGTGTCACCCTCATTAACCTGAAAAGAGTTGAAAGATGGCAGAGTGTGCAAGTCCAATATACCGTGGGCGGCTGCAGTGACGTCATCTTTTTCGAAAGTCTCCGGCCTTTCATTTACATGACAACGAATCACCCAGCAATCTCAGAATTCTCCGCTATGGAACCCATTTCTGAAAGGGGGTGTTTTTACCTCCTCGAAACGCCGTTCTCATGTGAGTGACAGACTAAATCGCAGAAAAATACATTATAAACTGGCCCTCTGTTTTCTCTGTGTCTTCACACCTATCCACCAGAGGGCAGAGTGCAGACTGGAGCTGCTGCTCTTGCTGGAGGACAGTCAAGTCTTGTTATCTGCTGGATGAGAGGAGCTGGTTGTCAGTCCCTTGATGCCTGAGTGTTAACCAAGGGGCAAACGCCGCCCGCAGAATGTGAAGGCAACCAGGAAGTGGCTAAAACTGCAGTTCCTCCCTTCATCAAATTCCCATTGACTCCCATGTTAAAAAGGCAAACTTTACAGCAAAAATAAAAATATTTACAGCCTTTTTGAAAGGCTGTAAACATGTGTTCAAAAACAAATTTTTGGTTAGATTGTTCAGGTTTACCTCCATAACTACTCTGAGGGGGGTGAATTTTTTTCTAAGTCCTCCGTTTAGATATCATTTAAACTTGAAATTATGAATAATTAGGGCATTGCCATTTTGATTGACAGATCTGTCTAAGCTAACCCTGGTGGCTAATGGTGGCTAGTGGTAGGTGATAGCTTGCACCGTAGGAAGGCCTTCACAGCCTAGGTCTAACGTAAAGACTTTTCGTGTTTTTGAACTTCAATATCAGTTGCCTCTGCAGATTTAATTTTGTTTTGGATGTTAATCTACACTTATTGGACAAAGATAGCTATAGCTGTGGTAATAATTACAGTAACAGACCATCCAAGAAGTATCTGCTTAGGGGAGGCTTTATACGTGCTCATGTTTTGCCAGCATTAGGGGTAGAATTCTTGTCAGGTCACCAAGAGGAATGGAGCTGTTTTCTTTCTACATGCGGGTTGGAGCAGGAGATGGGGTCGGGTAGCGGCAGAGCATCAAAGTCAGCAGAACCGAGAAGCAACGGTATCAGAGAACGGGAGTCGGTAAGACCGGGCTGAAAGACTACAGATCGTACTCTAAACAGACTGGATGATCGTTGGTTAGATCAGTACTCGCGTGAGGAACACAGTTCAGGAGCTGTAGGCATGAAATAATGGATGTCTGAGATGTGAGGTGAGTCAAAGGTCTTATAACTTTTGAAAGGATCTGAGTTTTCAGGAATTAATTTGTGACTGCTTTTTGCTGGAAGTGTTGTTAACATCAGCCTGTCCATGTCCTCACTCTCCACCGATGGTAATGGAAACACAACCGTTTTAGGCACAACTGTTTTAGGCCATACTCACCCAACCCATTCTGGTCTTGCTATGCCAATATGTGTTCCCACCTCAACATGTTTCTGGGTCTAAAGCAACCCTAATGGAAATGGGGTAGGAGTCTCTCAACTGCAGTCTTCTGGCTGAAACCAGCTGTAGCCTACGTTAGCTTTAGTTAGCTTCAGTTAGCTTCCAACTAGCTTCTGACTAGCTTGTAGCTATGTTGGCTCAGAGCATCCACCCTCCACCCCCACCCATACAACACCATCTCAGCTCCACCTCTATCCCCATTTTTGGATTTTCTGAGAGTGACAAGGTGAGTGACACGGACAAGATGGCGGTGGGGGGAACCACCCAGTTGGCTTCATTTTCTGCTCTTCAGAAACCTATAAGTGAGGTCACCAGGGGGTTAGTCCATTGTGTTTACAGTCTATGGTGTTAGCCCATGTGGAAAATCCAAGCCCGCCATCTAGTGACACTCATATATCCTCTGCTTCCCCATTTCTTCCTGATTCCCTCTGTGCCATTAAATTTCCACTCGACTAGAAACATGCACAATATTCATTGTTGTTTCAATAAACCTTTTAACTATTCATTGCACTTCTGAGTGGATTTCTGCATGTGGTCAGATCGCTTCACAAAAAAATGACACAGAGCCATTTGCGATCCAAATGACTTTAAATATGGCTTAGTATACCATCATTTTCTTTATTATTATTTACTTCTTACTCTACTTAGAGCCTGTCTTATTTTTTTGAGTCATCTGCTGTCTTCCAGTTCAATTTTTGATGCAATTTAACGTGGTTACTGTAAGGTTGTTTTTTCATGGAAAAATTCAGAAAATTTAGCAAACTCTGTCGGAAGTCATAATCGCGCAAATTACCCCAAGTTGAGGCCATGCAATGCTCAGGGAAATGGCATAAAACCCACCAGCTACATCTTAGACAGCCTGATTCACATAGCAAATTAAATGTTACAGTTCATGACCACATAAGAGTAGAGTCTTGCTAAGAAAGAACAACAAAGAGATTTTGTAAAATCCAATTTGAAGGCATATATTATCTAGACAAAGTTGTTATCAAGTAATCCACAGATTTGGGAATATTGTACAACAGACAAATGAGACAAAAGATGGCCAATATTTAACTAAGATATATTATGTCACATTTTGTAAAACAAAACAGAAACACAGCTAACCTATGCAAATACTTTATATCCAATTTAAAGGTCTCATTCACTGAGAAAATGATTAATAGTTTGTTCTTTTTGAAATACGATTGGTCACTCTAAGTTGTATATGCATGCTACATTTTCTCTACCACCTATTCACTGCAATAGCCAAAGAAAGGAAATACATGGCAAAAACGAGCGAGTCTGGAAAAACCAGTCCCTTCTTAGTCACAAATTATAATTCATGGTCTTACCTACCTTGGCTTGGGACCGCCCATGGGAAGGCTGTATTGCTTCTGCAGCCAGGAGAGAGCAGAACGCGTCTTAGCTAGTAGAAGGTAACCATTACCAATTCTGCTGGTAAAAGCAAACCTTTAGCAACATCAGCATTGCATTTTTTACCATAGAAAGAGGAGCTGAGAAGGCACCTGTTTTGGCAGCTGAAACAACTTTTTTTGTTGGAATTTTACCTTCTCTGTGAAAATGCCAGTTTGGCTGCATGGATAAAAGGACTTTATTCTACATTCCTAAAGAACAACACCTGGATCAAAGAACAAAGATACCTGATGGACAGACAGTTAAGTGGCTATCAAGCTGCTTGTGCGATCTTATACCCGCATTGTGTGGTTAATTAATTGATCTGTAGCATCTCAGAATGTTCAATAAATGGGTGCAAATAACACCCATGGCTTTTTAAAATATTGGGCAGGAATAATTTGCTTACTGGATTCAGCTATGTTGGTTTGGGCTCCGTCTAATGTTTGGATGGCCTCCGTCAATAGCCTGGTAGGTTTACCAGACGAAATAAGCTTTATTGACTTTTTTTACAAAAATAAATAAATAAACCAAACGTCTGAGCCTTTAATAAAACACAGTTCCATTGTGGTACTTGGTGCACTTCCAATTCACTGTCGGACTCCGGGGGGAGATAAGGCTCACCCTGTTTTTTTCAATCAGAGCAGTACTGCGCTCACAGTGCGAGGTGAGGAGGGGACCGGGGGAGGGCGGCAGGAGGCGGGATTAAAGAGAAACGAGCTGTTTTACTTCGTGGTCCAACAATAACTACAGGATAAAAGTTAAATCTTAGGACAAATTGAATGTATAATACCAACGGTAACATTTTATCATATATATGTCTATCCCAGAGGTTGAAAGCTATAAAACAGCATGATACAGTCTCTTTAAACTGTCGGGTTTCTTTTTTTTTTAACCCTGGCAGGGTCACCCATGGCACACAGGCTCAAGTTGAAGAATGAATGATGAACAGCAAAAATCGATTTAGTGTTTCCCTTTCCATATGTGTCTGCCCCCCTCTTGAGCTAAGCCTGGTCATGGGATATGTTGGCGAGAGTCTGATGATCGGGATTTTACCCATGACCCGAACTGGAAAAATCCCCTTTGCATGGACTCACCACCTATAGTTGGGACCAAAGGGCTAGAGTTGTAAGATGGGCAGTGGCCAAAGAAGGGGCCTAGACACTTCCCTGATAAAGTGTTAAGTGCAAATATTGTTACAAAACAAATTGAACAAAACATGATGAAAAGAAAAAAAATATTCTTCTGATTATAGGTGTGCTTTATTTAGGTATGTGTGACTCCTGAAAACATCTAAATAAATGGTGTTAAACAGGTTTAAAATATGCTAATATAATGTCAGTCACAGCTTTAAAAACTGGGTAGCTCAAGCAACACAACCTAAACAGTACATGTAACCCGGGCTTTCCACTGGAAGTGTCAGCAGCATGTTTTACTCTTGTATTCTGCTGCTGGGCCCTTTCCATGGGGGGCATCAGCAGCACATAGCAGCAGGGAAGCAGCTGTCACCGAGAGAGCCCACAATCATGCGAGATCAGCAAAATCACGCGTGGTTTCTTCAGTAAACGCAACAACAAGCAGGAAAAAGAATACAACATAGCTCCAAAACGTCTGTGTTTTATGTTCTGTTCGTTTTACTTTCACCAATAAGTTTGTTATATCAGGGAATATAAAAAATCCCTCGAAGTGCAAAAGAAGAATGTTAGTGCCGATCCGAGGTAGGGTTGACCCTTTCCGCAAACTACTGACTTCTCACAGGGCTGCACAGGTAGTAAAGTAAAGCTACCGAAGGCACCTTTGTTTTATTTTGAAAATTTCCGGATGCCGAGCTATCTGATTTTCTGTCTCCCCCTATCCAAAATGTCAAAATGTACACCTTTCACAGGTGTAGCGCCTAAAAAATAGGACTGCCGCGTATACTTAGAAAAGTGCTGCGACATGACGCTCCTGTGACGGGGAAAACTCGTGCTGCTTTCCCCTCTGGTGGAAAGGATTATATTGATTATAGCAATGGCTAACAGCCACGTATGACGTGCTGTTGCTGCAACATGCTGGTGACGCGTCCGGTGGAAAGGAGGGTTAAGGCTCGCAGTGACAGTAGGCTGAACTCCGAAGTGAAAATAACAGACATAAGGCAAATATAATTAATTTCTTCCAAAGTACTTTGAATTTGACCTATATAAAACTTGCTCCAATTAAGTTGCACTGGTCGATCCATCAGTATAGGAAGCTCTTAAATGTCTAAATAGTGTAGATAGGAGCTAACCTTTACTCTTCCAGTGAAGATGTCATCATAAATCCTCAAGTCCTTTCCTGCCAGGTTGAATAATGTGTCAGATGCATCTGTTGGAGTCCATTTTCACATCAGTTGTATTGGATAAAAAGAGGATGATACGGTCAAAGTGAATGTATCAGGTAAGCAATTAAACTGAAGTACCCTCTTTGTGCATCATTTTCTCTTCCTTTTCCTCCTCTTCATTTCCCTTTCTGCTCCCCAGCATTCATTAGGCCCAACTTCCCCAAACAGTTTTATCTACAGGAAACTTTACTGTGTTGAACTCCTGATCACCCTGATAAACAGCCACCTTAATTACATGGAGACCCACACAATGTTTATATGCATATTTATGTGTATATGTGCACGTGTAATTCATAGAGTGAGGCTCTTTATCTCCCTTCCAGTCCCACCCCCTCTCCTCTCACTCTCTCTCCTTGTCTGTCAGGCTCCAGGAAATGATGCTGAATGCTGAAAATATGGCATATGGTGAAAGCAGCATTTAAATCTTGACAGTGGTTGGGATTAGCTGGGTAACAAGGATGAGGTTTTGAGGAAAAAAAAAGCTGGCAAGGTGAATTTGAGGACACTGAGTCAGAGCAAAAAGATGAAAAAAGAGTAATTTCACACCTAGGTTTCATAATTATCCCCCAAACCATTTCATGTTTCTTTTTAGAAAAGCTTCACTTTGAACTTTCTCTCTCTTTTGAGAATTGTTACACTCTCCAACATCTTCTCATCACAGACTATAACTCGATTGGCCTGGAGTTTTAAACTTCTCTTGGCCTTTTTGTGTCCCATCGTTATCTTTGAAAGATACACCAAAGTGACTCAGTTAAAACACTTTAAGGATACTGGCTCCTTTTAGTGTTACTCACCTTCTCATTTTTAATCAGCTCATACATACTTTGCTTAAAGGGAACATGATCCTGGATGTGTTTTCTTCCTTGGTTGCCTCTGGAATGCAGTATCCTAAATCCTAATCCCTTCCCATATGAGTCCTCCACAAACCTTAGCTCGATGAACATGTGCTGAACTCTATGGGCTTCCTCTTTGGTCTGCAGGGAGGATGAGGTGGTGGAAAGTAAATGTGTGTGGGAGAATAAAGGAAACGATGAGTGAAGGAGAAAAACTTCCAATTAGAATTAGAAGCTCTTCACAAAGGATGTGGTCTCTGGAGAAAACATCAGTGCAGAAAGGCACATACAGTATGTACATGATGGTCTTGTTGATCTTTGACTGGACAAAAAAAGCGAATAGGAGGTTACACCATATGTTGGTCTTCCTGCCTGCCTTTCCTGCCTGTGTGCGTTGCATATGCAAAGCTACATATTTTATGTATATGTTATGCAATCTCTGTGTCAAGGCCTTAAAGACGGTCTGCATTTTTATTCAGACAGCACAGGCACTTTCCCCAATTCATATTTCAGGCTTGGCATTAGGTACACCTTGCTAGTGATGGGTTGGACCCCTTTTGCCTTCAGAACTGCCTTAATCCTCGGTGGGATAGATTTAACAAGGTACTGGAAACATTTCTCTTTTGGATTTTGGTCCATATTGACATAATAGCATCACACAGTTGCTGCATATTTGTTGGCTGCATATCCATGATGTGAATCTCCCATTCGACCACATTCCAAAGGTGGTCTAATGGATTGAGATCCGGTGACTGTGGAGGCTATTTGAGTTCAGTGAACTCGTTTTCATGTTCAAGAAACCAGTCTGAGATGATTCAAGCTTTATGACATGGTGCATTATCCTGCTGGAAGTAGCCATCAAATGATGTGTACACTTAGGTCATAAAGGGATGGACATGGTCAGCAACAATACTCAGGCAGGCTGTGGCGTTGCAAAGATGATCAGTTGGTACTAAGGGGACCAGCGTGTGTCAAGAAAATGTTCCCCACACCATTACCCCACAGACCGAACCGTTGATACAGGGCAGGGTGGATCCATGCTTTCATGTTGTTGATGCCAAATTCTGACCCTACCATCCAAATGTCAAAGCAGAAATTGAGACCAGGTAAAAAATTTCCCAATCTTCTATTGTCCGACTTTGGTAAGCCTGTGCGGATTGTAGCCTCAGTTTCAGTTTCAGTACAAGCGCCAGCACCCACCCACTGCTCCCTACTCACCCCCGACTACTGTCGCACACAGCAGCCCACCAACTAGATATACTCCATCATAGACCACACAACAATAAGACATCTATGAGATACCTACAGGGTAAAGTAAAGAAAATTCCATATATAACACATGTTTGAAGATGTCAAACTTGTCAAACAG
This sequence comes from Apricaphanius iberus, assembly GCA_028564705.1. Taxonomy (NCBI): domain Eukaryota; kingdom Metazoa; phylum Chordata; class Actinopteri; order Cyprinodontiformes; family Aphaniidae; genus Apricaphanius; species Apricaphanius iberus. The sequence goes on along the minus strand of JAPXFQ010000644.1, from coordinate 857,361 downwards.
TTTCCCCAGCACTGTTTCACATCATCATGCCCAATTAACCCCGGAGCAAGTATTTATTATTTACTAATTCCGCACCATCATGGTTAGTTCAGCATCCATACATCCTGCTGTATCTCCAAAGGTACATTCAGACCGTCCTATGCGGCCAGGCAGCAAAACGCTCAAACAGATGAAAGTTGAAGCTTTAAAATTAAACCCAGCTGCTTGCACACTTTAGTCCGCGTCGGTGCCTCGGCGTATCACGTCAGTTTGTCAACATGCGAGAAGGGATTTCTCTATTGTTTCTCTGTTATTTCTGCACTTTCCCCCCCTCTGCTCCGCTCTTCCTAGTAATTTGCATTTAGTACCGTAATTGCCCTAACCGGGATTGGCTAGCATTTACTAACATAACAAGAAAGTTAAACGAAAATATTTAACTGCTTACCTGACACTCCAATATCCTCCGATCGCTACGTTTTCACCTCCTGTTCTGTCTCCCCCACCCTGCAGCTACCAACACAGGTCATCTCGCCCTCAGAGAAGCAGCTTTCAGTTTCTATGCTCCTCATCTCTGGAACAAACTACCAGGAGAATGTAAAGCTGCAGAGACACTGAACTCTTTTAAGTCTAAAATTAAAACGTATCTATTTAAACTTGCTTATGAGTAACTGCTTTTTTTTTATTGTAAACATTTGATCTTTATATTATTTTATTGTTGTCGTTTTAATTTCTATATTTTATTCTATCTTTTAGCTTTATTTTTAAGTGATTGTGTATTAATTACGTGGATTTGTTCCTTACAATATCTTTTCTTACTGATTGATTACTGTTAAACTTATATGCTTTGTAATCATGTGGTTTCATTATCACTGAATCATGTAAAGCACCTTGAATTACCTTGTGTTGAAAGTGTGCTATAGAAATAAAATTGCCTTGCCTTGCCTTGCCTCAGTGTCCCCCACATTGAGTAGCTGTAGTTGCCTCTTCTGCAAATGGATGAATTCTGTCTATGTTTTTTTCCATTGAACTCAAAAACTACTTCTGTTTATTAAAATTACTTAGATCCAATCGTGCCAAAAATATAATGTGCTTCCAAACACCTTCTCTTTTAATTGTTTGTAATGCTCCTTTTTATTTACTTATTTATTTTGCTTTTTTAATAATTAATTTTTAAGGCTTTACATTTAAGTTCCCTTATAAATATGTACATTTGTTTAATGTTACTGCTTAAAAATGTGTTTGTCTCATTGTTTTACCCTTTTGAGAGTCCGTATATGTTCTGTATTACAGTTAATAAACAAGACGTATTTGTAACAACTGCAAGCTTTAAATAAAGTAACAAAAAAAACAGTAGCTCCAGTCGAATCTCGTTGCTGATTGGTTGCTGCCCCGCGTTTGCTGCCCAAAAGTTACATTTTCACAACTTCATGCAGCAGGTGCGTAGAAACCTTCATGACCAGCAGCTTTGTGGATGTGCATGATGCCAGCTGCTCTGACGTGCGCGACTTTCTGCATGGCAGTTTGCTGCAGCTTGACGCCCACAGGCTGTGTACTGTAGGTACCATAGACTTTGCATGTAATGACGGTCTGAATGTACCTTAATGTCTCGCTCAGAGCAGCTGACCACACATAACTGAAAAGTTATAACACTGGGTTTTAGAAGCTGATCCTACTTTGAACTAAACTGAGCAACAGTTTGACAGAAAAGATATTTCATAGCAGTTAAGGGCAGGAAATGTTTTCTGACCTGTCTTTTAACCATCTTGTAGCTCCGCCGACATAACAATGCAAATTTACTTATCCCCGATTCATACTGGGTGCAGAACGGATGCCCCTGGTATGAATCATCATATCGAGCCTTCTGCAATGGTGAACCTTCGGCAGCTTCTCTTGCAACCCAGTTTCTTTTCCTCGCGTCTTTTGATTACGTCTTCTTTGGGGGGTGAGTAGCTGGCTCGGCTCAGCTTCCAGCTCTGCGGCTGGCGTGTCCTTTCACCCGGTATGAATCAGAGGTTATTAAGTTTTCTCGAACTCTGCGAAGTGAACAAAAGAACGAGACACGGATACAAGATGAAATTAGTTTCCTCTGCAGGTTGTCTGGGCTCTCCCAAAGAGAAACAGTGAGAAGCTTGGTCATCTGAGAGGGGCTTGTAGTAGAGCCACTGCTCCTCAACATCGAGTGGAGCCAGGTGGCTGGGACATCTGGTCAGGCTGCCTCTTGTTTGTCCCTGTGCAGAGGAGTTCTGGGCACGTCCCACTGGGAGGAGGCCCAGAGGAAGACCCAGTACACACTGGAGAAACTATGTCTCTCGACTGGCCAGGGAATGCCTTGGGATTCCTTCTGAGGAGCTAGCCCAAGTGGCTGGGGAGATGGAATTCTGGGTCTCTCTGCTTTAGCTGCTACCCCCGCAACCCGACCCTGGATAAGTGGAAGAAGATGTATGGATGGATGCTGTGTCTATACATAGGGTCAGGCAATAACAATCTTTTAATTTATTTTTAATGGAATTTATTGAAGACATTGGGTTGGAGGAAAAGGTGGAGGAAAAGGTTATATAAATCTGCACAATTAGAAGTTCTACTAAAAGCAAACATAAATTAAATCCAAGAATAACGAGCAGTATCTTGCACTGCACACAAGTATATCTACCCTCCTATCATCAAATCTGTCTACAAAATGAAAAATATGATCATGTAAACTTGATTGGATATATGTATTTTTCTTTACAAGGTTTCCTTTATTTTGCTTGCTTATTTTTCTCTTGTTTTATTCCACCAGCAAATATTGGTCCCATTGGAAATGGGAAACAATGTTTGCAAACATTGCAAATGCCTCCTCAGTTGCTCCACTCCTGAATCCATTCATCAGGCAACTTCTCCGTCCTCTGCTCAGTCTGATGCCCTGTCCACCACTGCTGCCCAATCAACTGCTGTTGCTTCATCTACTGCTGCTGGCCTGTCCACCACTGATGTCACTTTTGCCTCTACTTCTCCAAGAAATAGGAGGCAAAGAAGTCAGACCTTAATGGATTTCCTCAAAAAAGAATACACTAAACAACAAAAGTGCTGTGAAGAGAGTCGGAAGCAAACGGAGGGCTGAGCCTAAAATCAGTGCGGGATTGGTCCTAAATTTGTTCATACTGCATTATTTTTATTCCCAAAGAGAATATATATCTGTCATCATAACTTTTAATAATAATAATAATAATAATAATAATAATAATAATAATAATAATAATCTGAAAATATTGTTTCAATGTCTATTGGTGTGGCCTTAGTCTCCTTAGAAATAGGGTGCCATGTAGGGGCGATTCTAGACCTAGATCTTTGCTGGGGCATGGGCTCCCAACTCCCAATACATAAAAAAAAAAGAAAAGAAAATGTGTTCACAATATGAAATAAATGGCTCGCCTACGGGTATGAGCGTCAAAATCATTATTTTCACTGTCCTACTGTAGGCTATATTAAACCACAGGTAAGGATACAGGGATAGATTCTCGGTATAATGATATTTATTTGCACATACACATCTTAAAGATTTACAAACAACATCCTCCTACTGCAACCATTTAAGATTAGAAAGAGTCAGATTCTTTATTAACCTAACCTCAGTCCACGTTTAAAACAAGTAGATCAGGAAAGCAAAGTAACTAACAAACAAAAACAAAAAAGTATCTTTTTTATCTTAGGCTACATTATAGGTAAATTATCACCTATAGGCCAGTCTGACTCTGTGTAGATTATTATAACATACATCATAGGCAAATTATCACCTATAAGCCAGTCTGTCTCTATGTAGATTATTGCAGGGTACATTATAGGCAAATTATCTCCTATAGGCTACTCTGACTCTGTGTAGATCATTATAGGACACATTTGCAAATGCAACAAACTTATTTAAATTAGCCATTAAACCATTGATCAAATCACAGCACTGGCTATTACCGTCATAAATGTTTATATTACTGTTGATGTGAACAGCTATCGTACCTCCCTTGTCCTCCTCATCTCTCCTCTCTGTTCCTCTCCCTCTGCTTTTGTTCAGGAATAATTTTCTGATGTCTTTCTCTGAATAGTTTATCAGACGGCTAAGTAGGACAGCTTCACAAACAGTATAAGCTACTTTTACAGGACTCTTTCTACAGTATACATATAAATCATTATTAGTTGACTGCATTAGTGCATGCAGCCTATGCATGGTGGGAGGTGTGTGTAAGAGAGACAGTACAGGCTGGTAAACTTAAATAAACTGCTAAATTTGGGCCACAATGACGCTAAGCATTGAAAAACAGATGCTAATTATGTGGGCAACATTCTCTCATAGCGATCAACTTTTCATTTTTTCTGTCAAACAAGTTGTGAATTTGTTATAACATTAAAACAGGGGGCGACTTACTCTGTGCTCAAAGTGATGTGACGAGCTCCAGCGAGGTTTCCACCATGTACTGTGTGGGTATAACGAAACTTTCGCAAGAATCATGTGAATGATTTTCAGTGGTTGTTGCGTTGTCTTACCCAGCTACAGAGGTGCTATTTCCTGATTGGGTATTGTGACCCTTTTCTTTTTTTTCCTTTTTGGCTGGTAAATGACAGGGTTGAGTTATGCAGGCGCTCATGAATGCCAACATTTCCAGTGAGAGCAGTGCTATAATATTACTGGGGAACTGGATACTTTTACTAATGCATGTGCCCCAGTAAATAAGGTCTAGTAACACCCCCGGTGCCATGTCTTCCCTAATGTCCTGTTTGGCTGTTTCTGAGTTGGTATGCTAACAATCAGCTTGCTCTATTACACTTTTTGTAGTAATTCTATTTTAAGTCAATAACTAAGTAAATAACTTTGTCAATAACTGATCTAATTTATACCTTTAGACTCATTGAGTTACTTAAGTTACTCAAATAACTTTAAACATTTCCCTTAAACAAAGTTACATACATACATGTATGCCCTGTTGTTATCTGGGCTTTGGTAATAGCTTTTAGTTTATACATTATGACATTATGTACAGGGAGATATATTGCCTACTTTGGTTTGTTAATGAGGTTTCTTTGGAACTGCTTCCACTGTTACTTTTGGAACATTCTTTCTCTACATTTCTCAGTGTCTTTAAAGGAGTGGAAAAAAGTGTGCCATTTAATTTGATGAGCTGCATGTGGCATATGATCTGATATCAGATGATCTGATGCATTTTTTGCACAAGTGCACCACTTGATATTTTTTATGTGTATTATTTAAAAAAGGGAAGAAAACAGAAGATGTGAATAGTAGTTTTAGCCTTATGAAAATTCATAATAAAAGAAAAATATGTATTGTTTCAAGAAAGGTAAACACTGCAAATATATCTGACATTCTCTCATTTATAAATAATACCAACCAATTCACAGCAAACAATTTTTGTTTGTCTAAAATTTGGTATTTCAATAGAGCTTTTTTTAAACTTACATTGTGTCATTTTTGCACCAAAACAGCCTTCAATTGCTATTTAAGAAAAGTTCTTATGTTATAAAATGCTTAAACAATAATGCAGTTAGTAAAAAAAAAGAAAAAGCGGGGAATGTGACCCAGAAACAGCAGAGCACCGAAGAATACTTGTGAGACACAGGGATTTAAAATAGTAAAGGCAAACGTTTTTGGATAAAAGCCGTCACTTTTTACATTCATCTGCAATAACAGGTTATGTTTTCAGGACATAGCCCTAGTGGAAAAGGGGCATTAATGACCCTTGAGGTTCGGGTCTGAGTCCATTATAACACCAAGATTATGCGCTTGAACATTAGGTTCCAGTTGTATTACCTGAAGCTGTGTGCTGACTTTTGATCATTCCTCTTTTGTTCCAAAAATAATTAGTTAAAGTTTTGTTTCTGTTCAGATGGAGAAAGGTATGGGACATCCAGCTATGGATTTGTTCAATACAGGTTCTCTACATTATTGAACCCTTGACAGATTTAGATTATCTTCATTCCACTGAGAAGTTTGTTGCTGATAGGAAATGATACTGGCATCTCTCAAGACAATAAATATGTAACAAGAGTCTGACTTAATCAATAAATAAAAAATCATGGCAATCAAGCAGGGAGGACCAGCTTTTGATTGTTCCACTGGTAATTTAATAAATTATTTTTGGTGTTGGGCTTTATCAAACCTTTTATCAATTTGTTACACATGATTGCCCAGGTGCTCTCCATTTAGTGCTTGGGTGGGGGAAGGGGTCTCAGCCTTACCTCTGCCGGGCACCCTGGGTCAGTGTCTTGGCTGCTGTTGTTGATCTGCTGCTGCCGAAGCATATAGCTCCCATGATGACACACAGCTAAAAGTAATAGTAAACAAAACCAACATTAGGCTGAGTACAAATGAGCCAGGTAAGGAAACGCATGCATTGGAAATTGGTTGGGAGGACGAGGGGAATGGATATAAATATGTTTTTATTCTGGGTTGGGAGAGGGGGCGTGTATGTGGGGTCGTTTTACTCTGTAAAGCACTTTGAAATGGTATTTTGTATGAAAGTACAAGTAGATGCACCTCCATCCAGGCTCTATGAGAGCATTGGCAGTGTGTGATTTGTGAAATTGTATGTTATTTTATTTACTTTTTATTCATACAAATAACAAGTGTGATTATGCTTGCTGCAGGGCATCTTGCACATATGCTTACTCTTTCAAAATTGACAGAAAATTTTGAAAAACAAAGTTATTGTTGCCATACAATTTAAGATCAAATATATTAAGATGATTAATATTTAACGTAAGAATTCACTTGACTTATTCAGTCATAGCAGGTGAGATTATTTTTTCCCCGTGGCAGCATCAGCAGCAACCTCTCAGACCAACAGCTCTGCATATTTGTCTGTTGGGAAAAAAGTCCAACTCTGGACCAGAAGAGCCCAGCAGGGTTCAGGTGAAGAAAGTATTTTCAAGTGTAAGAATCTGTACCCTCCGTTTATCAAACTGTGAAAACCTGTGTCAGGCTCGCGTCTGGCTTGGACAAAAATATTGGGTCGGTTCGTTACTGCTATATCGGATGCGGGCCGAGCTTGGACAATGTGAATAAAAATGAAATTAGAAATGTGGCCAAATCCACACTCTGGTCGTACCTAAGTTTTTTTGTTTCAGGTTTCTGTCCTTTGCCCTTTGTCCCTGAGTTCTGGACGACTCTCAGAAATGTTTTTTGACAACACCAAACATGTCTCTGCACCTGGGTCCTCATTACAAAACCGGACAGAACAACCCGCACCATAGCACCCAGCAGAGATTAAGGCCATGTCCACACGTAGCCGGGGTTTTTTAAAAACAAAGATCTTCCTCTGCTCCTTGAAAAAAAAAATCTCCATCCACACGAAACCGGATAAATGTAAAAGCAAACAAGCAAAATACGCATTAACAATGGATGATGCCAACACAGCTCTGAGGGCATAAATGCTGTTTTTGAGATTAAACACAGGTCGCACAAGGGATTTGTGAGCATTTTTTATCGCAGATAGTGACGTTACGGCTCTTAAGACTCAGTTTTCAACTGTCCACACACAGATACTGAAAACAGAGAATACGCAAATCTCCACTTTGGCCGGAGTTTTTAAAAAGGTTTGTTTTTGGTGCTGAAAATCTGTGGTTTTGTGTGGATGACAGGCCAAACTGTAGAAAAATATCTCCTTTTTATGAGATACCTGGCTACGTTTGGAAAGGGCCTTAGAGGACGGAGGAGGAATGGCTTTCGACCTTTAACTTAGTAAACTCCCACCGTAAGGGTGTGTTTTACCTGATGAAACTGTGTCTTACTCAGGCTCAGACACTTGGATTACTGCTTTTTACACGTTTTATTTGCACAAGCATTAACTGACACCAGTACAGTAACTGTGCCTTTTCTAGAAGCCAAGTAATCAACTGAAAGACACAAAAGTAAAACAACCATACAACATTAATAAAGTGAACCATTTAATGGCCACATAGGCTGTACATACTCATAATTGTAGGTTTAACACGTTAACCAATCAGCACAGAAACTCACCAGCTCGGCTTCATCAGTTAAAACAGTGCTACTGAATGAAAAAGAAGATCCGGCTGGTAAAGTCTATGAGCAGGTGTTATACCATAACATCCCAAACTGTATGTTAAACAGATTGGTCCAGGTCCTCGCTTTAATGTGTCCACAGTCATAAGTCCATCCCAGATAATTAGGGGGACGATCCAAGTCTATCCTGCTCCTCTACTGGGAGTAATACCACCAGCCTCCTTACGTCCCTGTCGAGAATGGTGGAATGGCATGTTTCCTCGCCCTTCCTTGCCTGGGACCAGTTGATGGGACAGCTATAACAAGTCCTACCTGTAAAGTCCCGAAAGATGCCTTGGTCATCTGGATCTGCCTCTTCCACACAACTCAGCTTGAAAAGGCCACTGAGTGCATTTTGATCCGCCACACAGACTATGTCTCCAACAGAGACGTTCCTTGCTGGAGCATTCCACTTTTGCCGAACATACAGGTGAGGTCCGGCTAATTGGCTCCAGCCTCTCCAAAACTTGCCCACCTCCACTTGGACAAACCCATGTTGTCACCTCTGGGCCCAACCCAACAGCAAGGAGTTTGGTGTTGCAAAATCCACAATTTCCTCCTGAACTTAAGTTCTAGCCCCGATTGGCCTCTCATTGGTGAGGTTGGCAGCCAAATAGAGGAGGGTTTGGAACTCCAGAGTAGTCAGTCAGTGAGTCTGCAGGGAGAAACTGCCGTATCCAGTCTGACCCAGCCATGGCCGCCTTTCTTTGGACCTCTCCCTTGTCAATATTCCAGAGGAAACGGTAGAGCTCCTCTAGCGCAGGCTTGGCTCCCCCTGGTCGGACCAGAGTTTTTTGGGGTGACCTCTCAGGGCGGTAAAACGTTGGTATGTCTTGAGAAAGCCTTCGGTTGACAGGTCTTCTACCACATCTGTGTAACCCGCTCTTGAAGCCATACAGCTAAAAACCACACCCCAGACTTTCTTCTTTACACGCCACCTTACTGAGTCCCTGACAAGGTCAGGGGTGATAGTAAAAAAAAAAAAATCCTGAGTCTGAACTTTTTTCTTCCCTGGGAGGCCCCTAAGCCGAGATATCTGCCCTAATCAACGTAATGTTAAGTGAGATCCAGGGCTGTGCTCCCCTGGAAGAAAATCTTGATAAACAACCCATTGCATTAAAGATTCTGATGACTTTTGTGGATATAAATGGACATTATTCAGACATGATATGAAGAAATCCAATACAAGCCTTTATTAAAGAAGCATATATGTCTAGAGCAGCAGAGCTCTTGGGACCCTGGGCCTGGTATGCCTGTTTAGGAATACATCCCTGCTTTTAACTAGTCCAATACCAGCATAGGTATTGCTTGTATAGCATACTGAGACTACATATTCTACAGCCATACCAAGACAGGTCAGTAGGTGGTAATTATAATACTCAAAAGTAACTAGGAATTAATTACTGGCCTAACCATTGACTAAAGGGCATGAACAAGGAAAATTTCATTTTTCTGATAAATATGCACGTATTTGTAATTTAGAGAATGTTTATTTTTAAAAAAAACATGAGGTTTGCGTATTGTAAAATCCTCTGCGTATTGTTTTCGCGTTCTAATACAGAACCATTTGAATAATCAGCACCTGATTAATCAGAACCTAATTATTCACATTGTAGCAGCAGCTGTAAATCATATCCAAATACCTGCTTCTAATTTAATCAGCTGCAACATGATGGCATTTCAGTCACATTGAGTATTATGCATTTCTCATTTGTAATTCCTAACAGCTGATACGAATCACGCTGTTTCTGCCTGTCTGACCTCCGCATTTACCACGAAAATGGCTTTCTGTTTCTCAACTTTTTTGTGTGAAAGGTTGGCTTTAGGAATAGTGATAAATGTCTCCCCAGCGGATTTGTGGACCGGTAAATCAAACTAACGTCTTTCACAAAAGGGGCCTTAAGTAACTTCTATTTCGCCGTCAATTGCGATTAAAATTTTTCTCTAAAGCTCTCCCAGTATTCAAATGTTAAAGTGGTTATATATTTGAGATTTCGCCTGCTAACCATGTTGGAGGTGTTCATTGCATCTATATAGCCGCCATAAATTTTGTTTGCTTTCTGCGACCCAACCACTCGCGCATGCGCACAAAGATGTCAACAAAGATCCTCCTAAAATTAGCACGTAGAGTAACTGATACATCAATCTGATTGATTGAAAACCCAAGACCGGCCCCTACCCTATAACCGATTGGCTTAAGTAGGCTACAGTGGTGTGGTTTATAGTGAAAGCACCTCTCAGATTTTGGGAATTTTCAGATCACGCAAACCTGATTTTTTTTTTTCTCAAACACTTCACTACCCCTGAAATCCGGCGTTGGACCAGAGCTCTATCATGCCTGCAAGGTAAAGACCAAACAGATCCAATGTAGTGTTTTCGAAAGGGGCTGCCCATGTAGTACGTAGAGGAGGAAGGACGCTCATCACTTGAGTGCAAAGCTTAGTCCTGTACTTTATGCACCTTAAGCAGAAATCATTCACTTTCCGTACAATCCTGGGACCTTGCACTAACCAACCTCTTTTCCTCATCTGAAGAAGAGTACCAGCAGTACCTTCGTGGTTGACACAATGGGCGTCCGTAGCAAGGAGAGAGCTTAAGTGACACCTGAAATCAATGGAACCCTAGACTTCTCCCCCATAATGCATTGAATCTGGCCATAGAACACCAAGAGTCCCGTTGCTTTATCGTTGTTTACGACTAGGTGGTCAAGTGTCAAGAGCTTCAGGGGTGACGCCAGACCAAGGGGGTCATAAAGCCATGCCACGTAGGGAAGGTCACGTCTGCTTGGGCAGCGAGACATAAGTCCTGGAACGCTTCCTCTCGCTCCTGGGCTGTGAGTTCCGCCTCCCACCTTAATCTTTCAGCGGTTCAACCCCTGCGTATAACCAGAAAGGCAAGACCCTACGGACATATCCTACAAGCCCCACAGAGTTTGCTTAGATCCACCTGATTTATCAATGTTGAGACCCAGAGCCTCTTAATCCAGCGAATGTTGGATGTAATAGAAGAAGGCTCCTTATCATCAACAGACGAGGCATCTTCGTTGTTGAATGGTAAATGCTCTGGACTTCTCCTGTTGTCAACCACCGCACTGAAATCATCCTGATTATCAGCCGTAGTCTGCCCTCTTTTCTGATACCTTGTTGTGATGGCAGAAAAGGCTTTTCTTTGAAGTTGACTCACGACTTCCGTAGCCCCATAGGCCACCTCTGGAGCAGACTTTATAGGGTACTCCTTTACAGACCTGGTTAGAAACTTGGAGCCTGTTTGCCATGAAGAGTCCTCACCAAGTTGTTCAGGGGAATATCCTCTTGTGAACAGGTCGGCCACGTTATACTGACCAGGAATCCACCACCAGTCAGTCAGAGGTCCAGCTTTCTGTATCTCACCCACCAGGTTGGCAAAGAAAGTTTGGAACCCGTAACTTTCCCATTGGATGGCACCTAAAACAGTCACAACTCCCATTGGAAAATGTTATCCCCCAGTTTACCCTCCCAGCCGGACGGTGTAATGCTTCTGGGAAAGGTGATTGTGCTCAGCCGATCATACTCTTTAAAGAGCTGGATTGCCCTCTCACAGCCTTTCCCACGTATCTCTGGTCAGCGTTCCGGCCTCCTGGAGGACTCTTCTGACGAGAATGACGCCTTTCTGCTTCAGAGGTGTAGCCAGACCAAGGGGCTCATAAAGCCCTGCCACCTGGCTCAGGAGCATACGACGGGTGAGAGGATTTGATGTTTTTTCCTCTATGTTTTTGAGTCTTTGTGCGACACAAGGATGTCATCTGTGTAGGTGTACTTTTTGATGACATGCCTTTCTTCCACTTTGTCGGTGAACTGTGGCAGGCGGGGAGTCTCTCGCATGATGACCTGAGCGATACAAGCTGCTGGCTTGTCACCCATGTTCACCCGTACCACACAGCATAATCCTTGATGTCGTCCACTGGCGATTCCCTCCACAAGAAGCGGTGGAGGTGCACCTCTTGATTCTCCAGCCACACTGAGTTATACATTTTTGACACATCTCTGATTACCACATGTTCTCCCTCCCGGAAATAGAGCAGCACCGCTCTGATAGGATTCAGAATGTTGGGATCTTTAAGCAAGATGCAATTAAAACTAACACCTCTGTAATCCTGGCTGCTGTCCCATGAGCCTGACCGTTGTTGTGTGTCTGAGTGTGGGTTGGGTGCCATCAAATGGTTTATCCACCACACAGATCCTTTCAACTCGTGCAACACAGTCTCGGAAAGTTAGATAGCTGCACCTCTTGCCAACATGTCAAGTATCTGCTTAGCATAAGCTGCCTTCCATAATGGATCGTTCTCGAGGCGTTTTTCTGATTTCAGGAAGGTTGCTTTGACAGCTTTGCAGTTGTTAGGCAGGGTATTAGGGTCCTCTTTCCAGGGATACTTAGCATCCTAGTGGGGTCTACCACTGTGGTTGTCACTGAGCTTGAAGGTTAGACCTGCCCTAAAGATCTCCAGCTCTCTTTCATCAGCAAGAGAAATCTGCTTCCCTCCAGGGGCTCACTTTCCGCGGCGGCACCCACCACACATGGGGTTACAGGCAGCACCGATACTGTTCCACTGCAGCCACTTGATGATCTCGGTGTTGGATTTAGCCGTAGTACCAACCCCCACACTGCTGTTTGGATTTGGACAGCGGCTACTGAGGGACTCGACTCTCCTGGACTCCGTCCTCATGGAACATGCAAAGTAGGTTGACGAGAGACGAGCAACCACCTCAACGTCTTGAAATTGATCTGGGTGCTCACCACTGACGGTTTTTCCCACAGCACTAAGTCACCACACCTCATCATTCTCTGGGGTGCTAGACGTCGAAGCCTGGAAAGAACTTCTCCAAACACTCTGCATCCATGGCCCATGGCGATCTTCTCTAATCCATAGCAGACCAGCTCCACATCTCTTTTGGTTGGAGATTTAAAACAAAGGAAGAAATGGTGATCCGATGGGGCATCACCTCTTCTGTATTCATCATTGCGACAGAGAAAGTTTTTACTAGACAGGTCAACACTCCCATGGGTGTCCAGACACCTGGGACACACCTTTATCTTCTCTACGTAAGCTCTTTGCTCTCATGGGTTGGCTTTTTTTGAATGTCTTACAGCGGTATAAACGACCTGTATGACCCACTTCACCACACAAACCACAAGGATTGTGCAATGGCCCAGCTCTTGTCACGCTTATTGTAGCCTTGGTGAACGAACGTCTGTCCAGCTTCCGATCTGATCTCTCCTTTGGCATCTCACGGGGTCTAGAATCAGGGTTAGATTGTCTGATGGACTGCAACTGCTCCAGTTGCACCCTGAATCTTCTGATCTCTGAGGAATTTCCATAGTTCATCAAACCGGTTCCCTGGGTACTCACAACATGCATCCCTCGATGCTGGTATGGTGTGCTTGAGAGGCTAGGAATGAACACTGGACTCCTGTGTTCCTTGCATAGTGGTCTCTGTGTTGGTGCTTGAAAAGTTACAGTGAGAGGATCTGCACCGTGTACTCTGTCATGATGGTCTGAACCTTGGTACATAGCAGAGTTCACTCCTGCGTCTAGTGCACCACCAACATGGTTGAGATCAGGGCTGATCTCCTTCTTTCATCCAAGAGGGTAGCCAGTATCACCATAGCTACTCTACTCTTCTCCTTGAAGTCTTTGAATCAAGCTTGCATGATTTTAACCTTTTTCTCTAGAACATAACAATAACAACTATGCACAAACACAGCCATACTTTCCACTCTGCTTTGCCCTACAGTGAGTATTGAATCATGGCGATCTTGATTTATTTGACCCTTCTGGAACGTCTCCCCCTGGCTGATCACATATTTTAGGTTATCTCTTAGACTGTTAAACTGATCTGATGAACAGCAGGGCCCCAATGCTTCTTTTAACTTCACCTCTGCGGTCTGGTGTTTTATACGACAGTCCAGCAGCTGCTTCTCCACATCAGCTATTTCTGCTGCAAACCCGCTTGCCTCTCCTGTTCTTCTTTAGGTTAATGTGGCTATGAGAGGAGGCAGACTGGATGGAAAAGGCTACATTTGCCAAACACCTACACCATCCACCTCCACCTCTCCTAGAGCACAGCAGCTCCGGCCCGCTGTCCTAGCTTGCTTCTCCTCAGCCTTTTCAGCCTCCAGAGCCAGAGCCGCCTTGTAGTCCTTCAGAGCCTGTTGACTTCTCCTGTACACCCCAGGCCATTGAGCCTCCAGTGAGCCCACCATGTTCCGAGTCTCCTGGTCCAGGTTTTCGGAGGCTCCCCTGGTTTCGTTCTCCGCTGGGAGTGTCTGGGACGACCTGTCTTCCTTTCCTGTAATCGCTGAGTGTGTCCAGGGAGACATGTCTCTGGTTCCTGCCAGCCAGCAATCAAAAGATTCTGCTTTGCCGGTCTCAGCATCACAAAGTTTGGTTTCAATGACATCCAGCTGGTCCCAAGGCTCTCCTTCCTGGTCAGTCACCATGCCAAAGTGTTCTCCATGGACACCACTATCAAAGTAACAAGGTTCTCCATCAATGGCTCGAATGCCACAAGGTTCTACGATGCCAGTCTTCACAACAAAGGGTTCTCTGATACCAGTTTTCACACCAAAGAGTTCTCCAAAGCTGGCCTCCTTTCTCTGGGGTTCTCAGATGCTGGCTTCCTCGTCACAAAGACCTGTCATCCTCATTACAAGGTCCTTAGATTCTGTCTCTCCCTGTCTCCTTGTCTTTGTGGGTTAATTGTCCCCAGTTGTCCCTTGTCTTCCTGATTACCTTCCCTATTTTGTCTTGCTTTTTTAAACCCAAGTGTTTTTCCAGTCCTTTGTCAGATCATCGTCGCTTTCACATCCTACCTCCCTGGCATCATCATGTTTACGTACTCTGCTTCCTAAGTTCTGGACTGCACTCATTAAATATGTGTTTAAACAAAGCTAAACGTCTCTCTGCACTTGGGTTAACTTCAATTCTGTTAATAAAGCTCAGTGTTAGCTGAAGAGTCACTTAATTAGGCATGCTGATAATTGTCTCTTGAAGCAGCAAAAACAGTCAAAAATGACAAAGCAAGTATCCTTATTTGAGATGTCAGTAAGAGATAGATTTGTTTGTTGTTGGTTTTTTCAGAAGATATTCACCCATGTGACAAGCACAGGTGATGTACAGATGTCTTTGGGTGACGTATTTGGTGGTTTTTTAAGATTTTTTACCCGTGATCTGTCTTGACATCATGAGTATTTGATCACCCTGTGACCCCTAGAAGTCATGTTGTCCACTGATGTCCTAAAGCCTCAGGAGTCATACTAAGATTTCTGACCTCCAGTTGATGATAACTGAGATCTGGGACGTTATACACATTTGTAAAAAAAAAAAAAGGTTAAAGGCACAATCTCCTAATCAAATACCAAAATGAATCAATAATGCATAAATGATTTACATTAGAAAACAATATACTCCATAATTCTAAATATATCACACGTGCCATAACAGCGGAGGATAGGAGCAACTGGGTGTATCTGATATGTAAGTGAAAAGCAGCTTTTGCTCCATTTATCAGTTTAACCTTAGATGTCAGTGATGTGTCCGTTCTTTGGCGCCATCACATTACTGTCTTGTCAGAGAGAAGCCCACAGAGAAAGACCAGACAGGCCCTCTGAACTCCACCACTCACTGGTTCAAACCCTGACACATCAAGCTCACAGACACATACTCAAACACACCCACAAATACATGACTGACAGAGCTGACCACAGGAATACTGACCAGATGATGACCATAGGAAATGATCAAGGTCATTTGGTTTGTTAGTCTTTGCACATCTTATTACCCGCTAAATTATCTCTTGAAAATATTAATAAACCTGTCATTATCACACAGAATATATCAATATGTTAGTTCATCCAGAGAACAGTGTCTCTGATATAAGGGAAAAAAAATCCCTTGGCTCATCTTCATTTATTTTGCATTAAAATATTTCCAAGTCTTCAACATATATTAAAAGCAGATGTATTATTTTTTTTGGTACACAATGTTTTTAAACATACTTTTTCTTTTTGATAAGCATATTACAATTACTACTGAAAAGATCAACTGGCATGAATAAATTAATATTTAAACATTTGAAAAACAAAAATTAGAAAATTGATACACAGTGAGTACATTACAATAGTGTGTTTTGCACTGTAACTTGTACACATTTGGTCATTTTAGCTTTAGTGAATTCAGTTTTATTCTTGTGATAAACCAAACTAAATTAGTTTATTGTTATGAAACTAATTTATCTTCAAGCCTTGTTAATAAATCAAGTTGTGTAATTTAATCTCAGGATAAAGACAGATGTTCTGTGAAAGCCTTGGAGGGTTTTCAGACCACGAAAGTAAAATATACAGTAATACAAAGACGAAGAAACACACCAGACATGTCAAACTAAAAGACTTAAAGGACTAAAAGATTTACTTAAAAATTTGATGTTTGTTGGTTCCACACAACTGCTTTAAATAATTGTTGAGGTAGTTGGTTACTTAGTATGTGAGTCCATACTTACATACTAAGTAACCAAGTAACTTAACAGTTACTTAAAGCAGCTGCGTGGAACCACTTGACAAAACATTTTTAAATAAATCTGAGATTTTTTTTATACTGTAATAAATCATCAAGCTAGAAGCTCTGATAACATCACCTGAGTAACAGTGTGTTATAATCTTTACAACCCGGCTTGGTTTTAACTAGAATAAAAGTGTAATCCTGTTGCTTTGTTCTACAGCAGAGGAAGATAAAATCGTTGATGTTATTTTATTCCAAATGGTAGGGATAATGGGTTCTCCTTAGGGGAATATAGAAAATGTGTTGATCCCAGAGCAGACATGGGAATAAGTATGGCTTACAAGAGTTACATTAGAGAACAGATGTAGGGAGGCAATACTGTGAGGTAACAACGACATAATCGACCCACAAACAATGAAGGCTCCCCTGTTACTGTGTCCTGTTATCCTTGTGGCTCAGCAGCAGTCTTTGTTATTTTTACAATAGTGGTGTTGTGCGAGCGTGTCATCCTTTCACTGTCATTGTTTCTCACCTCTGCTCAATGACGAGGGGGAACGTCTCTGAGGGGAAGATGTGACCTCTTATTGTTTTTCACTGAATCATTATGTTCCTTTTATAATTATGTTTTTTCTCCTTATGCTAGTCCCCTTTCTAGTTTGTTTAAGTGCTTTGACAAAACTGTTTTCTAAAATAGACCTGGAATATATTTTACTTCAAGCCCTGTAAAATAAAAATAATTTGTTTCATAAAAATATATTGAAATTAAACCAAATTTGTGTTTTGATTTTTCATTAACATATTAAGCTTTACTAAAAATTTACAAAATTAATCCTATTTCAGCTTGTCAAAAATGTACAAATTAATGTTTTTATTTTTCAGTAAAGTTATAAAATCATCTAATTACTTTTTCACCGACCCTGCTTTTTTTACTGTTTCCTCTCACCCACATCACCCATGTGGTATTGGTGATATCGCTTACTCTGGGGACCAGACACATTCACTCACACCCATACACTCACACAATCACACTCATTACAGAGCGACAGCTCGATTCTGAGGCAGTATTAATCCTATTTCAGCTTGTTAATGGGATTATGTCTTTTAATTAAAGGCAAGTGGAGAGCAATTATGAGCAGTGAGAGGATGTGACACAGTTCACGGTTGTCAGTGTTTCAGGTGCTCCAATGCAGGTGAACTAAGATATGATGCTGCTTTAGTATTTTACATACCTTAATCAGCATGTAGTCTGTCTTTCAAGTAGAGTTAAGCTTAAACTATATTTTTCACCAAAGCGGTTCTGATTAAGCGTTATCTAGTTGCTGTCATATTTGACTTTGTCTGATGAAGTAAATGGAAGCTATTATTATCGGCCCTAGACAGTGTTTTACGAGTTTATCCTAAAAAAATAACTGGTTCTAAACTCATTTCTGCTACATTATAATAAATTGATACATATTCATCGTTCACCTACATATTTTGGACTATGTTCAGAGCTCTAACCTTGCATAGATCTCATTCATTTGGTATACTTACCCCTAAAATAAGGTTTAAAAATAAATGCAGAAGATACAAATTTTCACCTATTCACAAATAGCTTCATAATTGCTAACTCATAAATTAGGTGCACTCATTCATATGGTGTATATGGACTCTTTAAAACAGTAAGCACAGTGCGTTGACATGTAGCAAGAGAAAATATTTTTTTTTACCTTAGACCGACTGAAATCAGACTTTTGACATGCATGTATAGATACATGTAAGTCTGACTTAAATTGAACAGAACTATAGTATCACAAATCGGACTAAGGGACTCAGATAATGAAAATGGAAATTACATTTTTGTACCAACAAACCCCCTTGGGAAGGAACTAGATATGGAAGCGTGAATCAGCAACAACATAGTAGTAGTATAAGAAGAATATGGTGAATAAGACAAACATAAGCAGCCGATCAGTACATTTTTGGACTGACGAGAAGGCGGTGCATCATGATTCTGCATATCTTGCTTTCACTCCGTATGCTTCACTCCCATCAGCATCTGTTTATTTCTTCTGTCCCACTCTAGGCTAAGGAGTAGAATTGAAATTTTAAAAACAGCATAGCTGACCAAAGTAATGATATCCCCTTGACTATTTCAGGAACCACCAGACTTTCTGTATAGGGGTATGTAGTTGGAATACGCTGACAAGCGTCCCTCACTGCAAGCTGTGATTAAACTGTGCAATTTGATGTAATTCGAAGAAATAAACAGACGATGGCATACAACTGGCTTTGTAAAAATAAGAAATTTTACTAGCAAAGCAGTTTATAAGAAACACTAACAGAAATGCAGCAACAAACCCTGCTTCTTCCATGTCAATCTCTTATGTCTGCTGCTCTGGCCGCCTTTTTGTGCTGATCAGTGCTAATGGCTGCTGAAGCTGACCTGATATTAGGTTGTTTTCAGCTGATTCCTTAAAGGGGTGTATATGGAGACACGACGGAAGGTGAACAGATAGATCTGGTTAAATTACTCTGAGGTTCTGATGTTCCTCAAGATGATGCAAAAAGCTAAACATAAACCACTTTCTCTAGAGCCTGGGACAGAAAAGGAAGTTTGGAAATCAGACAGAAATCAGGAATGTTATGTTCAGGACCATTTTTTTTAACATTGGTTGAATGTGTGTTTAAAAGCAGAGGGAAACACACCAGAGGATAAACCGTTATTAATGATGTTTAGGATAAGAGGACCACAGACACTTGCAGCTCGTTAAGCCAGTATTGCTGGCTGGATAAAAAGAGTTGACTCTCAGACCTTTGGCACCTGAATGTTTTGCCTCTGTGGGTCCCTCTGAAGAAAACTCCATCTTCCAGCTTCTGTGTAAGCTCCTGGTCTCAGTTTTAATGCCATGCAGCTTTCAAGCTCCTTTCTCTCCCTGGCGTTACCTCCACCGACTGCAACTAAGTCTTACCTGTGTTCAATCAAATCTATTCTTCAAATCAAAACTCATTACTCACCAAAGGACTTCTTTTTTATTAGTTTTACTGGTTCCCTCCATTCCTCTGTGCAGCTCTTCTGGTTCTTTTGATCATCTGCAATTCATTGTTTTAATAAAATAATAATTTCTTTTAAAACTGATCCTGCTACTTGTTTTCTTCATGTGGATGAAGAAGCTTTACATGACACATTCTATATATTATTTTTATTCTAGAGATTTAAATTCACAATAAAACAAATGCAGGATATGTAGGCCTATATATAAGGATCATAAAGTAGTTAACCCACAGTAGTTAGTCCAAAATTCCAATTATTTAAATGGCTTAAACCTGGTATTTAGAATACAGATATATTATTGGAAAACAATAGTTTAATCATTCTGAGATTTTTTTGAAATCAGGGCCACCTTGTTGAAAAAAGCTAAAATTCGAATTGATTTATTGAGGATCCTCAGAGTATAAATTATTTAACTCTGAAACACATCCATTATTCACTTGATAGAGGTGTTTCTATACTGCCAAACATTGCCAGAAAATTTAATGGGGGTATGGTACTAACAAAGTAAATTTCAAAGACAATGAACAACGTTTCTGTGGGACATCCACCTTTTTAAATATATAGTGACATAATCTGGAAAAGAAGGGTTGAAGAAAGTACATACTTTATACTTTTTTGATCACAAAAACTCATACTAACGCTACCTCTACTTAGTAAGTCTTTTGATATTACGGGAGACATCACCAGTAATGGGAGGACTCTATCTGAGAGCATTTTACACTGGAACCATCATAGAATGCTGCAACCACAATTTCTGGCAGCACTGTTACATCTTCCATCATTGTCTTCAGAAGATTTGGCAGAACCTTCTGCCTCTAGAATTACATGTAAAAGCCAGTCCCAATTCATTTCTTTCTGTCTTACCATTAAAATATTAGGAAAAATGATCCATGTAGCAAGAAAATATGGTGCCTACTGGCATTAGATGCAAGCTGCTTATGTACTGTGAGGCAAAAAGGCATTTGGCAGCAACAGATTTTACAAGTTGTCCCACTTAAAAAAGATGTGAGAGGTCTGTCATCTCCATCATAGGTACTATTCAACTGTGAGAGACAGAATGTAAAAAAAAAATCTAGGAAATACCATTGTATGATTTTTAAAGAATGTATTTGTATAATTGTGCAGAAAATAAGTATTTACCACCAACAACAAGCTTAAAAAAAAAAAATTATGAAATAAAATAACTAGTAGATTTTTTATTCAGAAGAGTAATTAGGGATCTTAAAAGACACAACATGGTGCCATATTCAGGTAATGTTGTTGGCATGGTGTGTCTTTTGAGTGTGCCTGTGGCACAATCATGATAGTAACTATACCACAATACTGAAGCAACACTGGACATGTGAATGAAGATCAAGTCTTGGTGCAACAGAGGGTGATATCACGATTAACCATGTTTAAAATCTGAATCAGATTCTGCTAATCAGCATATTTCTCCAATCAGATGAACCAGATGGTATCATGTGGTACCTGTGCTCTGTGTTCCTCCGTAGACTTTTACATAATATCATGTTTTACCCCTTACAGTTCATGGCACTAATGGGTGATGGATATCTTCTTAGGCAAATTGGGGTGTTATATCAATGGGTCAAGTTAAAACCTCCTATTCGAATAAAGGACTTTCCAGTTAATTGTGAGGCATTAAGAACACATGCAGATCATGAGCAAAATGTATAATCTGAATGACCAGAGACTCAACTATACATGGAAAAGTGCAACCTAAACTGGAATACTCTCCTTTGATTACAGATTATTTAAAATACAGTTTGGGATTTTTGAAAGTTAAGTTTCAAGTTTTTGGTTTAAAAAAAAGAGAATTTATAGATAAAAATATACAGTATATATATTATAGAACCCAAAATCATCTTTTGTGAGCTGCATTTATTTTTATCCTGTTCTCCTCAAAAAGCTAAGATTTTTAAAAAGATTCATGATGATGGCCATTTATATAGCTCTGATTCCTATTTTTATTAGTTGCAGTTATCTTCCAGGTGTATTGTTGGTTAACGATGTTAGCTTATTTGTATGCAAAGGCTTCGTTGATATTAAGTGATCACAGCAGATTGTTGCATTTTCAATGATCTGCTCGTTCAAATCGCTTCTTCTGGTAGCTTGCAACCTAATATGTCTGTTTTTTGCCTTGAAAGTGGTGCAGGTCAATGGAATTCTATAGAACTTGCAAGTTTTGTTGTTTTTAACAAAGCGATTTGTGCAACCAACCGCACAAGACATGATCACCTCTATTTCTGCAGTTGACATGCGTAGTAGAGCTGGAAGTGACGTAGAATTAAAATCCTTTTATATAGCCAGCAATTAAGAAAAGACATTCCAGCAACCAGCCATTCAAATCTGCATGTAAATCTTGACACTAATGTAATATATATATATATATATATGTAGTATTGTAATATATTTTACAAATGTATTTTGTTGTAGTCACAAAATTGTTTTACTCCATATTGACATTAATTGTATAAAAAATAAATAACTCTTCAGGTCTGACACTAAATCAGATTAAATGTAATGTATTTTAGCTCAGTTAGGATTAACATTATTTATATTTAGGAAAACACCAAAATGAGGAGAGACAACATTTTTGTTTTTTTTATTACTTTATTCAGTCTGATGTTTAATTGCATCTCATTAATGAAACCAAAAACAACAACAAAACACAATAATGAATAGCAACCTAAGGTTATGAAAAACATTAGGAAAGGGGAATAAGAAGGAAAAAGGAAGTGAACAGAATACAAATATTAAATTAACAAAGATTAAAACAGGAATTTATGTATATAAAGTATAAAATATAAACTTTAACAAATCATTATATGAATACATAGAAATATAGAATATACTTATAGTACAAAACACAACAGAAGGTATCTCAGAAATAAAGTACATACTAACCAGACTATAATCAGCTTCAGTAATTATCTTTTTTGTTTAGTCAGAAGCTTACAAGGTCCTTACATTATCATCTGGACTGTCCCAAATTAAAAGGCATAGGGATCTTATTGAATGTACAGTTCAAAATAAAGTTTATTATTATTCCGGCATTTAACATAAAACAAATATTTTCAGTAATCCTAACTGGCCTAAAACAGGTAAGGGTTTGTTTTTTTTATTTTTTTATCAGACTGATATAGTGAATGTAAGTATCTGGTTTTAACTGTACATTTGTATCTTTTTATTTTTTGTTGAATGTGTGCGTAAATGGTTGAATGAGTAAAATAGTATTATATAGTGCTTTGGGGTCCGTAGGGACTAAATAAAGCGCTATAAAGGCACAAGCCATTTATCATATTCCCCATTTTTATTTCCACTGCACCTCACAGAGGTACTGTACATCTACAAACAGTTGGCAAAAGGATGAACAGAGATTGATGAAAAGCCAAACTAGAAATCCATTAATAACACTTGTTATTTAAACTATATTCGGTATCTAGGCCAAATAAACAGTGTGTATGGTTACTAAAATTCCCAAAAGTCACATAAATCTCTACAGTCTCCTTTTTGCTGCTTAATGCCAACTTTTAATACCATGTCATAAGGCTTGATCTCCAGTAACAAGCTACATTACCACAGAGAACATTATTTATGCATAGAGATTCTCTTTTTTTCTAAATACCAACATTATCAATGATATTGTAGAAATACACCCATATAATTACTTTATGGGTATTGTATAAACACTTTAAATGAAAATAATGTTGAACTCTGTAATTGTAATCATAGATATATAGTATTAACATAATCATGTTTTTAGACTGGCATGTCATTGTTTAAACTCACAATGTAAACATTAAACACAACCTCAGCTAAACCCAGTAAAGCTACTGCTAGGAACAAAAGGTTTATATTTGCAAATAAGGAGCAGAAATAGTTCCTTGTTAAAAAAATTTCCAAAGTGTTCTCAGATTATATTTTCCACAAGTCTTTTTTTATAGAATCACTTGCAAAAATATCCATACCCCTTAAACGTTAAATCCTCTGTCACATAACCACAAACCTCAAAAATGTTTACTGTGATATTGAGTGATAGAGCAACACACAATCAAATTGATGCTTATTAGTATAACTACGGGTTATTGGATTTTAAATCAAAGGAGGATAATAACATTTAAACAATTCCGGGATGAACCATGAATGATATAAGAGAAACAAAAAAAGTCATAAAAATCTAATTTGATGCATTGCACTTCAGAGTCAAGAACTAATCTGATGTCCGTTGCCATTGTACAGATGGGATTCTTTGTCCTTCACCATGTTTCACAACTCAATGACTGCTGATGTTTTTTTACTTCATCAAAATCCTCTTACAGACATCTTCAAGGGTAAACTGACACAAGAGTGACATCTTACGTTGAAGTTTTAACAGTGGAAGGCAGCAGTGATAGAGTTGTGAAAAGGACAGAAGTACACAACCTTCAATCATGGCTACAAGCTGAAAGCTTACTGATGTGTCACTTTGAGTCTGTCTGACTCTGATCTCATAGTACAATATAAAATAAGGCATGAATTACTTTTTCAAATGCTTGAGTCTGATGAAAAAGTTTGATTTAATTCCAGAAACTTTCTTGCAAAGCACCAATGCTAAAGATAATTGTTTTAGAACAATTTCCCAAGACCAATGTGGTACTTGTTGGATTTTTTTTTCCAACTAAAACTAACAATTTATTGATAAATGAATTGTTTAGTTTTCGTTTCATAATGTGTCTCATAGAATATAGAAGAATTATTAGTGTTGCGCCTTTTTAATTGTACAAATTGCCTTGATAAAAACAACAGAATGGGAAAGTTGGATACAATCCCATTGACTCGCCGCCTTTCAACGAAATAAAAGACCTCTTTGGCTTGCAAGCTTTAAGAAGAAGCGATTGAAACGATGATTAAACACTCTGCAGCAAAAAACTTCATAACAAGGGAGTTACAGCGGCTAACAAGCAAGCTAACACTGCGACTGCAAGCAATATCAATTGGGGCCGGTGTTACACTGGAGCTGTGTAGCTGGTGTAGGCTGTGCGTGTGTCCGCTGTGTTGGTGGACAAATAGTTTCTGGTTATTGGTGGTTTTTACTGACTGTGCTGCATTATCCCAACATGTCAGTCAAGTCGTATGTGTTGCTGTGGTCTGCCTAGGGTCATGTCAGCAAAGGTTGATAGAAAGCGCAAATGTTCAAAATGATCAACAGGATCATAGTACTTAAGATAGCTTAGCTTTTGTTTTGTTGTATCTACAACTCAGTGGTTTTATAGAACTCTACCACCTGCCCTAATACTTTTAATGCTCATGTGGTGTTATTGTGTTTAAAGAACTTTGAACGTTACTCTACCTTTTATCTTTTATACTTGCCTGATTTGTACGGATGTTAATCTGGCCCATGTCAATACATTTCTAAAAAAGCATAATCATTTTCAGAGATTTTGTTATACATTTTTTCTTTTTTTGTTTTTTTTTTGGCTTGCCCGTATACAAAACTTGTTTAACGAAAAGACTAAAACTGAAACTAATAAAAACTAAACTGAAACTAAGCATTTTCAAAAAACTAAAACTAAACTACTTAACAAATGGTAAAAACTAACTAAAACTAAAATAAAATAAATAAACTAAAATAATTTGAAATCTTAAGTCCAAACTAAATAAAAAGTAAAACTAATGGAAATGTTAAAACTATTATAACCTTGGGTTAAAGAAAGCATAAAAGTCGCATTTGCAGTTTGCAGCAAGCAATCAACACAGCAAACATGAGGAAGAAGATCATCTGATCAGATGAAACTGAACTTTTTAAACTACTTGTAAATTGCTATGTGAAGTGAAACTCACATGGTTCACCATCCACACCGTGAAACATGGTATGATTGTTTTACTTCAACACATCTAGTCAGAGTTGCTGAATATCAGGAAGGAGCTAAATACAGGACATTGCTGGGAGAAAACCCAATAGAAGGTACTCTGGGAAGGATGTTTCTCTTCCAGGTGGAAAACCTCCTAACTACACACCCAGAGCTAAAAAAGAATGCTTTAGAAATTAAAATCACCCAGTCAAGGCCAGGCCAAAATTCAGTTCACAATCTGTGGCAGTAGACGCTCTTGAAACAATCAGACTTTTTTGCAAAGATGGAAGCCTAAAAGATTATGTTATTAAGTGTAAAGCTCGATTAGATGTTCTCCAAAAAACGTCCATCTCTTACTGCATTAAAGGGGAAGGTCGTTTTTTTTTGTTTTTTTCAACCAGACCTTATTTATAGCGTGCATTATCTTCATTTACTCACCCAGACAAGTTTGGAGCCACTCTGAGTCATTCAGTAGACTTTTATGGCCAGTTGCGATCAGTGTATATTCATATAATGGGAATCGATGGGGGTACGTAATGTGCTGCCTCTAAATAAGGCACTTTCTTCCTCAAAACTCCTTCAATTTACGGTGGCAGATAGTGAGAAAAAACTTGCTACTGCAAACATTAATATGGTTAGCGCTTGCGCATTTCCAAATGCACAAGTGCATTTGCACAAATAAAATGACCAAGTAGACTGAGACCGTTGTATAGAAAAGAGTAAATGTCCTGCTCAGACTGCAACTGCCATGGGGCACTTCAGTAACTCACTGAAAGACAACAAAGCATGGTGAATGCTATAAATAAGTTCCAGCTTGAACAAAACCAAAATTTCCCTTTAAAAAGAGTTCCATAAGTGGACACTGAAAATATAAACATGGCACGATTATCAAAATTAAGAGATGCACAGTTTTGTGTTTTATGACATTTTATCACAGTAAAGTACATTAAAGTTTCTGGTTGAAAATAAAAATGTGCAAACACCTTCCATCCATTCCAGTCCTTGAAACTGGACTACTGCTCCGTTTGGTACATAAAGTAGAATGCCTGCAGATTTCATGCTATGTCATGCTATAATGGATGGTAGAAAATCTTACACCTGCCAGCAGGTGTACTTTATAACCATCAATGATCAGAGTTTTCCCTTAGTTATTATTTATTTTCTTCTCAGCTCCCTTCATGTTTTTTTTTTCATTCATGTTTTTGTCACATTTTTTATTTAGGTGTTCGATGGTTGTGAATAAATGAATTTCTAAAAATGTTAAATATCATGAAGTCATTTGATTAAAACTTGTATTAGTGTTTTTAAAGAAGCTTACGTTGAACAGTTTAAAATAACATATTATATTGGCATTAGGATAAGTTTTTTTGCAGTTATTTATAAGTGTATAAATGACCTCTTTAAGCTTAATTAGAACAAACGGGCAGTGTTGCTGGATCAGTTGAATACAGATATTTTTTAATATTTTCTGGTTGACGAGGGGAACATCATACAGGTTGGTCTGCAGAGAGAGTTTAGGGCAGCTTCGTCATGCTGTCCACTGCATCCATCATCAGGGTTTACAGTCTGCTTAAGTCGACACGCACAAAAGACAAGTTTTTCCAATCATAGAGCCCCACAGACCTCCAGCAGCTTCATCTTCAAGCTCATCCCAAGAGGCAGCTGTGGAGAAAAGTGTTATGTCCTGCAGTTTTGTTAAAACACAATGTTAGTTATTGTTGCAGTGGTTGTTTACAAAAAACAATTCAGTTTATTTAGGAAGAGCCAATTTGCAATATGCTTGGTAAAAAAAATCATAGATATATAAAATCAAATTAGAAAATGCTGTTTTGATCCAAAAGGCATATATAATTTTAAGCACACAAAGAATTTTTACAGTTAAAATGAATATAAAAAATGCAATATTACAAATTTATACATTTGATCACTAGTCATACAATTACAGAATTTATCACGAGAGTAGCTGTCTTAAGTAGTAACCTGGATTAAATAAAATGATCTTGATATGATGACCTCTCAGCCAGAGATATAAAACATTGGCGCAGACAGTAAAACTTGTTGCTCCTCTAGAGTAAAAAAGGTGAGTAAAATACTGGGGAATATTTCTTGCTTTGCCAGCTGGTTTATTCTTCATTTATTTGATAGGGACAGAACAAGAAGCATTGCTACACAGAATAACCGATGCCATGTTCATAGGCCTTATAGCTAACAGCTAATTCGCAGACCTGGTCCCTAAAACACAAAACACCTACACAAATCATTACAATCAATAAAAAAACAAAAAAAACACAAAAAAAAAAACAATAAAATAAAAAACATAAAAGACAATACAATATTATACACTTCTGTTGTGTCCACAAGTTTGAGTCAGTTTGAGCCATTGTTTAACTTTACTTTTAAACTCGTGCAGATCTGTTAAGGTTTTCGGAGCAGCAGGTAAAGTATTCCAGATCTGTGGCCCTTGTACTGCGAACGCTGTCTGTCCAAAAGCAGTTTTTCATCTGGCTGGTCTGCAGTCTCCACTAACAGCGCCCCTAGTGATGATCCCGTAAGCTGCACATTTTTCAATCATCCCTGCAGCGATATTGGGAGCGAGGTTGTTGACACATTTAAAAACAAATTTCACTAAAAAGTACTTGTTAAAATTTTCAAAACTTAAAATATTATGCTTCTCTTGAATTCTGCAATAGTGCCACATCATGGGTTTTTTATCAAGCACTTTTAAAGCTTGTTTGTACAGGGAGATCATACCTTTCATAGTGGACTGGTTAGCTTGGCCCCACACAGTGATACAATATGAAAAATGAGACAAGATCATTGCGTGAAAGTACAACTTAGCTGCACTAATTGACAGGCAAGATCTTATTAGACGAAAACCATTCAAATTAATCCTAATAGTCTTAGTTATTTTCTTTACATGAGCTCCAAATTTAAGATGGGAGTCCACAACTACTCCAAGATATTTGAATTCATCTACTCTTTCAATATTTTTATTATTTATTTGTATCTGAAAGCTGTCCATAGACTTTTGCCTCATTGAAAAACACATGGACATTGTTTTAGAACAGTTTAAAGACAGACAACTATCCTCCAGCCACTGAGAGACCCTGATCATTTGTCTGTTTAGCAGCTCTGCAGCTTTCTGTGGAGTCTTTGCTGAGACATAGATGACAGTGTCGTCAGCATACAGTTGGCACTCAGCCTCAGTGCAAATGGCTGGAAGGTCATTTATGTAAAGACAAAATAACATCGGACCCAGGATGGAACCTTGTGGTATCCCCATTTTGTATTCCTGAGGTGCAGATATAGTGCCAGTGATTTTCACACTCTGTGTCCTAGAATCCAAATATGTTTTGAACCAGCTAAGAGTGTGTTCTGAAAAATTAAACTGCTTTAATTTATGCATGAGGATAAGGTGGTTGACAGTGTCAAAGGCCTTACGAAGGTCTAAGAACACTGCTCCAACCACATTCCCTGTGTCCAGGGCTTTTTTGATGGTATCTGTTAAGTAACAGGTAGCTATTTCTGTTGAGTATTTTGTCCTAAAGCCGAACTGCTTTGGATCAAGAACATTATTATATTCAAGATAATCGTTTAGTTGATTTGCAACTGTTTTTTCTAGTACCTTGGAAAATATTGGAAGAATTGAAATTGGCCTGTAATTACACGCTTGATCGGGATCTCCAGCTTTAAAAATTGGGCTGATAAGACCATGTTTTAATTTCTGTGGGAATTTCTCACTAATGATTGACAGGTTTACCAGATGGGTCAGGAGGCCAGATAAAGAATCTTTGTGCTTTCTGACAAAGTCAGAGTCTAATCCGAATACATCTTTGGCTTTAGATGATTTAAGATTACCAATTATTTGTTTAATACTAGCCTCATTTTTTTGTGCTATAGAAAATGTATTTTCCAGTGGGCTTGGTGGTGTTTCATTGAGCTCTATTGATTTAAAAGATGCTGCTATTTGTTCCACTTATGTCACAAAATAGGTATTGAGCAAAGAAGCCATTTGCATATGGTCAGTAATCAGTTTGTCATTGATATTTAGTTGTGTTATGGTTCTGGCTTCTTGTTTGGAAACATTTTTAGTCAGTCTATATACATGTTTCCAAAGACAAGCACTGTTTCCTTTGGATTCTTCCATCAAGTGCACAAAGTATGCAGTTTTAGCTTTTCGTATCTCACTTACCACTTTATTCCTAAGGCTTTTAAAAATGACATTATCTGTGTTTAATTTTGTTGATATTTCTTTTTTACGAGCGAGATCTCTTTGTTTCATTAATTGACATAATTTGCTAGTAATCAATGGTAATGCCTGACGCCTTTTCCTCATTTTAATGGGCTTTGTATACGTTTGAATTACTTGTGCTACATTACTTGTCAACATATTGCAATAATGGTTTAAAACATGCATTTTAAGTGCTGGCTCCCAATTAATATTGCGCATATCATTGTCAAGATAAGGCATATCATTTTTCCTTATGCCTTTTGTTATTTTAGTAACTGATTTTTGAGTAAGACACTGCAGCCGTTTCTTAGTCAGTTTCCTTGATATTAGTGTCAAATTATGGTCAGACAACCCAGTAACAAGATTATAGGTCTTCATAACTCGTTCTGGCTTATTTGTAAACATAAGGTCTATTTGAGTTTTACTTGTTTTTGTTAGTCTTGTGGGGCCCTCTGTTAATTGATGTAATTTATATTTTGATGTTATTGCTTTTAATTTTTGTTTTCCATGTTTATCTAGCCAATTAATGTTGAAATCTCCGAGCACAATTATTTCGCTATCATCTTTTAACTGTTTAAGCATTTTATCCAAGTTACAATAAAAAGACACATTAAAAGATGGTGGGTTATATAGAATAACAACTTTAAAATTCATTCTTGGTGATAAAACAATTTTTAAAACTAGACATTCTAGGTTGCAAGTGTTCACATTGATTTCAGTGCATGTCAGGGTTTTCTTAACATATGTTAAAACACCTCCTCCTTTTCCTGTTTGTCTGTCTTTGCGAAAACAAGCATATTCTGGGATTTCAATCATTTGAGTAGGGACGTTAGAATTTAGCCATGTTTCACTCAGAGCCAAAAAATCCAAGTTTGAGTCTGTCAGCAAGTGTTCAATTTGCTCGCGCTTTGAGACGAGGCTCCTTATATTAAGGTGGCCTCCAAGAATTTCTCTCTGCTTACAACTGCGATCCCATATCACTTTAGCGTGGTTAACAGTTTGGAAGTACCTGTGTTTTTGCTGCGTTGGCCTGTGTTGCTTGTGCGGCCGTTTGGACGTATGTTGTGGCTGGAAAGCCACATCTCTGCTGCTGGGGAGATCACCCGTTTCTACTGCCCCGTCGGTTGACCACTGAGCCGCCAAGTTAGCGCACAGTGGATTCATCTCAGGCGCAGCACCAGTACCCGATGGTAGCCTAGCCGACGCCGTGCCACCGGTAGCAACGGAGGACCCGACGTCACAAGCGTCCACGGACATGCCGACGCACTCCCGACAGCCCCCAGAGACAACGTCCAAAACCGGGCCCAAGCCAAAGTCACCTGCACCCGAGCCCGCACGGGAACCAGGCCCAGACACAGCCAACCCCGGACCAGGAAACGCAGCCACGGCAGCATCCCCAACAACCGAGCAGAAACCCACCGCAGGGGGAGACCCAAACCACTCCGGCGAGTGGGCAAGGCCAAAGGTGCTGTTGATGTCCTGTATAGCATTTAAAGTACTTTCCTCAGCCGGTTCTGTTGTATTTAATCCGATTAATTGGGGTCCAGGGTTCAGCTCTATGTCGCCGGCCAGTAAAAGTACAATAGCCGTCTGCAATAGTCTCATTTTTGGTACGTTTGCGCGCTTCTTCTCGTGGGTAATTGGGGCTACAGTAGCACACCCATCCCGCAGAAGCTTGGAGTAGATAATATGTTGGCTTTTGAGCACCATAAAGCGTGATCGTGATCGCGGTTGCTAGGCGACAGGACGTTCGGCAAAGTGGGGGCGGGAATTCAACTGAAGGCTAGACCGTCCAAATTCACAGCCGTTAACATCCGGTCTACCCGGTCGACGAAGGACCCAGCCCACGTAGACCGAGTAGACCGGGTCCTTCGAAGGATCCAGCCGCTGGATTCGGACACAGCCTTCCTTTCCTCAGCCTTCCTGCCTGGTCTCGCCTCATAGCGTTACGCCATTTTTAGTCAGCCACCTGTTCCTTGTCTAGCAATCAAGCTCCTTAGTATTTAAACTCCTCACTTTAAGTTACTCCCTGATTGATTCTGCTTCTTTTTGTCTTCTTCCTTGCCTCCCTGCATTTTATTCTGCCACTCTGAGTAGTTCCTCATGTTATTTTCCTCTCTGCCTTTTTGTGTGTTTCTCATTATTACATTTAATACTGTTATTCTTTCAGTCTGCCTCTGACATTATGGTTTTGGGTCCATCTCCCAAGATTACAATGTTTTAGTAAATCCACAGCAGTGTTTTATTTTGATTTCTATAAAATCTTTTACCTACGTGTCAATATGCATGTCCCCACTTACCTTAACTTGCCGCTGTGACAACAAAAGTTCCATACTGTGGGACAACAAATAATATTTCTATTCAATTCCAATTTTACGATGCACAATTTATAAGAAAACACAAATTTCAGGATAAAACTGATTATGGCATAAATTATAACTTACTTTATTTAAGAAATTTAAAAACATCACCGGAATGTGGAAATTAAAGCAAAAAAATATTCAGATAATCTGTGCACTGAGATATTAGCTTTTTCTAGATCTACTTGTAGCATCCTATTTTACTTATCAGCAGTTTCAGACATGGTTTGGTCTTTAGCCCTCTGTGTCTCTTTTTTCTCTCTGAGAAGAGGAAAACATTTTGTTCCAATTAGTCTCAGTAGACAAACTTCCAGCAGCCACACAGCCAGCCCCAGGATGATTAAATCCAACACACCTTCTACCCCTCCTCCAACCGATTAACATACAACTACACTGCAGGCAGAGTTGAACAACAATGCTCAAACAGCATAGTTAAGCCTCTCTTCACACAGTCTGGTTTGAAACTTAAGCTACACTATCATACACATTAAAACACACAAACAGACTTTAAAGATGCCTAATATATCAACAACTAAAACTGGGACCAGGTTTTGAGTCCCTGTAATGAAAGGGGTCCCTATGATGTTACTGTCACTACATTATATTTGTTGATAACACACACAGTACAACATCACTGTGTCTGCTGCTATTTTTATCCTTCGTTTGACAAGGTATTGATTAATTTGACACATAATACATTTAAACTTAGCATGGCACTATGAAACAATGGATACACTGCATTTTTTACAGGGAAAGCTGTTGGTGTCAATCACTTTCCACAGTAAATGTTTTCATATAATACTCTATAAACTTTATTACCACCACATGATAAATGCCTGGTAGAAGAGAAACTAAATTATATAGATGGAAGGTCTGCCTCTTTTTCACACCCACAACACCAGATAAAGGACCCAACTGACAGCACACGGATAATTTCAGAGCAATGTTTTTGAACTATCCTACCTACTGGCTTAAATATTTGTTTGATCTTATATTTTGGATTGGACTTTGTTATGAAATATATATTTTTGTGTTTTCTATGAAGTGTTTGCATTAAAAAATATATATAATAAAGACATTTTTCAAGCCTCCATCGTTTTTTATGATTCATACTTTATTTATGGAGAATATTTTAATGCAATCAAATGTATCAAAAGTAGTATTCCATTAATTAAATCAAGAGACAACATGTAACTATGAACATCCTCCAAGAAACCAACACCACATGAATAATTTGATATTGAATTTACTTGATTAAACTTTATCAGTGCTTGACTATTTAATCTTATCATATTCATCCACAGTTTATTTTTATATTTTAACCTGTTATTTTAATCTTCCTTCCAGTGTTTCCTCTGTGGGAGCCCTCTGCCTTGGCAGTGGTGGTCGAATGTGGCTGCCGGGTGCTCTCCAGGTAGTTATTGGGTGGAGGTGGGGATCTTGGCCTTCCCTCCTTTGGGAACCTTGTGTCAGTGCCTTGGCTGCTGCTGTCGATGTGCTATTGCCAATGCAGGTTCCTCTGATGGCCATTCCTTACCTAACCTGGTTCATCTGGTCTGCCCAATTTCCTTTTTTACTGTTGCTTTCAAGTGCGTGTGTGCATCGGAGTTGTATTGGAGGAGGGGGGCATAACTGACCTTTCGCCGGCCACCGTTACTATGTGAGCAGGTCCGACAAACATTGACTCCAAGCCAGATGGTGAAGCACTCCGCCCACTGCGTTTATAAATCAGACACTAGTTACCCCCGAGAGATTGTCTGGAGGAGTTGTGTTTTTTCCATGTGTTTTTCCATTCCCGAAGCCTACAATGGATAAAAAAGTGTGGACGGCCCCACTACCTTTCTTATTTTACAGTAACATATTAATAAGAAACCATGGTGTGTGAAGTACCTCGGGTGTCGAGCAACTATTAATATTTTTGGGTTAATTTGTTGGTAGATCTCACAGGTATCTGGGATGTATGGAGATTTATTGAAAACCAAACCCACCGCCTTCAGGAGCGAGAGGTGAGACAGCCATTTTATTAACACATTTCTGGGTGACACATTGGAGGGAGGGTCTGCTTTAATGAAAATAATTTCCACCTAATACCCAACTTAAAACTAAGTTCACAACTAAGTTTCTTATAGCATGTAGACAGCAAATCATCATCATATTTGCAGTGGCGTCATCATCGCTGACACCTCTACTCTCTCCCTGCAGCTGCAGTGTGACTGTCAGAAGCCTGAAACTGCTGCGTTTCATTCAGCAACATTGTATTAACCTCACTTTACATCCCCAGTAACGGAAACGGCGTTGTAACGCTATTCGTGTTTGACCATTTGTTTGTCGGACGTAGCAACAATAACTAAAGGGGGCGGGGCTCAGCGATAGGTCAATTGAGCTCATGCTTTTAATTCTATGGGGGAGGGATGCGAATATGGTTTATGTGACTATTTTTTAATTAGTTAAGCACTTTGAGATATAGACTGAAAGGACACTTTATTTTGTCATACTTTTTAAATATTGAAAACTTGGTCATTTGGATTTTGGAGGTCCTTCAGTCGGTCCTGCAATCATTATTTATGTTCCTTTTGTGTTTCTTGTTGATGCTAATACATTCTCCAAGCAACTACTGATTAATTTAAAATATTGAAGGGTGGACTCATATCAAATACTTTTTTCATTGTCTTCCACCTTCTAAGAATATCTATGTTATTTATCTTTGCATTTAAACAGAATGGTCTTAGCTGTGGTTTGTTCCCCTCCTCCATCTACAAAGCTTTATCTTTTCCACCCTTTCCCCTCAATCTGTCTTAATCTCATTGCCGAAGTCAAGGGCTAACCTGTTTGGTCCACCCTGATAAACAGCACTATTACCCTGCAGCGACCCAAAACAATATTTACTCTATTACCAATTTGAAGATCCCATGGTAGCATGGTATGACATAAGAGAGACTTTTACTTGCTGCTTAAGTGCCTTCTGTCATGTGACAATGTCCCAAGATCTTGTGTGGGAAAGAGTCAGTAAAAAGGTTCTGAAACACAAATCTTTATATTTTATTACATTTTAAATGCTATTTTAATGAAGCAGGAGTACTACATTTTTGTAAGTATTTGTGACTGACTGCAGAGTTATTGACAAATTATATCTTTATAGGTGGTAATACTTAATAAAACTGATCTATACAAAAACATTTTAAGCAGAAAGAAGGTGAGTGCAAAGTTTAGTGAAATTTAGTCAATTTTGTCCTGTATAAACCTTTGTTGGGTCAAAATATGTATCGATGTACAGTAGCTACTTTAATTTCATTGATGATGGAAGTAGATATCATATAATCATGGTACCAATGTTGACCATGTAATACAGTTGAAACATAATGTGTTATTTTACCCCGCATTAATCCTACAGCGTTTTCAAGAAAGTACTTCATCTGTCAAAAAGGATTTAAATGTATCTTTTATGTTAATACGGAAAGTGCCAACTGTGTTGATAAGGATGTAATAAAGCCAAAAGATTTGACTTTCCATGAAGAGAGAGCATTTCTGTCTGTTTTTGATCAAGAAATGGGAATTGCATATTGTTTTTATGCTTGGAGTGGTGCAGACTGCAGTCCACCACATATTAAACTCTAATTGTTAAATTAAATATGATATGAAAGATAATCAGAAGTGCTTTAAAAAATCAAAATACAGTAAACTGTGACAATAAAAAATACCAAGGGCAGAGATAAGTACTGCTGAAAAGGATATGGAGATGAAAAAGCTTGGAAGGAATGTGGGAGTTCCAGCACATGAAAAAATGTGAAGAGTTGTGAAAAAATGTTTGCCAAGAATCAAACAGCCATAT
Organism: Apricaphanius iberus; assembly: GCA_028564705.1. Taxonomy (NCBI): domain Eukaryota; kingdom Metazoa; phylum Chordata; class Actinopteri; order Cyprinodontiformes; family Aphaniidae; genus Apricaphanius; species Apricaphanius iberus. Next base: position 821,517 of record JAPXFQ010000644.1, on the reverse strand, counting down.
CATTGTTGCAACTGGAATAGCACTGCTTATATTTGAATAGATAAAAAAAAGACTTGCAGAAAAATGCACTGAATAAAAGGATGTATACTTCAACATGATTTGGGCAAAGATACTACGTGAGAATTGCAAACAATAGCAACATGTAAAAAAATGTGTCAAGATCTTTTGGTTTCAAGCAAGATTGAAGAGAAAAACATTAGACCTGTGTAGTTTCTTCAAATTAAGAAGAGAGACTAGTTTAACAATTTGGGAAACAACGATGTCAATGCATATACCCTTACTGTGGAAGTTTGACTTGTGGATAGTTATTTTTTATTTTTTTTATTTTATTTGTTATTTTAGGAGTCAGTTTTATTTATCTGAATAGAATTGTAGATTACATTATATTAGACAAATAAAAATTCTTCAAACTTTTATGAAAGCCATTTAAACGAAAATGTCTTCTGTAAATAAAGTTGAATAATATTACAAGCAGAAATAACTTAGGGGAAACAACAATCAAATGAAGAAATTCTCATCAAACCACCATTTTGCCCCTATTCCACTAGGGCCAGTACGGTTTGGAACTGGTAATTTCAGAACCGGTCTGCCGTTTTTCCACGACTCCTGTTTTTTGGGCTGCCTCTGCCTTGGAGCCGAAACGACCCAACATGCAGACCTATGGACTGATTGGTCCAGTAATGTGACATCCCGCTAACTACCCACCGAGTGGTGGTAGGTGCTGATTGGCCTGGAATTGTTTGTTTGAAGTGATGTCTCAGAATGGAATAACAGTAACAGCACCAAAATTAGAAATGTTCCCCATAAACTTTGAATCATTCAAAGTCTCAGAGAATAGTTTATTTTTCTTTTCTTGAAGTAGCTCGATAAGTAAAAAAACAAAACAAAACCTGAGTACTTTATAAAGTGTTTTATAGCGTTTAGGGAGGGTTATGGTTCTTGATGAAGCTGAAGCTTAAAGGTGACAGAAATAATCTACATTGATATGGGCTGCAGCTTCGATATCCAAGACTTTGGAAAACTGTGAGTGATGGCAGATTTTTGTCAGGTCCCCAAGAGGAATGGAGCCACGTGATGCAGCAGTTAAGTTGACGTGTGACAGATGGTTGAGGCGAGTATGCAGTGTCGGGGAGGAAAAGGCTGGTAGCCGGTACAGCAGCAGAGAAGCAGGAGGTCTCTGCGGTGATCAGAGAGCATCAGCAAAGAGAATGGGGAGGATGAGATGCTGGCGGCAGCTTCCGCATTTGCGATATTAGAAAACTGTAAATGGCTGATTTTTATCAGACGCCAAGAGGAACAGAGCTGTGGTCAGCACTGTCTCCTTCCAAACGTGGGTTGGAGCAGGCTTCGGTCGGGTAGCGTCACCAGGCAAAGTTTGCATGTCAAAGAACGGAGAAGCTGCAATGAGCCCGCGTTGTTGGGGAGGAAGAACCCGGTATAGCAGCAGAGAAGGAGGAGCTCTCCGCGGTGATCAATGAGTGGGACATCAGCTAGATCGGACTGGATGGCTGCAGTCACAATCTTAATAGATTGGATGATCGCTGGTTAGATCAGTACTGGTGTGAGGAACACAGATCAGAAGATGGAGGCATGAACGAATCGATGTCTGAGAGATGTGAGGTGAGTCAAAAATCTTTTAATTTTTGAGAGGATCGGTGTTGTCATGATGACTTTGTGACTACTTTTTGCTGGAGCTTTTGTCAAGCTAAGTCCGCCCATGTCCTTGCCTTATACGGTTCTTCTGAGATGGTACTGGAAACACAACCGACCAGTTCTAGGCTGTACTCACCCAAACAATTCGGGTTTAAAGTGACCCTAGTGGAAAAGTGCCATTTGTGTAACATTACAGAACAAATGTCAAAACAAAGTCACAAATTTCCAACTTGAGTGTGTATCTGTGTTTACTTGTAACTCACTTTCCATTTAGAAAGATTACTGGTACTGGTCAGAGCACTGCAGGCATATACTATATATAGACAGTACTGTGCAAACATTTTAGGCAGATGTGAAAAAATGCTGTAATCGAAGAATGCTATCAGAAATATAAATAATTATTTTTTATTTTTTTATCATTTTACAAAAGGCAAGCATCAATTCTCATCATTACACTTGCAGAAAGTCAGGGATGTTGTAGTATTGTAGTAAGGTGTATGATTTTATCAAACACCAATTATCTCAAATTATCAGACACGGCTTAATGAAAACTGGTTGAGGAACAGCTAAACTCTGCTACCAAGGTGAGGCTGTGGAATATACTTTCATGTCATGGCAAGATTGAGTGCAGCAACAAAAAACAAAGTAGTTTTACTGTATCAGCAAGGTCTCTCCCAGACAAAGATCTTCAAGAAGCACTCGGTTCTTGCTGTTTAAGCTCTTTTGAAGAAGCACAAAAAGGGGCAATGTTGATGATAGTAGACCCAGTGGTCAGCCATGCATGGAGAGTTTATGCAGCAGATGAAAGACACATCTAACTTTGACATTTTAAAATTGGTGTCCTGCAGTGCCAATAGCTCAGACCTGGCAAAAACCAGTGGTGCACCCTTCTACTGTCCTAAAATGGTCTGGCCAGAAGTGGTCTTCATAGAAGAGTTGCAACCAAAAAGTCATACCTCTGATGTGGAAACAAAGCCGAGCGACACAAATATGCACTAAAACATAGGAACTGGAGTACAGAAAAATGGCACCAGGATTTCTGAACTGATAAGTCAGACTTTGAAATATTTCGCTATAGCAGAAGACAGTTTGTTCATCAAAGGGCTGGAAAGAGGTACAATAATGAGCATTTTCAGGCAACAGTGAAGCATGGTGGAGGTTCCTTGAATGTGTGTGCTGTATTTCTATGAATGGAGATGGAGATTTGGTCAGGAGTAATGGTGTTCTCAATGCTGAGAAAAACGGGCAGATAATTCAGGCAAATATCCATTATGCAACACCACCTGGGAGTCATACAATTGGCTTCAAATTCATTATGCAGCAGAAAAATAACCCCAAACATACAGCCAAAGTCATTTAGAACTATCATCAGCATAAAGAAGAACAGGAAGTTCTGGAATTGATTGTTTGGCCCTAACAGAGACCTAACCTCAACATCATCGAGTGTGTCTGGGATTACATGAAGAAACAGCAAGATGTGAGGAAGCCACATAAAATCTGTGTTTAGCTCTCCAAGATGTTGGGAACAACCACTAAGCCGAGTTACTTAACACCTGCCTAAAACCTTTGCACAGTACTGTATATATCTCCACATGGCATTAAGGATGTAAGTATTAATTGATTACCTGCCCTTGTAGCCCATACATTTATTCCATGACCTTTTATAATTCCTGCTGAGCAGTCCCAGTATAAGAATTTAATTTTAAAGTACTTAACTGTATTAATTTTTCCACCGTGACATATAGCTGGAGGCATCGCTGATGGTTGAATTGCAGTTCATGGAAATTTTCCACATAACACATTGTTCTCCTAAGACTCTTTTGGTTTTTCATTTTCAAAAATCATAAACAAAATTAACTATATAGAAGCGAGTCAGTTCTGTATTAAATTGCTGCAACTTTTGCAACCGAATGGGATGTGATGTATTTTCTTCTTATGAACGTGCTGTAATGGTAAGGCTGTGTGTGAACATGACAATATTTGCTCTGTGGCACAGAGTAAAGACAGTGCATGTACAGCTTCCAGCTTAAAGCATTCATTTGGGAAAAAATTGTCTTCCAAACACCTCTAGACTGAACTTTCATGTCTTTCTCAGAGTCAAATATTAGGCTTTATTGGTTTTCCAGTTTGGTTTACTGTCAAGTTGAGCACTTTTTTCCGCTATGATGAATATACAAATTGCAGAAAAATGCCAAACATAGTCATGCTGATACAATAGCTTGGGTGGTCCCAGTTGTCATGTGCACTGATTCCAGACATGTGTGGTTTAAAAATATTACATTGGGAATCTTGAAATCCTATGCAATCTTTTGCATCAACAAATGTACCCAGACTGTGATATTTGCAACAGCAGCACATATTAAAGCATATGTAATTGTCCAATAAAATATTGTTAAAGCCTTCAATTGATCCAAAATGCTGCAGGAAGAGTTATAATTGATATTAAAAAGAGATATCACATTTTTCCTGTTGAAGCTTCTCTCCACTGGCTTCCAGTTAAATCCAGTGTAGAATTCAAGATCCTTCTTTATACATATACAGCTCTTAATAATCAAGCTCCATCATACATAAGACATCTGATTGTTCCATTTGTTCCCAACAAAGCACTCGTTCTCAAACTGCAGGTTCCTAGGATTTCTAAAAGTAGACTGGGAGACAGATCTTTTAGTTATCAGGCTCCTTTCCTTTGGAACCAGCTCATGGTTTTAGTCTGTGAGGCACACACTCTGTCTTCTTTTGAGACCATAAGACCTTTTCTTTTTTATTAAGCTTATAGTTAGAATGGCTTAGGTTATTAGGTTAGGTCGATGACTCATCGAAATCTACTGGGATTCCTTATATAGAACACTTTTTATTGATTGGAATGTTTGTGTAAGTGTATTGAAACGATTTTTGTTGTAAAGCGCCTTGAGATAAAATTTGTTGTGAAATGGTGCTATATAAATAAAAGTGAATTGAATTTAATCCTGAGGTATCTCTGTAGTTAAGCTGCTATAGGCTTAGACTGTTGTAGACTAACCATTTTTCTGTATACTCTGAAACTTTTCTCTTCTACTACTCTACAGTTGTGTTTTTCGCTGTTATTTCAGCAGTTAACTTAGTTTTTTCTTAGTGTTTTTCTCTCTATAGAGGCGACACTTGATATGGTATCCTGTTCAGCTACAACGCCCTGTTGGAAGGGGAGCATCGATTCAGAAGATGCTCCAAGTGACGAAACATCCTACATGTCCTGTTGTCAACTTTTCACTTTCTTTAATATAGAAAGTACTCTTACATCACTTCCTTTTGTCCTTTCTGTCCCTGCTCTGTCTTCTCAAACCTGCTGACCGTCTTGGCAGACGGACGCTTGTACTGAGTCAGGTTCTGCTGGAGGTTTCTGCCTGTTAAAGTAGAGTTTTTCCTCTCCACTGTGGTTACATGCTTCCTCATTATGAGGGATTGCTGAGAGGGTTGCTGTAGTTGGAGTCTGGATCGGCGGGTCACAACTTTCAGTCAATGACTCAATGCAATCTGCTGGGAATCCTTAAAAATTAAACTTTTAAATTGATTGGGATATTTGTACAATTGTAATAAAATTGTAATACAATACTTTTCTGTTTAAGTCCCTTAAGATGACTTGTTGTTGAATTAATAAATGGCATTAGTACAGCAGCATAGAGGAAACTTCATGAAACTTTGATATATTGTCATATGCATTTACAACCAAATATTTCACACACTTGCAGTCCTTCACACAAACATGGATGCACATATGTGGAAACACATGCAAGTGCAGCATGGGAGAGCCATGGAATCAGCATCTATGTGAGATCTGGGCTCTCGCTCTGCCTACTTCCCAATCTGGCACTGCATTTGCCATCAGCCCTGCCATCTGCCGGACTCTCAGCAGCTAGTTTAGAGGTTAATAGCTTCATGATCCCTTAATCTGGTCTGCCTGTTTTCAAATGGCTAATTCTACCTCTCTGGCAGCTACAACCAAGGCCTGTAGCGGAGCCTCCTCCGTCCATTTTCTGCATGATGAGGGCCATCATCATGACAACAGTCCTTGCTTTTTGCCAGACATGCAATATCACACCAAAATAGATCTTACAAAAGGTGCAGCCACAACAAAATGACACATTTGGAGCTGTTGGAGATAGATCAATGTCCAATTCTCAGAGATATCAGGGTTTATAACAGGCTCAATTACTCTTACCAACTAACAGATCGCACCATGAAAGTTGCTAAATAATGTCATGCCTCTGAATGGGCAGCCCTGCACCTGGATTTGTTTTTTTTGGTCAAGTTTGGATGCTTGTTTCAGATATTAATGAACATTTTACTTAGTGTTTATGATAAGATATCTGTTAAGTTCTTAAGTGCTGTAAACAGTACATTTTTAATAGTATTTTTACTTATCGTTTTCACATGTTTTTAACATTACAACCATATAGTTAAGTACTTAACTGGTAATTTATTAAAAAGACAAATGAAGATTGGTGATTAATTAGGAGTGGGAAGAAACGGAATATCTGACTTTCTTTTTTTTCAGATGATAAATTAGAGGAGCAGTCCTGATGACAACAGTAGTTCAGGAGGAGCTGCACAGATCTACAGCTCAGTAGGGATAATATATCAACATGACAACTTTGAGATTTCTACTCTACAAGTAGGGTCTTTTTGAAAGAGTGACAAGAAGAAAGCAAATATTGAAAGAAAGCCATCTACTGTCTTTTTTGTAGCTTTGCCACAAGCAATGCAGAATACTGTAACACTGAACACCATTACCAGGATGAAACATTGTGGTAGAAACATCATGCTTTTTTGAAGCTTTTCTTCAACATGGAAAGGGAAGCTAGGAAGAGCTGAAAGGATGATGCATACAGCTGCAGTCAATCCTGGAAGAAAACCTTTTTGATACTGCAAAGACATTTCCAAGGTGATACTCACCTCTCAGGATATCAATAGCTCTAAGCATACAGACAGATCTACAATTGAATGACTTAGGGAAACATCACAGAAAATACTTAGAAGTTTGATTCATAAATGACAACATGTGATTAAGTTAAAGGAGACAGAACACCTTTTCAAGCTTCTGTATACAGAATATTGTGTGTATGATTTTATTTATGTTAAAATGTAAGGTGTTGTCTATTTGCTTTGTATATGTCTGTAGAGGCATAAACATCCAGTTGGGAAAACTTTCTAGAAGACTTTGCATATTTAAAAAGCAATTTATCCTTGGTGCGAAGTGCAAAAGTGTTTTTCCCGAAAAGCTGAAAGCTCAGTGGTCTCATTTGTGTACACGTGCTACTTACTGCTGCTCAGAATTCTCATGCAGAAGTTGATAGAAATCCCCAGTTTTAATGTGATGGCTATGGAGTTTAAGAGAGTGCATGCACAGTAAATCTTGGGAGATCAGCTCAAGGCAGGGCAGTAGGGACCTTTCAGCACTCCGGAGGAGTCTGACAGTTTGACTTCTACCTAACCTTATCCATAACTGACTGATTTTCTCAGAAAAATCTTGAACTGCCTCTCAAATTAAGTTAAAGGATTTTTTTTTCAGTGACTTCTGGATGACCCCTATGAATTTGCATATTACATAGCTGAGAACTGAATATTAAGCACTTGAGCGAATTACTGTCTCTTAGTTGATATTCCCCATGAAGCTTGAGGTTGCGAGCAAACGGGCGGGCAGGCATTTAAAACTCCTTTTGAAGATAATGTGATTTTTTTCATTTAGCTGATAAGAAGGTGTCATGGAATGTTCCATTATTTTGGACACTAAGGCATTTTTTTCTCCATCATCTTCATAGCTTACTAAAAGGGACAAAAATTAATCCAGCAGCATATTATTGCTGGTTCAAATGAGGGAAGAGGGTGTGGGAGTAATTCACTGTGATCTCTGTCAGATTGCCTGCAGGGACTTGCTCTGATTCTGACGATGCTTGCAAACGTCAAAGCTCTTAGGCTCGTGGCAGTGAGATGACGCATTTTTTTTCACACCAGCAGCGCATAATTTACTTGTCTCTTAAAAGATGAAATGCTGTTGTGTGGATTGCTATCATCTTGTCTTTCTATGATTCAGCTTCCTATAACATACATTTCAGTGTTTTCTGGGAAAAGGATATTCATATTTGATAGGTATTGCATGCAGTCAAAAGTCATATGTTACACATATGTCTGTTTGAAACCTTAGCTATCACCTTTCAATGCAGATGTACCAGGTCCACAAATGTATTGCCTAGTAAAACATTTTTCAGTCACACTATGTGGAATTTTGTATCTGGTTTTGGATGATTGCTCCAGTCCATGCATATGCATCACATAAACATGAAAAGGACCGATGGCTCAAAGGGAAACTATGATCTCTCAATGCATTCTAATTAAAGATTCCTCCCTCTACATTGGCCAAAAAAAAAAAAAAAGTGACTGCAATCCAGAACCTTATTTGCAATTTTTCTTTCCAGTCAACTGTCTGCTTTGGTAGTGTTCCATCCTAAAATATAAACACTGACATCACAGGGTTACTGCAAACAAAGATACTCCCCCAAACACCCCCCCCCCTCCCCCCCATCTTTTAGGGGAGGATTTTCAAGGCGGTGATAATCATTGAGCAGTGCTGGACTGGACTGTGCAGAGTGGATGCTGCAGGCACAGATGAACGGTTGAAAAAGGACACTGATGGTTCCCAGTCTTCATCACCCATCCCCACCTTTTTGTCAGCGGATAGAAACAGTAAAGTAGATTCATGAGCTTCCTCTCCAAGTAGCTTGGCTGAGAGTGAACTAGTACCTTGCACAAAGTGAGAGATGTGATTGGCCAAGACCAGCCAGACACAAGGATGAGCAATATAAAAATAGAAGGTGTAAACCATCAAGGAAGACTTGTGTTTTAGTAGATAGTGGAGGGAGGATTTAAATTATGGCAAGTTTATGTTTGCTAGTTTTAGTGTAATTCCAATTTAGTTGGTTGCAGAAGCTAAAACTAACAGTTATTTAAAGGACTAAGACCAAAGCAGACTTCTATTTTCCAAAACAGCTCCACTCTCATAAACATCATAGTAGTTTATATACACACAATTTTATTAGCTTTTATATCATTTTCTCATTTTAATTGGGTGACTTTTAATGGGACCTAGGAAAAAGAGATAGGAGGTAGTGCACCACCAATGTGCTTTCTTAGTGAGAAACGTAGTGAGAATAAAACATGTAGAACACACTAGGTAAAATTTTGGCCAATGGATGTCAATATCATATTGGCCTTGTTGAATGGGGTTTTGTGGTTGTAGATGTACACACCTGGAAAAAACTGAAAATGAAAAGATGCTAAAGACCACAGACATGTTTAGAGGCATAATGAAAATACAAATTCCTGTTGGAGTGCAGCTTGTGTTTACCAAAGTCAAAAGGTAGGTGAACATGTTTGAAAACAGACTACTGTACATAGGGATTATAGCTTAAATAATATGAAGGTGAACTACAAGTATTTTCATGATTTTCTTTTTTTCATTTTCTGAAGTATTCCAAATAACAAATATTACAAAAATGAATATCAAATTAATATCATCAGTAAGGCAGGATGCATTTGATTGTTCAGTTATCATGACTATATTTACCATTTATCCTTTATCTATCTATGCTTGTCTTTGAAGGCTCGGTGAGCCCGGTCCCTATCTCCAGCAGTCACTGAACAGGTCACCAGTCCATTGCAGTACTTTTACAAGCAGAAGATACAAGTTCAGAGTTTCTTTTGAAAATTTGATTGGGATTGTTTTAAGATGATAGACGTTTGTGTTGGGCATGCTTCCTCTCAGACCAGTCATTAGTTTCAGGCTCTGGGTGAAATCAATCTTGAGTTATACTATATGAAGAGGCAAAGAAAGGTATCCACAGCAGTGGGTACTTTATGACTAGTAGTCTCAACAGACTCGTACTTGAAAATTCCTTAATGCTTGAAGCAAGATATAGTCTTTATAAAAAGAAAAGGTCAATGATAACAGCTATGTTTTTTGAGTTTTCATGCGTAAAGCTCCAAGAAAAAGAGATAAATTCACTTCGTTTCAAGCTTATTTAGATTATTGAAAGGTCAGACTGACTATCACAAATGAAATGTATTTTCACGATTTGCCTCTGTTACATCACAAGAAAATGCTTGTCAGAAATCTTAATTTTCAAAATGCTGAACTTAGTAAGACAAGTTAAGTTTATTTGTGTAGCACTATTCACACAATGTATTTCACAGTACTTTAGAGGAATATTCAGCAACACAGATAATGAGAAATAAATAAAAATGTGAAATATTTTAAAATATTGGTAAAAATTAAGAATTAAAAACATATTGATTAAAAATAAGGAAAGGAAAAAGAAATATTCATAACAACCATGGCCTTAAGTCATATATCTAGTCTTATATCCAATAATGATGATGTGAACAGCATATATAGTATCTGACTGTCTGTTAGAGCTCTTAAAGGTTTGTCATTGATGGTATTTCCATAATCTTGGGTCAACGGTTTCGGAACAAAATACACAATCTAAAACTCATCCAATATGTTCTGTGAGATCACGAGTTATCTCAGAGTTCTCCAAAATATTTATGCAGCACAAGGTTGGGGACTTCGCTATGGCAAGCTAATACCTAACAAATGTGCATTGCTGGTTTGTCATGCAGGGCAATTGTTGAACGGTCTCGGTGAGCTGAGATCAGTGTGATTTTTAGACTCCTGTCCAAACAGCGGGATAACAGGCAAACAGTGACCTCTTGCAGGCTAATCATTCTTACCACATGGAGCATGTTTGTACAGACCTGCCATGGCTTCAGCCCAGGAATGCATGTCTGATTCTGCTGGATCGTCACATCCTTTTTCTCATCTTCAAACCAAGGAGATGGGAAACTGAAAGTAAGAAAACTGGTTTTGATGATATCTGGTTGCTACCACATGAATAAGTCTATCATGGTGTACTGATAAATGGCACCTCATCACAAGCAGCGAATGATGATGAATGCCCCATTAACATCAGATGATCTATATGCTGGTTTGTTTTCGTAGGGGGTTGCTGAACTGTGGTAGAAGGTCAATATTTTTATTCAAGGGGTTAAGAAGATATCCTCAGGCCAAAGAAAATGACTGGGAAACACTGAGTGGTAAGAGGAGATAATTTCACTACTAATGTTGAGGTTTAAAAGGCCTTATTGCCAAAATAAAAGTTTCATGTAAAATTTTGTTGTCTGAACAATAGAAAAACATGGTTAAAAATCAAACGGTGAAAAGATTTCCACAAACAGAAATCTACTGCACAGTCATAATTTTTGTAATTTTCTAACCTAAATAAAACCCAATACTGACCATCTTCAATTAGCCTTGCAAAACATATCCATGGGAGTCCCATATCTGAAGGGAATGTATAAAAACCATAAGATATCATTCCTTTCATGTCAGTTTGTATGTTCCTGGCTCAAATACATAAACAATTATCCTCTGATAAAGGCAAGGAAAGGCAATTTTATTTGTATAGCACACTTTCAACACAGGGCAAGTCAAGGTGCTTTACATGATTAAGACTGGTTTACAGCATAAATCAGTGTGATGATTAGAATACAAATGAGCAGTTTCAATAAGAAAATAATCAAGAAACTACAACAATGTAGGGAAAAAAACACAGTTCTAGTTCATTAACTGATCTTGCTGAAGAAAGCTCATGGTTTTAACACAATAAAGCATTTACAGTTATTAAGACAATCATTTGTGTGACAATTAAAAACAAGCAAGTAAAAACAGTTACTCATAAGTAACTAAATAGGTAAGTTTTAACTTTAGATTTAAAAGAGTTCAGTGTCTCTGCTGCTTTGCATTCTCCCGCTAGTTTGTTCCAGATATGAGGAGCATAGAAACTGAAAGCTGCTTCCCCAGGTTTGGTTCTGGTTCTAGGGACAAGCAGTAAACTAGAGCTGGAGGACCTGAGTGATCGGTATGGTTTGTATCGTAATAGCAGATCTCCAATGCACTCTGGTGCTAACACATTCAATGATTTATAAACTAATAAAAGCACTTTTAAGTCTATTCTCTGAGCTACAGGGAGCCAGTGTAAGGACTTCAGAACTGGGGTGCTGTGTTCTACTTTCTTGGTTCTAGTGAAAACATGAGCGTTCTGGATCAGCTGCAGCTATCTAATTGATTTTTTAGGTAGACCTGTGAAGATACTGTTACAGTAATCAAGGCGGCTAGAGATAAATGCATGGATGAGTTGTTCTAGGTCTCCCACTGTCATCAATCCTTTAATCCTAGAAATGTTCCTCAGGTAATAGAAAGCTTACCTTGTTATTGCCTTTATGTGACCCTGGAGGTTCAGGTCTGATTTCTGGCCTGGTTGGTAGTTTCTAGTTGGGCCTGTTGTAAGCTGATAACTGATATATAATCTATCTTTTTTTGGATCAAAAGATAAGTACTTCAATTTTGTTTTTGTTCAGTTGGAGGGGATTATGCTTTTTGTGGTACCATATGTTTAGCAAATGGTTGAACCTGCCAGCAGTTGCATGATGGCCATTATATATACTGTTTCTTGTAGTAATAGACCAATTTAGTCAAGTGCAAAGGCAAGCTTTCCTTCTGTGTCACTTTGCTTATGCTCTATATAGTCAGTGAATGAAATGACTCAAAATCAAAGACAGGAAGACAAGTCGCATGGAATAAAAGCAAAAGACTTTGCACATCGAAGGAAGTGAAAATGGCTGAGTGGTTCTTTGTAAGCGATTTCCTTGCTGCTTATGGAACGCCTCTTGACAGAATGCCTTTGTTTCTCTCTTTGAATATGAACTTTTCCTTTAGACTAAATAATGAAGCAACAACTTATGAATGAACATATAAAAAAACATCCCCATGTCCTCTAACACATACTCCCAGTGTCATTATTATTCCTGTTTTTATTTATTTATAATCAATATATTTTTTTAAGATTTGTTTAAGTCTATTTTAGATGGTATGTTTTCAGACAGCCAAAGTTGTTTGAATGTAAAACTTCATAAATCAAAGTAAAGCTAGCTTTCACAATCAGGACTGTTTTCCTGGAAAAAATCATTATCATTAGCTAACTTTCTAAATTAGTACACATTTTCTGCCAGCTCTTCACAACTTTAGCAGCTAACTGTGGGTTAGAATTGGATATATTTGCTTTTTTCAGACATATGACATAAATATATAAACTATTTAAACAATACTTGGTTTTCCAGACTTAGTTCATAAGTTGAGGGACCTGCAGTGAAAGACAAACTGACACAAAGGTCAGACGACTAACTCTCCTCATATTGTGCTAATGATATTACCTGTTATATATTGTAGCAATGACTCAATAAATAACAATGTTAAATCTCATGCAAAACATTACAATTAGCCTCGGCTGGGGATAATGATTCACTTAACTTTAGATATTATAAGATTGAAAGTAAAAGTTAAACTGGTAACAGCTGACTATTGAAAAAAACATGAATTGTTGACATTGAAAAGCACGGGAGTGACATGGTAAGAAAAGCCATGTTTCCTTCCCTGAGTAGATTCCACACCCTTTACTCAAATATCTATGTAAAGCAATGCACATATTTAAAAGATGTAACAATATTTATTTTCCTATAAAATCCATAAAATTTCCTCACACTTAGGTATCCCAACAATTAAATACTAGAATTAGAAATAATATTTTTATTTTTTTTACTTTTCAGTTAATGGCTGAATCAATAAATAAAATAAATCAATATATAAATACACATAACATTTGAAAAAGATGATAAAAATAAATTTCTACCTGGATTTGGTGGAAACTGAAATGTTGTAGGCTTTGCTTTCAGGCAATGGTTTCAACATCTTTACTGTTCATACTCTAAGGCAATTATAGTGGGGATTAAACTTTCACAGATAATATTGATTTACAGAACAGTATTTAAGTATTTTATTTCTGTTTTCAAGTGTTCAACATCTTTGTCACTGCATTTTAGTAGAAGTTATTTTGTTTCCTCTCACCTAACCTCAACAATCCGGGTTGTGCAATCATATAACATGGTCATGAAGCTTGTGCAATGAATGCGACACCAGCTCATTTGCACTCTAAATTCTATGCATTTTTATTGCATGCTTTGTGCAACAATTGCTGGGCAAAACGCCAGTGGAGGAAGAACAAAACAGCCTGATGTTTTTTTGTTTTTTTTTCTCTTCCTCCCTGTCTCCTTATTGGGAATTTACTTAAAATGAAGCCAAAATTATTTACCAATTATCTACTTGTTATTTAGCTGTGCTCTTCTGTAGATAAACAGAGTGCAGCTGTTTTCAGTGTAACTTCAATGGGTTTACCTTAGACTCCTACAACCAGCACAGTGAGGGCAATTTTTCTGGATGGATGGATGAATGGATCAATAGATAGATATGCTAATTTTATTTAGAGAACTTGTCATGTTAATTTCTTAAGTTGTAATTACATATATACTGGCTTTGACTAATGCACTCAAATGTAGATGTCAGTACTGTCTCATCGGTGGACAGGTATTGAAGACTCCTATCAAAATGTTACTATTTCTGTCTTAAATCTGGTGTTACAAGTTTGCTGAAAAGGTTTGGTATACATGATGTGGTCAGATGTGGGTGTCATTCGATCATTGCAAAGTTGAGGTCACCTATTGTTTTCCTGTTAGCTGTTACTATTGCAAAAGAGATCATTCCATAAGAGACCTGTTCTTTCCTTTGAGATGTGTCTGTCTCAATGCAATCAATAATCCAATCTTTGTCCCTTTGTGAGGGTATAATGAATAAGTGTGTGTGTGTGAGAGAAAGAGAAAGGCAGTGAGAGAGTGAAACTATAAACCAATGAAGGACGTAAACAATTGGGGGAAATGCTCCTTCCTGACCTCCAGCAGGCATCATTTTCCACCTTCTCTGTCTTCAGGCTTTGTCGCTCAAGCTCACACGTCTCCATTTTGCCCCCTCTGATCTTTGCCTTACCAGAACTTTGCTTTCATCTTTTTACCTGTCTTCATACATCAATGTGTCAAACTGTCCATCACTGTGCCATAGTCTGTAATAAATTGGTGTGCTCTTCAAAAGCTTCTTCACATTCTGCACTGATTACCCTCAGTGTATCTGTCATCCTGAGTGTATGTCAGATTGATCGATAGAGTGTGCATTTCTGCATGGGTGTATATTATTAGTGGAGCATCTTGCTGATTTTAGGTTCTTGGATAAAAAGGGTCAGGCTTGCTTTGCCCTGTTCAGTGACTATGAAATTAAGTCTTCTATCCCTGTTTTACACAAAGGCACACACACATGATCACACATTTGTACTGGAGGCAGATAAGTCAAAGCTCAGTGACCAGATGCTAAACATGGATATCCCTGAGTAATCTGCACACACCAGAGACTGGATTATGGGAAAGAGTGAATGGACATTAAAGGTTTTCCGCATCTATAATGACTCACAAACAGGCTAGCTGTATTGTATAAAAGTTTTTTTCTTCTTCTTTAAATTATTGTTGATTAAGACACCTGCCTATACTGTGTGAGGTCATTTCATATAATTTATTTGTACATAGAGGTGAATACATTTGATGTGCCTAAATTGGAGCTCAGTAATAAATGCAGAAATCATAGAAGACTACAATTACACCAAATACCTGTGTTACCTTTTTGATACCTTGGTTGTATGCTTGGTTGCATGTCACTCTCAGTGGCTGAGACTTTAGACAGTTTTGAAAACCCTTTTAATTGATAGAGTCATTACCCTCTAATCTAGTGATGCCCTTTCCAATGTGTTGTCCTCAGCCTCTAGAGGGAAGCTTAGTTAATTTAATCTCCTGTGAGGAATTACATCCCTTGAAATAAGACCCTGAAATGACCCCTAAGTTTGCCAGCTGGGACAATAATATGCACAAGAAAGCAGATGCTGTATTTAGACAAAAAATAGTTTTTGAGGCTTTTAAATGGCCAAATAATTTTTTTTATGTTTGTTGTTTTTCTCCAACCTGGACCTTTTTTTTTTTAGAAAATATTATGTTCAGTTACTCACCCAGACAAGTTTGGAGCCACTTGGAGTGCTTTGGGAGATGTTGATATCCAGTCAAGATCAGCATATATCCGTATAATGATAGTAAATCAGGGCAGGAGATTTGCCTCCTGTAATAAAAGCATTATCTGCCCCAAAACTCCTTCATTTAGCCATGTTTTGGTAAAAGTAGTTGGCAATATTGACCTGTGAGTTCGGAACATAAAAATGTATTGTATTGTAATAGATTAAAAGAAAAGAAAATAAAAGCAAAAAAATATATCTAATTTAGAAAAGAAATTATGTCAACTCTATATTGTAAGAACACATACAGATAAAATATTAAGGGCTCCTGTTAAAGACGTATGCAATCCATTTAGCACTTTTGCCCTGATGAATATGCAATCTGGACGTTTCTGTAAGAAGACGCAAAATATTGGTAGGAGAACAGGAAAAGAAGTAGGCGTTCCAGGTGCAGTGTTGTTTAATAGGCATAAACATGTTTGTGCCAGTTATTTTAGCATCTATTTTTAGCACTTCTGAAAAGCATGTATAATTTTGCAATACCACATTCAACATCCGGTTATTATTGACAAACAAAAAGTGTAATTCACAGACATTTAAACTAAGAGTAATTAACACCCTAATGACCATAAACCTAAGAGTAATGTAAATATTTACCTGTTTTTCCCCCAAAGATGCATCATAACTCACTGCGCGCTCATCACGTCTCCACCTGGTAAATCTGTAAAGCACTTTGAGTAACTTTGTTTAAAAACCGCTTTATAAATAAAGTTTGATTTGATTTGGTAAAAATTAGCTGATCGCACAAGATCCTGGTGGATCCTCCATATTTTCCCCCGTAATGTATATGTCAAGAAGTCATCAGCCCCAACTCAGACCAGCCGGGTCTGATGAGCTCCCTGACAATATCTCTACTCTCCTCAGTATAAAAGATCCTTCCACTCACCTTCACTTCCCTCAGTCATCATTCATCCAATGTCCAGAGCTTCTGATCCGTACCTACGTATCAGCCCGTCAACCAGACAAGTCCGTACTTCAGTTGCCCGCTCATCATCCTGCTCCACGACCCACCTACGATTCTCAGTCGCTGCCTGTCTCCTGAGCCATCCATGTGCCTCGAACCCGGGGTGACTCCCATCCGCGCCTGGAGCGCCAAACTTCACCCGTTCGCCCCTCCCAGTCCACTGGCGATCCTGACAGTGTAACCTTCATGGAATCCAATTAATAAAATGTAGTAATCATATACAATACCACAATGATAATTGGCTTTATATATGACATTTTAAAAACAAAATTCAGATATGCTGCAGTTCTAATCAGTCTAACCCTGCAATAAAATGTTTGCAAGCAGGAGAGAGTAGCACATGTACACCACATGAATTACATTTATTACTGACAAACAAAAAACTGAATTCACAGCATTTTAGCCTAATTTTTGTGCCAAAGACGCATTTTGGATACATGCGGATTATTCCTCCTCTCTCTAGCTATGGTGCAGCTTGCATTAGCTGCCGCAAACTCCTCATTTAATTAGTGCTGCTTGCGTCTGTTGAGAATTGCTCATGCAATCTTAGTAAATCACCCGCAAATTAAGAGCACTCATGCTAGTTTTTAGCGCCACACGCAATTTTGCAGTCATTATCAGCAATCTGGATTAATCAGCCTTTACTTGTTCCTGACATTTACATTTAAATACACTGAAAGACGTTAAAAAACTAAGATAACTTGATGTTTTTTTTTTAATCTTTAAGAATCTGAAACATTTATATTCGAAACCAGGACCTTCTTGCTACCAAACAAAAAAACCCAGATGACTGATGTTCAGGTACATTTATTTTCTTATTTAAATATTCTTTGCCTGTTTCTTATGAAAATTTAAAATGGTGTGTGATCATTCTATGGAAGCTATAATCATTTTGTTAATTTACACTATAGCTGGAGTTTGAGACTTAAACCTGTTTCTTGAGCAAACAATTATGTAATCAAAATAAACAATTCACTGCTAACATTCTTTCATTATTGAGCTACTTCCATCTGAAAATGGCCAAGCAGAAGCACTTCCTGTTTCATTCATCAAAATGTTATCACTAATTTATTTACTGCAAATTTTTTATTCATTATTTTGTAATTCATGCTTTAAATTTGAATATTTTTATTATTCAGAGGTTATACAGAGGTTCTTAGATATGGCTGTAGAAAATAATTTGCGCTTTAAAGTTTACATTGAAACAAGTAAGTAGGGATCTATTTAAAAGCATCTCTAAACTAAAAATGATGGCAAAGAGGTTAAATTGTACAGAGAATAAAACCTTGACTATTGAAAAGAAGACAGACCAAAACTGTTGGGTTAACCAATCATTCCATATGTAGTGGGGTTTTTTTCAAGCAAAAAAAAAAGAAAAAGAAAAAAATAACCTGTCAAAGAAATAAGCACATTCATTGACTATAATTATAAATATATATCATTATGTTTTGCAACATGGAAAAAAGGTGTCGCTGAAATTTTTTTTTTACTTTCAAATCAAGTGACACCAAACTCAACAGTTGTATTAGGAGCAGTGTATAGAAGAATATTGAACAAATCTTCACGGCGGTTCGTAAATGAAAAATTAAGCATTATAAATAAATCCTACCAAGCTTACTGAGAGGTGATACTTATGACCATGACCTCAGAGAGTTTCATTACTGTTCAATTAGTTGACCACTTGATGGCATTTTAGCTTACTCCATCATTGGAGTAATTTTCTTCTTATCTTCTGTTCTTCTCCATCACATGATTTTAATCAGACTATTCTGACCTTTGAAAAACTGATCACACTCTACATAATATGGTGTAAAAGAGGGTGAAGTCTTCTCAAGCAAACCAGATCATTGTATAGTTTCCTTTAAATAATAAAATAAAAAAATAAAAAAAAATAAAAAAAATAAATATATATATATATATATATATATATATATCAGGGGTCGCGTTAATGGAATATTCTCCATATTTGACATATTTTAGAACTGTGACAGAAAAATCTGTCCAAAATCCAAATTTTTCACAGATTCCCTCTGACCACTTTACGTAATGCACCTAACTCTATGCACAGACCCAAGGTATATAAATTCCATCCATTATTTATCTCGCTTCTCCTTGAAGGGTCGTTGGGAGTTTGGTACATTTCTCCAGTGGTTATCAGGTGAGAGGCGCGGTGCACCTTGGACAGGTTGCCAGTTCATCCATCTCGGTGCGTCCGGTTAGACGCATGCTATAAAACCCAATGTGCGCCACGGACAGGTGTGCGGCGCCTACTGCTGCATGCTTATGGCGTTCAATCGGCTTGCCATACATGCTGGCTTTCCTCCAATAGTTTACGGGTCAGGAAACGGCTGTTTCTTCGACTTATGGTCGCTACAATGGGACAAAGGACTCCTCATGTTAAACTTTTTCTCTGAAGTGAATAATGTAATTGCAGTCTTCAGTCTGAAGTGGAGAAATGCAGGTTCTGCCTGCAGATCAACAAGTATGATTAACCATGGGAGTAATCCATTCCGTCTGAGGAAAAAAAATCCAAAAAACCTCATTTCATTGTATTCTGTAACAACAGACTGTTAGATTACAAAAATAAATAAATAAAAGTGAGCATTTTTGTTCCATGCCGTGCAGGAACCGCATCCGGTATTCTAATAATAGCGCAAGTGTTTGATTTCATTTTTATGTGTAGTTTTCTGGTCAGTTTGGTTTGATTAAATATTAAACAGATACAATGGCATTGGTATTAATTTGTCAGACGATTGCTAGACAGCTAAACCCCCTAACGCCTATCTATATATATACAGTACAGATCAAAGGTTTGGACACACCTTCTCACTCCTGCATTTTCTTTATTTTCATGACTATTTACATTGTAGATTCTCACTGAAAGCATCAAAACTATGAATGAACACATATGGAATTATGTAGTACTTTTCCAAAAATTGTGAAGTAACCTTGCCTCCAAAGTCACCAGACCTAAGCCCAATCGAGATGATTTGGGGTGAGCTGAACAGTAGAGTGAAGGCAAAAGGGCCAACAAGTACTAAACATCTCTGGGAACTCCTTTCAAGACTGTTGGAAAACCATTGCGGGTGACTACCTCTTGAAGCTCAAAAGAATGCAAAGCAGTAATCAGAGCAAAGGGTGGCTCTGCTGCGCTGAGCATGTCGGCATGAAATATATATATATATATATATATATATATATATATATATATATATATATATATATATATATATATATACAGCTCACCAAGATAACGATAACTAACCTCCACCACAAACATCCATTTGTGTTTTCAATGCCCAATAGTGGCTTAATTTACATAATTTGCTTGAAAATGTGATAGGTTTTATTTTAAAAACCCAAGCAACTCTCAATCATCTGCCATTGTTTAAAACATCCGACGACAGAAGAAACCCTCCCCACATGATCCTATTTAGCTCAGGAAGTGGTGGGCTTTGCAAACTTCAGCCTTAGAAATGTATAGGCTTTAAAGGTTGAAAATGGAAAGTTTTTTCTTAAAAGCTATCTCTTTAAAAAAGTAATACAGTACTTCAACTGGGAGTTTAGAGGTGTGCAGAATGAAAGTGCACCCTTTAAACATTATATTTAACCTAAAATAATTAAAAAACAACTTTTTCCAACCACCGCAATGTGTTTATATTTGCATGTTCAAGCGAACAGCGGCACAGCATCGCAGGATGCCAAATACTATTGTAAACAACGGCCTGGAGAAACGAGGCATATACTATAGAAAATTGAAAAAGTTTAGCTGCTGTGTCTAAGCCCCATGGATTTAATTATCTTTCTTGGAAGAGGAGCGACCTTACAATATCTAAAACCAGAGTTAGTTTAGGTGAAGCCTACAACAGATGGACACAAATTAAAAACGTTCACGGCATCAAAATGTGCGCGGAAATGGCAAAGTTTCTCATGGAGAAAGGTAAGAAAGCTTGCTAACGGCTAAAGTTAGCTGTCGGTAAAACAGCTTTCAATACTTCTGTTCATGATGTTGTCCCTAAATATGAGAGCACCAACCTCCACACAGAGTAAACGAATGAAAATGAAGTGGTTTCCTCCTGCTCTGTCCAGTATAGGAGGCTTGCTTTCACCACTGCGGTGAGTGGCTATTATAAAGACTTTTCTAACTACCGACCATACAACGTAGTTAAATACGCACGCTATGCTGTTGGATGTTTATGAGAATTCTAAAGTGTAAATTAAGACTTTTATAGAGAATATCACCAAGAGGAGTGGAGAATACCACTCAGCTATCCAAATAAGATGCAGAGGACAGGTACAAAAATATCAGAATCAGAATCAGAATCAGCTTTAATGGCCAAGTATGACACATACAAGGAATTTGACTCCGGCAACTTTTCTCTCCAGTACAGAACTTAAATAAGTGAAATTAAAAAACGGAAAAAAAAAAATAAAATAAATAAAAATAAAAATAAAGGATAATATATACACCAAACCAGGGTTATTGTACAGTAAGTATATACAGTAAGTATATACAGCAGTGCAGAGTTTTAGTTTATTGTTCATGTGAGTGGACACACACTCTGTGACTATTAAGAGTTCATCAGAGCGACAGCCTGGGGGAAGAAACTGTTCTTGTGTCGGGTGGTTTTGGTGTACAGCTCTCTGTAACGCCGGCCTGAGGGGAGGAGCCTAAACAGATTGTGGCCAGGGTGTGAGGGGTCAGCAGTTCCTGAGGCAGGTTGAACTTTCTGAGCTGACGCAGAAAGTACAGCCTTTGCTGGGCCTTCTTCCTTATAGAGTCAATGTGGGAGGTCCACTTCAGGTCCCGTGTGATGGTGGATCCTAGGAACCTGAAAGACTCTACTGTGGGGACTGGCCTGTTGGTGATTATGAGAGGAGATGTTGTATATTGCTGCCTTTGACCCATTTGTTTGTTATAATTATTTTTCGTTTATTATTTTTAAGTTATTAGTACAAAATAGTCCATACCCTGTAAGATTCGTCGCTGGACATAATGCTGGCTGATTACAGTGTTAGAACTGGTATTCAGACCGCTTTTGTTATTGCAACTACAACCTCAACACACTAGAGATCGCTTTGGTTCCCATTTGCCATATTCAACCTTTAAACTAGTCACTTTGGGAGCATGTTTAATGCCCACAAATCATGTGGAATGTGGCATTAGAGTCTTCAAAGGTCTCCAATAACAGCATAAAGAATCAATAGATGTATCGCTAGTTGCTTTATAAATTAATATTGGTCTTATCCATATTGAGCCAGAATAAAGAAATCGACAGTCAAGCACAAACCTAACTAACTTTTGGTTTGTTATGCATGAATAGACTCCTTATTTTGGATGTCATTTTGCCCAACACTCTTTGGGCAATAGTATTTGCTTTGTTATAAAAACCCAGTTTAAAAACTCACAAGTTCCTTTTCTAGAAACAGCTAAAGGAAAAAAAAAATAAAAGAAAAAAATGTGTTAAAAGAAAAGCAGCAGAATTTACATTTTGTATGAAATTGTTATTTTGATACTATATACTTGTTATCATGTTTTTTGGTTCTTCCCATCTGTTTTTGCGGCTAATTGTGTAGCTTGTTCAACCCAAGCTCTCATCAGCCTTGCTGTAAACTGTGCAGCAACAAGTCCCAGAACACTAACAGCCTGATTAATAGTTCCTTACTGTCTGTGTGACAGTTGTAATGCTATCTTCCTTAGATAGAATTAAGGAAGGAAGGAATAAATGGAGGGTGAGAAATTGAAAAAAAGAGGTGTTTTGTGTGGATCAGTTTGTCTCCAAGTGTGTCCATTGTCTGAGGACTAAAGTGAGGGCTGGGTGGCCGTGATTTATTTTGAAATATTAACAATGAACCCAAATTGTCAATAACAGTAGTGCATATTGTGTAACCCAGTGTTTCATGGTTTTCTGTAAGGTAGGTTTTTATTCCTGAACCGCACAACTCTGCCAAAGACACTGACAATAACCACATAGAAAAAGTCAGGAACATTTGTTTCTGGTCAGTGTGCAAACAATATTGTGTCTCCTGTTGATGCACAGCCAATGCATGCATATTTTAACTGCATTTTAGAGATCAAATCTTAGATGGCACAAAAATTTCTCCAGCTCAACCAGGACAAAACTGAAGTGTTAGTCATCGGTCCAGAGGCTTAAAGAGAAAAACTTTTACCAAAACTATAATCACAGTCTTCTATTTCTTTTTTACAACTGAAGAACCAGGGCATGATTTTTGATTCTGAGCTGACTTTTATCCCTCACATTAAAAAAATGACTAAAACGGGTTTTTATCATTTAAAGAACATTGCCAGGGTCCGTATGCCAGAATGCTAAATAGAGCATCTCAGGTTTACAACTCGACAAAATTCAGCAGCACATGTCCAGACGAAGACCAGAAGGTGGGAGCATATTACACTTGTCTTAAATTCATGGCACTGGCTTCCCTTATGTTTGTGGATCAATTTTAACGTTATTTTTTAGTTCTGGGCCCTCTTATCTTTCAGAACTGCATTTACCATATTAAACTTTGTTGTCTCTGTGCTCCTCTGGCAGCTGTCTCCTTGTCATCCCTAAAGTCAGGAAATATATTCACTGCGAGGCGTTTTTCCAGTTCTATGGCCCCCACCTCTGAACAAGCTGCTGAAGGACCTCAGGACCACAGAGAACGTTCATTGTTTTAAGAGCAGACTAAAGACAAACCCTTTTAGCTGATTATTATGTATTATATTGTTTAATTGCCATGCATGTTTTACTTCTACTTAGTCTTATAATATTTATTCAAAGTTTATTTTTATATGATAATCTGTTATTTTAATCTTTATTCCAGTATTTCCTTTGTAGGAACCCTCTGCCTCAGGAGCGGTGCCACTTGTGGCTGCCTTGGTGCTCTCCAGGAACCGCTTGTACAAGTTGTTCAGCAAAGTGTGTGGAAGAGTTTAATTTCATATGTGCACATGTGAGGTTATTCTGAATAATATTCTAGGTGGCATCCCATTTTATTTAATTTAAATGTTATTCACCTCAAGTGCACAGAGATTCAACTTGTAAACACATAAACACACAAAGATATTTGTGTCATTACTTAGACAGACTTATAGTCAAATAGCAATTTTCTTAGTTGCACTAGCATTGCCGCTCTCCATACTGTTCATCTATCTGCTACCAGAACCAGAAAAATTGGCTTTGCAAATGTATTGTGCATTACAACAATAGATTGTCAGGGCTGCATTGCAGGCTGAAACATTGAAATTAAAAGAAATTGAGAGGCATACACAGAAAATTGTGTATTTATAACCTACATGATACATATCTTTACTTATGAATACAAATGTCATAACTTAACAATACACAGTTGGAAATAAATAATAAATAATGCCTTTGGTTATGCATTTCTGTTATTTTCAGGAATGTATTTCTCCACTGTAATAAGTGTACCTTAAGAAAGATGGACCCTCTTTTGCCTGCAGGTTGGTTGGGGTAAGATTTAACAAGGTTTAAAAAACCGTCCTGGGAGAATTTGGTCCAAATTGTTACAATTATCTTACAACGATGATGCAGAATTTTGTGTTTTTCTTGAAATTCCCTGGAGTGCACTGAAATTACCATGATGCATGAACCAAAATTTATTTTGACTTTTGACATGGCACTGTTATGATCCGTCCCTGTCTGCGTCATCTTTCTTTCCCCATCTGTCAATTATCCCTAGTTTGTTTCACCTGTTGTGCTTCCCAGGTGTTCTTTATTCCATTATTAGCCATCCCTCAGTATATATACCTTCCTTTGTCTGTCTGTCTTTGTCGGATCCTCATCAAACCTTCTCCTGTGTGGTTCCTTGTCCTGTGCTCCCTTCGAAGATTTTGACTATTTTCAGTAAAAAGGGAAATACCCTTTCCAAGCCTGTCTCTGCACTTGAGTCCAACCTGCTAAACCTGACAGAAGGATCTGACCACAAAGAAGACTCAGCAGAGAGAGGTATCGTCAGGCAGCTCCGTTTTCCTCCCGGGCGAGCTCCGCTTCAGCCCTCGTCATTTCTGAGGGGACCTTGCTGTCCAGTGATCTGCCGGCCGAGGCTCTCCCCAGTGGCGGGATTCACGCTCCTCTCCCCACCGGTGCGGCGGATTCCCTGACTGGCTCTCCTCCTCGCTCTCGCAGCCCTTCAACCAGTCCTCGGATGCCGTTTCCGTCTTTGGAGGCTCCCAGATTGTCGGGCCAGCAGCTCGACTCCCAGGTGCTCCATCCAGCCGTGAGGGAGGAGTTTGTTGGGAAGGTGGCGGGCCTTCTGGAGAAGACGGCTCTCCTCTCTGCTCCTTGGGCGCAGTTCTCGGCGGCAAAGAATATGATCGATATCCTCCATGAGCATAAACCCCTCCTGTATTCCCTGGACCTAGCCTGGGTGTGGGAAGAGCCGAGTGGACTAGGGAGGCTGCTTGGGCCAAGCTCTTCGGCTGTTCGCCTCCTCCTCGGCCGCAATGCAGCGGTGTTTCCCCGCAGTTCCAGGTTTCCGCCTTCAGTGGGACTTCAGAACAGGTTTCAGGATCCGACGCTTTTGGATCGATCTGGAGGCTTGGATTTTGATGGGCATTTCGGGATTCACACCCTCTGGGTGCTCTCTGGAACCCGGATCTTTGGAGTGCGACCCAAAAGCTGATCGTCCTGAACCTGCTCCTGAGTCCGGGCCTTCTGCTGGTGTTCCTGGGCATGGTTTTTCAGGGGATTTTCTTAAACCTGCTACCAAGGATACTATTTCTGAGCCCGTGAGCTCAATAGAGACGTTTTCTGAGCCTTCTTCAGGAACTGGTTCTGAACCCAGGTTTTCAATGTGTGGTCCAAAAACTGGGTCCTCATTTGTGACCCGGAACCCCATTCTTCAGAGTGTGACCCAGACCCCCGTTCTTCAAAGTGTGATCCTGAACCCCATTCTTCAGAGTGTGGTCCAGAGTCCAGGTCCTCTGAATTTGTTCCTGAGGTCGCTCCTGCTCCAGTGGTGGTTCCAGTGGTCTCTCCTGTTCCAGAGACGGTTGCAGTGGTCTCTCCTGTTCCAGAGACGGTTCCAGTGACACCTGACGTTCCAGAGACGGTTCCAGTGACCCCTGACGTTCCAGAGATGGGTCCAGTGACCCCTGAAGTTCCAGAGACAGTTCCAGTGACCCTTGACGTTCCAGATACAGTTCCAGTGACCCCTGATGTTCCAGAGACGGTTCCAGTGACCCTTGATCTTCCAGAGACGGTTCGTCATCCCCTGACGTTCCAGTGACGGTTGCTGCGACCCCTGACGTTCCAGTGATTGTTCCCGCACCAGCGAACCTCTTCAGCGGGGCTAAGCCTGCGGACCTCCCCAGCGGCTGCCAGCAGCAGGCCGCAGCTCCTGCCAGTGGCTGCCAGCAGTAGGCCGCGGCAATTTCCTGCGGTTGCCAGCAGAAGTTCGCAGTCCAAGTCTCCTCCGAGGGCGTCCAGACGATGCGCCTTGGCTGCAAGTTTCCTCCGAGGGCGTCTAGACGGATGCGCCTTGGCTCGAAGTTTCCTCCGAGGGTGTCCAGACGGATGCTCCTTGGCTCAAAGACTCAAAGCCGAGAGTGTTTTGGCCTGCCCTCTCTGAGCTTGTTCTGGAGAACACATCTTTGGTTCCTGCCTCCACCAAGAGTGTTCAGGAGAACACGATTTTACTGCCTCCGCCTAGGCTCAGGTCAAAGACCTGCCGACCTTCGTTCCAGAACAAGCCACAGTTACGGCTTCAGTTCCGCCGGCCACAGCTCCGGCTTCTTTTCCGCCGGCTCCAGCTTCAGTCCTGCCAGACTTCACTCAACAAGGTCAAGCCCCAACAATCTAATCCTCCGCCTCAACAACGCACCAACCAGCCTCAGCAACGCACCAACCAGCCTCAGCAGTCCAGCAACCAGCCTCTGAATCAGCAGTCCAGCAACCTCAGCAGTACTCCACGGGTCAAACTCTGCGCCACAAGGTTCAGCTCCGCCAAACTCTGCGCCACAAGGTTCAGCTCTGCCAAACTCTGCGCCACAAGGTTCAGCTCCTCCAAACTCTGCGCCACAAGGTTCAGCTCCGCCAAACTCTGTGCCACAAGGTTCAACCTGACAGGCAAATTATCATTGTGGAAGTTGCCGATGAGAACATGGCCACACCTGGTCATGGAGGGATTGACAACAACACTCAAGATGGTAGTGGAGTTTGAATGTTGTTGATATTGTACTTGGGGGTACTAAAGATTGCAAAGAAAATACATAATTAAAGTTAAATGGTCATTGATAATATTCTGTTTCATTTTTATGTTCAGTATAGCAAATTTCTGTATTATTTATTTCCAGTTTGAAATTGTTGAAATATATTTAAAAAATGCATGTACTTTTGTGATGATAAATGCTTAATGATGATAAAACATTAAAATGTGCCAATGAGATATACTATTATAAGTGAGTGATTGAATGTTGTGTTTTTGTTCAAGCAGATATTTCAGAGAAATAAAGACTTGCAAAATGATATCCTGTTGTGTGGTTTAGGGATGCACTGATATGACATAGGTATTGAGGCTGATACTGTTCAAGTCATATTGGTATGTGTTAATTACCTGATGATGCAGCTGATTAATATTGCAAGAGCTGAAACAATACATCAACTGAAGCCACAAATCCATGATGAGTTGAGAAGGAGGAGGCGTGGATGCAGAGCAGGACTGCAAAGGAGACAGAGAAAGAGGAAATTCACACCATCTCTTCCATCAATCATAATGGGAAACGTGAGATCACTACCTAACAAGATGGATGAACTTCAAGCCCTGACAAGGACTCACCCTGAGTATCGGGAATGCAGTGTTATGTGCTTCACTGACACGTGGCTACATGATTATATAACAACAGATGGTGTGCTCCAGGACATTTTACTGTGAAGTGTAATCTCTGCAGCCCAGATATTGAAATCTTGGCAGTAAGCTTATGTCCATATTATTTACCAAGAGAGTTCACCAATGTTATTTTGGCAGTTATTTACATTCCACCTTCAGCCGTTGCTGCAGACCCAGAACCCCAGAGCATTTGTGGCAATATCTGGTGATTTTAATCGTGCCTCACTCTCTTCTACACTTCCAACATTTCAACAGTTTGTCAGCTACTCCACAAGAGAAAACTAGACCTTGGATTTGTTTTATGCAAATGTAAATTATGCTTATATGTCCAAACCAATACGTCCTCTGGGACAATCAGATCATAGTCTTGTCTTTCTCTGCTCTGAATATAAATGACTTGTTCAGAGTCAACCTCAAATAAAGAAAACTGTTAGAAAATGGTCACATGAAGCTAAAGAAGCCCTGCAGGGTTGTTATGAGTCCACAAACTGGACACGTCTCTGCCAGCCACATGGAGAGAACATCAATGCCATGGCTGTGTGACTGACTACATTATCTTTCTTTGTGGACAACATCATACCCTCCAGAACAGTGATATGCTTCCCTAATAACAAACCATGGATTACCAGTGAGCTGAAGGAACTACTGAACAAGAAAAACAGAGCCTTCAAGGAGGGAGATATTAAGGAGTATACAGAAGCAACTAAAAGTCAAAATCAGAGACAAGCAAAGAGGCTTACAGGAAGAAGCTGGACAGAAGCTGGACTGGACAAACTACAAAAGAACAATATAAGATATGTCTTGTCCAGAATGAAAAAGATCACAGGCTTTAAGCACAGGGAAGAGTGGATAGATGGAAAGTATTGATAGAGCCTATGAACTTAACTGATTCTTCAATGGGTTCAGTTCAGGAACCAGCTCAGCATCTTCCTCTCCTGTTTCCAGCCTAAGAGATATCACACTCTCCTCTGACCCACACCCGTCCTGTCACACCTCAGATGTTTCATCTTCCACCTCAGTCATGAACTATTCTACTTCCACAACTTTGTCTTCAACCGAATTAGGAGATGCTGCTACCCCCTTCATCTCACTCTCTCACCTGTCTGTCTAGAATTCAGGTGAAGAGGCAGTTGGGGAAACTGAACAGGAACGAGGCTGCAGGTGCAGATGGTGTGAGTCCCAGAGTCCTGAAGACCTGTGCAGAGAAGCTCTCTGGGATTCTGCAGAACCTCTTCAACCTTAGCCTGACCCCGGAGAAGGTCCCAGTGTTGTGCAACACATCCTGCCTTGTTCCAGTTCCAAAGAAAACTCACCCATCAGTCATCACATTTGTTGTGAATTACTGCTATATAAATAAAAGCGAATTGAATTGAATCAATGGCTATAGACCTGTCGCCCTGACATCCCACATCTTTTTTTTGTAATTTTATTTTTCTATAATGTACCACCATACAATAACACAGGATAAACAAAAAAGAATGACAAAAATAACAATACATAAAAAAAATAGATAGAAACTTAGTTACCTAAACATTTGCAACAAAGCAAGAAATACATAGATAAGAAATTCACTGTTTTACAAAAATCTTTTTTCTTGCCTTTATGGTTTTATTAACACTTAATATGGAACGCCAAAATCTGTTCAAAATCAAATAAATAAATAAAACATTATGAAATCAAAATCAGCATGAATAGATATTGAATAAAAATATAATGTGACAACGAAATTACTAAAAACTGAAATAATTTCAAACGCAACGGCCATTTTTTAAAAATATTTTTCATATTTTTTTATTTTAGATTATACATTTGTATAATATATATATATATATATTTCATTAAATATTTATTTCACTGTCTCGCCCGTTGATAGCTGGAGATAGGCACCAGCCCCCCCGCAACCCACTGCAATTTACTTAAAATATTTCAAGACATTTTTATTTAATTCCATCAGTTTTTATTCCAATCTCTCTTTTTCCCAAAGTCAGGTTTTATTTCATAATGAGGTTTTTCATAATGGTATTTATTTCAAAAAGCCATTTAAGAACGGAAGTCGTCTTTCAGCCAGTCAGAATCAGCTGTTGAGACCTGGACGCTGATTGGCTGGAACTAAGATTAGTCTTCCTGGATAGCCGTTGTTGTCAGTGTTGCCAACTTAGCGACTTTGTCGCTAGATTTAGCGACTTTTCAGACCCCTATAGTGACTTTTTTTCAAAAAAGCGACTAGCGACCTAGCGACTTTTCTGGTGTTATTGGAGACTTATCTGGTGTTTTGGAGACTCTGGCGTGAAGCACGTATTGTTCTGCAGTTACTGTCCTCAACGTGAGCCCCTCCCCCGTCCCAAAGCACTTACAGGCGGCCAGTCTCACAGTAGCCTTGCGCAGCAGTCCCATCTACAGTCTATGGGCGGAGCAGAGAGAGAGGAGACCCTCACCACTCGGCGTCCGGACTGCAAATGAAATGCGCTTGCGCAAAAGAAAGCCGCCGCTGGCTTGCAGAGCGGGATTTAAATGTAAACGTTTCTTTGCTGTGACGCTGTCACACAAATAAATCACTGCATTTGACTCACACAACCTCAGCAGCTCAGTCACTTATTCACCTCGTCCACTGTGTGTGTAGCCTACCTCTCTGTGACATCAGATTTTGATTAAATTTGCTGTTATAACATTTAACAATACAGGACAAAACTGATGTGTGTAATGTGGATCTAGACAAAGCATTAAAATCATTAAATGTTGTTAATGTTGAAATTATTTTTCTACAATTGTAGTTCTAAACATATTTAGGGTGTTTTTTACTCACTTTTGTCTCTCCCACGACGTTATTCCTCTCTCCTACAGCGTCCGTTACAGTTATTTGCAAATTGTCAATTATGCAAATTAGGCGATGACGTCATTTAGCGACTTCTAGCGACTTTTGGGACAGCCAATAGCAACTTTCCTTACTGAGGAGTTGGCAACACTGGTTGTTGTGGCTCTGTGAGTAGCTAGCAGCATGCTAAGTAAAGGGTCGGAGCTGCAGGAACTTTGTTCAGCTCTGGTTGCTCTAACAGGTCATATTGAGAGGAATAATTTATCATGAACCGTTTCAGAGACCCATCTTGATTCGTCTGGATGATATAATCTGAAATGATCCCAGGTTCAGCTCTCAGGTGTCTGACAGTAGCACCGGATTTATGCTATTATTTTTTCTGTTTTGTCCAGCACAACTAGGAGGAGACGGGAGAGGAAGCCCTGGTTGGTTGTTAGCTACAATCAGTTAAAGGGAGATTATTTAAACGTGTTCTGTGTTATTTCTGAAATGTTTTAATGATCGTACCAAACAGCCAAACTGAGTCTCTTTCCCCAGTCTAATCACGGGCATGGCGCCCTCAGCAGCTTTACACCCAGAACACTGAAGCAGCACTGGCTGTTTGGATTAGACATCCCCATTACAAAAGTGATCAAATATTCTGCCAGTATTATAAGAAGTATAAAGCCATATATAAAATCCTAAATGCATTAAATTCAATAACAGTATTAAAAAACTTTAGCCGGTCCTCGCCATTTTCCTCCTGCAGGAACATCATGTTTAAGCACCAACCAAACAGCATCCAGGTCCCAAAAGCTAATTCTGATTGGCTGGCTAAGACACTATGTTAAATGGCATTTTGACATAAAAACACCATTAAGCAAAAACCCTATTATGAAATAAAAGCTAACTTTGTAAAAAAAAAAGGAATTTTTGAATAAAAACTGATTGTATTAAATAAACAAACTCAAAATAAATTATAGTATGAAAAAAAATGGCAGTAGAATAAATATTTAATTAAATATATATAAAAGAATACTAATATATATTCTAAAATTAAAATATATAAATAATGGGCACTGTATTTTAACAGAATTCCTTTTTTGACTATTTAATTGTCACATTATATATTTACTTAATATTAATTCATGCTGATATTTATTTCAATTCAATTAAAAAATAGTTTATTGATCCCAGAAGGAAATTAATTGTTGTTGTAGCTCATTAAATAATTTTTCAAGGAATTTTTGTAGGCCATAATGGCTGTGGGGAGAAAGGATTTCCTGTAGCGGTCTGTGTTGCAGCGAAACTGAAGAAGCCTCAGACTGAAGATACTCTGTTGCTGTAGGACTGTCTCATGGAGAGGATGCTCAGAGTTGTCCATGATCTTTTTAATTTTATGAAGAATCCTTCTTTGCATCATTGTTTACATTGTTCTTTGCATTATTTCATAATGTTTTATTTATTTATTTAACTGTGAACACTTGGTGTTCCATATCAGAACGGAAAAGAAAAGGTAAAACTAAATAAATTCTTGCAATTGCTTCCAATTTGGTTGTTGATTCTTTGCAGTATCTGCCAGATAATTCATTCTGTCTCAGTTTTAGTTATTAAGCTTCCCCTTTCTTTTTTCTTCTCCATTTCGTTCCCCTCTCCTTTTCTCCCCTTTTCAACAAAGGGGACATCCCACATCTTAAAGGTCCTGGAGAGACACCATGGAGTTGGTGTTGAAGATGCCCTCGTCAACCTACTCCAGCCAATTCCCTGTCATCTGGACAAAGCAGGCAGCACTGTGAGGATCATGATCTTTGATTTCTCCAATGCATTTAACACAATTCAGCCTGGTTGCTTTGTCAGAAACTCCTGAAGACACAGGTGGAGGCCTCAACAATCAGCTGAATCAATGACTACCTGACAAACACATGAAAGTTTGTGAGACTGAAGGATTGTGTGTCAAACCAGCTGGTCAGCAGCACCACAAGGGACTGTACTCTCACCATTCCTTTTCAGTCTGTACACCTCAGACTTCCATAAGACAGAGACCTGTCATCTGCAGAAATACTCAGACGACTCTGCAATTGTCGGATGTATCAGAGATGGAGAAGAAGCTGGATACAGAGAGCTGGTGGACCGCTTTGTGGGATGGTGTAGAAACAATCATATTACCTTGAATGTGAACAAAACAAAAGAGATGATTGTAGATTTCAGAAGAAACAGGGATAAGTCAAAGACTGTCTCTATCAAGGGAGAAGAAATGGAAGTGATTGAGTAGTACAGATACCTCAGAGTTCACCGGGAAAACAGGCTGGACTGGAGAATCAACAGTGAAGCCGTCTACAAAAAGGGACAGAGCAGACTTTAATTTTTGAGGCAGCTGGGGTCCTTCAAGGTTTGCAGCAAGATGCTGCAAATTTTCTACAAGTCTGTGGTTGAGAGTTTCATCTCTTCATCCATCATCTATTGGGGTAGCAGCATCAGAGGCAGGGACTTAAAACGGCTTAATAACCTGATAAACAAGGATGGTTCTGTTCTGGGGACACATGTGGAACAACTGGAGAAAATGATGCAAAGAAGAATTCTTCGTAAAATTAAAAAGATTATGGACAACCCTTATCATCCTCTTCATGAGACTATACTACAGCAACAGAGTATCTTCAGTCTGAGGCTTCTTCAGTTTCGCTGCAACACAGACCGCTACAGGAAATCTTTTCTCCCCACAGCCATCATGGTCTACAACAACGCCTTGAGAAATGAATTAGTAATGAACTACAACACTTAATTTCCCACTGGGATCAATACAGTATTTTTGGAATTTTGAACTGATACTTAAACCATGGAAACTTTGTAATATTTTCACAGGAAAAAAATCACTTGAAATTTTAGTTTTGTGGTCATTTTTATTCATACTTATTTTTTTCATCTCATTCCTTATCATTTGTTGTAACTAGCACAAATGTATTTGCATTTTGTTGTATAGTATCAGCACTGGTACTCGGTGTGGGCAATAATGTATTATAAATATTGCAAACCAAAAATTGTGTTAGTATACTTTAGGTTATTGTTGTTATTAGTAGTAGTAGTATTTATACAGTATGTTTTAAGTGAATGTTTAGTGCATAAACGCACATCAGAATAAGTAAAGTATAACTACACACTGTCAAACAGTTTAGAGGAATGAAATATAAACTAGTAGAGACAAATTTGAGACAAAACTTTCAGTGCATCACCAGGAATACCCAAAAGGGTTGTGTAGAGTGTGTACAAGTGAACCGCTTAGTCATTTCCTTAGTAGACAGCATGAATAAAAGATAAGGAACAATATGTTAGTCCTGAAATAATTAGAAAAACTATTTATTTTCTATTAAAGTAGGAAGTGTATACTCATACATTAAATACAGAATGAAATACGTTAATCTGCAGCTGTATTCAAAGACTTCTTCCGAGCTGATTTGTTTTTTAATTCTCATAAACAATAAATAGTTCAGTATGATGTACTTACTTTTTACCTTGACTGGATACACATGCATATGTTCAGGATTTTATGTCCATGAAAAAAAACAATATAGCTATGGCTTAATGTTTTTAGGATTGCATTTGTGCTGGTCTAGGACACCATGTCCATGCACAAAGCAAATAGGATTTTCTGGCAACTTTCAAAGATTTTTCCATGTGTGTGTATGTGTTTGTGTGTATCTGTTTGTGTGGGTAGTGAAAGGGAGAAGACGGGAGACTGAATACTGTGAGGTTTAGTTTCCCACTGTGGTCATCCAGATTGCCAGTTACCATAGCCTTTTGTACAACATGATAGATAAATCCTGTTTTCATGCACACATGCACTTCACACTCACACACATACACAAGTCATCTCCAAGCCAAGTAATGCAGGCTAGAGGGTTCATCTTAACCATAGTGAACTCTAGTTTGTCTAAAACAAACAAAGGATAAGGCACGAACCAGTGTGATTATACTTAAATATTCCGTTGGTGTAACAGCAGGATTATCTCTTGCCCTTTTTAAATGTAGAAGGGAGAGGTTTTTCAATTTTGTTTTTATGTAGGAAACAACAATAAATAATTTGACATTAACAATCGTTACAGCCTGTCATAAAAACAGACAGCATACAAACAAAAAAAAACATTTATTTTCCTGCTCAAAATAAACAATTAATTTGCTCAGTGTGGTGAAAAATTCACATAATGTTCCTTAAATTCAGTATCTTGCGGCATCCTTTGCTTATTTTAAAATTCTGACTAATTTATTTTTAAGTCTGAAGCGCCACATATCAAAAAAGGCAATTAGCTGGCTCTGATGTTGTTGCAGCAAACAAAGACCCTCCTCATTTTAATTTAATGAGGCAAGTCTGGTGCAATTTGAGAATCTCTGCTGGAATTTAATAATGGCTCCCACTCGCTTTCCCTCTGCAGAACAATCTTCAGAGGAGTGTTGTCATAGTGTTGGATAGCATTCAAGGTTATTATGGGAAAACAGTTCTAGATACACTCATTAAGAGGTGTCCACACAGGGTAAGATGTATTCATGAAAATGCAACAAACATAGAAAGTTAGGTCAACATTACACACAAACAATGAATGTTCTGTACTATAGGGAGCATATAATGGAACGTTTTTTTCTTCTTCTTAGAAGTTCATGACACTGACATGTTTAGAATTGAAAAAAAATAAAACAACAGTACATAAAACTTCTTCAACCTTCTTCCACCACTCATCGAGGACAGATGCTTTTCGTCTTTCTCCCTCCCTAGTGTGTCTTATACCATAGCCCTTTGTCTGTGTGCTGCTATGGAGACTCTTCCTGCATTCTCCTCCGAAAGAATTAATGGTGGATCTGGATATGGACTGGTCAGATGGTCTCTTAAAGCAAATTTTCACCCGGGGAAGACAATAAGGGAGTGCCAAGCTGTCCCGATGGATTACTGTGGGTCTCTCATGCTGACCATCGAGACACTAGAAACATCTGTATGATTGGAGTTATGAGACGTGGACATCTGCTGATTATCGCATGGTGGATTTTCTTAGGTATCGTAAACTTAAACGCAGAAATTGGCAGACTGCCCGGGCTACAGGTAGCTGCCTGGGTGTTGTTACGCTAAGACTCTTGCGATTTTCGAGCAAAACTGGCCTTTTTTTTTGCTGTGTTGGGAAACAACTATGAGAAAGTTCTCAGCCCGGCTGGAAAGAAAATGACCCCTAATTTGGCTACTTGAAGGGAGACCACTCAACGGACTCTAAGGTGAGAGGGGGAAAAAGTAATATTCGCCTGTGCATTTCTTATCAATTGGAATTCGGCTTAGACCAAACATACTCCCTTGGGTGTGAATGTAGATGGACACTCCATCCCCCCCCCCCCTTCCCATTCAGCTATGAGCTGGCTTCAGCGCTCATAGGTCACAAATTACATCATAGGCGACAGACTATGGGATTGAGCTGCGTGGAGTTCATGGGCTCTGACTACTGAAGCACACACATGCACACACGCACGCATACCCTTACACATGCACAGACTTCCTTGTCCTTCCTATCAATATCCTGGCTGATGCTATGAAGCTCCCTCAACTTCAGTGAGCAACTGGTGTGTGCGCTGTGTGCGCTGTGTGAGCTGCGCAGCCAAGGCAAAACTGGAGATCCCCCTCTACCCCCACCTACTGTTTATATTGTGAACGTCTACGTATCTTAATTCAAGGTATGAGGGGTATTTTTCCCTACCATCTTGAT
The DNA here is from genome assembly GCA_028564705.1 of Apricaphanius iberus. NCBI lineage: Eukaryota > Metazoa > Chordata > Actinopteri > Cyprinodontiformes > Aphaniidae > Apricaphanius > Apricaphanius iberus. Next base: position 785,442 of record JAPXFQ010000644.1, on the reverse strand, counting down.
CTTATGTCCCTTAGGAATCAAGACAAAGACTAACCTTTTTTTTTTTACATCCTTTGTCCACCCCAACCCATGTAACTCATTTCTATCTGCATGTGGTTCACCACTGGTAGCTGGCTGCTATACCACAGTGGGACTGTATCTGTCTGTGTGATGATGTTTGGCTGTCTACCCTTGATCAGGCTGTAGGGAATTGAATTTCCATGTTGGGACAATAAAGGATTATTCAAACCCATAATTTATTTGATATAAATTGTTCCTGACCTAAAGTTAATGGTTTGCTGTCTTGAAATGGTGTACAAGCTTACTTTTGTAATTATGTGTCATTTTGTCATTTGCCATTTTGAAAGGCTTTCTCAGACCTTGATAAACTGGGGTTACATGGCTTTTTTTATAATACACTAACTTATTGAGTTATGATTAATTACGCATCAATTGACCAATCTGTATATGCATTATCAAGATTTTAGTGACAGAAACAGAAAAATATGCAGTATTTAGGATTAAATCAAGATGCATTAATTTTCACATCCTTACATTTTCCCATTTAATAATGAGATACTTCACACCAAATTATTTGACTTTAGGGTGTATCACGAGCAAGGTGTGTCATATACATGACCTGGAAATACAAGAGTAGTTACAAATGCACAAACCAGGTAAGAAATGTATATATACAGTACTTGAGGTTGGACCATACTTTGAACGTGGAAACCTTGTAGCTCACTGAATATTAACTACCCCACTTTCTTGCATTTGAGTTTTCTAGGCGATGCTGGATTTAGTTTATGGCAGTATTGAATATTTAAGAAGCTTTGAAGTAATTATAGGAGAAAACTTTGGAGGTCGATGTCGCTAATGGTATTATTGGCAGTGCATAAGATATTGTATGGGCGTTACGGAAGAAAAAGGTTTAAAGGTTATTTCTATTGATTAATTATGTAATCATTAGTAAAGGCAAATGAGGAATATGGCACAATAAGAGATCAGTGAGGAGCTATTTCACCAAATTCCCTCTCTTAAAAAGAAGTGGTATGATGACCTTGTGGGAAGACAGAACATGGAGCTAGAAGCAGAAGCAGGGCTGAGTGAAATAAATGATTTGAGAGATGTGGGAGTGTGGAGCTGCCAAAAAGGGCCTCTTGTTTTAGGGTCTGGCTATAATAACATATTTTCAATCTGTAACCACGGGTGGTTGGTTAGACAGAACTTGCTACTGCAAACATTAACATGGTTTGTGTTTGCAAAATGACCAAGTTTCTTCCACAGGCTCCCGTTCCAGAACCTGCTCAGTCCTGCTCAGACTACAATTGCAATGGGGCATGGCACTGATGTTATTTAAATCGCTGATTGCTGTTAACCGGTGGTGTAAGTTCTGTGGTATTTTAAACGCCTATAAAACACCATGAAAGACAACAACAAAGCACCTCCAAGACACTCCCAACTCAGAGGGGAATAGTGCTAGCGATTCATAACAACACATTGGTGAAATATTTGGAAGTTGTGTAGTGGAAGTTGTTGGGTGCCCCAACAACTTCCATTATATAGCTATACGCTGATCGCAAATGGATCTAATAATCTCTCTAAGGACTTCAAGTCGCACCAAAATTGTATGAGTGAACATATCAATATATTGCTTTCTACAAATAATATCAAAGTTGCAAAAAGCAGGTACTTCTCTTTTAATATGCCTGTTCTTACAGTATTTTTATTTACATGAATTAAGAGATTCCTTTTTTTTCTTTTTTTTACTCTTCATATCTAAATGAAACTATCACAAACCTTTGGAGGTAAAGCAGGGAAAAAACTGGAAAGTAAAATGTGGTTTTCCCATCAAACCATTAACCCTTTTTTATAGGTTAAGCACTTTATTTCTAAGCTATTTATTTGTTTTACCTGTGTGTTTAATTGTTTCTGTCAACATATGTTTTACATAGTTTATGTGATTCCTCAGATATATTTATTTTATTGTAATTCTCTTTTTGATCTATTTTGCTGCCTTGTAAAGGCTTTTATTTAACAGCCAGTACCAAAATCCTTCCTTTTAAAATTTGGTTCCATTAGAGCATCTACCCAAACTGATTATGGAAAATTGGATACCAGTGTTTGTTTTGGTGTTTTTGATCCTTGGTCAGAGAATTTGATATTGAAAATTAAAGGCTAGATCCTTTAAACTTTTGTCTCAGAGTTTGCATCCAGACTAAAAAGTACGGTTGTAATTATAATGGAGCATTAGATTGGGGTTAAGAGCTTAAATGGGGAGTGGTCCACTCAATAGCCATGTGCTCTCCATAGCCAGCCACATTAGCATAATCACTGGACACCAGTGCAGAAGGCACTGAGCCTTTCCCTATTCCAGCTCCCCTAAATCACTTTGACTGAGTTGGAAGAACTAGGGCTGAACTCCTTGAATAGTTCAAGGATTGAGAAAAGAGGATAGATGCCCACGAGACCTAATGAAATGTTTAGAAAGGTTCAGAGACTGCTATTTAGACAGTGGCTTTCTGCAGTGAATGTATATGACTATAGATCAGTTAATTGGGCAAAAACAAGTAGTGAAAGCGAATTAACAAGATCATTACATGAAGAAGTATATATGTGCTTTTTAATTTTATTAAATAGAAACTAGAAAAGCACTCAGAGATTGCAGACCTCCGGGAAGACAGCTTGGTCAGCCCAACCCCCCACCTCCTTCAGATGAGGACCCCAAAATCACTTGTTTCTGGTCCCACTACCGATAATTCTTGAAAATTTAATCAGGCTGTCCATAAGTTTTTTATATTATTTTACTAACTAGCTCATTCCACAAAAGATTTTCAAATGCAATTAAAGTTGTTGTAATCTTGTTAGAGATTGTTTTATTTAAGTATAAGATAGCAATATTATTCTACCTGGTGTTGGAAATTAAACAAGGCATTTTTTATAAAGCTATTTTTAGTTGCTTTTCAATTCCTCAAACAAAAAATGCAGTTTCTGTCAGGTGGGCTGTGATGAGTATTGCAGAAAACTCAGATCTACGGGTATTTCACACCCAATCCAGACCCAAACCACATCTCTTTTTACAAAGAATGGTCCAAAAAAGGGAAATATAATTGAGGTGGTTTTATAAATAAAACATAGGCAAAAATCCTGGGAATGAACTGGCAATATGTCCATATTGGAGGAGTGTAGAACAGCAGGGGATGTGAGGCATATAAGCTTGTCAAAGAGAATTACCTAGTGCTTTGGCAGTTTCTGTGTGCAGGCATAGGAAGCAAAGCAAAAATAAATAAAAAATAACTAGTCCAAAATACTTACTTCTAACAAAAAATTTGAATATTAGATGTGTAAACCGTTTTCCATTTGATTGCAGTTTGATTCTCATTCTCTCCGCTTTTATTATATTTTTGTGGTTTGTCCATCCCAATATAAACCAATAAGTTGAGAAAATATGAAACTACACTCATATGATAGAAACTGACGTTTCTCCAGGCTTGATGAAAGGATAAGACTGAAATGGGACATGGAGGCAGCTAACTGCAACACTGAAGGAGATGCAGGAATCTGTAATAAGTGCAGGTGGTCTTGTACATGTGATATCAGAATGGATAACTGTTTAAATGAAACTTACTTTTCAAATATCAGACTCTTTTCATCCATAACCATCAGAGGTATGCTAGAAAGCTAAATATGAAGAATATTTACATATTTTATCATCCCAGTCAATCCGAACATGCATCAAAAACAAAATATCTTAAGAATAAAAATAAAATTATCCAATGACATAGCCTTGTCAGAAAGTGAAATTCTTGCAGACACCTACCAGTAAACCAAATGTTGAAACAAAGACAATTGTTACCGTTATTTCCTTCTGACATAATTGTATTTCAATTCAACTGTACTGGATTATTGTCACAATATCTGTGAGAAACCAGGCTCTAAATTACTTGCTATGGTCTGTTTTACACACACAAAAAAAAATAATTGTATTTTAGCATGGGTGTGTACACTTAGGAACTACTGTATTAAATGGAAAAAAAAAATAAGGAAAGGTCTTAATTTTTTTATTTGGAGTATGTTCATTCCTTGCACCAGTTTGTGGTAAGGCTCTTGTGATCGTGGTTCTTCTTTGATGATGAATAATGGAAGGTTAGCTGTGAAGTGGGATTGGTTTAACACCTCACCATGGTGCCCCATTTTTGCAGAGCATCTGCCTCTATGAGCCCCATAGCCAGGGCCAGTGCCCTCTACACAACTCATGTGAGGGTTCCCTGAACTCAAACAAGTGCTACCCCTCCCACCTTGTGCTTTTGCTCCACTCCCTTTGCCTCGGATCCCTATTCACTGTGTTTACATGCCACCAGGCCTATTCAAACCACAGTCGGCAGGTCTTCCAGAGCCTTACAGAACCACTGAACTCTCTCTAACCTGCTAATCAGACCTCTCCTCCCTGCCAGCCCCCCAAACATAAAGCTCTATCTTGACCACCATTTTGTAGGTCAGCCACTGTGGGCTTTGTACAGGCCTCACCACAACCAAAGCAAGATCCACCTTCTATTGATGCATCCAGAGCAGATCCCTGAACCTCCCAGACACCCCTAGCACCCCCACGGAATGAGGCTTCTGAAAGCATTCCGTTTACTAAGCTGTCACTGCACATCTAAATCTGTTCCCTGTTGCAATGGTTCAGGCCTTTCTAGAGTAAATGAGGGAAAGCTTTTGTGTGGCACCAAGGTATTCAGGGAGCTATTAAAAAAATCACACACACTAAAACTAATACACACACACTGGTCAAATGAGATGCAAATCCGACAATTCACTTGGCACTAAGAGCATACTTTTCTTTGTGTCTATGTGTGCAACCTGTGTGTGTTTGTGTGCATACACTTATTGCTATGTGTTAGTGTGTGTCTAATTCCTATTGCATGGTCTTAATCGGTCCTGGCATAGAGGTGCCTGTACAGTTGAACAACCATAACACAGTTGTTGGTATAAGGGCATTGTGCTATAGTGGCAGGGATAAAAAAAAATACTTAAGGAGCCTTCACAATATCTTTGGGAAAACAGGCTACAGTGAAGGGAGGTATGCAAAAAGACACCTGCAATGCAAGGGTTGTGCAATACAGGGTGATGCAAAAGTATAAATGAAGAAAGGTTCAGAAAGGGTAAAGGTTGAGCAAACATTACTATCATTAAAATATCAACCTGTGTAAATTACATTTGCATGACTAAATGTTTTATTTAAGTTTAAAATGGATTTAACCATTCTGAAAGTCTAGCCTAAGCCGTTCAGTTTAGGTTAAAGTATTGTTTTTTGCCTGAGGTTAAACAGATGCACATACTTTTAGTTTAAAAAAATGTAATTCACTTGATGATCATTTTGTAAAGTTTTACAATCATAGTACTTGCCATTTTTTTAAATGCACTCTATGCGCATTTTTTTAAGATGACAAAAATTATTTTATTTTTCAGAGTTGGATAAACTGCCATATCTCTGAATTCACAATTGTCTGCAACAAACCCAAAGCAAAAATCTATCAATACTGTGTAGTTATATTTTTGGTCATTATCATTAGTCATATTGTCATTCTGACAGTCAGTAGCATTATCACTTGCCAAAACTTTCCAAATATTGTGTAGCCCTATTACCTACAGTAAGAAGGGTTGCAAAGAGAGCACAAATCTCAAAACCTCAGTCTTAGAGAAGTGGATTGAGATTTGAAATGTGGGAATACCGCAATATAGGATATCTGAGGTTTTGTTTATAAGACCTGGAATGGACTGGCAACCTGTCCAGAGTTTACTCAGTCTCTCTCCCAGTGACTGCTGGAAGTAGGCACCAGACCCCCCACTACCCTTTGAGGATTAGCGGCATAGATGATGGATGGATGGATGGATGTTTATAAGACATATATCATAAGTGCCAGTTGTTAGGATACATGTCTGACCCTATGTACAGTTGTAAATGAAAACTTCTAAGTCAGGATTCTTTATCAGTCAGTTAACTTTTTTTACAACTGCTACCTTATTTTATCCCCAAAAAGGTGACAACAAATTCCCCAATACTGACAAGAAGAATGATAACCACTTTTCTGTATAAAGCTAAGAACAAAATAACTAAAATAGGAATAGACTGAAAAACAATGAAGACAAATTTAAAAAATAGCATAAGCTAAGGAGCAATTTAACTAAAGAGACTAATTGAAGTCGAAATGTTAAGGCTCATGAAACCATAAAAAACATCTATTTTGCCAGAAAAGGCTATTGGGGGATTTTGTAGTCTATGCAATCAAATGAAAAGAAAAAAAAAAGATAAGTTGTAAGAAAAATTTATTAAATGAAAATTACAACTCAAAATATATTCAATTCAATTCACTTTTATTTATATAGCGCCAGTTCAAAACAAATGTCATCTCAAGGCACTATACAACAAAAGTAATCTCAATACAATTATACAAACATTCCAATCAGTTAAGTTTTCTATGTAAGGAATCCCAGCAGATTGCGTTGAGTCATCGGCGTGAGGTTGTGCCTGGATCATGCAGACTCCAACCACAGCAATTCCTCAGCAAACCCTCATACTGAGCAAGCATGTAGCGACAGTGGAGAGGAAAAACTCCCCTTTAACAGGAAGAAACCTCTGGCAGAACCCTGGCTCAGTACAAGCAGTCATCTGCCATGAGTGTCTGGGGGTCTGAGAAGACAGAGAAGAGACAGCATGGAGGATGCTCGGTGACTTTGAGCATCATCTGGACCAACGCTCCCCATCCAGCAGGGGGAATTATAGCTGAGCAGGGTACCAGACCGGGTAGAGCTTCTAGGGGGAGAAAAACTGGGTTAACAATTGCATTAACTGCATTAACATTAGGAAAACTATATCTGGAGAGTAGTAGAAAAGAAAAGTAGAAGGTTTGTAAGGGTCAGTTGAGTCTGAAAAAGGATAATCCCCCCCCCCCCCAATTCTTAAGTCTATTAGCAATGTACGGTGTGAGGGAGATTGGAGTTGAGGAGAGCTGCCGGACCGGGCTGCATCCTCCCCTCGCCGGATCGGGCTGAACACTTGATCTCCCTCTACTCCTTGCCTGGAAATCAAGGAGGAAAGAAGGAGGTAAGTGGGTAAGTATTGTAGTGCTTATGCATCTCTCCTTGCTCATAGAACTGCGCCCTCTCCAGAATCTATGTATTAGAGAGATGATATTATTGGTAAGTGATATAACTGGAGTAGATAAAGGCCTGCTCTTCTGAAGACTCTGGCATTATCTTTGTCAATCACTTTCTAGCATTAAAACATGGTGTAAATCTTTTTCTGTCCTGATTCATGATTCAACCTTTGTTCAATTCTCTAATCATTTTATTCTGGTAAATTAATACATTACTGTTAGAAATCGGAGAGGGATTATAAGGTCTAGTGTCTATATAAGTAACTATATGCTTTATCAAAAAGGAAGGTTTTAAGCCTAGTCTTAAAAACAGACAGAGTATATATATATATTTATTTCCTTTTGAAAGTTTCAATGAGATAGTGTCTCACTGTTCGTAACTATTTCTGTACAGATATTTTTGGTAAGAAATTATTTTGTCTCTATTTGTGTGATGCTATAAAGATATATTTCCCACTCTGTAAGTGTGTGAAAAAACAGAGATTAAGACAAGACTTCAAAATACATCCTGCTTTGATTAAACAAAGTGATCTCATTTTCTTCCATTTTCAGTTATTATTAAAATACTTCACCACAAACTGAGTTTTTTACCTTTAAACTATAAAACATTTCTTTACATACAACTTCACAAAACACAGTACTAAAAAGTGAACATGAGTGGATGATATATAGAACTATGCCATTTAATGGGGGAAGTACAATAAAGAAAATACTTTTTTGCTGTTTTTAATGGTGACCACCCACATCCAGAGAAAGATGTGGGCTTGCACAAAAGCAGTACAGGTAATGGGAAAAACAAATCAAGGGGAAATGAAAATTCTACCTACTATATACTTTACCTTCCCAAAAGGATAACAATGCTTTCACATGGCTCTTTGAAGCAGACTGAGTCCAGTGAGCTTAAACAAGGTTTATTTTGAATCCAAGACAAGTTCTTAAGCACCAACCTTTTCTTGTGTACAAGATTGACTATGAGAGACATTTTGGTCTTGAGTCTTTTAGTATTATTAATAGACAGGCATACATAAGTGGTGAAACATGATCCTGTTAACAAGTGCTGCAGTTTTGTTATTATTTCATACTGGATTCATCTTATGGAAATTGGAGCCAAGCGGACGGTAAATGTTTCCCATGGTGTGGCTCTGTGAAATGGGTTACACATGTACACTCCAAGCCACTGGCTGCCCTCTCACGTTAGCAGTCCTTTCCTCAATTAGTTTTCACTCGTCTCTCATCTGGCTGTCCGTTTGCTGCACTTGCAGTTGGTTGTGGTTGGTGAAAAGTTTTTTAAAAAGCATTGGTTTTCTTGCTTCAAGCTGTCTATTTAATCAGAACATTATTTAAAATGAGAATAGTGAGACCAAACTGGTGTTGTTCTAAAAATATAAATAAATAGGTACATTGATGTGTAAAAGTATTTGTGATCTTACATATTTCTTCTGTCCTTCCTTTTTGTACACCTACATGTTTCAATTTATCAATCAATCTTTCTAAATATGACAAAGATAGCCCAAAACATACTAAAAGCAGTTTTAATACTTTTAATACCAAAAAAAGGGAATACATGGCCCAGCTGTAAAATGCTCTCAGGACTTGCTCAAGACTTTTGATTTTAACATATTTAAAGCAGGCATTATCTGTGCAGTTAAAATAAACATTTAAATAACAAAGTTCAGATAGGCATTTACAAGTGCAAAAAATGAATAATATCTCTGGAAATATTTTCTATTGATCTATTTTCTATTAAAAATGAGAAAATTTACCATGAACAACAATAATTGACTTTTTAAGTTATACTGGACAAAAATTTAACAAAAAATGTAAATGTAATCTAAATGTGTTATTTTTTTAACATAATAATACAAGCAAAAGGCAGCTCTCTCAAAAAGACAATAAAAAAGGTGGACACTCCAGTATTTAGTTTTCATCTTCATGCTCCTCATTTAATTTATATATGAACTCGCACTTTGCAAGGCATCATTATAGTTTTTGATTCCATAGGCATGTTTCCAATACAACAACTTCAGGGTAATTTTACTGGAACTTCACTGTATGTGCATGTCTACACTACACCGGGCCAGGCAGACAGGGTCGATTTCAGGGCCGTTTTCAGGGCCATTTCAGGAACCAGCGGAGTACAAATCTGGGGGTATGTATTTGGAAATGGTCTAAGAGAGTTGATAGTTAGAGCTGTGGTTAAGTTATGCTGATTGGTTGTAATTCAGGGGGAAATAAGCAGACGTAGCCAAACAAGTAGCTTTGTAAAATGAGAAGAGTGGCAAAGCATTTTATACATGCAAACAGAAACACAAAAGCAATCCTGCTTCTTCTGAGTCTATCTCCTGCTACTAATGTTGCTGTGGGTGCCTTTTGGCACTGATGAGTGACACTGCTCACTACTGAGAGACTTGTGATATGCAGATGCCAACACATTACCTTGTCAGATAAAAGATTCTGTAAATTTACCCTGAAGTTCCTATAGTGGAAACAATAGGTCACATAGGGCTCTTTTATTTATGACATTATCATTTAAAAACTGCTCTTTTGACTTATTCAGTATATATTTGTCTAATATCAAAAGTCTTTGATAATCTGTACCATTTAAAGGTCACCAAATGTAAGAATATAAATGTTTGCATCCATGTCAGGTCATATTAAGGGTTAATTACAATAATCTTTGGTTTCTTGTGCAGCAGTCTCTTTATTTTACTAAATAATTATCATTACTTCATCATACCATATCTATCAAAAAGTAGGGCATTCATAATTTTTTCAGTAATTAGTTGGGAGAAATCTTTGAACGTGAGGACATCACTCAATGCAGGTGCAATATATCTGCCAGTTTTCTGAAAGTGTTTACAGTCACATTAGTAAGAAAGTAATACTACTGCACAGAACATATATATATATATATATATATATATATTTATTTATTTATTTATTTATTTATTTATTTATTTTCATTTAGAATTTACTGCCAAAACTTATAAAGAAAATGCCACATGTATTCAGAGGCTGCTTTTAAAAAACATTGCACCTAACCTAGATTGCACTGCATAATCTTCCCAGTTATAATTTCAATTTAGGATCAAGTTTACAGACTTTCCTAAATATAAACTTAATGATAAGTTATTTTTAGTGTGTAAGCCTAAGCTGATATTGCACAGCATTCAGGGAAACAATAACTCTAATAGCTGGTTGTTTGGCATTTTAAAAGATCTATTGCTGCTATGATTCACAACAACAAGGCTAATGTAATAGAAGTGCAAAAGAAATAGGCAAATACCCTGAGCTGCAAATACCAGGCACATTAAAGTCTGGAAAACCTCCAGAGAAATCTTTCAATTACACAGAGTGAATACAAGCCTGCTTCAAGAGTGAGATTGATAAATCAAAGAATGGGCTGTCAAAGGAGTAAACCGCACTATAGATCTAATTAGACTAACACATCTGGGAGCTTATTGGTGCTTTAAGAAGGCACTGTTGTAATAGACAGTCAGAAAGCAAATCGATGCTTTGACCAGAAGGGCTGTGTGGAAAAACTTTGAGAAACAAGGTAAGGTGGGGAGATGAAGTAAAACTCCTAGTCATTGTTGTCTTTTTAAATGCAAGTGGTATCTGAAATCGTTAAGTAATATTTGTGTTAGACAAAAAAAATTGTTAACAACTCAAACTTCTGGTTAAGTATGAAGGCCAAATTTAAAGAGAATGTTGTTTCTTAAGAAACTAACAAGTGTTTAAGTATAAAAGGAAAACTATTTGTCTGTGCAGTCACTTTGTTGGTTTTATAATAATCTTTCCTTGGTATAGGACTGACTTAGTCACCAAATTTGAAGGAATGGAGTAAAAGACGTTTAAGAAAACTGGATCATCTATGGTTCATTTTTCCCCATTCCAATACAGATGTGAGTCATTTAAAGTTACATAGCCATTTACTGAGACTATGTCCTAATTTAAAAACTACATTAAAATTAATAAAATCAATGACACATATATAGTTGACAACTACAAAAACAACAGATAATAGGTAACTGGATACTCTACAGTGCTATCTAAATTCATTATGAGAGTACCTTGGTTTTGATGTTTTGTTTTAAAATTATGAATGCACAAAAGGTTTGTTTATCTCAGTGGCTAACACTGTAAGTACAGCAGACATAAAATCCCAGACTGTGCCCCAGCACAATAATTTACAAGTTGAGTCTGATTAAGTTTCTTGACTGGGACCACAGTCAGTTTAAAGCATCCATTATTAAATCTTTTCACCTAAAACTAAACTTTCACGGTGTCCAGGCATTTCACCAAATTTAAGCCAAACTTCATGGAGGACAGATACTCTTATAATTTATGTAGCAATGGGAAACTACTTTAAAATCTATTGCTGTGACCCAAGCCAAAGCATGTAAAATTACGATTTAGGTTAGTATTTAATGGAACAATTCAGTTGGACCAAATATGAGAGACTGTTGGAGTGTGACTGTAAGATGTTATGAAGCAGGCTTATATCTTTTGCCCCAGTTAATTAAGATTTTCAACTGTCAAATTCATGAACTAACTGTATCTAACCACCACAGATCTGACAAGATTGGACCAAGATTCTATGCCTCATGCCTTTAAGCCAATGTGCTAGCTGCCCTGTCAGGTCCTATAACATCCACTATGTGAAAGAGCATTCTGTCATTGCTCTCTGTGGCACTTTCTGCCAGACATGTGGTTCTCATTTTGCAGATTAACATAAAAGAATGAGTGTAACAGTTCTCGCATTCAAAATCCTGCCTTGGGCAGGAGGAGGAGAGGCCACAGCTGGATTACCTCATTTAGGATCCTTTAGAACAGTGTTTACCTTACAAAGTGTGCATCCCAATGACTTGTAGCAGTGACAGAGTTTCACAAACTCTGTGGAATTAACAAATAATCTTCTCAAGCACATGATTTACTAGGCACTTGGCAAAGAACAAAGTTGTTTAATACAATTATATAACTTGTAATGCTGCTATCCCTAAAATGTGATTTTATTTAGCCTAACATGAATCTATGCAATCATGATTTAGCAAAATGTACTTTAAAAAGGGGATCAACAGAACCATATATTTAATGGTTCTTTTTTACATATACAACCTTATAAACATGATTTGTGTTATTTGATTATATTTATCAGCCAATGGAATTTGTTTATCTATGGCAAAATTATTTTTAGATTGTTCTAAAGTTACAATGGCATTAGAAAAAAAAATATCATGTTGCTTTGTTGGAACATGTGGAAGATATTTTTCCAACTGCATTATGTTGCGTTTGTTACAACCTCATTAGGTTAAACCAGGGGTCACCAACCTTTTGGATACTTAGAGCTACATAAAGGGTGCTTAGTAATACAAAGGGCTACCTTTAAATTACACAATTGCATGGTTTATCTTATGCTAAGTCTGATCACATGTTAATTGTTCACAAATAATACAAATAATACATGATCATAATTGATTTAAGACAGGAAACAGATGCATTTAAACATGCAACATTTCATTTCAATTAATATCTCAGCACATTTTAATTATTTGCTATTTTCAAAACATGTCCAGGGAGCACCTTATGCTGTCCCTGAGAGCACCTTGGTGCCCGCGGGCACCATGTTGGTGATCTATGGGTTAAACTATAAGAATTTTTTTTTTTTCTGTAAGGGTTGAGAGCTGGTATATCTTTCAATTTATCCCTAAATATTTTAGCCAGATTTAAACTGTAATCACAGATGAGAGTTATTTTCATGCCATGTCCCTCTATACACCCCACCCATGCAAGGGGCTACTGGCTAACTACCTGTTCATGTCGATACATATCTAATGTATGTCTGTGCAGATGATTTAAAACAAAGGAGACATTTCTTCATTCAAGGTCAGCCAAGCAACTGCAGAACTTTGACCAGAACAGGTTTTTGGATGCAGTAACGCATTCAGCTATGACAATATATTGCTTTCTTTTTTTACTCTCAAGAGAACAAAAAGGCAAAGTATGCCTAAACTGTCAGTACTGGTTTTTGATACTTTGTTTTAAACGCAAGGTTACAGTGTCTAAATGTCATATACCTATTACAGTTTCCTTTTTTCACTTATCACAACAGACAGATCAAGATAGGATTTTGAGGTCAATGGCAAAACTTTCTCAGTCAAAACTTAGATGTTGTCTCCTATACCTGTGAATTGTTTCTATTGATATATGCCTGTGTGCATGTTTCTAAACACAATTTGGTGATTGTGGTTAGAATTAGATAACATAGGGAGGGGGTGTGGAATGGCCCTGAGTGCTTTTCTAGTTTTAGACATGCTTCTTTTTAACTCCACCTACAAATCTGCAGTACGCCACTAGCACAGCATCAACATGCCTGGTTAGAAAATAAAACACCCTTTAGTCTAATACAAAAGTCTTGGTCATCATCTTCATCTTGTCAATTAAAGCTAACATCCTACTGTCAGTTCATTCTTGGCGTACGTGCAGTAACTCTATTTCCTTCCTTGACGGACAGCTTGACTGCCTTTAACCTTAAAGATGGATCACATGCATTTATTTGTGTGTTTTCTATGATGTGTTTGTGTGCATGATGTGCAAAATAGCTTGTGTCTTCTTTGGTGCATAATCTTTCTCCTCTGTCTCACTTTTGTGCTTTCCACTGGAGGGCTCCGGGGGCTGTTAACTGGTACAAATCTATATCATTATACAGAACGCAGGGTCCAGAGTGTGTGAATAAAAGTAGCGGCTTATAGTCTGAAAATTACAGTAAAAGTATAAAATATTGAATCAAGAATAATAAACTGTACAGTAATGGCAAAATTACAACACTAAAATAGTATTAAGTTATTACTAGTAAAGTCAAATAATTTAATCAGATTCAGATCTTCATGCAGACAGTCAATTTCTTCCTATAATCTTAGGACAGTAAGACATTTTAAATATGCGGCAAAATGTTCAACAAAAAATTTTCAGTCCCACACTCCTGGACCTGTGTAAGAAGTGTTTACACAGGCATACATGAGGTGGTAAGATCAGAAAACAGCGTAACAGTAGCTTAAAGCATCTTGTTCTCTCTGTAAACCTTCAGGTATTAAGACATGATTTTACCTGACCTTATGCACTGAAGAAGACAAAAAGGCCACATATAACGGAGCAGAGGAAAAAAAAAAGATTTTTATACAGTTTGAATAAATCACAATGTGGCAGGTAATGAATACCCACCTTATCTATTTCATTACTCATTGCAGTCTTGTTATCAAGCTCTAAGTATAGCCTTATTATAAATTCCATTTCTATCTACTGGATTCAGGAAGAAAGAAATGCCCCTCTTTGAACGTAAGGTGTGTATTTCCTTTTACTGTTCATATATGTGAGGTGAATCCCTTCTTTTTCCATTTTTCACTCCAATACTACATCTCCTTGAGTTATAGCTACCTCTAACATTTACCTGCATAACAAAGGGACCATTGGAACCAGAACTGGAAATAGATGAGAGAGTCTGTGAGGAGCCTCAACAAGAATGGTTCAATTATTTTGATGATCAGTCTCAGGAAACGTTTCTTAATGATAATTACTGCCTCATCAGTCATCTCTGGGAACCTAGTGACTCTGCTGTAAAAAAGAAATTTCACCTCCTTTACACTGCATTCCTAAAAACAGCTGATCTGTACAAGCAAGATCATTTTAAAACTTTCAGTAATCCTAGTAAAACTAGAGTGACGTTTTACCCAAATCCTCTCTTGCAAGGTGGTTCTGTAATTAGAACGATGCATAATGAACTTGACCCCAAGGTGGGGCAGATGATGTCCTAATTAGGGTCGATGAGCTAATCTATTTCGACAGAGGAGTCAAAGGTCACAGATGAAGCTACAATTCTAGACAGGCCTAATGAATAACAATAGGTGGATTAACTGAAAGCCAATCCCTTATAGAAAAGAGATTTTCCAATGATGTCCTACAGATTTGCATGGTGTGAAGGAGAGCAATATCTCCTTTAGACTGGAAAAAAATCTTATCTGGACATTTTTTCTGTAAACATTCAACAAACTTTGTTCATTAACTGACTCTTACTATTTTTATTACAGGCAAAATAATGACAAAATAAACTATGGTGCTCACAGACCATGCTTTTTATGTTGAGTATAAATTTTACCTTTTGTCTAGAGTGGTAGCCAATGTATGTGTCTGGCTTGGACCAAAATAATGGTATTCTTAATATGACTAAGGATATCTATTGGTCTCCTGAACACATGCAAACATGTTTGTTTGTTAATTACAACTACAGAAAGAATGTAATGAAGGTACTGAGTATGACTTAGTGGTTGTTTGTGTGTGTTGGTTAATAAAAAACTAGGGTTGATAAATCCACCAACTTTTGCATCGTCTTGCAAAAGTATGCATACACTTTTAATGTTTTTAGTGTATCATAGTACAACCACAAACCTTAATGATTTTATTGAACATTTGTGTGATAGACTGAAAGAAAAGTGTGTATAATTGTGAGATAAAAGGAAAATCCATCCATTATCTATGCTGCTTGGTCGCAAGGGGGGATGGTTTCTATCTCCAGTGGTCAATGGGCGAGAGGTGGGGTACACCCTGGACAGGTCACAGTCCATCGCAGGGCAACACAGAGACATACAGAACAAGCAGCCATGAACGCATACACTCACACCGAAGGGCAATTTAGAAAGACCAATTTACCTAACAGTCTGGGATCGATTGGTAGTGCCACCTGTTTTCCACTAGGGGATGTTTTCCTGTGCGCTCCTCTTCATTGCAATAAACGACTGCATGACAGAAGCAGCTGAAAAATCACAGTTTTGATTATTTCTCCCCTATTTTCAGGTGATCTAATCAAAATATGTCAATGTATAATCTGTATGATACTAACACTTTTGTATTGATAAACCATTTATGTTTTATGACTTGTAGAAGTATTCTGTTTTATAAGCAGTCAGACCACTCTGTTCCAATGATTCGGCCATGTGCTAGGTGATAGCTGTTAAGCTAACAGTAGCTGATGGAAATGCTGCAGTTTTCATTTTTGTAAGAAGACTGTGTTGAAAGGATACAATTGTTTCTTATTATTTTTAATTAGTTCCATCCACTGTGACATTGAGCAGTATGGGATGTAAATTCTTATGTTTACTCATTTATTGATTGCAATAAACGACTGCATGAGAGAAGCAGTCATGATTCTTTCTCCCCTATTTTCAGGGGTGTAACACATGCATAGGAAGAACATGCAAAGTCCATGCAGAAAGACCCCAGGCTGGGATTCAAACCCAGGACCTTCTTGTTGCAAGGCAACAGTGCTACCAACTGCGCCACAACAAGAAAATATATATATATTTTTTTTTTATTTGTAATCTATTTAGTGCTTTTGACTCAATATTTTACAAATTCACTTCAACCAGCAAATGCAGCACAGGTCTTTGGGGTACGAATTTTGCACAATGGCATATTTTATTGTTTGTTCTGTTGTTGGTTTGAAAATGGCTCAAACTCATTTAGACTGAATAGAAAGTTTTTCTGAACACCTTGTTCAAGCCTATTCTAGTTTGGACTTTGACTTGGTCATTCTATCTCACAAATATGTTTTCATCTAAACCATTAACGGTTAAAGACTTGCTGTCCTTCCCATCAACTTTTACGACTCTCCGTATTCCTACTAAAGAAAAAATGGCAGTGTTTTTATTCATGGATGTACCAAAAGGTTAAATGCTGCTTTCATTTGACCTGAATACCTTCTTCCACATATCTACCACACATCTGCTTTAGAGCTTAAAGGTGGGGTAGGATGTCTTGGAAAAGCTGTTTGAGCATTTGGAAGACAAGGTCCAATCATGTTTCTTTAGGCTCCCTCCCTAAGCAAGAATCCCTATACAAGAACACGCAATACTTGTTCTACAGGGTTCATATGCTGAGCAGCTTCGATCGGCTAACAGTTTCATGGGTCATTCCCAAGTTATATATACCTGTATATTACATTACAAGTTATACTTTTTACTGTTATTTTGATAAGTAATATTGGGCTAGATAGAACAGCTGATTGCATTTAGACTGGTATCAAGCTAGCAACCCATTTGCTGGAGCAACCTACAGATTGCTATGTTTTGCTTTAGCTGTATTATACTCATTTTTGTATGTTTAGAGCTTCAATGAAAAGAGCTTTTCTTACTCTGATTTTGAACATACTTTGGATCAATCCACAACTAAAAAGACAAACGCAACGAAAGGTCAAATGAGCACATCTCGTGAAGAGGCAGGGAGAAGTCCAGGAGAAAAGCCAACACCGACAAGCAGATATTTAATATTTGTCTCTTGCCTGTGACAGAGTAAAAAAAAGAAATATGTAAATGAATACAGTTACATCAGTGGTCTGCTCAGCGCCATTCCTCTTGGAGCACCAAGTCTTTGATACATGATGGCAATTCTGATACATACTGTATCTGTAAGTCTTTTTTACACAACTATCAACTCCTAGCAGAAGAGATGAGTTATTACTTGGTTAATATTTACAGTTTTGCAAAAAAAAGAAGGAAAAAAAAAGAAAAGCTTTGTAACAGGCACGTTTATCATTTTTATCTTACAGGGACAAATATATGGGCAAGACCTTCAGTAATCAAACTGATTTCACTGAAGTGAAAATCACAGTCAAATATCCTATGGCTCGTAAGTAGCATGAGCCTGGAAATAAATTCCAGCCATTTCTGGAGTTAAAAGAAAAAAAACAACTTAAGAACCTTTAAGATTGGAGTTTAAAGTCTAATCCTCCAATTAGTTGGAATTAATTTTATTTAGGGTTATCTGAAATGAAGATTGAATTCATGTGAACCACAAGCTTCAAATTTTAATTGAAAAAAAAAAAACAGTTTTCTACTCATTTCACAGTTATGACCTTATTCATATTGGCCTGTTACATGAAATGCTGTTAAATACATTAATCTTTATAATTGTAATTTGACAAATAAAACCTTGAGGATCGCCTCAACAAAGGTCATAGTGTGGAAGGACAAATCCCAATTTTGACCCCTCTGGGGCCCAGATGGCCTGCATGATGGAGATACCAGAAGAAGATAAGATAGTTGAACTGCAAAGGGAGCATTGACTATGTATCTTGTTTTTTCCTCCTTTTTTTCCCCCTTTTCGCTTGTGCATCTGTGCTAAAAAAATGCATGAATCCCTACAGTTAATGTGTTTGCCTACTTCTGCCATTTCTGTATGCAGGTGTGTTTGCTTAGTCTGATGGCTTGTGTGTGCAGCATTGGTAATGATCAGTTCAGCATAGCAAGCTGCACGGTTTGCCAGTGCCACATTGGATGTGTAGCAGATAATTGTGTTTGCATCTCTATCTCCACACATACACGAGGAAATCCTTGCGTACACATTCCAGATATTACTTTTTGTTTACTGACTGGTCTGTATAATGCAGATAATTGTAGATAACAGGTTTGCTTATGAAGCCTGTCTGTATTGCTTCATTCATTTTTTTTTTTCATTCAGTTTCAAATCCTAATATTTGTTTCAGGCTTAATGTAACAAAAAAACACAAGAAAACAAACACAAAACTCCAGAAAGATGCATTTCTAACTATACCAATTTAATTACAAGAGGGAGACATACCCAAATTAACCAATTTAGAAATAAATCACTGCAACCACGTCAAGCACAACTGTTTGACATCTTCCTTCTCTTGATGTTTTGTTAATTCATATCATAACATCCATCAACTACTCTTTCATTTGTTAACAAAATATTTTGCCTATATGCTCACAACAAGTAAGTTAGTATGGATTTTGAAGTCATCAATTGATCATAACCTGGTAATTCTTCAACATTAGTGGGAATTCCAACTCATAAAGGTGAACATGTTCCTGTAGATTACTTATCCATGCAAACTTAGATTGTTCTGATCTGCTTTGATATGCCAGGAACATCTTCGCATAGTTCTTAGTAACTCTCTGGCATGCTTGACTTGAAACTCTATATATTGTTTTAGAATAGGTGAGATCTTATTACACTAAATCTTTTATAGGCCTAATAAAAGTGATTTGCTTATTTTTCTGATTGCTTTCCTCATATCCCTATTAAAACATTACTTGAGTGTGTTTTATTTCTGGTTTTAATACTGTGATGCTTGATTAATTTTCTGCCTTCTCTGACTTGCTTTTTGACGATAATTTTGATTTTTCTAGTTTCAAATATCATCTCTGTAGCCTGGACACAGAAGTGTATGCTGTGAGTTTTTGTTCAGTCTCTACCAAGGGATTTGACCAAAGTTACCTTAATAGTGGTACAAATCATAACATCAGCTGATGCAAAAACTGTGTGATGGGATTTGCACAGTTATTACTGGGCCACCATTGCTCGGCCACAAGACATCCCATTTGTATAATTGAGATTTTAACAATGTCTTTCTGGTTTCCGCATTTGCAGTGTTTCAAACTGTCCACCATAAAAAAGAAAGGATTGGATTTCTTTTTATAAACATTAGGGATGCGTACAGTTCTTATTCAGCGGGTCTTGGTAATGCATAATCTTGTTTTTCTCTTCCCTGTGTATAAACCACTTTTTAGGAACTAAACCAAAAGAAAACTAAGGAGGTAAGATCCGATTGCTGAAATAACTCTGTAGGGACATTTTGAGGCTGCAGATATAGATGTACAGTATGCTGGAAGCAACATGGATATATTAGTGTAATGATTAATTGTGATTGACTTTTTAAAAGTCTGTGTGGTCAACACCATCCCTAGAACAGTGTGTTTCCGCGCATTAAGAAAAAAAGGAATTACTGTCTTAGTCCAACTGGATTCAGACTTTTCAAATGCATGTATACACCTGATGGATTTAATCGACTCGTTTTCTACACAAGGTGTCTGCTTCAGACGCTTATTTGTCCAGCTCAGAGTAGAGCTGCTGCTCCTACACATCGAGAGGAGCCAGTTGAGGTGGCTTGGGAATCTGGTCAGCATATCTCCTGGACACCTCCCTGGTGAGGTGTTTTGGGCATGTCCCACCATGGGGAGACCCACGGGGAAGACCCAGAACATGCTGGAGGGACCATATTTATTGGCTGTCCTGGGAACACCTTTGAATTCCTCCCGAGACGCTGTTCCAAGTGGTAAGGGAGAGGGAAGTGTTGGTCTCTTTGCTTAAGCTGCAGCCCTTGTCATCCGGCCCCAGAGCAAGCAGGAACAATTAATGTAACAAAATCAAATGGCAGATTACATATAAGAGGAACTGTGCAGCAGTGTTGTTATTGTCCATTTTTTTGCTCATTGTGCATATTCTGGTTATACTAAAACTGCAGCCAGCAGTTGTTTACTATGTGTGTAATGCTCTAGGGCCAACCGGAAGAATGCCAACGTATAAGGGTGCATTTCGCCACCTAGGGTCCTGGAATCAAATGGATTTTATGCAATAATTTGATTTTCTTAGTGACATGTAATCTGGAATAAATCCTTCCATTCTGGTTAAGCTATTTGCTTGATTTTTGCCATAAGCTCGATTTATGCCCCTTTTTGACTAGGGTTGCTTTAGACCAGTATGTGGAAAAGGAAAGACAGAAGGAAGATCCAGGAAAATATCAAATAATCCCAGGTCACAAGGGTTCATTGTGGGCCTCATGACCCAAATTTAATGGTCTGTACTGTACAGTTGTTACTGAGCACTGGAGCCTGGAGACCAAAGACAGGACGTTGCTAGGAAAAATCCTATCATATCCTGGCACTACATGCACTTCCACAGTAAATTATGCAAGTCAGTGACTCAATGCTATCGACTGAGTTTTCATAAAAACAATGTTTTTTTTTTCATTTGAATAAAATAACCAGGACTACGTTGTATTTTGAATAAATTAGAATCTGCCTTCATAAGTTCCTTTTTTATGTTAAAAGTAGCAACGTTTAAGCGTACTAAACAGTTATTAAACATACTTTTCATTAGGCCCACATTGCTGAAACAAACAAAAAAAACCAAATTTCTTCATTGGTCTGATGTAAAAAAAAAAAATAAATCCCTTAAGACGTTATGGAGAGATGATTTCAAGACTATTTCTATTTAATGATCAATAGTTATTATTAAAGGCAGGGAAAACATGCATCATTATTGGGACTCAATGAAGAAGCTGAATTTGAAGAAGATTTATGGACCTCTTAGCTACTCTAGTCTAATTATATAGTTATAGTTCAGTTTTCAGGGTAGACAAAACCTTCTGATTGAAAGCTCTGGAAGTTCACACAGAGCTCTGGAAGCAATGTTCGAGCTTCAAGAAATGGCTTGTATTGGACAGAGGTGGCATGTTAGACAGGAGAACCGAGATGCCCCGGAGATGGGTACTTGTATTTTTCTATAATAAATATTTTAAAAACGCCAATGGAGACTGATGCCTCATCCCTACAAAATTCTGCCATATCAATATTTTCAAAAGACACCATGGCGGCACATAATGGTAATATTGCTGGCACAGTGTGTCTTTTGAATTCAATGTGGCGACATGGCAATGTGGGAATATTGTGGCATTTGTGCTGGCGTGCTAGATACTATTATTACCAAAATGTTCCCGCAATGTCTTATGAATGAGATAAAACTTTGGCATAGCAGAGAGTGATATCAAAATGATATGTTGAATGTGCTCAACACTATTTAAAATGCAAATAAACATTGTAAAAAACACCTGAACTTGCTTCATTCCCACCATAGTCTGACCCCTTATGAATGACCGAAAATCTTATTGATACTGGCATTGTCTTTTGAAACAGATTTTATAAACTGTATTTTCATTAGCTCTAATGTAAAAAAATCATCTAAATTAACAGACATAAAGTTTTGAAAACATCAGTCTGTGTGCAGTTAATGTATAACTGTTTCCCTTTCTGGATTTAGTTACTAAAATAACTCATCCTTTCAGTAATATTCTAGTTCATGAAATGGATCTGTGCATGTACACATGTCCCTTACAATTCCAATTTGTCAGTCTCACAGTCTCTGGAATGGAACACATAAGGTTTAATCATTACCAAGGCAGTTTCACATTTATTATTTTATCTGAAGGAAAATATGCATGAGGGTGCAGTTGCTTAGAATAGGTAACTGACCGCTTGTACATTTTTTGGTAATTTATAGTATTTTTTTTTCATTTTTACCCTATACTGAATGTTGTCTCCTCAGCTTTTTAGAAAGATAGCAGAACCTGACGAGAATTTGGTAAACATTTCAAGTTTAACACAAGTTCCTCTTTGATGTTGTTTTTCTCTCAACCTGCCCACTCACCCTTCGGCCACACATACACAGACACGCACGAATGCTGGACTAATGCTGGTCTAATGGCAGCACCGGAGCCCTGAATCATCATTTAGACAGTTTTTTAGAAAACTCAATCGTGTGGACGGGCAGAATGAACTAATTATCTGCATGCTGTTTTTCCAGCCAAGCTAGTAATTTAGCTGCAATTGACCTCCTGCAGTTTGCCGGCAAATGAAAACACGCGGCCAGTCTGCTAACGAAGGCTGTGAAGACCTCAGGGTTTGTCCCTACTCTGCTTTGCTCAATGGACATAGAACCCTCACTTCACTTCCAATTTACTTCTTTACCACCTCCCAGGGAGACATCATCATCCTCACACTGTGTAATCACTTAGCATGGCTGCAACAGACGAAGGGCCTGTTTAGAGGAAAATTCGGTACAATAATTGTCACCATGACTGAGTGTATGATTTTATTTTTTAGATGTAATTACTTCTGTGGGAGTTGTCCGCTCCACTTGTTTATAGCTTCACTCTACCTGAGATCAGTATGCGGAGCAGTCTATTTGCTCCAAATCTGGTATGAAAAGATCTTTGTTAACAATAGCGTTTAGTTTGGAGATACATGATGTTAAAGGTCTTTTGAGTAATTTAATGTCGACACTTTTGATATACCCATGCACTTGGCTTTTTTTGTAGTTTTATAGTAGGTTTGCTCCTGTAGGCCCTTAAAGTCCAGCTGATAAGGAATCTTAACTTGGATCATTTTAGGGATGGATTAATTTTAGTGGGAGACTGGTCGTCCCCCAAATGGGAGATGAGGGGTCCAATTCGCAGCTCATTTTGTTTCATTATAACCACAAAGTGTCATGTATTTTTTATTTTTTTTATCAGAAAGATCAACACAATGTATTCCATAAATGTCAAGAAGAAATAAAACAATACAGAGATCTGTGATAAATACTCAAATAAAAGGTATGGCATGCATAGAGATTAACCATCCTTTGCTCAGAAACATAAAAAAAAACATTGCAACCAACCTATTTGAAGATAAGATTAATCTAGTGTACTTCACCAGCCTTGCCTACAGGTGGTGGTCAGAGGGCCCAGTGGCACCAGTGTTCAGACAACCTTGCTTCTGTCAGTGTGCCCCACAGCAGCTAAGGCTACTATGGAGCCTGGCAGGGGTCAGGTGCAGAACAAATTTTGAGACGCAAGAATCCATTCCCTCGTGCACACAGATAATGAATCCGTACCCTCGGTTTACTTAATAAACTCACACCAAGTTGTTCTCCTTCCAGGTAAAAGTCTTAACATGAATTATTTTAATTGAGCATACACCACTACATCAGCTGACAGGTTAACAGCTGATCTCCTTTGAAGTTCTCATTCCCCATTTCAGCCAAAATCAGCTGGAAAACAAAGGGCAGGCACTAATATCTGCGCAGCCTTGACTCATAGTGCGCATAGTGCAACGTTTGTGGCCATCTTTGCTCGTTTCTCGAAACAGGTGAAATGGTAAATATCTGCCTTGCTCTGACTGTCTGCTGCCGGAGATTTGTTAGAGCTGTAATCCGGCCTTAAAAGTTGGCCCCGAACCGACCTGAACCAGAGAGAGTTCAAGAGTATATTAGGATTGGCAGCTTATTATAGTGCGAACCGATTAAACACCACATTTTCCGCTAGAATAGTGCATTTATTCTTCAGCATTTACTGTGAGTTTATCTGAGAGGAGTAGGTCTTTACCATCATGACATGCTGTGTGCCGGTAACATCTTGACAGGTAGATTGGGAATAATGCAGCGCTTTAATATAAATTATCGCGCTAAAGAGGCGGATGGGTTCGGGTAAATATCTTCAGCTCTAGTGCTTGGCAATCGCTTGTGGTGTTCAGCCATTGGGTTCAGTCTTTGCCGTCCAGCCTCGGCTCTTTCTATGTTCAGTTTAACAAGTTTTGCGCAGCTGTAACGAAGTAGGAAGACCGTGGTGCCGAATTCCTGTCTGCCTGCGGCGTGTGGCGTCCTGAAGACTAACTCCGGTAGCTCCGTGTGGAGTCCCGCTGCAGTCAGTAGCACATTGGAGTCTGGTCTTGTATTGGTAATGCTGCCTTAACTGGGTGATAAACTCCGTCTAAGCCTACATACCGGCACACTTTTTGTCTCATGTTACTGATTTTAGTAAGCAGACACATTGTAGGAGTACTGTTGCAGTTGGCCAATCAGAAGAGCGAAACTTGCATGTCATGAATCTTAATGAGCAAGCCCCCAAATCTTGTTGAGTCTCCACGCCCACTCCCAGTCTGAACTGGCATAAACTGAAATAGACTAGGAATTTATTTATTTTTCTGACACAAAACAACTCAGACGGCAGTCTTTCATACCCGAGAACACTTAAAATGTATAAAAACACCAATGAATGAGAACTTGAAATTAAAACTTAAGCACTGCATATACCTGGGCACACATCATTTATATGGCCCCAAAGCTGTGGGGTTCCTTTAAATACCTTGCACATAGTTTTGTTTAATGATGGAGATATTGATCTTAATTAAACCAGAAGACTTTTAGATTCCTTAATGTCATTTGTGTTTTCATATTTAAAGTGAGTAGTGTTCATACATATCAGACAAGCATGGAAAACAAGACTTTTAATTTCCTTTTTGTGGCTGCTTAGGTAAACATCATGGCCTTATTAAGAGTGTGTAACTGCTCCAATGTGATGTGTTAAGCTGTGTGCGTGTGTGTAAGTTCACCACAAAAGTCATTTTGATGGTACAGTTACTGTGAATGCATTTTTTACTGCCAAACAGTGATGCCAGTAACTGTGGGAGATAAAAGACATCTGTTGTCAACATGTGTTGAGTCCTGTAAGGGTGGAAAAAACTAAAAGTCATGCAATCTGGACTTACTCCTCAAGTGAAATTCACACAGCAGCAAGATCCTTGTTTCTGCTTTGAGATGAGTTGTATGTTTATTTTGGTTAACTGTTAAGCATGGCTTTCTCTATGGATTATAAAGTTTTCAAAGAATAAAATATGGTGATGAAAATCATTAGCATCAGACCTTTTTACACCAGCAAGCTGCTAAAACCTCTGCTAAAGATCCAGTGCTTCCAGCTGCGAGCAGCTGATTTGTGAAGGGCACTATGACAATGCAAAAGTACGAATCAAGCCTTTGGCCATTTTTTTGACAATGTGGCATCTATCAGAACTGTAATTGACAGAAAATTAAAAGTAATTTTAACCAATTAAACAAATAGTACAAAGCATGCAAAAAGATTAGGATGAGCAAATATTTTAGATGAGTCTTAAGTTAGTGTAAGTAAATCAAAATAAAGTAAATTAAAGGAGAAATAGGGAACATTTTCATAAAAAGCTACATTTAAAAAATAAATAAAGGATACATCCACATGGCTTTTCGAGGGGTGCAGAATGAAAGTACAATATTTCCTTAAAAAAGTATATATTTGAATCACAATATATATTAAAATATACATGTAAAATGGGCACAACAATGTCGTTATTTCTACACCTACCAGCCAGTAGCGGGTTCACAGATACAGTCTCTATTATCCAACTATATGGTTGGCACAGCTCAGCTGGCATTGGGAAAAATGGTGGAGTTGGCAGGTCAAGCAGCTGCTTCAGAGCCCCAGAGATATAGCTATTGGTCTCAGGCGATAGTGACAACAGAAAAAGATAAACTAGAGTAGTTTTATGTGAAGCCTACACTAGATGGACCCACATAAAACATTTCCACAGCATTAAACACAAGCAAATATGGTGACCTGCCTCCTGGATCGGTAAGCTAATTCACTTGCAAACTTTGCTAACATAGCTGTAAGTTAAACCCCTCTAAAATACATTCCTCCGTGGACACAGTTCAGGTTGGTCACTGGACGTATTGGCAGCACACCAGGCAACCCAACAGCTGGAATGATCATGAATGATCACGCTCATGTTCCATATCCAAGTAAAATTATTGGATACCTGCTGGTTAGTCCATACAACTGAAGCTAAATAGTCTCATTTTAGCTAGGCCTATTCTTGTCACAGGGGAATATCACTAACTATCAATAAAAAAACACTGTTTAAATTAAGAAGTTTTGGGGTAGATAATGCCTTACATCACATGCCCTCATGATATAAACGTCTTCAAAAGGATTCCAATTGGCTCCAAACTTGTCTGGGTGAGTAAATTAACATAATAAATGGTTAAAAAAAGAGTCCAGGTTGGAAAAAAAAGCAGAATTGTTTATGTGAATTTATTTCAGTTATAGGCTTACACATAATTGTACATATACATAGTTACTGATTTTAGAAGAGTAAATCTATGTTCAACTTTTTTTCCTGGTAATTCATTGTTCACTAACTGTTCTTCTGGGTAAACATCTGCACTGAGACCAACAGCAGAGCAGATTGTATACAGTACAACATGCCGCTACTGTAATCAGGATGTTGCAGCATCCTTGTCAACCTAAGGCCATATTCTGTATGGTTGCTCAGACTTGTTGAATTGACCTGTCATTCTTCATTAGTTTTGATTGTTTTCATTTGTTCCTATGTTTTGACATCAGTCATCACATTTTCCTTTACAGCACCGTTGCTCCTTCCCAGATGGTCTTATTTGTGTGTCAGGGCACTCCCTGTGTGAGTGTCCTCTGGTTCATTTCACAGGTGGTTCCCTGTAAATCTATAGAAGTTAGAGAGAAGCAAACAAAATTTAGATGGCTGTGAAGTGTGAAGGTGAGAGTCATGGTGTTGTAAGCTGTCTCAATATTGACGTACTATTTGGCACTGTGAGTGCATGGATCTCGGTGGTAGATTTGAGCTTGCAAAAGCATTAGGAAACATTTATATTTCATTAAACAAATCAGAAAACAAAGTCAAGTGACTGATTGCACAGCACATTTCTCACTGTTCTGAATCCAAGACTTTAAACAAAAATATTTACTGTTTATACATAAAAATATTAACAGGAACACTAGTGGAATACTAATACTGCAATTAAAGGATTGATATGGTAATTTTTTTTACAATTTAAAATAGGTCACTATAGGAACTTATATACCTATTTTGAATAGGTCTATGAGTTCCAGAAAATATGTTTCTGAAGTTGTTTGCTGAAAATAGCTTGTTGGAAACAATTGTTACCAACCTCTATTTCCCTCTGTTTTAGCCCCTTGCATATTGTGCTGTTTTCTGTTCCTCATTACATATTACATGGGCTGCTGTTAACTTGGCCATGCCCAACGCTTCCAGAATATTTGCTCATGCCCACTTAAAGTTAAAAGAATATATTTATCTGCTTACCTGGCACTCCGATATCTTCCTGGGATGCTGACTCTAAAGCCTTCCAGCTTGATCTAGCTGACTCCAGCTCTCTAGCACCATGGAGACCCTGCTCTTTGAGCGCTGTGCGGCTAAATGTCCTCAGTCTTTCCCCCAGGTTAGAGTGGCTCAGATCGACGGCTTGTCTGCCGTCTTCCACACAGAGATCAAAAATAAATCTGACCTATTCCTCTCTTCTGCGGCAGATTTTCCGTCTTCTTCCTGGTTTTCAGCAGTTCAGTTCGGTGGCAGGTCTCCTGTCTTCTTCACAGTTTTCAGCAGCTCAGTTCAGCAGCACGTCTCCCCTCTGTTCCACAGATTTTGAGTTGCTTCTTGCGGTGGTGCTTCTCCCATAAAAAAATAAAGTAAACCCATGCCAGTCTTCTGTCCTCTTCGACTGGGACCTGATGAAGTGTTTTGAGCTCTTTTGACCAGCCAAAAACGGAACATTTTGCATGGTGCCTCAACATGGTGTTTCCTTATCTGAATGGTAATGGCTGTTTACCGCTGTACCTGGTGGGCGGAGACAGTGCTCTGAGGGGATGTGGATATTCCAATATTCCAGTTTGTAACGTAGAAAACCCCACAGATTTTGAACAGCTCAATCAGAGCCTGAATGCAGGATCAATTAAGAAACCCCTATCTCACTCAAAACAGCATGGATGTTTGTTTGTTTTCTCCAAATTTGTATGCATGCACCAGAAACCCACAATAACGCCCCAAATCCCAACAAGAGAGATTATTTCATAATATGTTATCTTTTAATTATATATTTAAAGAATTTTTGAATATCAATTGTTTCTAACTTTTTATCATTTTATTTTCCTTAGTGGGCGAAAGGCAGTGTGCAACTTGAGCAATTTTGGTTTTATAGCTCAAATCCTAATTTCAAATCCTAATGTTTCTGAAATTATTAGAAAAAAAGTTTAAAAAAATTTGCCTCTGTTGACAGATTAACCAACTCCCCTGTGCCAGAGCTGCACTTAACCAGGCACTGCAATTAATTTATCAGCTTCCTAACAGTATCAGTGCTAGTCTCTAATCAAAAACAAAAGCATCTAAAAAACATATAAAATCATACAGTACAGACCAAAAGTTTGGACACACTTTTGTCATTCAATATGTTTTCTTTATTTTCATGACTACATTGTAGATTCCCAATTAAGGGCATCAAAACTACATATATAATGAACACATGATATACTGTGTGAAATTATTGTATTTACTTAAACAAAAAGGGTGAAATAACTGAATACATGTGTTATATTTTAGATTCCTCAAATTAGCCACCCTTTGCTCTGATTACTGCTTTGCATTCTCTTGAGCTTCAAGAGGTAGTCACCCAAAATGGTTTTCAAACAGTCTTGAAGGAGTTCCCAGAGATGCGTAGTACTTGTTGGCCCTTTCGCCTTCCCTCTGCGGTTCAGCTCATCCCAAATAATCTCGATTCGGTTCAGGTCCGGTGACTTTGTAGGCCAGGTTATTTCACAATTTTTGGAAAAGTACTACATAATTCCATATGTGTTCATTCATAGTTTTGATGCCTTCAGTGAGAATCTACAATGTAAATAGCCATGAAAATAATGAAAACGCACTGAATGAGAAGGTGTGTCCAAACTTTTGGTCTGTACTGTACATTGAGTAGGTATCTCTTCCTCGTGTCTTGATAAACGTTTAGTCACCATGTTCCACTCTGGAGGACACTGCTTTCAATTTGAATTAAGAAGGCTAAACTCAGGGCAGGTATCCTTTACTTCCATTTTTGTGCATGTCCTATTACCGTTCTATGAGCACCCAGCTGGATGAGAGATGGCTAGCAATGCTAAGCTTGATTCCAGTGGCAGTTTTTCTCTGCTGAGCCATGCATGTTCATGACAGACTGAACTAAACAAAAATTCAGATAAAGAATTTACCTTATTAGCTTGACTTCTTCAGATTTAATTTTTGTCTAGGTCCGTTTTTTTATCTTTTCTGTAAAGCACCCCGAAATTACTTTTGCCTTATTTGTGTCATATCTATTAATTTAAAACTTGTTTAAAATAGTTCACATGAGGAGGATTGCACAGTGGTGCATTTGGTAGCACTGTTGCCTTGTAGCAAGAAGGTCCTGGGTTCAAGTGCTGGCCTAGGGTATTTCTGAGAGTTTGCATATTCTCCCATTGTATAAGTGGGTTCATTACAGGTACCCCTGTTTTGTCCCTGAGTCCAAATACATGTCTGTTAGGTTAAGTTGTATTTCTAAATTGCTCTCAGGTGTGAGAGTGGTTGTGTGTCCTCTGTGTTGCTCTCCAATAGTCTGGCGACCCTTCCAGTGGGTGCCCCGCCTCTCGCCCTATGATTGCTGGAGATAGGCCCTAACCTCCCAGCAACCTTGCATAGAATAGATTATATAGATATTGGATGGATGTTTACAAGAGGCTATTCATGCATATTATAAAGAGCTTAACATCCAATGAATCCTTGAAAATCTAACTACAAATAACTGTTTTTTTGAAGTAGGGAGAAATGTAGTGCTCTCCGTTTGCGCGATCTATTAAATAATTTATTACTCCAGTAAGAAGTAAAATAAACTGTCTGGAATACCTCCTCAAGCTTTCAGTATCTAGAGAGGAACAGCAGTTGAGGAGTGTGCAAAGATGTAACTTTTGGCACAACAAAACACTGCTAGCTTCCATGAAAGCATCTGGGATGATGAGGTGAGTGAGTGGCTGGCAGAGAAAGAACAGGAGAAAAGGTTCGTAGCAGTTTTATGTCTGACTTGCAGCTTAGTTCTTTGACCTGGCATGTCTTCTATTGACTGTAGCTTTGACAAATAGACTGGGGAGGGTTGGAAATGGAAAACAAGAGACATGCGGGGGAAAAAGAGTACTCTAACCAGTCAGTGCAACTACAATGAGGTTCTCTCTGGAATTGCCCATCTAGTTATTCCCCCTAACTTAGGAGATGGACAGTAAATCCAAGTTTGGATGTGTTGGCAAATAGAATAGAATCTAAATGAAGCCTAAGTACTGTTGCAGACAGAATGGCACCTCCATTAACATTCAGTAAGTCGTCTGTATTAGCCCATGCCATTAATACTACCCAACCCCACCAGCGTCATACCTGTTAGAACCTAACCGTTAATGTACCAACATGGTCTAAACTACTGTACATGTAGAAACTGAAACATCCAATGTATTATTATTATATTATTATTATTATGTTCTGAAGCATAAATGTTGGTAGAATTATATAACACAGCTCAGACTTTCCTGGAACAAAGATTATTATTTGAAACCAGAATTTTCTCGAAAAAAAAAAAAAAAAAAGTAAGCTTTACCAGATTCCCCTGGAACATTTTCAGAATGTTACAGTTACTGTTCAGAATGTGCAAAATAATTTCAAGGAACTTAGAGGATACCTTCCTGGTGGACCAGGTGGACTTTCCTGGTACTTATTAAGGACTATCTTGGTTACTTCTCCCGAACTTGCTGTATAAGCTAGTGGAACATGTTGGAACTCAGTTGGTACTTTCCAGTGATATCTCTGGAACTTATTAAATATGACATGTACTTAGTGTGTGTGTGTGTGTGTGTGTGTGTGTGTGTGTGTGTGTGTGAGTGTTTTACATATATAGCTACATGTTTAAGTTTGGCTGTGCTGTATTCTGTACTCATGCACGTCTTTAGTTTTTTATGTCTGAGTATACATTGTTAGATGGTACTTAAATGTTTTATTTTTTAATAATTGATTTGTCTAAATACTTATTTTTGTTTATTAATGGAGACTATTGCAACACACAAATGTGAGTCCTTGAGGGGTTTTAGCATCCCTCACAGATGCTGATTAGACTCTCCACTGACCTGTTGTAATAAAAAAGACACACAAATTTGTGTGCATGATTAAACAGATGTAAAAAGAAAAGACTTATCTGGCTGAAATCTAATGTTAATTATGGAATTCAGGACTCTTCGAATTCAGTGTGTCTTAAAGTATAGTATTTAAAAATAGAGAATGGTCCTTTGCATCAACAATAATGTTGAAATATTTTGAACTTTGGAATAAAAGTAAGTTTTGTGAATGTATATATGAGTACTAAGGATTTTCATAATATAATATCTTACTAATTTCTTCATTTATTTCTGTTCTTCACTAAACAATGCTACAAATAAACAAAATAATTGTTTAGTAATGAATACAGTAATGCTTATTTTTACAATTTAAAGTTGATTTTTTTATTGTGACAATAATAAACATTCATTTATTTTTTTTATTGACCAATGTGGTCATAATTTTTGCAACATTCAAAATTAGATTCAATTCATATTAAACCTTAAAAACTGACTTTCAACATTTTGAAATTTAGAAATATAGTGCCAAGTAATTCATTAAACAAGGACATAACACATAAATGTATAGAAAGCAGTGGAAAAGCATCCACTAATTGGGCTCAGTTGCTGTAATTTGGATGTTTATTTGTGCCTTGCAATTAGATACTTTTTAGTAGTCTAATTGTCTGTATGAAAGTTTTTGAAGTGAGAGCAATTTTGAATCAATTGTATTGAAACCATCCATATGAAAGAATGGATCAAACAGGGTCTTCTCCAAAAGAGGTTCAGATGTGCACTGATAATTTATTGCACCATTCATCTGAATGAAATGAAAAGTTAAAAATTCCCATAATAAAGCAGCTTGGCCTCGAAAGCATGGATGACAGTTGTATGATGATTTTTTTCATGAAAATGTTGGTAGCACACGAGGTTTGGTGCCAGGATTATCCTTGTTGATGAATTCTTGTGATGAGATTCAAAACCAGCTGGCTTCTAAGAGTAATTTCTTGGGTTACCGTCTTCTTCTCAGTGATTTTCTTCCCCCTCTTTAAAACACACATGGAAGCAAAACACAAAACAAGAACACGAGAAATAAGAATCAAGGTAAAAGCTTTCTCTAAAATCTTTCCATTACTGAATCAAGTTCAGTGGTGTAGTCCACAGCTATCTTAGCAATTACAGCAGTTTCCCACGGGCTCTGGCATGAAACCCTGTTAGCTAATATGCTAATGAAGACAAAGGGAGGTAATCCCTCTGCTCTCAGGATGTCTGTGTAGCAGAAAAAGTGAAAGGGTGACAAATAGAAAGAAAGATTAAGACTGCTAAAGATAGGATAATCAAAGTTTTCCAAATGTCTAGGCTTTTAACCTTACAACCTTACAAGAACAAATCTGAATGTTTTATTTAGCCTTTAGTTTCTTAGAAAAATATCTGAATCCCTTTCAAGTCTGCTTTAAAATGTCTAAAACCTGAAAAGTACTAAATCCTCTTGGCTCGAAGGACAGCTGCTCTGACACCTGATGAGGTTTGTGTTATTCACTGTTTTGGTTGGATTCTACACAAACACACAATTCATCACACTACTGTTCTGTGGACATTATGTGTGTCATAAAAGGAAGCAGCATGATGACACACAGCCCATTATACATGGTATTTAGAGATTAGACTAACAGTGTGGTTTTGTGGCTTGAATTGTGCTGATTGTATCCATGTGTTCCAAAGGATGTTAGTCCTCAGACAATCCTGACAAATAATGATCTAATGAATGCTAAAATACCTTTTCTATGATGAAGTTCCCTGTGGGTTTTATGGGAACAAGGTTTGGAAATGGTGAGCAATGATCAAGTGTTGTTGCCTTAGTTACACCACTGTTGTAATTAATGAGAATTTGTTAATGTTTTAACTTGTCTGGACGAACAGAAATAGAGGGAATATTTGTTTTTTCACAAATTCTACTGCTTCAATACTGTTAGATCTTTTGTCAGATGTTTGTATGATATTTTAAAGTACTATAATAAACATTTCAACATTTCCAAAGTTTCAAAGATATTTTTTGAGAAATACAACAATGGTATGTAAAGCAGATAATTCATTTATGAGATTAAGATCTGGGCAGTTTCCTGGCCATTTACCCAAAATATGTAATTTGTTGAAATTTTTGTTCATTTTTTTTCTGAGTTATGTTTCATATGTTTTGAATTATCACTGCTGTTTAGGTTTCTGTGTTTATCTGGTGCTAAATTGTGTTAGTTTATATTTCCCTTAATCCAGTAACTTGTACTGTGTAGTAGTTAGCATGATTGAGTTTCTATATTGTTTGGTGGATGCTATGATGTTACTGAGAGTGTATTATTGTTCATAACGTTAGCGTTGCCAACAGCTAACATTAGCTAACATCAGCTAACTCTTGAAGTAGGCCTACTCACTGAGACCTCGTAGACCTTTTTTTTGCATGCTGGCTCTTACTTGACCAACTATTTCTCCCCCTGCATTGCTGCCCCTTTCGGCATGGCCAGATTTATAGCAGTTTTCTCCATTTATTGCTCCTTCCTTTGTCCTACAAGAAGGATGTGAAGCACACTTTACTCAAAACCATTTTCGTTTTCTCCTGGTTTGGTGACGTACATTTTGTGAGACAAGTTGTAGTCCACTATGCATTTTAACACAAAGCTTTGAGTAACTTTTTTCTGTTGATCATCATTATCAACATTTTGTGGCAGCACATGAATGCTGTGTAAATACTTTTGCAATTAAGATAATTTTTTTCTTAGTTTTATTGTCCTTTATTTAATCAAATCACTTGTGCAGCCTATCATGCCTATGTCATTGCCGAGATAAAAATTTGCAAAGTTGTTTCAAAACAAAATGTATTTCATTGTCAACATGTTTAGTCATCATTGTAGAATGAATGGTGCTAAAATGAATTAATTGAAATCATTTACTTCCAGGTTGTCCTCAAGGTTTTACCCTAAGAAACTCTTAATACTAACATAACAAGAATATAATTTATGCTCTTGTATGTGCTTTTGTACCCATTACTTTGGCTTGAAGAAAATGTATGCATCCTAATGCATTAAATCTGTAAAATTAAATAGTCTTACCTTTCCTTTTAGGTAGTTTTTGCCTAAGTGTACAAGTTTATTTGATGAGCAAGCATCTTGAACATCAGCAGCAGTGCATAGTCATTAGCATGACAACCCCTTATTAGGAGTTGATGCAATTGTTTTCAAGTGAGCAAATATAATCAAATGCTGAGGCGGACAGTGGCTCACTTGTGCATATCAGCAGTTCAGCTTCCCTTTCCTTGATCATTCTCTCTTGCGAGATTTCTGACAGAGTCCTGCCTGCTAATCCTTGAACAACTTTGTTTTATAGAAACGTTTAAAGCTCCATAAGTCTCTTGTAAAACTGTGTTTATTGCTGCACTCAAAGCAGCTCCTATTACGTACAAAGTATCATTTTAAAACTTTATTTCATTGATGCATACAAAATAAAATTACCTAAAAAATATAAATTGCAGCTTTTTGATCAAAAAGAAAAACATGTTTATTTTGCTTATTTGAGCCAGTTTTAAAAATAATATGAAAAACTTATTCACAAAGTTTTAAAGTTAAGCTTCCTTGTGGTTAAACACTTTGACTCCTAATGTAACTAATGAATGACTGTGTTTTTAGAAAATGCTTAGTGTATTTTCAGTGTGCTTGTAATTTTCATAATTTGCATAGCAGCATACTTAAGAGTTATGCCACAAACAAAATAGCATTCCAGTGAGAATGCAACTTAAGCTTAACCCAGACACTCTGAGTGTTTCGACACAGTGTTACTAAAGAACTTGGGATCATACTGGTAGCAATCCACCACACCCATGTTTTTTTCCCACTGTGCCTGGTAAATTTTTCATGGCTTATAAAAACAGGATCAGAAGCCAACAAAGAAAGCATTAAATCAACAGATTGAAACTTTCTACATTTAACAAATACATCAGTTCCTTATTTTGCATGATGACCTGATTTGTTTTGATCTTAAATTGATAGCTTTGGATTTGTGAATTTAAATAATTTTTACCTCCTGTATGCAACTCTTTTAAAGCCTTAATTTAAATTAAATTCAGTTTACTGAGTCCTGAAGGTAACACTAACACGTGGTAAGATCAAACAACTTCTAGTATCTTAAAACAGGCAAACATGCAGTCAGTGCAGTTAAACAATATGGGGTCACACACAGATCTCTTCAGAGAGTGTTAATAAAACCCAATAGAAAAGTACCAGTGATTGAATTTACGTCACACATTCTCTATGGTTAAGAGAACAGTGGAGTAAATTTGGAGATACAAATGAGTGATCCTGATAGCACTCTATTGGAATATTGTAAGAATAAAAGAGGATATTTCTCCCAAAACTGGCCTCAAATTTGGATTTTTGTGCAAAATCTACTCCGAATGCACATACATATGATATCAAATTTTGTGTGGAATTAGCAATGACATCGAATGGGCTTATATGTATCCTGGAACCCATAAAATGTCCAGGTCTAATCTGAAATATTTCTATCTTATATGGGCTTGTACTGATAGATATATTTTTTTAACCTTATGTTTACCTGTATTTCAGAGTTACTTGGGGAGAGCTATATCTTCTATTTTTAGTATGTTTCCCTGGAACATCATTTGTGGTGTGCTGCCTCCACCCTCCATTTTTTGTATAAGTATATTTGGCTTCTGAGCAAACAGTCACCTAATGAGATTTTGATAAAGTTTTAACGTTTCATTAAATAGTATTTGCATAAACTGATATGACATCCAATTGAATTATCTACTGCCGGTGGGATATCAAGAGCTTGCAGCCATTTAACAGAGCCTCACTTTAAAAATAGTAAACTCTCAATTTAAGCTTAAAGTGCAGCCTTAAAAGGCTGCACTTTAAGTTTAACACTTGTTTTAAATTACTTCCTGGGTTCTGAGTCCGGAGAACACTTGTCCATCATGACTGTGTTTGATAAACTTTCGACAATAAATCACCATTAAACCTTAATGAAAATCGTTTGTCTAAGAGGCTAAAACTTAATGAGTGATCACATTGATATAATATACTTTTTTTTTTTTTTTTTTTTTTTTTTTTTTTTTTTTTACGTGTCCTGTCTAGCAGTATGCTACTCAGAATTGGTGTCTGAGTACCAAGTACAAGCCCAACAGTTTTACTTTCCCAAGCAGAGTATTACAGCTTCGCTGTAGTACGCCACTTGATGTATATGTATGAAAAATCTTTATTAGTGATTACTGTGGGTTCAATTTCCTGACGTCATTGACACTAAACCGAGACAAGAAGGGAGAAAGGAAGAAGGTGAAGAAAAGAAACCGGACCAGCAGAGGCGCGAACCGACGACACAAGACAGGGAGGCAAACAAAGAACACAAGAAAACATCCCAGTTCTCCACCTCTGCCGGACGGCAGAGAAAAAGTAATACAAAACAAAAACAACAAACTGTACAGAACCAAACCAATAGTTCGGATCTAGTAGAATAAACTAAGAATTACACATTCACTACACACAAGCATTGATTAATGAACATAATACAAATGTTTCTGGTAAGCTACTGTGAACAACTAACTAATGATGATAACCTCAGCTTAAGATATGTCCGTCCACACCAATGTCCCCACACCTATGTGTGTGCGAGCATGCAGGTCTGAATAAGGTTTCCCCATGCAAGTGATTGATAGCTGGTGTAAGGAACCGTCAATCCGTCCTACAGGAATCGGCACAGACATGGAGGAGGCAAGAGATGTATGCATCCAGGGTCCCACAGAGTACAGAGGCCACAGGCGGATCAGCGCAGGGTCGATCACCCACCAAGAGAGGAACAGATGGAAGCCCCAGGGAAAACCCACCAGCCGCAATGCTGGGGCCCGAGAGATCGCAGTGACGAGCCCACGGGCTCCGCCGGAAACCGGCTACGCCAGGGCGGGCCCGGACCAGGACCCGGAGGCCACGGGGATCAGGGGCAACCCGCCCCCCAGCGGGGCCCCATCCAGGGACCAGCCGACAAGGGCCCCCCACCGCCGCCACAGGCAAGGGGGATCCGCAGCCAACCGACGGACAACACACGCCGCTGCCACCCCAGACCAATACCCATCGCCAACAACCCGGCCCGCCCCCACACACCCACACGCCAGGGAGCCACAGCAAGAGCCACAGCGGATGTACGCCCTCCCCAGGCCGCGCCCAGCCGGCACCTGGACATCCTGATCTTCCAGCTCCTCTGTCCAGATCCCGCCCCACGCAGGGCGCCAAGATTAGGGGCCCAGCCAATGCCGGACAGCCCCCCCCAGATGAACCGACCAGCCAGCAGAAGTCCTGGAACCGGCAGGAGGCCTGGGCGCCAGGCACGGTCCCCACCGATCCACTGGACGGCACCAACCTACTCTACTACCCCGGCACCCCCATAAGAGGTGCCCCAGTCAATCCAAGGAGGACGTCGGCCCGAAACAGCGGCCGCCCGACACACCAGACCACCCAGGACCCGCCAGACATGCACCAGGACCGAGCCGGGCTGCAACCGGGACCCCCGGCCCCAGGCATCGAGAGCCATCATCAACCAGCGGGCAGGAGCATCCATCACCGACGGGGAGTAGCTGAGGGGAAGAAGACGCATCAGGCCAGAGGGAAGCCAAACACCCAACCTGACAGGTAGACATAGACAGACAGAGACACTCATACGTACCCTCCCTCTCATGGGTACATATTCTTACAAATACAGGACATACGAAAAAAGGACGCTATACACTCATTCATACCCCCATACGTACACTATACTCCATACTCCCAGGCCCAGGGACAGACGCCCCAATAGAGCACCCTGCCCCTGCACCCGGGAGATGGACCCCTTTGCCCACCAGGATGGGGACAAGCAGACCGCCAAGACCCCCACACCGGCAAGAGCAGCCCACCAGCGAAGACGGAAGCTCCATCCCGCACCCCAGTGACGTGCCCACGTCCCATGGCCTTGTGAATGGTAGAATGAAGGAGCAGGTGGACAGAGGCATGGGGATGGGGAGAAAATAACTGGGGTGACCATTGCCAACCCCAGGGAGCCAGCTCCCCTGCTGACTCCAATAGGCACCCCCGTTCGGCCCGATCCACCAGGGGTGGGAGGCCCCAGCACGTCAAGTCGGGGCCCACGGCAGCGGCACCCCCGAGCCCCATGGGGGCTCCGGCAATCCACCAGCCCCCCCCCAGGGGCACACCTAAATCCTTCCCAACATTCACACTGCTAACAAAACACATGTCACTAGACACCCAGGTTAAGTTTAGCCCCCCCTCCCCCTCCACGCCCTCCCCCCTCCCGTCCCAAGCGCACCCCGTTAAAATGAACGCCTGTGCTTAGATGGTAAAAAGCCTCCCCGCCAATAAGAGACGCCCCAGGCACCGCCAGCGTCCGAGGGCCCCCGCACCGAGGCCGGAACCCGGCGCACCACCGACTTGGGTACCCCGGACACGTCGCGCCAGGCCCGTGAGCAGACCGAAGCCCCAGGCGGCCAACCCCCAGGCCGACATAATATAATTTGAACAACTGCTAGACTGCCCAGTGTCAGTGTCAGTGTCTTATTGTAGCTGCTGTCTTTTACTACTTTAAAGAATAATAGCTGTCCAGGTATACTCTGAAACTGCCATGACTGATAGAAAAGAATCACCACATTTCATACCTTTGACAAAGTGCAGACATTGGCTTTTTTGTGTGTATTTGTCTGTAAGGTTGCATATCAGTGTCCTCAACTTCCTCTCCTGCAGGACCAGAAGAAACGAGTTTGTTTATCTGGATATGAATAGCAGCTGATTGTATATGTACAGCTTGTATATACTCTATATCTACTGTATTGTAAATCTAGAATGTGGAAATAAACATACATGCAGTTCATCCAAGTCTATTTTTTTCTACAAACAAATATCTGAAACATGTGTAATTTATTTTTATCCAAGCCTTTTTATTCTGAAACCCCTAACTCAAATCTAGAGCAATGAACCACATTCAAAAATCACCTAGTTAAGAAAAAGTTAACCTATGTGCAGTTCAATTGCAGTTTAAATACACATTCTCTGAGAAGACCTCAGCAACTTGTTCGAGAACATTCTGAACAAATACCTTTGTGAGAACCAAGAGGACACTCTAGACAGGTCAGCCAGCGATAACGCTGTGACAAAACTTAAAGCAGGTTATAAAGCAGTATCCAAAGAAGGGGCACAACTAACGATTATTTTCATTATCAATCTGTTGATTATTTTTACCCTGTGATGGACCTGTCCAGGGTGTACCCTGCCTTCCGCCCATTGACAGCTGGAGATAAGCACCAGCCCCCCCCGCGACCCCTTGAGGAATAAGCGGTTCAGAAAATGGAAGGATGAATGGAGGGCATCAAAATACAAAATGATGTAGAACTACATACACATTAATATATAGCATATAAAGAAAAATATCTCAGCCCATGAAATGAAAAATGACATTTTCATTTAGGGAATGAAGGAAGCTGACTTAGTCAGTCAGTATTTTGGGACAACATTGGGGCTCTAATAATTAATTAACTTACCTTAACTAAACACAATATTTTCATGATCTGTGGGGTGTTGGAGTAAATTTAGCTTTTTAAATGTGAATCTTCTCCATTCAATTAAAATCAATTCAAACATTACAAATAAAATACTTGAAATAAACACCAAGGGACCATTTACCTCTCCACACTTAGTAAATCAGTTTAGAGATTTTCAGCATCACCTTAAAGATTTCATCTTCTAACTGTTGATAACTTTGAATGAGAAAACTGTTCTTATCAGAGTAGTGTTTATTTATAATAATTTTGCGGTTCACTTTAATTAAAATAACTCGCAACGGAAGAAATCCTAAAAGAAGTCATCTTTATTTTTTTACAAATAATTTTTCTAAGGTTGTAAAACACTTCACAACACACTTTAAACATGTTTATTAGACTAAATTAAAGTTTAAATATTCTCAAAGTTAAAACCTTCGTAGATTTTTAAGCAGCATTTTTTTCATCCGCGCCCCGCTTGCCTACATCTTTTTTCCGCAAAGTTGTCTTTTTCAGAGTGAGTAACATAATTAATGGTTTGTGCTTTTTTTCTCTGGACGAGAAAATCCTTATAAGCAGACGTGCCAAATTTAGCAAGCACAGGATACACGGAACCGAGTAGAGTCACAATTGCCTTTTATCAATCAGCAGCAAAACACATGAACGTTAGTACGCTGTAAAGAAACCATGTGAAATTGTACTATAAAAAAACTCAGTGAAACAGTGAAGTCACAAAAGGTGAACCACGTTTTAGTGAGTGGCCATTGTATTTAGCGTTTTTTTTTTTTTATCAGGTTTGAATTATTTACTGGGCTGGCTCTTTGTCTGCCGCATTAACTCCGAAACGTTTTCGTCACAGATGTTCATTTAGAGAAGTTGGGCTTCTGTGCCATGCTACATTGTCTTTTCACAGCATCTAGAGTTAAGTGCTCTCGTACTGTTGAAGTCTTTGTTTGGGGTTTTCTTCAGTTTTATCATTTCTCTTTTTCTCTTGTTCGTTTTCTTGCTCCAATATCTTGCTCAGTGTGAACATGCGCGTCAGCCATGTGTGTGGTGCATCATAAAAAACAAGGGTATCTATTGGTTGATTTCTTCTTCTACTGATCCACTGATACTGACTCATTACTGCCACACACTGGGGGCAAATATAATACATTGTAACTGATGTAACAGACTGTGTTAAAAATGGACCGCTTAAGGTAAAACGTGATTATAAAGCAACTAATCAATAGTTGTCAACCATTTAAACATTTCTTATAATCGATTAAATCAATTAGTTGTTTCAGTTCTAATCCAAAGCTTTAAGCCTGCCACACACGAGAGCAATCTGCTGAGATAACAGTCATTCGAAGCTGTTTGCTCAGCAGATAGCTCGCTGTGTGCGGCTAATTTTTTGTAGAATTTTCTGCCTCATGATGCGCTGAGGTGCACATCAGACAGGTTCGATATTTTTCACCTCGCAAGGCAAGAAATTAACCATGTGCGGTCTCTGTAAGCTGTCTGTTGAGCTAAAATATTCAAGCGACCAATCAAAGCGCGGTCTCCGATCACATGAAATGCAAGATGGCAGCCCACGGAGAAGATAATATTTTAGAAGATAAGGACTCATGGACATTTCACCAGACTATACCTGTTTATTTGATGCGATGACGCTTCATCAAAAAAATTTGTAGCAGCATTTCCTCCACATCCATCTCATTCTTCATTTCATTCCTTTTTTTGAGGTAAGGGATGAGGGCTGATTAGTCGCTAGAGGTGAAAAATATCAAACCTGTTTGATTTTCACCTCAGCGCCTCATGAGGCAGAAAAATCGCCAAAAATTAGCTGCACACAGCAAGCTATCTGCTGAGTAAACGGCCTCGAATGCCTGTTAGCTCAGTAGATTGCTCTCATGTGCGGCAGGCTTTAGATATTTCACATAGTACTGTTTAATCCATCTTCTGAAAATTTAAAGTTTAAACCAACTTCAAAACTTCCAAGACACTTATAATCATCTAAGCTGATATGTATGATATCTATGAAACCAAGAGGTCAATGATAACTCTGAAAGAGCTACACATATCAATGGCAAAATTTGGGAGAATCACTCAACTGCAAAAATATTTACTATGTACATACTTTTTGGAGGAATAGAATAGAATAGAATAGAATAGAAATATAATTTAGCAGCAGTTATATTGTTTAAAAGAAGCTATTAAGGGTCCAAATGTCCCTATTGTTCTAAGCAATTCCTTTTAAACTGTGCAAACATTTTGAAGAGGCTGTTTGGTGTTGTGTTTGACAGAAAACTAATGCTGCAAATCATAGTGAGCACATCATCCACAAGTATAACTGTGATAGTGGCAGCACCATTGTGTTTGGATACTTTTCTCAGCCAGTGCAGGGAAGCAGATCTGAGCTGATTGAAGGTTTGATGGAGCTAAATACAATGCGACAGAAAAAACCCAATAAAAAAAAATAAATAAAAACAGCTAGATACTGTAAAACACTAGAAACTGGGGGAGCTTTTCACTGTGTAGCATGACAAAAACCCTTGAAACAAACCGGGAACATCAATTGATGTGTTTATATAAAAACCTTCATGTATAGTAACTTTTTTTTTTTACACCTGTGCTACATGTCTAGGCTAAAAGTCCTAATATATTTTCATCAAGTGACATAGAATTAGGTAATAATTGAATTTATTAGAACTCTATTTTCAACCACTTACTCAGTTGTGTGAATTGGCTTGTGTCATTGTGTGTATGTGTGTGAATCAGAAAATAAAGACTTCCCTTTGCAATGTTTGTTAATTTGTGTGC
The DNA here is from genome assembly GCA_028564705.1 of Apricaphanius iberus. Taxonomy (NCBI): domain Eukaryota; kingdom Metazoa; phylum Chordata; class Actinopteri; order Cyprinodontiformes; family Aphaniidae; genus Apricaphanius; species Apricaphanius iberus. The sequence goes on along the minus strand of JAPXFQ010000644.1, from coordinate 742,541 downwards.
AATTTTTGACCACAATACTATCAAGGAGACCAAATTTTGTCCCCTGCTTCTCTAATTACCAGTTTTCTATGGAGGAGTTGAGTTTGGTTTGTTGAACACACTAAAATAACCTTTAAATCTCACTACTTCCCTTCAAGCATTCCTCAGTTAAAGGCTTTGCTGACCTAATGTGTGCCCAGATAAGATGGTGTTTTCTGTGTGTGTATGCTTCTCGTACTGGGAAATGTACCAACTCTCTCCCAGTTAGCACCCTTAGATAAAAAGAGAGTGGAATTCATGACTGGTTTTCTTCTAATAAGTGTGTTCCAAGAAACATGACACTGAATGTGTGTCATATCAATGGTTAATTGGTTTGAATTGTAAGCTCACACAAGGAGAGAGATGTCTGTTCCCCACACCCCTCGTCACATTATTAAAAACATCTGTCTGTTATTCTTCAGGGTGACTCCATTTCATTCAGCCAAAACATCCTTGACCTACTAAGATATAAACACAGGACTTTTGGATATTATGGGGTGTAACTCACATGTTTTTGGGGTCATTAAAAGTAACATCTTTGTACCTTGATAGGTTATCTTTTACTGTTTTTGTTGTTGTTGTTTTCAATAAAAGGCTTTTCTCTGCAGGGGTTATTGATGTAACTTTTTTTCTGAGTTTAAAAAATTTGCAGCCAGGAAATGAGGCCAAGGTAACATTTATTTTTACATCACTATGTCTAGAAGGTGACATAGGATTTTTTTTATTTTTATAATAAGAATACTTCATAGTTTACAGTCAATACTTTCCATATTAAGGCAGCAGTGTCCCATGGTAAGGGTTTACAAAAAACTTGAAAATAAATTCACCCTCTGTGCAAGGTGCATATATTGTGAAAAAGGATTAGATTAGGTCCACAGAAAGAAAGAAACACCCCCCCCCCCCCCCCCCCCCCGAAATTCTCACTTTTTTCTTCAGAATTCTGAGGAAAAGCAGTATTAATTTCCAGATTAAAGTTAGATTTATTTTGCACTTCATCATTAATGAAATGGCATCTTTGGGCCAAATAACAATAAGATAAAATAAAAAACTAAATATTCTGGCAAAAAAGTCAGAATTCTGAAAATAAAGAGGGATTTTTCCCCCCCAGTGGCCTCAATCTATTTCCAAAGTATTGCAAATTAGAAAATTTCAGAAACAAACATGAAACTTTAATTTAAGTACAATTATTCAGTGGGGATTAACACCTATTTTTAATGCATTTTTAGAATCACCAAAACTATAAATAGTAGACTGAATCACTATTTTAATTTTACTCTACCATTTTTAAATTGATCAGATTATGTGGGAACTATTATTTTATTAAGTATAAATTTAAAATCAGACAGGCCTAAATGTCTTTACCATCCATCAAAATTAGAAAGAGAAGAGAACATGCCGTTGAAGTATAGCCGATGTGTTTATAAATCAGGAAGTTGGCAAGAAAATAGCTAAACCTGCTAAAGCTGTCAATACAGCAAAGAGCAAACATATGAGACCAACAATTTGGATTGGGAACAATGTTTACCTTTTATCAAACACACTGAGGATGATTCCAAAATATGTTAAGGGAAAACAAAAAATCTAAATCTAAATCATTTGAAAATAATTATATATTTTTTCATATGTTTTGCTTCTCCTCTCATAATTCGACATATACTATTTAACATTACAGTGTATTGCCCATATCCCTATGTAAGCCAAATAATGAGCATATTTTTAATAGTTCCATTTTACCATTGGGAGGACTTTGTTGAGGTTAAGTTGTGGTCTTCTATAAATTTAGATTTAGTCAAGAGACCATTTCTTGTGGTAATATTTTTTATACATGTCCCCTTTTTTAATTTCAAATACTTTTATTGCTTAAACCTCACTACACACAGGAATGTAGATCAGAACCATGTTTTCCTGGGTGGAAGTCATTTTCTTAATTTGCCTGCCAATACACTCCACAACTCTGACTGGTTCCAGAGTGCTATAGTGATAATTGTGGTCATGCATTCACTCAGAAGATAACTGACAATTATTTTTCAAACAAATTGAAATTAAATCACAATCTGTTAAATTTCCACAAAAAACATACCCTAACCTGCACCAACGCAAATTCTATTTTTTTAAATTGAATAATAAAAAGAATATAAAGATCAACTTTTTATACTTTGCCAACAACTTGACCATTGTATCCATTATATTGGTCTTTGATGAAATAGTGAATAAGCATTATTTAAAAAGAAAGTATTGTAATCACCCTGGTTAAACAAACCTAACAAACATGTTTGTATTATTTTTCTACTAATTACTTTCACTATTCAGAGATTAGATTTTATTTAAGATAACATTTTAAATTGACATTAAAAATAAATATCAACCTGTAATTAGCTAAACAGTATTGAGAAAAAAAGTCAAACTTAATGTTATTTTAATTCTTATTTATTTCTTATTTATTTGAATTACTCTTACATTTGTTTTTAAGCTATAGTCTTGTACCTCATTTATGTTAACAAATGAGATTTAGGAAGAAAGTACATAAATAAATACGTTTTCAAATGAAATTACATTTATGCTCATTAACAAACAGATATGCAATATACGTAAGTGTTTTTGATCACAGGCCATAGCAAGCCAAATAACCAAAAGATAAGATAAATTGTGCATACACTCACTGCTTATCCATGTAAGGGTTTTGTTCTCATATGGTTGATGTAGTAATAATCCCACAGCTTTAAATCCAGTTGAAGTATAAAAATATAACGTGGTTTTTGGAAGATGAGACGTCACAGAAGAAGAGGCAGCTCTGTCTGACCCTGCTATGGCTGCCCGGTCTCTCAGTGACTAAGTTGGGGGGGATTTGCCTCATGAACCATAACCTAATTAATCACTGGTGCAAATACAGGAAACTGAGGGGCATTTGATATTTTTTTCCATGTAAACAGTACCACTCAGTTGATGTAATTTTGAATAAGCAAAGTTGAGCATTGTTATAGGGAAATCAACTTGAATTTCCATCTAACCAGGACATGTTTCCTTGAAATTATCCCATAAAACATATAACAGTTTTATTGTTCCAGTCCAAAAAAATGTAAAGCCCATTACAGTTTTGTTTAGATTCAAAATCTCCTATGGTGCTTTAAGGAAAAGAAAGAATGAAAAATGGATGAAGAGTTGTGGTGCTGGCAAACATATAAAAGCGTTCCTACTATGATGTTTGCTGTGGGGGGATAGTGTTACATGCCAACAGCCTGCTGGCTTCTCCTCCTTCGCAACCCTACAAGTATGGAGGAATGCACTGCCTTTAGAACCGCAAGGAGGAAGAGCGCACTGACAGCGAGCAGTAAACACAGTCAGCATATGTGTTTGTTTGTTTGCGCGTTACTGCGTAAGAGGTCCAGGACTTGGCAGCTTCAAAGCTGCTCCTAAACAACATCTGTTCCATGAGTTTGGATCGCTCTTCAGGCTTGTCAGGACACTCCATGACTTAAAATTGTGGCTGTAAATCAATATTTTCCTCCTTCTCGTACTGGATTGTTCCACTGGCAGGAGGTCAGGATGGACAAACTCGTTCTTTGAGAAAAGTAGAAAAAGAACATGTTGGAGTGGATGTGAATGGGAGGGACCCATTACATTTTTCCATTTCACCGCAATCAGAAACAGACTTTCAGCAATTAGTCGAGACTGACTTGGTTTATTGACTAAAAGCAGTGACATAGCTGCTCAGACGACCAAAGGAAAACAATGACAATTAATTATGTTTGGCTGACAGCTTAAAGCTATTTCTAATGCAACAAAAAATCATGCCACTCATATTGTATTATAATGAATTCTTAGTTATAATCTTTCATAATGTGTCATAAAAGAAAATCCACACATTATTCACATTCTTTTCTATAAAAAACGTACAGTTAATTGCTTGACATTGTTTGGTACTTTCCTATAATAAAACTATAATAAAAGTCTGGTAATCTAAGTTGAATAACATAAATTCCCTCGCAAAAAAAATACCACTTCTTCAAACTTTTATCATATTTTGTCACAATACAACCACAAAATAATGTACCTAGGATTTAATGTGACACAAACACAAAATAGTGCATAACTGTGATATTCACTCTACCACTTAATAAAATTCACTGCAATCAACTGCCTCCAGAAGTAATCTCAAAGATAAAGAAAAAAAATCATCTGAGTAAATCAGAATTTAATTTTAATTACATTTACTGTGAGAAAAATCTAAAGTGTAAAAATATTTACAAGGCATTGTAACTTTCTTCGCAACTGCATCAAGCTCTTCTTTCTGTTTACAGAGATAATATATTTGTATAAATAAATCAGTAAAACTTAATAGCCAGAATGTCAATCTTCTGAATTGATTGTTGGCTGTGTGGCCTCACATATTAATCTTTTTCGCTGTGTAATAAGTGAATTAGTAGGATGTAGAGGATGATATATGACAAAGGCTGGTGTGTCTAAAACCTGCTGTAAATCCACATGCCATAGTCATTTAATAATGTAGTGAGGAGAGTGCCAGGAATCATTCTTCTGTGTATTCACCCCTCATCTCAAGAGCTGTGAATCTTAGAGTTGGTGCTCTTTGTTGGTTATAAAGGTAGTTGGTCTAAAATATTTACAATAAATACTCTATAAAGATCCAGCAGTTACAAAAAGAGGGTTTTCTTGAACATGACAACCTCACAGGATACACAGGGCAAGACGAACAAACAACTTAAAACTCAAAGCTTGAAGTTTTGCCTTGAAAATGCATAATTGTTTTTTTTTAATTATCTTATAAGACATATAATATAATTTTAGAATTTGCATTAGGACATATATAATTTATATTTATATATATAATTGTTGCTGTGACATTACCAATAGCATAACTATATATTCTGTAGTCTACATTTTAAGGTCCAAAAAGTAGTAATAATAAACTAAACAGAAGTATCTGCATGTGATTATTTTATTCACCTTCATTGATTATATTGCAGCAATTAATGCAGGGAGAAACAAGGATCTCTAGTTGGATTTACAAAGTCACAGTCCCACAACATTGACACCCACTATAAATACTTTAATGTTAACCTGGACAACAGATTAGACTGAAAACTCAACATTGAGGCTGTCTACAAGAAGATACAAGAAGGGACAGAGCAGATTGGTCAAGATGCTGAATATCTTCCGCAAGTCTGGTGTGGAGAATGTAATCTCTTCTGCCATCATCTGTTAGGGTAGCAAAATCAGACTCAGAGACTTAAACAGGTTAATCAACCTGATAAAGAAGTTTGTTACTGTTCAGTGGTAGTTTCTGACAGTGGAACTGAGAAACAGACACAGTTTCACTTCAATTTTACACCCATAAACATATGCATGTGACGATAACATATCAATAAATAACTAATGAAGATGACCAACTTTCTGCCGTTCCAATGTTTTGTCGGATGATACAATTGTTGACAACTGTGTCAAAAACAGCAGCTGTTCTAGGGCGGAAATTATGTCAACCTAACCTCTGTCACCGATACCGATCATATCCTAAGTAGCCAATAGGCTCTAAGCCCCGCCCCCACTTAAAATTAGGTTCAACTTGAAAAATGAAAAGTCTAAATTGAAAGTGTAAGATAGGGACTTAAAGTGAAGCTGAAGAGAAACATAAACACTGCCAATAGTCAAACACTGTAAATACGAGACAGCAGTTTTAATCAATAAATAAAGGAAAATTTTTATATGAATACTACTTATCTTAGGTTTTTTTCATTCAAGTATTCAATAATTTTTTTGCATTTTTATATTGTTTTTTTTCCAATTTAATTTTTTTTTTTTTGTAATTTCTACTTTGTTAGTTTACAATCTGTTTTATTTTATTTTTTCATTCATGTTGAGCTGATCCCTTTTTGACCCCATTAACCTACAGCACGTTATTGTAATATTAGGAATAGCACAGCTAGATGTCTTTCCAGTGGTATGAGAATCCCAAAAAATGCAAACAGAAGTGTAATTGAATGCATTCTTCTGTTAAATAATGCTTAATAGCTTAAAAAATCCTTAATGCTATTTCATTCAACACAGATACATAAATGGCTATAAGCGCTGTCTTTGTCTGGTCTCATGTAAGAGTTAATGAAGTAATTTGAATTCGTGACTGAGTTCTCCAAGTCCAAATAGTGCTGAATTGCTGTGTTCACAGTGTGCTGTGTCCTTTAACTTTTCCCATATATCACATGCTTTGCCTTAACCTCCAGGCTCCAACCCCCAACCACAACAGCTGGTATCTCAGCAAGGGCCCTGACGTTATACTGCCACCCAAGCCTTTCAGTATACAACAAGCATTGTGGTGTCGGAGGCCCCTAATGTTCTTCTCAAAGAATTGTTCACAGTAGACCTGACCACATGCATATCACATGTCCTTCAACATAGCAATAAATAAAACTTTGTCCCTTCATATAGTTAGTATAACAATGAAAATAATATAGGTATTCACAGAAATATGAAAACTTCATCCAATAAACATCTTAAATTTCATCTTCATTTGTCAATTCATGTATGATAGTAACTGCATACTGAACTTATAAAGTCTTACTTAAATGTATCAGGGGTGTGTCTAGACAGTTTGCTCTAAAGGTTGTCCAAATGGGGGCACCAAATCTGTTGTTGCACAACAAAACTTAAAGTTAAAACTACTTTTAGGAGGGTTATGTAGTTATGTTGCTTTGGCAGAACTGATGTTGAAAAGAAGAGTTACTCTTTAATTTGCAAATGTTTTTGAATCAAATCATTCTTGAAAATTATATGTACAAACTAATCTGCTTGAAAACAGTATTTTTTATTCTTTATTGTCAAAATATATTGTTTTTTTACTTAAAAAAACAATATCACGTTAAACTGCACATTGTAAAATGGGCCCCATAATTCAGTTTTAATATTTAATTTGTTACATTTCGAAGTCAAAAGATTCATTAAGTTCTTAAAATATTTGATACAATAGACCATGCTACTGTGATAGGAAGGCCGAGGACCCATGGATGTGTGGATATTTTCCAAATGGCCATTAAAGGAGCTACATCATGCTATTTTACAGCTTTCAACATCTGGGATAGACTTATATATGATAAAAATTGTAATGTTGGTGTAACATAGTATTAATTTGTCCTGAAACCGTATCCTGGATTTATTGTTGGACAGCGAAGTAAGACACCTTGTTTCTCTATAATGTCGCATCACCAATTTACTGAACACTCTTAGATGCTACAAATCAATTAGTTAACCACATAATGCTTTTATAAGATCACATAAGCAGCTTGATAAATGGCTAACACACAGTAGCATTAGCATGTAGCTACTTACTTCTCAAATCCAATCCAGCAGGTGTATTTGTTGTTGGAAGTGATCAGCTGCTGTTCTTGAGGAATTTAATCCACACACCCAAATTGGCTTTTTCCCAGAGACAATTTAGAAAGAACAATCCCAACAAAAATGGTTGTTCCCGCTGCAGTCCGATGCAGCTATGAGCTTTGAGAAGGATTGGAGGGTGTGTTTGCAACTCTATCAGATGTAAGCTGCTCTCTGGGAGTTCTCTGCTGGGGCAGCACAGACATCTCTAGCACTTGTAACATGGTAACATAATTATGTAAAATATGTCACTATGTTACCACTCAGCCAATTTCCAGGAGAGGGCATATATGTATATATATATATATATAAATATATATAGTACGGTATTTGGAAAGGTACAAATAATGTGTTTTTTACAAATACTTATTCCAAACAAATACTTGAAGAAATAGTTGTATTTGGGAGCAAGAAAAATAGTATATCAAAAAGATGCGTTTCCTCATGAGACTTCAGTGCATCGACCCTGGATGAGTGAGTGATGATGTTCAGGACTCGGGGATGGGAGGGTGACACGACACTAACACTCTGCTCCACACTGCAACAGAGAAAGGATGAAGAAGCGAAAAAACAGAACTAGATAAATGTTTTTGTTTAATAGATTTTTGTAACTTAACTGGGTTCAGGAGGCAGTTGATAGTTTTCAGGAAACAGAGTTTGACCGGGAGATTATTCCATTATGCTGCATTTGTACTAACGTCTGCAGTCGAATGTGATAATGTTCGCTTTATGTAGCTAGGGTTTCTTGGTAATCTAGATAATATGCTGTTGACAGAGTAATTTATGGTTCAGTTTAAAAGGTTTAAACAAGGCTCCTGTCATTTGTTAATTTAGCTGAAACTAATAGAAAAGCACCAAATCATCCTCATAGCCATGTTCTGCCCCTGATGATTTCTTTTCAGTGACGTTCCTGTTACATGTTCATTGGGTAATTTATGGGGGAAAAATATATCAATATTGCATATCCATAATTATTATAATGAATAATTAAATATTGTCTAATGTAAATGAGAGGTGTAATGCAAAAAAAAAAGATTTTATGCATATTTTAACTATGCAGTATAATATATATACAATCAATAATCATTTTTGAACATTTTAATAATTCAATTCAATTCAGTTTATTTATATAGCGCCAATTCACAACAGATGTCATCTCAAGGCACTTTACAAAAAGAGTTATTACAATACAATGTTTAGTGTAGAAATTACAGAACCACAGAAGATTGCGTCGTGGAATTCTCAGCAATCCCTCATACTGAGCAAGCATGCAGCGACAGTGGGAAGGAAAAACTCCCTTTTAACAGGAAGAAACCTCCGGCAGAACCAGGCTCAGCACAAGCGGTTATCTGCCGCGACCGTCTGTGGCTTGGAGAATACATAACAGAGACACAGAAAGAGCAATAGAACTGATGCAGAAGTTTGTTGCAGGACGTGGAGAATTTTCCATCACTGCAATGCCATCTTAGTCAGGGTCGTCAAGCAGGGCTAATCCGGAGCACCTACTATAATAGAAAACAGGTTAGTGCTTGAATTGACAGCACATCATGCAGTTGGGGAGAAGTAGGAGAGAAAGTAGGAACAGACCCTAATAATGTCCTCCAACAGCCTAGCCTAAAGCAGCATAGCTACTAACATTAACCTGTCTCCTAGCTACTAGGAGACCTGGCTACCAACACTCTGTCTGAGTCCTCCTGACCCGTGGACGGTGTAGGGCCGGTAACGGCCCCCGTCATGCCGGGGTCTTCTCGGAGTCGGGTTGTTTGAGAATGCAGCCCAAAGTGGGTGGTAAACTCCATCTAAGGCTAAATACCGGCACGAGACCGATAGTCGACAACTATCTTAAGGAAAAATAGACAGAACAACTATCTTAAGGAAAAATAGACAGAACTATCTTAAGGAAAAATAGACAGAACTGAGAGGACAGAGTTGAAGAGGGCGAGAAACGTTTAAGAGATAAACGGGTGGGGTCCGCACAGTCTGCCCGGGGGATTCAACCCGGCAGGTAATGGGCGGCCGCACTGTGCGGGAGGATCCCCTTGAGGGACCTCTCTCCGGCGCTGGCTGGCCCCTGTGGGGCGCATTTCTTCCGCGGCGGTAAGCCGCGACCGGCTCCGGATCTTTACCTGGCTTACATTAATCTATCTCTACCTAGCTACTCTACCTCTTCCTATCTCTTCCTAACTTTTGACACTCTGCCTGACTACTAACATTAACCTGTCTCTTCCTATCTACCTGTCTGACCTGACTCTAACTACCTATAAACATATCTCTAACTGTAAGCTTTGTCAAAGAGGAAAGTTTTTAGCCTAGTTTTAAAGATAGACAAATTGTCTGCTTCACGAACCAACCCTGGGAGCCGGTTCCATAGGAGGGGAGCCTGATAGCTGAAAGATCTGCCACCCATTCTACTTTTAGAAATCCTAGGAACTACCAGTAAACCTGCAGTCTGAGAGCGAAGGTCTCTGTTAGGAACATATGGAACAATCAGGTCTCTTATGTATGATGGAGCTAGATTATTAAGGGCTTTATATGTCAGAAGGAGGATCTTGAATTCTATTCTAGATTTTACTGGGAGCCAGTGAAGAGAAGCTAAAACAGGGGAAATGTGATCTCTTCTTTTAATATTCATCAGAATCCTAGCAGCAGCATTTTGAACTAACTGAAGACTTTTAATTGTATTCTGTGGACTACCTGATAATAGACAGTTACAGTAATCCAGCCTTGAAGTAACAAAGGCATGGACTAGTTTTTCAGCATCATTCCTGGACAGGATGGTTCTAATTTTTGCAATATTCCTAAGGTGAAAAAAGGAAATCCTACAGACTTCTTTAATGTGAGTTCTAAATGACATATCTTGGTCAAAAATGACACCGAGGTTTTTTGCTTTATTACTGGAGGCTAATTTAATGCCGTCCAGGTGAAGGGGCTGACTAAGTAGTTTCTTTTTCAGAGCTTCTGGTCCAAAGACGACAACTTCTGTTTTATCAGAATTTAGAAGCAAGAAGTTTAGAGTCATCCAAGTTTTTATGTCTTCCAGACATGCCTGTAGTCTACCTAACTGATTGGATTCATCAGGATTTATGGATAGATATAGCTGTGTATCATCTGCGTAACTATGGAATTTTATCCCATGCTGCCTAATTATTTTACCAATAGGAAGCATATATATAGTAAAGAGAATCGGCCCAAGCACTGAACCCTGTGGTACTCCGCAAGTAACTATTGAGGTTGAGGAAGATCTATTGTTTACCTGAACAAACTGAAATCTGTTAGACAAATAAGATTTAAACCAACCTAGTGCTGTTCCTATTATACCGACACTTTGAAGCCTTTCTATGAGAATATTGTGATCAACAGTGTCAAAGGCAGCACTGAGATCTAACAGGACCAGAATGGTCACCAGTCCATTGTCTGAGGCTATGAGAATATCATTAGTAACCTTCACCAGAGCTGTTTCAGTGCTATGATGAGCTCTAAAGCCTGACTGAAACTTCTCAAACAGCTCATTATTGTTTAAATGCTCACATATCTGGTGTGCAACTATTTTCTCAAGAATTTTAGATAAGAAGGGAAGATTAGATATCGGTCTATAGTTAATTAAGTCGTTTTGATCAAGAGAGGGTTTCTTAAGTAGAGGTTTAATTACAGCAATCTTAAACTCCTGTGGTACATATCCATTGACTAAGGATAGATTCATTATATTTAAAATTGGAGCAGCGATCAGAGGGAAAACTTCTTTTAAGAGTTTAGTTGGGATTGGGTCTAAAACGCAAGTTGAAGGTTTAGATGAAGCTAATAATTTTAGTACATCACAAAGTTCGGCTGCATTAAAGCAGTTTAAGCATATATTAGGTTCCACCATTTTTGAGGCTGCCTCATTAACTAAGGAGGAAGCAAGCATATTGGGAAGGTTCCCAATTATCTTATTCTTTATGGAGTCTATTTTATTTATAAAGAATTGCATGAAGTCGTCACTGCTTAGAGCTTGGGGAATGGTTGGCTCGATAGAGCTATGATCCTGTGTGAGTTTGGCAACTGTATTAAAAAGAAACCTAGGATTATTTTTATTCTCCTCGATTAAAGATGAATAATATGCTGTTCTAGCTGTGTGAAGGCTCTTTTTATATAGCAATAAACTATTTTTCCATATTAAAAAGGAATCATGTAAATGCGTGGAGCGCCATTTTCTCTCTAGTTTTCTAACATTCTGCTTTAGGGTACGTAGCTCTAAATTAAACCAGGGAGTTAATCTTCTATGGCTAGCCACCTTCCTTTTCAAGGGGGCAACTTTGTCTATTGCCCGACGCAGGGAGGAATTAACGCTATGAACTAAAATGTCAAGTTGTGAGGGGTCACGAGTTAAATCACTGTTTTCTGTTCTGCATTTATAAACTGAGGAAATTAAAGTTGGAAGAGCTTCTTTAAAATTTGCTACAGCGTTGTCTGATAACGTTCTGGTATAATGAAGTTTTCTTTCAGGTTTGATATGATCCATTAGAGTAAGTTTAAAAGTGATAAGGAAATGATCAGACAGGATAGGGTTATGTGGAAAGACTGTTATTTCTTCACAGTCAATGCCATAAGTCAGCACAAGATCTAAAGTGTGGTGACAAGAATGTGTTGGTCCCTGCACATTTTGAGTAAAGCCTATTGAGTCTAGGATAGTGTTAAAAGCTGTATTTAGACTATCACTTTCATTATCAACATGAATATTGAAGTCTCCGACTATAATGACTTTATCAGTGTTTAAAACTAAGTCAGATAGAAAATCTGAAATCTGATCTAAAAATTGAGAATAAGGTCCTGGTGGACGATATAAGACCACAAACAAAAGTGGCTTTACTGCTTTGTTATGTGTATGAGGAAAGCTAAAAACTAGATGCTCAAAGGAACTGTAACTATTATTTTTTTGGAGATTAATTAGTAAATCGGAATGAAAGATAGTTGCTACTCCACCTCCTCGACCAGTACTTCGAGGGACACTAAAGTTTAAGTAGCTAGGGGGAGTTGACTCATTTATTGTGACATGGTCCTCTTCCTGCAACCATGTCTCTGCAAGACAAAACAAATCAATATTATTTTCACAAATTAAGTCATTTACTAAGAGTGTTTTTGAGGGGAGAGATCTTATGTTTAGTAAACCACATTTAATTGATTTGTTTTTATGTTCAGTCCGAGTTTTATTTATCTTTATGAGATTTTTATACTTTGCTCTAGTAGCATTAACTTTTAATTCATTAGTTTTGGGTAGTGGACGGGAAACTATCTCTATAGGGTAGTGGGTGGGTGGCAGTCCCTGTTCCTTGACCTGGACTCTGGGTTCCCTGATCTGGACTCTGGTTTCCCTGAGCTCGACTCTGGGTTCCCTGAGCTGGACTCTGGGTTGTCACGGCTTTGGGGAACTAGAGATAACCCTATCAATGTTCCTGGAAAGAAGCGAAGCTCCGTCCTCGGTGGGATGGATGCCGTCTCTACGTAACAGTCCAGGTTTTCCCCAGAAGGCCCCCCAGTTATCAATGTAGCCCACATCGTTTTCTGGACACCACCTTGACAACCAAAGGTGGAACGAAAGCATACGGCTGTACATGTCATCGCTAGTACGATCAGGCAGGGGACCAGAAAAAATTACAGAGTCAGACATCTTTTTGGCAGCCCTACACACCGAAGCTACGCTAATTTTAGTGACCTCCGACTGCCGTCGCCGGGTGTCGTTGCCACCAGCATGGATAACGATCCTGCTATACCGCCGTTTGTCCTTGGCCAAAAGCTTCAGATGGGACCTAATGTCCGCAGCCCTGGCCCCTGGAAGGCATTTGACGGTGGTCTTTCGTGTCTCTGGAGCCACATTCCTAACTATGGAGCTGCCAATTACAAGAATCGGCCTCTCCTGCTCGGCGGGTGCGTCGCTGAGCGGGGCGAACCTATTGTTCAGAGAAAGGGGCTGGAGGTTGGCCGCGGACTGGGGTCTGGCGCTAGTCTTCCTACGAACAGTCACCCAGCTCGCCTGAGGTCCCGGCTGCACGGGAGCTGTTGAAGGACGGCTAGGTCCTGTCCTAGTTGACTCCGCGCTAGCTACTGCTGGGCCTGGCTGTTCTACAGCGCGGAGCCGGGCCTCTAGCTCAGAAACCCTCGCCTCCAAAGCTACAAAAATGCTGCACTTATTACACCTACCAACTTCACTAAATGAGGCGGAGGAGTAACTAAACATCTGACAGAGAGAGCAGGAAAGAGGAGGAGGTGTAGAGAGAGATGGAGGGACAAGAGAGAAAGCTGCCGAAGCCATGCTAGCCGTAAAGCTAAGCTAACCAAGCGGTACCTTACCTTACCTAAGAACAAAGTAATTAACCCAGTAAAACGCTTAAAGAGTCCTAAACCGTGAAGAAAATTAACGTTTTAATGTGTTTGTGTGTTAAAGCAACTCAGAAAAAACTTATTGACAGAGAAAGTTAGATCAGTTCAAGAGAGAGAGAAACACCGACTTGCTACAAACAAGTTAGTCACAAAACAGGAAATGACGCGATATGTCTTACCAACGCGATACGTCTCCAGGACCTGCAGTCCTATATAAGTGATATACATTTTATTCCACACTGTAGTTCAGCTTGATCGTTTTCTAACTTCACCTCTCTTACTGTGCATTAGGCTTCTAAATTTTTTATTATTGAATAATACCATATAAAAGTATAGTCAGAAGGACTGGGCTAATTTGACTGAATTGTTGCCACAGAAAGGCAAAAGAACAACGGGCAGTCCAATGTTATTAATACTTTTTTTAGCTTGAATCCGGCAGGTCATGATGCGTATTAGGTCAATTCAAACAGTTTGAAAATCCACTATAGACAAAATAGAGGTAAAAAATAAATACAAGTGAGAACTAAATATGTTCCTTCTGTGGGTTTCTATTGCAGGTTGACCTGTGATGAACTTGAGAACCGTGGTTTGCTGCTGTTTGACTCTGTAGGACCCAGCGGAAAACTGCTCCCGTTGAAGGGAGACGGAGCAGGAGAGAGAGGGGGAGAGCTGAGAGGAGAGAAGACGTTCCCAGACCAGTCAGTGGCTTCATGGAGTTCTGTACCTCTGATCCGCCGCCATGGATTGCAATCCGCGAATACTCCTTTTCATTTTATACCTTCTAATGTCCTGTGTTGTCCCTGCTTTCCTCATCATCTATCCCCCAAATGAAGGTAAGGCAACTCTGCGGACATTAGCGTGAGCGCTCGCTACTCTATCTGTGTGCGTCTCTGACAGTCAGTGTGTGTGTATGAGTGTGTGTGGGGGGAGAGAGAGTGTGTGTTTGGAGCGCTTCACTCGGCACTGATCTCAGCATGCCATGCGCCCGTCGCAGATCACTGTTCAAATAAGTGCGACCACAATAGGAAGATGATCCAAAGCGCACGGATGTAACAGTGCGGCATCACAGACACAATACATAATTTAACTGGTAAACTGAGGAGGACGTCAGAACTGAATACACATCTAGACAAGGGTGGCGTGAAAGCCATAGTTCGGACTTTGTTATAGTTATTTTAATCATTATGAACTGAAGGTGAGTCTTAAAAGAGCTCTCAAAGCGCGCCTTGGGAGTTGTTATTAAGATATAGGGGAACTCTTCCTGTCTGTCGGCAACAGCCTCCAAATAATCCATTTGTGGTAGACGTCCCAGTTACTGGATAACTATGAGTCGAACTGTATTGTAGGACAATAAATAGAGGATGAGCAAGCTTCGCAGCGTGCGTAAAAACGCACATGCTTTTTCTTCTTCCTTCTTCTTCTTCTTCTTTAAACGAATTCAGTTTTGACCCATAATATACTTCAGCCATTGTGGAGATGTACACTATCGCAGTCAAGAGGTTTGGCAACAGTTTACATTTGCACATGAATTTAACTTTGACTTAACGCCCTGCTGTCGTGTTCCCTGTGAAAGTTAAAGCGACTTGTACGCCCGTTTTAACGCGAACCCTAAGTCACTTTTTCCCCCAAATCGGTCAAAAGGGCCCTAAGAACAAAAGTAACTACATTTAAATGTTAAATTACAAAATGTTTACTATATTGATACGTTGTA
Source organism: Apricaphanius iberus (assembly GCA_028564705.1). Classification (NCBI taxonomy): domain Eukaryota; kingdom Metazoa; phylum Chordata; class Actinopteri; order Cyprinodontiformes; family Aphaniidae; genus Apricaphanius; species Apricaphanius iberus. The sequence continues at coordinate 727,078 of JAPXFQ010000644.1, read as the reverse complement.
AAACACGCGATAGTCACTTTCCGAAGTGTATTACAAAGTGTCGATCAGACTGAAGCAAAAAGTCAGACGCTTGTTTAAGATGCTCAACTCACAACACTATTATAGGCAGAAACACCTTAAGCAGATTGACGTGTACTAGTTGTTTAAAAGTTTATAAAACTGTATCAATGTAGTAGGCTTTGTTCAGTTAGTAGTGATTGGTAACATTTTTGGTAAGAAATTCATTAATAAAGGCAAAATGCAAATTGAATGTAAGTAATAACATATATTAGAATTAAATACAATAATTTATTCTCTGTTACCGAAAACTGAACGACGAGTGGTGAGTTCAGGACATGTATCAGGCCACACAGCGGCGTCCCGATTTTTCAGACTTCCAAAGTGAATGAAGTTGTAAATTTCTTTTTTTTCTTTTGAAGAATTGTACAAAGTCTCCTTATCAAGTCAGATGGTAGTTTACAAGACAGAGAAGTCAAACTGAAACTGCTTTCGGTTTAAACACTTTGAAATGCCAGTGGCACGTATTAAACGTAATGTTTTTGTTGTTTTAAAATACAGTATAGATTTTTGTATTTTTGTGTACGTCCGTGCAGTCAGGGGACCTATCAAGCTGTAGTTAGTTTGGATAAAGTTGAGAGCATTGGATGTAATTTATGGTCACTCTGACGGCGTGAGTCAGGGGAATATTCTGCGTGACAAAATGGAACAAAGACCAAACGCTTATGCAGACCTACAGCAAACACAGTTCAGACGTACGCCGCGAGAAACTTCAGTGACACAACGTAGCCTACCCATACGGGTACTGAAAAAAGTGTTCAGACTCCACAAATACCAATCAATCAATGTAAATATATTGAATTGCAATGCAAGCGATTTTGTGTGTGTGTGTGTGTGTGTGTGTGAGAGAGAGAGAGAGAGAGAGAGAGAGAGAGAGAGAGAGAGAAGCATCTAAAACAACTCATTTAGAGTCTCATATGGGGTAAAATGTAATAGTGTAATGTTTCAAAAATGAGTGGTTAAGCCAATTAACTGAGTTTCCTAACTCATGACTGCACGGTAGTATTAGTGTGGAGCTGCTCTTTATCAGACGTTTATTTGTAACGTTTTTAACACAATAAACACCTCGAAAGAGTAAAAATGCAATGCAATATGAAGGCAGCGTCCATCATTACCGACGGTTTCAGTGTCGTCCGCGATCAAAATCAAAGCAGAGCTGATTGACGCAGACCACTTATTGATAAAAAACACCATAAGCAATTACTTAACATATGGTTCACCCAATGCGTGTTCCAAAATCACTACCTTTTGTTGATATTTCAAGAGCTGAATTAATTTTTCAAATGTTTTTTTCCTATTAAAATAAAACGAAATATAATAAAATAATCCTAAAATTTGACCTTTATCATTTTACTAAATACAGTTTTATCCTGTTTTGCGCTACTGTGAGTGGGTGCGTTTATTTATTTAATTAATTAATTTACTTTACTATCGTCAATGCGATATGATTATGATCAAATATCCTGCTTGCAGCCGATTGACTCTCCATTTGAATATAGGCTATATAGCAAAATATATCAGCTATAATAAGGGTCATGGTGCAATTTAGCTGATAGGAAGTATAAAAAACATATATTTAGGGGATGTAATTGTCTTTCTATTTTGTTTTGTTTTTTAAAAAAGCATTTTATTAACATAATACTTACTATTCTAATACATATATATTTACAGGAAGCCACTTGTAATGACAAGTTGAACATAGAATAATGAAACATTTTTCCACCTCATTAGTTGCCGATGAGGGGAAGAGTGAGTTTTTTCTCGTTGTTTTATTTCCCATGTCCCGCTATGGCTCGACTTTTCTTTTTTTTCTTTTTTCTCTTAGACCAGTCTGGGGTTTATCAGTTCATTATGATCTCGCTGAAACTTTTTCTACGCATAACGTATTTAAACAACATAAGTTATAGGCTACATTTAATTTCTCTTATTACTGTTGAAAAAAAAAAATAAATTAATTAATTTAAAAAATAAACGTGGTGAATTGGCAGGACTCGTCCTCCCAGGTGATGTGAGGTAGGCTATAGGCCCGCTGCAGGACGCATGGAGGCCGCAGCTATTTTTAGCCACTCGCCCCGAAGAGTCCAGAGCCGCGGTCCCTCTGGGGCACATGAACGTTTGGGAGCTATGGTTCCTTTCAGAACTGCAGTGCATTTTCATGCCCTAAAATAAGAAATATATATATATTTTAGATATTAAAGTTTAGATTTTATATGCTTAGCAAATGATGAAGAGAGGTAGGCTAGCCTACTATCATTATTTTAAAAACATGATTTCAGATTATTCAGAGAGAAATTTAAGGATTATGTATACACTATATGTTCCTGTACTGTGCACTGTATGCTTTTATGTGAGTGGTTGTGCCTACGTTTTTACAGTAAAATGTAAGTTTAAGGCATAAAGAAAGAAAGAAAGAAAGAAAGAAAGAAAGAAAGAAAGAAAGAAGAATGGGGACAGAGGGGTTGGGCAAGTAGCAGCAACATCAGACAGAGCGACTTTGCTCTTGAATAATTCATAATGGGAGGTGAACACTTCACCCTTTAACACAGACACAAGTCGCCTTGCTTTGCCTGCAGTGCGGCCTGCGAACTGTCGTATGCACAACAGCTTCATACACAGAAACATTCTATTCTATTCTATTCTATTCTGTGTGGATGATCAACATCCTGCTGTTAGTGTTTGCCTCTCTGTGTTCATCGGCTGTGCACTAGTTGCGAGGGAAATCAAATTAAGATGTGTGGGGGAAAAATTCAGCTGCTGTAAATTATGAGAACACAGCATGAGAACACATCAAAATGAGGACTCCTTCTCTCTCTTTACGTGTCTACGCTCCCTGCTCAACATATACGTTGGGCAACACCAGATATATGATTATACAGCATGAACAATCATCATATATCTAGTGTCATTGACTGCTCCCATTTGTCAGGTTCAACTTACACGTTGTGGGTTTTTAGATGGTGGTCCTCGTTTGCTTTATACAGTAAATATTGATTCACCTGTTTCCACCTCTGATGTTTTGCTCCCTCTCAGACAGACTGGCTGAGTTTGCTATTAATACTCCCATTTAGAGGCATTCCCTGATGGGGCAGGGGCCATATTCTTGGCTGACGTTAGCTTGCCTACAGACTCTCTCTCTCTCTCTCTCTCTCTCTCTCTCTCTCTCTCTCGATAGATAGATAGATAGATAGAGAGAGAGAGAGAGAGAGAGAGGTAGAGAGAAGACCGACCGCAAATCTTTGTGTAAGGTCTTATTTTTTGTTAGCTTGAATGTCCTGATGTACACTCAAGCTACAACTAAATGCAACTCAGAAATGTTGTCTTGCATTTGCTACTTGACAGCCAGTGATAGCAGGTGACATATTTACAGGTGCATTTTCTAAAAAGTTTTTAAATTTCAGTAGTTAATTCAAAGATTGAAACTCATGTGTTTGAAGTCGTAAACATGGTGGTATATTTGATTTTGATTATTATGGCTCATAGCTGATGAAACCCAATAATCCAGTGTATTTATCACAGTTGCCAAACATATCCCTTAAAGGTTTAGTGGAGGAAAGAAATGGGGTGAAACAAATGTGCACAAGGGAAATGTATAACTACAGTTTCAAAAAGATTGTGAAGCACTCAAAATGAAGAGTTTGGAAGACATTTAGAATACATTAAAAGGACTATATCATACTATTTTACAGCTTTCCACTTCTGGTATAGACATATATATATATATGATAAAATGTTACCATTGGTGTTATATAGTATTGATTTGTCCTGAAATTTAAGTTGTATCCTGCAGCTAATGTAGGACCACGAAGTAAAACGGCTCTTTTCTCTATAATCCCATAAGCACCTTGATAAATGGCTAACACACATTAGCGTTAGCAAGTTGCTAATTACTTCTCTTTCCATCAGGCGTCTTTGATCCAGCTGCTGCTTTTTTAGGAATATAGAATTATGCAGCAAAACAGGCATGTTCACAGATAAAGTAAAATTCCAACAAAGAAAGTTGTTTCAGCAGGTAAAACCAGAGCAGCTATGAGTTTTGAGAAGGGGGAGGATGTGTTTGCAATTCTACGAGAGCTGGGCTGCTTTGTCTGCAGGGGTGGTGCAGACACCTATTTTTTTTGGTGCAGACACCTCTAGCACCTCCTAGTGGTAACATAGTTACATAAAATACGTCACTTTGTTACCACTCAGTCATTTTCCAGGAGAGGGAGGGGAAGCTGCTCAGACAGCCGGATTCAGGAGGATTACTCAGATTTGCGTGAATTAAGCCAAAAACTACTCTGACTGTTTTTTTAAATGAAAAAATGCATTACCAGATGATTGAAAACTCCAAACACTTGATTTTGCATGATATAGGCCCTTTCACTGTGACCGTACTAAGGCTACGTCCACACTAAGCCGATAAGGTTATATGGGGAGTTAGACGCCTAATGTTATCCACTCAACACGAGCATTACGCCCCGTTTAAGGTCTGTTTAAGGTCCCATGATTGCGCAATCCCATACAGACCTGTGCAAATACTGGGCATGCGCGAAAAGACGAAAGGAACACGAGTATAATCTACGTGACGCCAGCGCCTACATAATATATACAAGAAGCTCTACAGCACAGTACATATCTGGCTGTCCCGTTAACCGAAGAGAACAATAGCTGCTCAGAAGAAGAGAGAGTTTATGGTGTGGACAGACGACGAGATCGATTTATTACTCTTCGCTGTTGTCTTTGTCTGTAGTGTCGTATTGTTATTTACACAGCAATCATTGACGCCACTTACTTTCATTATCCGGGGAAGCTGTCCACACTAGCTCGCTTAGCCGTTGAATTAAGATTTACACTCTCTTACCCGGCTAATAGTTATCCAGCCACAGACCTTAAACGACGCCGGGTTAGTGTGGACGATAGGGGGGTGTAGACTAAATAATTATACGTTTAAGGCATTACCCGGCTTAGTGTGGACGTGGCCTAAGTGCCTCAAGAGCCAGCAAACACAATCATATCCACTACATAGGCTACAACTGCTGCAGTTTCAGAACCACCAATCTGTAGGTTAATAGCTGCAGGGGATATATATATATATATATATATATATATATATATATATATATATATATATATTTTATTTTTTTTTCCCTTGGTATTTGCAATTTAGAGATCCACTTTGTTAAGGCCCTTATGAACTAGATATTATCTCAAAAGCATTTTACATGGGCTAAGTAGAAGAATAACTGGTCTGTTTTTAGTGGTCCAAAGTCTTCTTTTCAGGTGTTTGAAATCAATGTCGTTGCTTAGCCTCTGATGTGAAGTTTCAGCAGTCAATGATGATTTTGGGAGCCATGCCATCTGCTGGTATTGCTACTCTGTTTTGTATTATGGCCAAAGTGAGCCAGGCCACCTACCAGAACATTTTGAAGGATTTCATACTCCCTCTGCTGACAGGCTTTGATTCCAGAGAAGCTTATTTCATTTTCCAGTGGAACTTGACGCGTGATGACACTGCCAAAGTTATGGTACCTGCTTAAATGTCCATTCGCTTGAATTGCCAGAAACTCTGACTGACCCAAATCCAAAAGAGAATCTTTAAAGTATTGTCAAGAGGATAAGATACCCTAAAACCAACAATAGAAAGAACTTAAGGGCTACTGTTAAACCAAACTTGGGCTTCCATAACATCTCAGCAGAGTCAAAGCTGATTGCCTCCATGCCACACTGCATTGAGGCAGTAATCCATATAAAGGCCGGTTCACATGCATTTTTCAGCAATCTAAAAGGACTGCTTCATGCTGCCCTGATCAAGCTTCACAGAGCTCTAGAGGTGTGTCACACTGAATGGCTCAAGATTTTAGTGGATCAAACTGCAAGATGTCTCGCTGTAGCAGGACGTGCCAAAAGCCAACATCCTTTACAGCCATTCATGGCAGTGTACAGTTGTAAAATTTCAGGCAGTGCCGAAAACTGACAATGGTTGGTTTTGGTCGGACAAGCAATACATAAGCTGTCGGGGAGCATGTCACACTGTACGGCCAAGGACCTGTGTATCATATCTAAGCACTATGTTTTCCATCACAATTATTTTCTTGACAAAGCAAAAGCTCTTGGACGACCAAAATCGCACAGTGGGATCCCAGCTTTAAAGGAGTTCTAAATAAAAGTGAGTGCATATATTGTATGGTACACGGATATTCTTTTCAGTAGGACATTTTTTCAGAAATAGACTGAAAAAGCTTTAAATGCAACACATTGAGTAAGGAAATTGTTCAAAATCCACCTATGAAATAAATAGCATTTAAATCTAATCAGAGACACTAGAAATTTATAGTAACTTGTGTTTTTAAATAATTTCTTTATTTTAAGTTCGACTTCCTTTTCTGGTAATTTTTCTTGGCTTGATTTGACTTTTAACACGATAACTGTTGTTGCAATTGTCACTATTCGGTGGCTTCATCATCCATTTTTGTAGCCTTAAGTTGTTTTGGCCTTTCAGCATTGTTGCTCCAATCAGATAACATTAGCTAAAACATTGAAATAAATCAAATAACAGGGAGAATATATCACTTTTTTCCTTTTTGTAGAACAGAGTTCAACTTACACAGCATGGCAACTAGAACTACCATGTGTTCACCTAAGTTGCCAGAACGGGACATCCAACAATAACACAACAATGATGCAGCTGTCTCCATCACTTAAATATTGTAAAATAGTCCCTTTTAATAACCTGCATCTCTGCAATTCTATTTGTATGTTCTCATTGTTTCTTTTATGTAGTAATCTTTTTAAAATGTTGTGTTTATTTGTAAATGCATTGGTGCTGATTCCTTAAGCCAAGTGCAGCAGAAGGGCCCTTCTTCCCTTCCAGTGTTGTGAGAGCTGTCTAATTTTCTGCTCTCAAATTCCTTAGCTCGGCTCAATTTGAGATGTGGGCTCGGCTTGTTGAGAAATGTAATTTGGAAGCAATGGCCCTGGATGCTGAGCTGCTATTATCTGACATGAACAGATAGCTTTATTAGACTCTAATAGTAATGTGTATCCTGCCACTCAACTGCCTGACTGAAGTTTCATGGCTGTGGCTCAGTGTAGTAGCTTTGAAAGCTCATAAGTACATAATAAGTCTCTGTTTGTCTCTTTTTTTGGACTCCTTTTGTTGTCACATCTGCTGATATTTATAGAGAAAATGTTCACTTCTATCTTAGCCCCCCCCCAAACGTATTTGAGCAGCAAAGGCATTTGTTTTACCAAATTTATCCTGTTCAAATTCAAATTTCATTACTTGAGAAACACAGATTGTGCCAACAATGTTTTTCACAAAAGTCTTAAACCTCATTAACTAAGATGACAAACACACATCCCAAAAGTAGACTTCTTTTAATATATGTACAATGTATGGTTAGCAATTGTACTTGTATATTGTATAAAGGTTAACATTGCTGCTTGTTTACCACTGTTTACACATAGTGTTGTTTACAATGTAAGCACATGCTGCCCTATTGTTTTGTGTTGCACATTATTAATAATAATTAAATGTGTAGTTGTGCAAGCACTGTGGTCCAGTAAGAAGATACTTTTATTTCACTGGGCTCTGTATCACCTTGAGATGGTTCAAATAACATTACAGGCTAATTAACTTCCACAAAGATTCTTTAAAACACAGTTCAAGATTTGAAGATAATTTCAAGATAAATGTTTATATCAAAATTCAGAAAAGCATTTTCTAATGTCTTTTTGGCATAAGGTCTATATTAAATTGCCATCGGCCTTCCTGGGGGAACATTTTGGAAAGAAAAATGAATGGATTCAAGATGCTAGTTTTTGAGCTCTATGACAAAAATTAGTCTGCGACTGTGTTCCATCTTTTCTGAAGCATATGTCCTTTGAGTAGAACCAGTCAGTGATGCTAAATGAATGGTTTTGACCAGGAGAATCCAAGGAGTTTATGTTGACAGTGCACAATGACACAGTTGCATGGCCTAGCTATGCGGCTGGTTCAGTCTGCTGCAGTTGGGTGCAAGTTACTTGTTTTTGTGTGCTCAGATCTGAATCACTTTGCTGTATCTGTAACCCATTGCAAATTTATGCCTACTGAATGACACTGAATGAAACCTATAAATTCAAATAAGGTTCACCGTTCTGCTTCCTAAAAAAATGAAGACACGTTTTTTTTAGATACATTTTGTGAAATAATTAAGATTGTGAATTCTACTGCTTGTTATCATGCTGTTGATTTTAGATGCTTGAAATTGAATTGCTTGAATGTTTGACTAGCATCTCAAGTTCGTGTTTGTGCCTGCAACAGTTTGTCTGCAGAAGTCTGGTTTGTGTAAAATACGCTGTCTCAATATGCCTCTTTCTGCTTGATTCATGCTGAAAGCCCAGTTCAATAGTGATTTTCAGAGCCAGTTTTTTTCAACATATCCAACAGTAGTGGGGGTATTTGCCTTATTACGATTTTCCTGCAACTAGCTATAGAGTTTCTATCAGCAGAACTCCAAAAAAGTAAAACTGTGCCACTGGCTCGACTGACAAAGATCACTACAGAGAACTGTTTTCCAATGCCTTAGCTTGCAGCATAGCGCTACTGAGATTCTTGTCTTATTTGTCCTCTGTCATATTTCCTCTATTAGAACATATTTGCTCTATCTGCTCGTGAATGTCTGATTGAAAAAGAGTGCCTTTCTGACAGAACACACACACACACAAGCTGCACTTCCATTATTTCTAAATGGATTCATATTTTGGTCAGAGTGTGGCCAATGGAATTCTTGGACCACCTCTGAAAGTGGTGATTGCATTCAAATTTTGATTTGAAGCAGTTTTGCTTTACCTGGTTACGCTTCAGTTGCGACGAATGAGTGTTCGCCATGTAGACTGGGGCTTGGAAGGGTCAAAAGCATGACTCTTTGAAACTAAACGTGTCTCTTGGCTTTTTAAAGTCCTTGCTCTTTTTCTTTTTGTTCAGCGCCTCCAAAATACCTGCAAGGAAAGATATCATGCTTCATGCCTGTGCCGTATGTGGGGTGTTTGTAGTTGTCCAAGCAATATAAATGTCTTCCATACTTAACAAAATCCTACTGATCTCATACAAATTAAAATACAACAATTGCTTAAAAATGGAATAGGTTAGGTTATTTTACTTTAATAACCCTGCATCAGACAATATTAATCATTAGCCTCAAGTCCACCAAGACTGAAAAATATCTGAATAGTCATGCTAGATTTTAGAAAGTCTTTCATACTTAACCATCACAATCACGAACTTATCCTCTCATACAAACATTTTACCAGGATTTACCATCTAACATTGGGGATCTCAAACCATAAATACCATGAACCTATGGCCTAAGATTAGCATAAAACAACTTTAACCAATTTAATGTCAAACATTCTATAGGTTTGAATAGTTAGTTTTTTTTTGGTTTCCCATAAATAAAGAGTTTTCCCCTTTTTATTTAAACCAATATTTTACCAGAAATTAACAATAACATTCGTTAAAGGATACAATCTCAATAAAATATATTAAAGTTCATGAATGCAACATGTCAGAAAACAAAATAGTTTAACAGTTATGAACACTTTTGCAAGTCACTGTATAACACATTAGGAAAACACTGATAGTGAATTCAGCAATGGTTAAAGCTAGTTTTAGGTCAAGAATATAAGAATAGGTCTGAATTTTGTGCTAAATTATATGCCAAGTTAGGATCCTAAAAGTTAACAACAGTTAAAATCATAGACAGACGTTTTTTATTTGAATCACTGTCTTCACAAAGTTAGCTATAGAACCATGGATTGCCATCTTGTAATTCAGAGTGTGTGGCAGCTGAGTAAATAGTCAGTCTTTGAGGTTGGACATTTCTCCTTTGGGATTAAATGGAGGCTAATTGGGGCTAACAAGAACTGGTCACTCATATGCTGTGTGTTTTTTTCTTTCTCACCACAGTTAACCTGTTAGACTCTAAAGCAAGCCAAGGAGAGTTAGGATGGATTTCCTACCCATCACATGGGGTGAGTGTCTTTGAATCCTTTATCTTTATCACCTTAATCATGTTTGAACTGCATGGAGACTTAAGCCATAAAAATCATAATTTTTAGACACTATTCATCCGTATAATGAACAACAGAGTCAAGTGCAGATTAACCCACTTTTTTAGACGTTTTTGTCTGTTCTTCATCTTGCAGGTCAAAGGTTAAGTATTCAGTGTTCCATATGGTTGAGATACTTAAGAAAACTGTACCATTTTCATGTGCTCTTGTTATTGTTTTTGAAGCCGTGTCTGTTTAAAGACAGATTGAGGCATTAAAGGGCTTTAGGTCGTTGACTCTAAGATGATCCTTATAACGTTTGGTAAAAAAGAAAGAAATGACTACCTTTGATGAACAACCCAAAAAAACAACAACAACAAAGTATACAGTGAATGGAAATTTAGCAGTCTCATTTGTTAGACATTATCTAAGAGTTATTTCAATCCCTAACATTTTCTAGTTTGATATCCAAATTGTTTTTTTTAAATTGTGTTTTACTATATAAACGTTTGCCTACCATTCAAAAAGCAACATTGTTTTAATAATAAAAAAAAAACATTATTTATTTACTTGTCTATTTGTGAAAAAAAAGAAGAACATTCTGGATTTTTTTGTAAAAGAGAAAAGTTTAACCTTTATTGTAAATTCAATAGAATATGACTTATCCTTTTTCTACTCCCTATTAAATAAAATAAAAAGATAATATATTTTTTTGCCTATGCAAACTACTCGTTATCAAGTAAACGATTAAACTAAATGTTTTACTAATAATTTATCTATTTTAAATGCTAGATCTAAAAATAGTTTTAACAATGTAAACTTTTCAGAGTCTTTTATAATTATTTGGGGATCAAAAATATAGTTTTGACATATGTATTATAACCCTTTTAAAATTTTATTTTCATTCATGTACAATATTATACGTGCAGAACCTGTAGGACAAAGGACTGAAATAAAAAATAAAATGCAGCCTCTATCATCCGTGCGTCTGCCTTTCTCCACCAAAGCCCTCCAGTGGGCTCTTGTTCAGTGTTTATTTGTCTAACTAGTTAGACTCCTGTGCCTCTGGGCTGGCCTCCTGTCACCCACCACCCCCACCTTTATTTTACTCTCTCTCACACAGAATCACACACAAACTTTCCCCCTCTCTCCCACACACACATACACAATTCCCCATTTTTCCTTTATTAAGTGTTAGAATTACTCCTTGGCAGTAGCTTAAGGTAATCCCGTCATTTGTTCCGTTGGACTGCCAAACCTAGTTTCCTTCGGACGTATACAGAACTGGCACTGTTGGAGCATGCCGAGCTTCTCCAATGAAGATCAACCACTATGAAAAAAAAGAACAAAAATAATGACAAAAAAAACTGCAAGCACTTTAAAATCCATTTAGTCTACAGACGATTGCAGACTACACAATTGTAATTGTGTGACTAAATAACAGAAGAGATTTATGTTGTGCTGGCTGAAGTTAGTTATTTAAGTGAGAGACTAGGAAAATGTGCACTGATATGGGTACTTGATCTAGCTCTAGCCAGTGGAATGTGTGACAGCGGTTATGCAGTTTGCACAGAAATGTCTGTTTTATTTCAAATGTTCTTCTTTGAACTAGTTTAGATTAAAGGTTTGTGGTTATCCGTTTTGTAAAAGTGTTGTGGGAATGACACCCTTTGCCGTCCCCTACTGAGAACCCCTCCAAAAAGAAGAAGCAGGGATTTTGGGAAGGAATGAAATAATAATAACAAAGGATAGTGGAGTGGGTGTTTAGAATCAGGGGTTTTAATAATGAATGATTTTATGACTTTAGACTTGACTGGAGGTGGAAAAAATTTTTTGCTGATACTTTTCTGCAAAGTGGACAGGATGACTGCACTGTATTGAGAGGATGATGGGTTGGGCTGTGTATCGTGAGATCTCGGCTAACAATCTCTTCCCTCATTAACAACATTGATGATGGGTCATGGATGAGTCTTCCAGCATGAACACGGCACACAATCACACAGCCAGGGAAAGTAAGGAGTGGCTCCGTAGGTAGCATCTCAAGATCCTGGAGTGGCCTAGCCAGTCTCCAGACCTAAATCCAATATAAAATCTTTGAAGTGAGCAGAAAGTCCATGTTGTCCAGCAACAGCTCCAAAGCCTGAATGCTCTGGAGAAGATCTGTATGGAGGAGTGGGCCAAAATCCCTGATGCAGTGTGGAAACCTGGGGAAGAACTACAGAAAATGTCTGATCTCTGTAAATGCAATCAAAGGCTTCTGTACCAAATATTGAGTTCTGTTTGTCTGATGTATCAAATACTTATGTCATGCAATAAAATGCAAATCAATTATTTAAAATCACCCACTGTTACTTTCTGCATTTTTGTTTTAGATACTGTCCCTCACAGTCGAAGAGTACCTTTCATACAAATTACAGACTTTTAAATGATTTGAAAGTGGAAAAACGTAAAATTCAGCAGTGTGTTGAATATTTGTTCTCCCCACTTTAAATCAAGTTTTTTGGAATAATCAGTCTAAGGGCTACCCCCCCACCCCCCCACCCCCCCACCCCCCCATTGAGAGTCAATCCCAGTTTACATGTCACTCAGAAATTAAAATTATTAAATGAATTACGTTCAACTCGGCGACGATAGATGTTGAAGCGGATTGAGTAAAAGAAGGATATGCACAATCACAATGTACTGCCTCTTTGTTGGTCCAAAAATGCACTAATTGGCTGCTTACATTTGTCTTAGCTGCCATATGAGTGGTGGCAGGGGAAATTGTTGCAGAGAAATGCAATTTCCAATCACATTATCTGGGGAGCTTAGTCCAAACCTCCAGTTCGGTTCGATTTTAGTTGGACTAAGGTAATAAATTGATTTTCTCTTGCTGCGTGTAAATGCACTGAATGAGAAAATGATAGAGATACACTCAGTATGTTTACATGCAAGCTAAATCTAGCTTTTTTGGGAAGTTGGACTAAGGGCTTGCCCCCTATTGAGAGCAGACCTCCAGTTTACATGTCAATCAGTAAATCGAATTATAAAAAGGAAGTACATTCGACTCCCCAACGATAGAGGCCGACATCCGCCCCTCTATGTTAGCCTTATAGCGGTTAGCTTCCAGTTACTATTAATCAGTAAACTTAGGCTGGCGTGAGTAAAGCATACGGTCGCATTTCCACCTCTCCTAACTTCTCGAGGGGGTGCGCGAGTTCGGGGGGCGTTTGGTGGTTGGGCTTTCGTGGGGGCTGGTTGCAGAGGAGTCAGATTCCCAATCGCTTTATCTGGGTAGACTTTCTCGTGCTACATGTAATGAATTATTTTTAACTGATTCCTCCACAGTTTTCCTTAAATAATTACCTTATACATTTTGCTCCATCTCTTCTCATGTATAAGAATGACTAACTTCCCCATACATGAAAAAAGTATCCTGACAGCATGATGCTGCCACTGCCTTGTGACACACTGGAGGTCTGTGTTCAGGGGAATATGCAATGTTAGTTTTTCTCCTCATAGAGCACTTTGTGTGTAGGCAAAAAAGTTAGGATTGGGCCTTATTGTATTTTAATGAAAATGATTTCCTACAGCATGATGCTGCCAATCTCATCCTACCAGAGTACTTTTATTCTCATGAATTACCTGAGAATGGGCTGATATAGAAGTAAAAGATAGAGGGATAAAAATGTAGCAAAAAAGGATGCATGGAAGGATGGAAAGAATGCAGAAAAAGCTTGTGGGGGTCAGGGACAAAGACACAGATAAATATTGCTGATGATCAGGTCCTCAAGGTGAATCATCTGTAATTACTCACGTCATCCACTGACTTTGCTCTGATAAGCAGCATGCCCCTTGGAGACCGCTGCTCACAAATGATTTCTCATAGGTTGGCTAAGGCTGTGAGCCCTTTCTACCTCTCTCACACATACACGCAGATGCAAACTCATTCACACTGATGGAGAGGCTTCAGCTATTGGCCTACCGAGACACAACATGCTCTGGTCAGAACAAATTAAGAGCTTAGCCTCCCCAGGATGTTCACTCGGGAGCCACTGAATGGACTGATGTTTGTGCGTCTGTGTGTTTGAGTGTGTTTGATCCAGATATACTGTTATCTGTCTGGGAGGCAGGCTGATTGCTTTGCAGTGTCCGGGGGGCTTAACCCATCACTAAAGACTGTTAAAGATTACATTCTTGCATGCTTTGAAAGCATTCTTCAGCAACAAACCAACACCCCAGACACCAGCTCTGCATGCAGAATAGAATTAATGGGTACATACAAAGTGAAGTACAGTCTTCAAGGCAATGGGGGATACAACATTGCTGTCTTTGCCAGGAACTTGGCTTATAGCCGCACTGTTTTAAGTCTTCATTCATGTCTACCAATATTAATTATTAAACAGGTTTATGTAGCGGTTTTGTGACATGCCGTGCCAGATAGAAGTAGAAGTTATGTCCATGACATGGAGTGGACCTTAATGTATATGGGAGTATTATTCGGCGGCATTCTCTAGGGTTCACATGGTTTGCATCATTTTCTAACATTTCGTCTCAAGAGTTATCTACAAGGCTCAGCATGAAACACCCACATATCCTTGATTTACTCACTTGCAGTATTTCCTTTCTTCGTTTTGATGTACTGAATTTCGCCATGGCATAGTAACGTAGTGAGGATACATGTAATGCTGGCTATTTTCTCCTGTCTTGAATGATACAAAGCGTGAATGGTTAGATCGAAGCTTAAGTTCAGATGTGAAAATGGCTAAAATTGTTAATATTCTGCATTTGTATAGCACTTTTTCCAATCAGAGTACCGCAAAGTGTTATGCAATACATTCAATAATTCACCCATTCACTGGTGATGGTAAGCTACGTAGTAACAGCTGCCCTGGGACCCTGATAGATGACGGTGCCATACGCAGGTGCCACTGGGCCCTCTGAACACCACCAGCAGGCAAGATGAGTGAAGTGTCTTTCCAAATGTCACAACAAGCGAGATGGACAGCTAGGGGTTCGAACCAGCCACCCACTGGTTACTGCTGAGCCACAAACGACACCAATTCCTTTGTAAAATACAGCTATTTAAATTAATTAGTCCATGTGTTTATTTCAACAGTGAAACCAGCCACATCAACTTTAGCTTTTTTTTCCAAAGAGAGGTTGCATATTATGCCTGTTCTTCAATTAAAAGTGTATTAAAATGGATGGAACCAGAAATCTGATGAAAAACGATATCAGTAGTTACCTACACAGCCCAGAAATTTCTAATTTAAAGTTGTCATAAATGCAGAGATGTTGTAAAGTTCAAAAAGAAAAAGATAAAGTTGGGGAGCAACTTTAAAAAGGATCATATTTAGAACTAGAAAGGCACCAAAATCTAATCAGCTGTTCAAGGTCTCATTGAGGACATTTCCTGAAAGTGTTATCAAAATCCGTCTCTAACTGTTTCTGTTATGTTGTAAACAAGCTCAATTTTGAGTTATGTTGCTAACAGACTGACAAGCAGGCAAACAAGCAAATCCTGACAAAAGCACAAGCTCATTGGCAGAGGTAATAAGATTCCTAGCTGGCACATCCACAACATTACCAAAGCAAAACACCTACCACAGGAGGCTGGGCAAGAAAAAGCATCAGTCAAAGAAGCAGCGATGGTAACTCTATAGGAGATGCAGCAAACTATAGCTCTCAGATTGAAAAATTGTGGACTTCACAATTACTGGCCATACACAATCGAAGAGTGGCAAGAATGAAATAATTGTTGACAGACAAAAAATAAAATAAAGGGTGCCTTTTGCAGTTTTCCAAAAGCCATAAATGGGAAAAAAGAATGGTCTTGTTAGATTAGATGAAAAATTAGCTTTTATCCTACATGAAAAATGCTATGTGTATAAGGAAAGTAACATGTGAATGATAGAAGCGGCAGCATCATGATGTGGGGGAGGAAGTTAGTCAGAACTGATGAGATGGAATTAGCTGAAGAATGGAAGGAGCTGGATACAGAGAAAAAAATATTGCGTCTGGAGCAAAAGATTGACAGGAAAGGAAGATTATCTTTGAGCAGAAAGAAAAGGCCAGCAATGTGAGTGGCCATTTGTCAATCCAATCCAGTCCAGATGTTTAAGTTTAATGTTGTAGGAATAAAGTAGTATTACAGTTCCACAACAATTTAAAAAAAAAAAAAAAAGTTTAAGGGCTGTGAATGCATTTTGCAGGACATTGTATGTCTTCTTATTACAATAAAGCAATTTCATATCTTTGCAAAAAAAAGTCAATATACATGAATTTAAAAAAGAACAAAAAATTTTTTTAGAATTTGTAACTTTTGGAATTACTGTACTGTACTTACTGTAGTACAAACTTGCAGGAAACTCTTATGGCTTTAACATCCCATAGCAAATTATTTATTCCGTCCTTTAAAAACTAGAAACATGGATTAAGCACACTGAGTTAAGAGTCATCCCCAGAGAAGTCTCAAGGCTTAGCTAATGAAAAGTCATCTCACCAATATTCAGCTGTTGGTATGCCTGTTGCCCTTCTGGCCTCTTTGGATCCCGAAATGTAGACCTGTTGTAGGTATTCCAGCTTTTAAGAAGCACTGTTCACTGGGAGTACTAGTAATGGATACTGTAGGCACACAACCTTGTTTGTTTTACAAATTATTACAAATATGTTTTTCTTATAGCTAAAACTCCAGAATTACTTTCCAGATGGTCCTGTGAAGCAAACCATCTGGCACATCAGGTTATGGTTTCTGAACTAGTGATATCATAAATGATTGCACAAATCTTGCATTAGAGCCAAAACAGTTTCTTTGATGGAGCTGCCAACTGCATGCATGACTCAGGCTTTTTTTAACCTTAAGCCATAAAAGGAACACTCTTCATTAGATCATCCTCAAACTTGATACTATACTTTTTTGGGTCACTACTGACGTAACCATTCTACATTGGAAACTCTGATCTAAAAGCAGCTAAAAAACTTTATATTATTATATAGAAGAGTTTCCAATGTTAAAATTCAAAAAATAATGAAAAAAGTCTTGTTAGGTTTCCTCAAAATGTGTCAGTCTCAGTAACATCTAAGTGCATTGCCACCTTATATAGCAACTCTTTAACTACCACTGACCTGTGCATCTTTAAACTAGGTGAATTAGTGTGCTGACTAGGTGCCTTTGAGACGTGCCTGTTGCCATAGCTATGTGTTGATCAGCTCAAAATACCACATTTCATTACTGTCTCTTTTGCTGTTTCACCTACAGCAAAGATCAGAGAAACCAGGGCAGCATCACACAAACCTTTGCCCCAGCTGCGACTATTATGGGTCAGGGTCAGAGGTCAAAGGGACTGTTGCAGGGTCTCTGTGTTGTAATATATCAATTAGAGTACACCATGGAGTGGAGGTGAGCTACACTACTCTAAAGGAATAAAAGATAATGGCTCCTCTCTTTATTAACTTTTGTGTATTCTAGTTGATATACAGTTTAAAACAATTAAGGGAGTTGTCTCAAGTGATAGCAAAGCTTTTATTTATTGCAGAAGTATGATATGGTGTCATAAGAGAAACACAGACTCTACATGAGACCATGTTTATCTTGCTATGTGAATTGGCAAATCTTATGGTTTCTTATGGTGCAATCTGTTTTTATCACCCGGCTCCCTATGGGGGGAAGTTTGATGCTCTAGTGACAGTGGATAGGTGCCTCCAGGTGTTCAAGTAGTAACTGCTAACATAAATCAATAAACATAATGAGCTGCCATTAGCTCTGCCCACGTTTAACATTGGACTTGCAACAGAGACTTACATACTATTAGAATTAATATTGGCAACTACACCTATCTGAAGGAGAAAATGCATGTCAGTCTAAACCTGCTTTGATATTTCACAACAATATTTTCCAATGTAGACTGTCTTAGAATGTGGGATTGAAGAAACATGCATTAAAACATGCAAAGTAAAATAAAATGTAACATCATGCTGTCAAAATTAAGCACTTCATTTGGTCTTGAGGTCAAAGCTGTAGACTCAGCAAAATATAGTGAGGTTTTACAAATGCACATGTGCAAACCTAGCCAGAGCAGAAAAATCCAGGTAGCATTTCAAGCAGGAAAGCCAATGATTTGGAGACAGCAGAACAAGATAATTACTTCAAACTACTGACCAAATTAAGGCAATCATAAATCTTTCTATTTGGTGGATCCATTTTCCAGCATATTTTATCATTATTGTAAACTGTGAAATCTTAAACTCTTTCGAAGCATTATGGCATAAGTTTTGTTTCAGTTCATGCCATTAGCTTAGAACTTATTTGTTTTTAACCAACAGTTCCAAATTAGAAAGGCATGTCTTGTTCCAGACTGGGAATATTTGTTTTATTTATTATATGACCATTGTTGGTGTGACGAAAATCTAACCCAAATAATAAAATTGTTGTCCTCAGTATTAGTGGATATTTGGAGTGGGTTGAACCAAGGTTTTAAGAATGCTAAACAAGGTGACTCATAAATCAGAACAAATGTATTTATTGAAGGATCAGTGATATACATCTTAAAGAAGATATACACAAATGTAACTTGAGCACATAAAATCCGAGCTAAAATAAATATAAAATATATTAACGAAAAAGAAAAAAAAATATTTGCATGTCCACACTCTCATTTGATTAGGCACATTTATATTAGGATGTACTGAATATTCAATCAGTACTAACATTTTCTACAGCAAACATGTTCCTGTGATTTTCTGGAGAAACTGTAAACCTGCAGCTCTGGAAAAAAAATAATCTCTACAACAAGATTGCCTAAAACTGCAAAGAAAATAAAAAACTTTTATGATGATGGATAACCTCTTTTGAGCATTTTCAATGTGTTCACACAAGTACATTTTCTTATCAAACACAATGTCATCGGAGTCACTAATCAGTGTGACATATTACGTCCTCCTTTTGGTTTCTGCTCTGGTAAAGTCTGTCAACAAACCTTTTTGGCTTGCCATCACATCATTGTATGCTTGTATATAAAGCTGAGCATTTAAACCTGGAAGCACAGTCAGGTGAACTATTTACTTTAGTTTCACCTCTCTATATATAACTCATTTGAATTCTCCCATAATTTCCCTGTTATTGTAAGAACTTTGGAGCGCTTTGACTGCTCTCAGATGAATGAGGCGATGCCGAAGGAACCATGACGGGGGAGACTAAACACAAACAAAATATCTCCCCCTGAGATTTTGTTCAGTTATGTCCCTCCCTTTTACTACTTTTGTTTTCACCTTTTAAGATTTTAACAATTTTCCCAGTGCCTTGGAAATAAATTTATACTCCTTTATTTTTCTTAATATTCCCAGATTACAATCAAAAACTTCAATATATTTTATTGTGATTTTATGAGATGTTACCAACACAAAGTAGCACAAAATTGGAAGTGCAAGGACAATTTTGCAACATTTTTTACAAGGACAATCTTTAAAGTTTGGCTTCCACATGTATTTTGCCTCATTTAATGTGATGAACTTTGACCCGGTGTAACCAATTATATGTACTTTATTTTCAATAAGAATATGAATACCGACAGTTGATGGAAAGATGGATGTAACTAAATATGGGGCAAACCTTAAAGTAAATGGAGCAGTCTGGGATGGAGGTCCATCTTTCGGGAGTAGAACAACTCTAAACATATAGCCAGAGTTACAATGGTGTCTATGAAAGCATTATGTTTAGTTAGTGTGACATAGCCAAAAGTATGAACCAAATTACTTGAAATGTTTTTTCTAAGAAGAATGGATAAAGAAATATTTGACTTTAGAACCTATCCCAACAAGTCTTGCACCCATACATGCAGTGGAAGATAGTTTTACGTCATGATTCAGACAGGACTGAGTACACATGCACAGTACACCTCTCAAATGTTTATGTCATAAAATAGTTGGAAACCTTGTTTCAGTTTGTGTTGGAATATTACATAAAATCTTAAATAAACTGATATTTGTGGTTGAAACATAGCAAGATCTGAGAAAATGTAATTGTTATTAATAATTTTTCAAAGGGTCTGTGAATAAACATAGGGTTTAATATTTGGACACAAAACAAGGACTTATTTGGGCAAATTTCTACTTAACATTTCAATGAAAAGAAAAGGGAAAACTGTTTGCTCATTTACACCCATTCTCTCATTTTAACCATTATAAGCCCACTGTTACAGGTGTCCATTCCTCATTGCTGTGTATCTGTATCAATGTTGATTTGCCCGGACAGCACAACCGAAGAGCATGATGTTGAATTCAAAAGAAATGACCCAGCTCTCTTTTTTCTCCTCTCCTCTCTTTGCTTTCTCCCAGTGGAGGGAAAATGTAAGATAGACACGAACGTTCCTGGTATACACTCACATCTGTCTATACCTCATAGCCTCTTTTTGTTTCATATAGTGGATTCAGCACGTTTTCTTTTTAAGTAGAAGTAGTTCTGTGATGCAAATAACAAAGACTACAGCTTGAAAGTCCTCACTATTAGAGAAAGTAAAGAGACCATGTTAGCGCAAGGGTGAAAAAAACCACTATGAGATTTTTCTTAATATTTACCAATTATATTGCAGCTTTACACAAATTTAGAGCAACTGAAATGGAAAATATTACACTTCAAGGCTTATCTTAGAGATATTTTCACACCACTCTAATCGAGAAAATTTGGCTATGGCAGCAAGTTTGCTTTTAATTAATTTGAATCCCTTACTAAAGATCTGGTAGTGTGATTTTTTTTCACCCTTAAGTGTGTATTAGTCATTTAGTATTCAGAAAGAATGATTCTTGATCTAAATAATTAATCTTTAAATGGTTACAGGGTGGATATAACTTTATTTTTCTCTCTATCTTCCCTCCTTCCCTCTTTTTTTCCTCCAATTCCAAATCTGTCATCACCATTATATAAATCTCTTTTCTCCTTTTTTCTTCTCTCTTCACAATCTTTACTCCCTTTCTCGCTTTATAATTTTCCTATTACTTCCTTTATTCACTATATTTCTGTTCTTTTATTCCTTCTTGTTTCCCTCTGCTTCTCCTTTCGACCCCTCCCTCTTTTCCTTTGTTGCAGTGGGAAGAGATCAGTGGTGTGGACGAGCACTACACTCCCATCAGGACCTTCCAGGTCTGCAACGTGATGGAGTACAGCCAGAACAACTGGCTTCGCACCAACTGGATCCCTCGCCAGTCGGCACAGAAGATCTACGTGGAGCTGAAGTTCACTCTGCGGGACTGCAACTCCATTCCTCTGGTCCTTGGCACATGTAAGGAGACTTTTAACCTCCTCTACCTGGAGACAGATGATGACCAGGGGAGCCATTTCAGGGAGCATCAGTTTCTGAAGATTGACACCATCGCCGCTGATGAAAGCTTTACCCAAACAGACCTTGGAGATCGCATCCTCAAACTCAACACTGAGGTGCGGGAGGTGGGCCCCTTGAGCAAGAAAGGCTTCTACCTGGCATTCCAGGACGTTGGTGCCTGTGTGGCTTTAGTTTCAGTCAGGGTTTACTTTAAAAAGTGTCCACAAACTGTGAGGAATTTAGCCTCCTTCCCTGACACTGTGCCCATGGACTCCCAGTCCCTAGTAGAGGTCAAAGGCTTGTGTGTCAATTATTCAAAAGAAGAGGAACCCCCACGAATGTACTGTAGCACAGAGGGGGAGTGGCTTGTCCCTATTGGGAAGTGTCTCTGTAACCCGGGCTATGAGGAGAGAAGCAGCACCTGCCAAAGTAAGAAACTTTTTTTTTTTTTTACATATTCAGAATGCCTGTTTTCTATGTTTCTTTAATGTCTAATGTCTCACCTCTTCCTCCATGTGCATCTTCTGATCAAATTGAACCAAAGGTTTTTTTCCAAGGCTACTAAAGTACACAGATTGATGTAAAGAGTAGCACACTTCATAGGTGTCCTTTTACGAGTTTTAATGTCAAATGCCTGACGATTATGTGCATGTGTACTTTTATTTATTTAACTGTGCATGCATGCTATATGGGAAACCTTCAAACAAATCCAAGGCT
This sequence comes from Apricaphanius iberus, assembly GCA_028564705.1. Classification (NCBI taxonomy): domain Eukaryota; kingdom Metazoa; phylum Chordata; class Actinopteri; order Cyprinodontiformes; family Aphaniidae; genus Apricaphanius; species Apricaphanius iberus. The sequence continues at coordinate 704,999 of JAPXFQ010000644.1, read as the reverse complement.
CCCGGTGTGTCTCTGGATAAGTTGTCTAGCTCCCTACATGTGGACAATGTGTTATCCAGGTCGCTCAGCAGCCGAGTGCAGTCTGCAGCGGTTTGGTGGTAACCTTCTCCTTGACACATCATTAGCTTTGGAAGATTTTAGTTTGAGCTGCACAGAAAGGTCTGATAAAGGGAATAGACTTGAATGGATTACAATGAAATGGCTGTGGCTATGGGTGTGGGTGAAAGCATGACAGCAGGTTAATCTGAGATTGTTGAAAATATCGTTGCCTTTCATTGTCTGGTCATCATGACTGTTCTGCTGCTTGCACAATCTTCACACATGTTAGAAAAGGGTGCTGCTTTCTGTAGCAGTGCCTTGCAAAACTATTTTTACCCCATATTTTTGAAAACTCTGTATAACCAGCTTATGGATAGTAGAAACTTTTTCTGAACTGGGAGAAAATATTTTATCAATTTTAGAGCTTTGAAAATCTGAAGGAATACCAGAAATCCACAGCCCAGTTGGGAGAATCTGCTATTAGATGTGCATCACAAATCTTGCCTTCATGGATTAGTGCCAAGAAGAAGCTGCATTTTAAAAGAGAGCCATAAATAAGTTCTGTTTGCAGTTAGGCACATGTAGGATACAGAGAAAACAAGAGAGAAACTTCTGAAGGTCATAGGCACATCACCCCTATGTGTCTACTAGCATAGATCAGACCAAACCTACTTTTTTATCTTCTTCCCAAAAGCCATAATGGGTTGAAAACAAGCTGTACAAAAGTATTTTTACACAACCCTTAAGGTTACAAATGGTCCTCGCAGCATTATGCGGTGGCGATCTTTTTCAGTCAGGAAATGGAAGCTGGTCAGAGTTCATGAGCAGATGAACAGAGCTAGACACTGTCAAATGTCATTAAAAAAAAATAAATAAAAAAAAACTGTGAGAAGCTGTAGACTGCATCAGAGAATCTAATCTTACTAAACTTGAGCTGTTTTGCAACAAACAATAGGCAAAAACATCTGTCTTTAGATGTGCAAAGCCAGTAAATATTTACATCAAATATTTAGAGCTAAAGTGAAAATGGTTCAGCAACCAGTCAGTTGTTATGTTATTTGATTTCGTACATATATATATATATATATATATATATATATATATATATAATGTGAGGCCAGATCTAATCTAATCTCATATATAGTGAGATAGAGAGTCAGACAGATCGAGACTCCGTTTAAATAGAATATTGCACCACCATTTGTTTCAGTTCCCTTGCAGTGAAGAATGTAGAAGTAACTCAATGACAGCACCTTCCATCATTTTCTGTATTTTTTTAAAAAGTTCTCATTTTTATGATAGATATTTACTATTGCTTGTTTGTGTTTCTTTTGCTTGACCATGTGAAAGAACTTGAACAACAATAAGAGATCACAGGAAGGTTCCAGGAGGGTTAGATGTGTCATAGAGGGTTCACTTTTTCTTTGTTCTAGAAGGAGGCTGCGATCAGTATAGCACTCCATGTGGGTTCCTCTTTTCCTTCTTTCAACGAGCTTCCCCTTCAGCTAAAGAAGTCGGATGCAGAAGCGTCCATTTTAAAAGCACCACCTCAGTTCTATAGATATTCCCATAGTGGGCTTTAAGCGGAAATAGCGTTAATGTTTAAAACAAAGAATATTCGGCTTTGCATTCTCGGTTTTTGTAGCTTGTCCCAAATGATCCCTTGTTCATCAGCGCTTTCCTCTCTGGAGACATGCCCGGTGTTAATTAAAGATCAAAGGCAGTCTACCAGGTCAAGCCCCTGCTGTCAGGGCCAGGGGACGCTCTTTTTCTGGAACTCTGGACTCCAGACAAGCATTTTCTCATTGCCCAGATGCAAGGTTAATTTTAGTTAGAGCAACTGGATAAAGTCAGAAAAAAACAATAAAATAAACAAGGATCACAGATTGAAAGATATACAGATAAGTAGTTGTATAACATTTGAAATTATTTCCAAACGAATAAAATCACACAACATATCACGTTTTTGTTGAAATTTTCTATCTTCCATTTGTGTTTTTCTCAAAAAAATGTAAGAAAAAAGATGGTTTCATTATTTTATTAAAACAATGGAATAGTGTTAGGGAAAAATACTCCAATCACCAACCATCTATATACACACGTACGACACCCCCACCCCCCATCCCCCCACCCCGCATCGACCCACCCACACCCCACCCCTACCACCCCGCTGACATCCCCGATTCGCTTCCTGCGTCGCTCTAAATTGTGTGAATGTTTGGATGTATTTGACAATCTCTTATTAGTTTCAGAGTGCTCTAATGGACTCTAATAAGGTCTTGTGTTACTATGGAGTGGGACAGCTGCACCAAGAGGCCCCTGCAGCCCCCTGTAAGCAGCCGTCAGGGGTGCCCATCATCCCGCACGCTCACCAGGCCCTCTGTGTTAACAGATAGATGGCCGAATGGGGTTAGGTCACCATTTATGCTGGTACCATAAAGAGGAGGAAAACATATTTGCAAAGCTACACACATGGAGAAAAATGATAGAAACAGATGCGTGAGGGATTGTTTATCACATATACACATGTTACAGATGCTTGAGCAGGCACATGTACTGAAGCTTTATCCCACAAGTCTTTGATTTGAACATTTATTGTAGATGGACATAAAACAGTAAATTGTTTTGTACAATCCACTGTGATATTTTTCATTGCAAATTGTTTTTAAATGTGTATCATTTCTAAGTTAAAAACCACAAAAACAGCTGCAAAAAAAATGATTTGCCCCAATTTAGATTTCTTGTATTTTTGCTTTTTTGGGTGACACTTAAATTGTGTTTTTAAATGACAATTTGTATTAAGGGAAAAATCCTTTCTATTCTCACCCTATATAAAAATATAATTTCCCCATATTTTAAATTGTGAATTAGGTTAAATATCTTTAGCAGCTACACTCAACTTTACTAGCTACACCCAGGCTTTAATACTTTTTAAACGGAATAATCCTTGTAATCATTCAAATAGAATCTGCCTGACAACATGAAATAAACTAAATGATCTCAAAAAGCCACACATCATTCCCTTTCTGAAGCTTTGGAACTCCACTGAGTTCCACAGTGAGAACCCTAATCTACAAATGGAGAAAACATGAGACAGTGGAGATACTTTCCAGAATAAACACTACCAAAACCACACCAGCAGTGAATCAATGGCTCATCCATAAGGTCATACAGTACCACTAATCAAAATCACATTTTCTAAGATTTGGGGTAGTTATGCTTTCAAATAGCCTTAATGAGTAGCTTAACATTTCCCTCAATTGAAATTAAATATTTCTTTTTTTAAATGCATTTGTAATTACTCAGGGTCTCTTTCTGATATGAAGATTTGTGTAATTATCTGAAAAAATATAGTATGATAAAAAAGCAGTAAGGGGGGGTATGTAAGGGAGCACATCATTTTTCGCAATATGATAGAATTAACTTTTTATTTTATTTTTAAATAATTGTTTAACGTAGATTCTTCTATTTCACTCAACTCTTCTATTAGTGTGTGGACGAGAACAGTTGTTTTTGTTTTCACAGTCACCAATCTACGCTCATTATTTGAGAACACTCTAGTAATAGACGGCCAATGTGTTGTTGGCCTGTAATTTTGAGTCTGTTTGTTTGCTTGCGCATATGGCCAGAGTTACTGGTGAAAGGGAGGCTGTTTTTTTAGTGGCGCCTTTAAAAGAAAACACACATCTTTCCTCGTTGAGGCCGTGAGAGCGCATATCTAAGCTACAGTTATATAAAAGTGTATGTACTTTTTATGGATGACTGAATGCATTACTAAAAAGATTTAATAAGTATTTATGTGAACATATTTTAGTTATATGATCCTTATCGGAGCAGCTGGTGTCAACTGATTTATTAATCATACTCTGCCTCTGAGCTGAGGCAGAGTATTCAGAAATGTCCAACATGTATAGTAGTGTCACTCGTCTGAATTACTGTATGTCTTGCGAGCAGCCTTCAGCTTTTCCACACAAATGTGAGGCCAGATCTAATCTCACTAAGTCCGTCTTTCATCTGTCAATACACCAAAATGGAGCAGGTGAACCCACTCATATCTACCATCAGTGTGAAATTCCTGCAACCCTAATTTGATCCTAAAAAAGCAAACGGCGGCCTGTTTGTGAGAAGTCTGTGTGTTTGTCGATGTGTGTGCATTGAGAGGATTGTGTGTCGGTGAGTGTGAGACTGTGTCTTGCAAAGGCAAGCAGCTGTTCTGTTGTACGGTGAAGGGAGATCCAGGTTTACATTCTTGCTGGATTTATCTGGACACACAGCCCTGAAACTTGCCAGCTCCATAATGCTCATTGTACTTCAGAAACAATCTTTTTACGAAGACAAAGTATTAAAGATACTTTAGCCTGGTCACTTTCCTACCTTTAATTTTGACAATATTCTGTTTTCAATGTCATTCTATTTCTCCTAGTACTTTTTCAGCTTGTACATAAGGTTGTTATAGTAACCATGTTCATGTCAGACTAGAAAAATACATTGTATATCAAAAACACTTTTGTAATGTAATAAAAATTAAATAAAATATTTTTTATTCATATAACTTTTAGTGCTTCACTATAACATACACATGCAAATAAATCAATCAATTAATATATAAATAAATAATAATTTACTATTATTATTATTTTTATTATTATTATTATTATTATTATTATTATTATTATTATTATTATTATTATTATTATTATTATTCAGTATACATTATTCAAATGTGATGTTTAATAATTTAGTTAAATATCATCATTAAGGTTTATATAAAAATTGAAATAAAATTGTCAAAATAAATCATTCTTTACGAGTTTCTGGTTGTTCAGAGTCAAGCAAAATATATTGTCTGTTGATTGCTCCTTCTCCTTCATCCGACACTTTCTTCTCATCCAACTGGCTGATGGTCTTTGCTGCTGAGTTCAAAGCACTTGGTCCATATCACGTCGAATGTTTAATATCA